>JARDYH010000005.1:70636313-71836313 GCA_029215795.1 Anniella stebbinsi | reverse complement strand
ATCAGCTAATATCATAATTTGTTGTAACTTTTCCAAAAATATTTAGACTGTACTAGTGAGAATGAAATTTATACTAATATTAATAATGCTGTAATGCAATAATATTGTGTATGCTATAATCAGTATATTTGCCTCATTTTTTAAAAAAACAAATACTTTCTTTTACTCTGAAGTAAATGAACTCCATTTCCAACACAATTCTATACATATTTCATCAGAAGTAGAGGTCAATGAGACTCCCATGTAGGTGGCTATATGACTGCAGCCTTCATTACCTTCAATAAAGTACAATTTTTACAAAATTTTACAAAACTTTATAGGAAATATTAAAATACTACCTCTGTCAGAGGGACAAAATCTACCTTAATTTCTATGCACTCCACAGTTTAGAAGTGTCTTTCCACATATTAGAAGTGGAAAAAAGGGATCTTTCCCTTTCCTCCATGTAATTTAGGCAAGTGCTATATCTTCCTGCTGCAATAGAATTTGGCATATTTAAAAACTGCAAGCAGTTAATTTTGTGTTAAATGTCTATAGACAAGTTGCAAACTATTCTAGAAGAAATCTGCAGACACACTTTCCCTCCCAGCTCTGATATTAAAACATTCTTTTAATAAGCACATTAGAACAATATTTGATCAGATCAAAACATGATCAATCTAATATATGTATGTATGCATTTATTTATATAATTTGCTGTACATTTTCATTGACATGTGTGAAATTTCATATATTTCACATATATCTCATCTTTCATTATCTTTCCCCAGACCTCACATAGAAGGATTCTCTTCAAGTTTGATTATGCCTTGTGTTTTTAACTTTGGCATGTGTTCATGGCAGCTGAACCTTAACTGAGCTGAAGGTTATATGAGATATCGGTGGCAAAGATCTCATAACAGTCTATTTTTCAGCTTGTAAATATGACAGCCTGTGTACGTTAATTGAGGGGCAGAGTTCTGCTGAGTGCCATGGAATATCTTCATTTGCACAGGTACTGTGCTCATACGGTGACAGTATGTCTTTTTTTTTCTTTTTGCAAGTAAAGGTTTTGGGACATGACCACTTATACCTTCTCTATTGAACTGATGAGAAGTAAACACATGAAGTAATGAAAGAAAAAAGATGATTGAAGACTAAAATGTGCAATAAATTAAATTATATTTGGCAAGGAAAGTAAACAGTTAATAGTTCAATAAAACTTGAGCATACTGCTTGTGAATAATCAAAATAGCACACTACTGAATAATTAGAAGAGACTGTTAAGTTTCAATAAATGTCAACTCACAGTTTAATTACACTGTGTGTTGTGAATGAGGAAACCAATCATAACTTCCATTTGCTTTCCTATCTTTAGTACTGAAGTTATGTATTGACCTCTCAGGCAAGGTAGTAGCTTGTACCATTTGTTTAGCACCATCCAACTAATCACCTGACTTCATAATCATGTTTGTAACTCACTGCCACTAAATGTGGAGTTTTTAACAAAAGCACTATATGCATCAATGCCTGAAATTACCAACTGTGTGTTAGATATCTGTTTGGCTTGAAAGAAAACAGCCACCTGCTACTATTGTAATACGTATGTCCAACTAAATAGTCTGTTCACTGTAAGTCTTGTACAATATGATAGCATATATTTAGAATGTACTCTGCAACAGAAGATGAATCATGACTTGTAAAATATGGGGTACACTCTACCCTTATTTTCACATAAATGAGTACATAAGTGTGGATAGCCCAGAGAGCTTCAACTACTAGGCGCTATAGAAATGTAACAGAACGAATGAATACATAACTACTAGAAAAGCTTCCACTTTGTCATTTGAACAAACGATAGTTCAGTGTTACATATAAACTCTGGTAACTGTCGTTTGCTTTAACCAAAGTGGAATCAGACCATAGTTTGATAATCTGGTTTGTTAATTTCTTTGGTTAGACCAAACCTCAAGCAAAGAAAGTCATATATACCTGCTATTGATGGATTTAATAAAGGACTTCAAATATAAATCTGATACTCTTTTAATTCTTAGCTTTTTTACTAGACACTGTTAATCCGCTATATCTACTTTTGGTTTTGACTCAGAATTGAGATCCAGCCACTACACAAAGAATGTTACCTTTCCAGATTGTCCACTACATAACTTTTAGATGGCATTGTGATATAGTGGAATAACACAATTACACAAGTGAAAAAATCATTTTCTTTTGCTTTAATGAATAATTGTGCATTTTCCCTATGCTAAAAATCTCAGTGAAAGTGCTCTTTAAAACCAGAAGTGAAACTGGAGGGTCATGATGTTGTTCAGTGACCCAGTGAGTAGGGAATAAGGAGCACACAATAAATGCCTCATGTAGAAAAAGCTCTCTGAAGAAAAAGCTGTTGTGGTGTCACTCTTCCCACCCTGCCACAAATGTAGCTGAGAACTTTCTTGGTAAAACAATGTATGCTACATGCAATAGAAGCCATGAGCTCATCCCTAGCTACCCTAAGTAAAATGAAACTCATAACTGCCTACTGTACATGCTGCTAAAATGTCCAACTGTATCCCCATTTGGAATGATTATTATATTATTAATGTCCTTCAGTAAACCTGAAAGGAACCAATTTATTACTTTAATGTATAGCTGCCATCTTCTTCAATTAAAAATAATCTATAGATAATATAAGAGATTTTTATATGAAGAAATCAATATGCTGCTTATCCAAAAAGTCTATTTTCTAATATTGAGGAAGTCAGCAAGTTGAAATTACGAAAACATTCTTGAACCTCAGTGACATTCCTAACACAGAACAATAATACTAAACACAGATTAGCTAACAGAATAGGCCACAATATATGAAGAAATGCTTCAAGTGGATCAAATAAGACAAACGTTGCAGAAACACTTTAATTTCAAAGAATGCTTCTTTGAAATCCTAGGTAAAGAAGAACTTTTAAGAGTAAACACACGACGTGCTGCAAGTCTAGAAACTACTAGTGCACAAAGGCCCCCTCCACAAGGATGCGCTTTTGCGCCCGGTTCGGGGATTATGCGCATTTTCGCGGAGGCGCATTTACGCCTAATCCCTCTGCACGGGAGGCGGCGAGAAGCGGCGAAGCGCATTAAAAGATGTCCAAAAAGCACTTTACAGGTAGTTAATGCACATAATCGCTTGTTCACACAGCAAAAATGCGCTTTAACGGCCGGAGCAAAATAAAAGTCGCTATTTAACGCGCGTTCGAAAATGCGCATTATCGGGGAGATAACGCGCCTGTACGCCCGTTTTGCGCTCCGCTCGTGTGTAGGTAAAATTTATAATGAGCCTTCAAGGCTCATTAAACGTCTCGTGTGGAGGAGGCCAAAGACTGTTGTTTATGAGTGAAACAGTTTGATACATGTACAAAGTAATTTAGTACCTTACCTCCTACATACAGTGTTTTCAAGGCTACTATACATAAAATTGTTCTGCTCAGTTAGAAATAAAACAAATGATGAGTCAACAGTAATTGCCATAAAACCTAGTAACAAAAGGTTGCAACAAAAAACGTTGGGCCAGCTCTATACATTTATATCCTAAATAAGAATATCTAAATAAATATCCTAAATAAGAATAGAGCAGGTATTTTATGAAAATGGACTCCTAGTTAGACTGAAAATATGAATTTCACTTCAGGTTGTGAAATGATTGTCTTGTTACTGCAATAAAAATGAACACTTGAGATATGCTGTAAATTTGCTGTAGGACTAGCTAGTAAACCACCCTGGAAATTAAAGAGTGATATATACACCTATAAAATAAAGTATGTGTGTCTTAAGTTAGAAATAAGACACCTTTTCTCTTTGCATTTTTTGGACGGTGGGAAGGGGCTCTTCTTGAAGGCCTTACCAATAATAAGAATAAGAATGTTATAATTATTTGTACATAGTAAATGTTAAACTGTAAATGTTTACTACCACAAATGTTTATATAAATCTGGGTTTGTGTGTGAAATTATTAATGATAAGGTTTTTTATTTTTAATTATTATTTATTACTGGGCAGTTAACAATTAAAACCATAACATACAAAGGTCAATCTAAAACTTTAATTTTTTAAAAAAAATTATATAAAACCAGAAAAAGTTATACTCCAGGAAAAGCTTGTCTTAAAATATGTGTTTTCAGGAGGAGTTTGAAAGATGTTTTATTTTCCACCTCCCAAACCACACAATGGAGGGTTTTCCAGAGGGTGGGTGCTGCTATACAGAAGGCCCACCATCAAGGTTCTTTGTGATGACATTCCCTTCGTCTTGGATGATCGTAAATGTCATCTGGGTGTGTATAAGGGAAGGCGGTCTGCTAGGTATCCTGATCCCAAGTTGTTTAGGGCTTTATAGGATAATACCATGACCTTATACATGGCTCACATTGTCTGCTGAAAGTGGATATGAATATATATATATATATACCCCATTTATTCAAGAAATGGTGTTTTATATATATATTCTTATCCACTTTCAGCAGCCAATGTATATCTTTTCAAAGGTCAGTGTCACTTGGATGGTGTGACACTAGCTTCTAGTGACTCTTCCCTTAATTTGACTTTCAGGTTTGGTTGACCCCTTATGCCAAAAAGACTACACATTAATCTTGACTAAACTTACAAGTCAATTCTGAATCCATTTACTTAGAAGTTGATCTGCTGATTTCAGGGCTGAGATCCTAAACACATTTGCTAACTTGGAATTCAGCACAGTTCTGTCAATGGGATAGAATTCTAAGTAAGTGTGCTTAGGGTTAGGATATGGGTCAATCTTTTACTGTAATGTTTTACTTTATTACTCTTAAAACCTGCTTTATATAAAGATGTCACTCAAATATTATTAGGTGATGTAACATCATGCTATATAAGTATGCAATGACAACAGAAGCAAAATGGCCAGTTGTATTTATCAAAGCAAAAAACATATTTATTAAATTTCAGCTCAGCCACCTCCAGTCTTTTTTCCAAATACAACATATATTCTAAAATGACAGACAAATCTGACTGTCAGCTACCTCAGATCAATACTCCTGGAGCAGTAGCAATTCTCCCTCTGACCCAACAACTGTCGGCAACTTTTGTCTGTCTTCCTATGCAGCTATTTGACTTATGGAGGGAGGGTACAGAAATTTAAAGCATAGGTCATTCTGATAGTGGGATCATTTGTGACAGTATTCTCATCCAAGTATTCTACCCTTTGTGCATACAAAACATGAAAGTTGTCCTCTTTGTGAATGAAAATACAGATCTAACTTGCAATATTTGTCATTCTTTGGTGTAGCAACAATATTCTAATTTCATAAAGCAAAATGTGTGTCTGCAGTTATATTCCATTCCATGTATAAGTATACTGAGATGTTACTCCATTGAAATGCATAGTTCAGTGTATGCATACAGGAAGATACATTATACTGATTTAGGGCATGTGCAAAGATGGCTCATTTTGCTCACATCAACCTTTTGTTCACATCATCCTGTTTTTATACCAGTTATTATTCACATCACATCCAAATTACTTTACTTTAAAGAACTAAAAGGACAAGCATAGCCCTGAGTCATAAGTTCAAAATGAAATTGGGGTGGCTGTTTTGCTTTAAACTATGAAGTGTGAACATGGGTATTTCATATGTGTGTGTGAGAGTGTGTGTTTCAAAAAATGCCTTGGAAGTAGCTAAGAAATTTAAGATTGGTTTGCACACTCATTTATCATACCAAAGTCTAGTTTTTTCTAGTTGATTTGGTCCCCAACACATAGAGGCACATGTATAAGGCATACACTTCTGGTACTATTATGGGGATACTAAGCACCCCAAAAGCAGTCTGGCATATGCACTGTACCTGAAATGACTGGATACTATCCCCTTACCATATACCTGTATGTGCAGGTGGGGATAACACAGCTAGTAAGGAACTGGGGGAAAGTTGAATATCTTGTGCAATAGTCACAGATGAACACAAGCCAACATACCTTACTGATTAAAAATAAATAATCTATTTTTTAAAAAAATTAGACTCAAAATGCCAAAACAGTCTGACTGAATGCCAAACAGACATGCACACACATGCACATACACATTCGGGACTCAGTGACCGGAAATGTCAACATATGATGCAAATAAGAATAGTCCTGGGAATCCACAAGAAAGTTGTCTTATTCAAGCCCACCTGAAATGAACAGGAACTATGTGACATGATGGTACTACTATTGTGCAACTCACATTTATTTCAATGGAGTATGTGCAGGAAAAACTTTCCAGTCGATTATGCCTAATACACTTCATAATCCACATTGAAAGACTGCCTAATTTAAAATAATATTTATTCACAGAATAAAACATTTGTCCCAAGCCAATCAAAATTAAAGCACGATTAAGTCCCATTGATTTTAATGAGAGATTTATAGCATAATTCTATTCATGTCTACTCAGAAGTTCCATTGAGTTCAATGGGACTTACTCCTAGAAAAGTGTTTAGTACTGCAGCCCACGTATGTGTTTAACTTTCTCATTTATATAAATTTGACTTAAAAATGTTTATTTTTTGGATGGATTTCGTCCAATGTTTGTGGATTTAAACATAGTTTAGAAGGAAAGCTATATTTAATACCTGATCTACTTGGAAAATCAAACACTTCTAGCTGAATTAATTTTTATTATTTGATTTGATTTTTTGGCATTCAATCATCTAACGCTTGCCTGGTATGTCCCTTGTCAATGGTAGGAAAATTGACATTGTTTTATAACATTAATAATTTTAATATATCTGTGGAAAGAATCAAAACTACAACATGCCAAGCTTGTATGGCTTCATTTGTTATGAAATAAGGGCCCATATTAAATATCAAAGCAAACTTTATGATTTCTGTATAAACTGTGCTTGGAAAAAACTAGTATCACAAGCTGACTAAATTATAAATTTGGACAAATGATTCATGATGCCCCCAATAAAGAGTTAATAATTTCACTTAAATTAAGTTTGTAATTAACTATTTGCCATTTTCCATTATTAGCTTCGCACTGAAAATTCATGACCTTTAGAAAAGTTTTACATAAAGTCATATTTTTAATGTAACACTGTGATGACTTCTAGAGTTTCATACTTGGAAGACTTAAGACAATTAAATGTGGCTTTTTTTATAGTCATGCAGTTGATCATGTTAGGGTATGATCTATAAGGTGCTATTTCAACATTTTATTTCAATATAATGTTATTTTACAGTGTGTCTCTAAAAACTGAGAAAGTGTATTTGGATTTACTTATTTTCTACACACAGCATAGCTATTTGAAAGTGTGACCTGAACATTTTTATAACTACACTGACTTGCTAGTTGTATTGTTTCCCCCTCCCCACTGAATTAATTAGGAATTGTGTTTTTTGAAAAAAAAGAATTAAATGCAGCAAGTCAATATCTAACACATGGGTTCAAAACATTCCTAAATGTTATGCTCAGCCTGGTATTTAATACTATACTGAGACAATCTTAAAAGGAATATAATTCAGAGGTACAAAAAAAAAAGCCCTGTCACTTTATAGCTCCATTTGCTTTCATCGGGCAGACTAACCTAAATGTCATTACATGACTGTATGAAACAAACAAAAATGCTCAAGCTGCAACATCCTTTATAGTCTTTCAGGGTCTTGGAGTGGTATTAGCAAATGCTGTAGATTGGATTTAGCAGTGAGTAGTACAACACTAGCAATTTCCTTCTCCCACCACATTTCTGAATATATATTAAGTGGAATTTAGCGACAGCTCAAGCACTGGACAGTATGTGATGCACTAAAGCTCCTCTGTGTTTATGGTCTTTATAAGCAACATGAAGTGTTCGTCCTTTATTGCCTCCTGCAAATCTGCAGCAATAATGCATAGCAGCTTAAAAAAAAAATCACATGTAGAATACAAATTCTTTCTTGCCCTTAGTTCCGACTATTCCAATGAATAGCACAGTTTCCAAAGCACAGTTTCTGGGTCCCCGAAACCTCTCTTTTCCTTGGTATTGAACCCCAAACTGTAATAACATTGTACTTGAATTTGGGAAAAAAGGGGCAAAACGAAAGGGACCTTCAAGACCAGCACACATGGCTTTAAACAGAAAAGCCCATTATAAAAACAACAACAACAGCAACAGCAACAGCAACAACACAAACCAACATTAAAACTCCATTTAAGCCCAGCAAATGTCAACAGCCAAAGATGAAAATTAATGGGTAGAGAACGCGGTAGTTATAGAGCGGGGACAAGAGAGCGGATGCTCCTAGAACTCGGCCAACTAATGACCTCTCCAAGTGCTGAATCCAAGGAGACAACCCCTTCGTAAGCAGAAAAGCAGCCGAAGTTGTCAACCGCACTCGTGTGCAATTACAGAAGGCAAATCAGGAGAAGGGGAGAGAAAGGGGGGGGGGGGAAAGGGGCTGCAGTTTTAGGCGTCGTTGCAGAGCTAGAAGAACCCCTTAAGCATGCAGACAAGTACGCGAGAGAAGCGAAGAGCATTTACCAGCGGTGGCAGCAGCAGGTTGAGCAGCCGGAGCTCGTCACACCATCTCCGTGAGGTAACTTAGCCAGCCGAGCCCGGACAGATTCCTTCACTGTCGGGGGGCGGGAGAGGCCCCTCCTGAGAAAAAAGGTGCGAAATCCCGAGCGGCCGAAGCCTCTCCTGTCGCCCAGCCCCTGCCTCCTCCAGCGGCAGGGAGAGCCGAGGGAGGGAGGGAAGCTGCCGGGCTTCCTGCCTGCCTGCGAGCTTAGCCACCCAAGCAGCTCAGTGGCAGCTGCTCTCTGAATCCAGCCTAGCGGCGGGCGGCACAACCACCAGGTTGCACGAGCTCCTGAATGGGGGGCGCGAGCCAATCCCCGGGCTCAGCGGCGCGCGCGCAGGGGTACCGTGCACAGGCGCGCCCGGCCGCCGGCTGCCTGCAAATAGCACTGGCTGAAGCAGCAGTAGCAGCAAACGCGAGAGCGACGGCTGGGTGGTTCTGCTGAATGCACGGCTGAGGATATGCTGGGCGCGAGACGCGAAGGCGGCATTTGTTTTCCCTCGCGGCTGCTCAGGCAGTTAAAGGGGAAGCTCAGATTTTCTACAGTCGCTTGCACGCGGCGGAGCGGGTCCCGCGGCCGTTTGTGGGTGAGCGTAGGCGCAGCTGGGAGTGGTTTGCTATACATAAAGGTAGCAGGAGGCGATCTTGGATCTCTCGAGTCCCCTAGGACGGGTTCAGGACTAAGGCCCCTAGTAGGGCTGGAAAGGAAAGGGTGAAGTATCCCTTCAGCATGTCCATCTGCGGTTCAACTAGGGAGGTAAAGGGTTAGACGATTCTCCCATATACTACAGACAGGTTGTCTTTTCTCCCCTCGTCCCTTTCCATAATTGCACCGAAGGAGACGGCGAGCATTTCATCTCCATGTCACTATGGCCTCGTGGGGAATAGGAATGGAATCAGCGAAGAGGAAACGGGAAGGGATTTATTGGCAGGCAAGGGTCCTAAGTAAAAGTCAGACCTGTAGGAGCTTGAAGGATCCTGGATTTTTGAAGTAAGATCATATAGGTATGTTTTGTAAACCTGCCAACCTTCATCTGCCTTTAAAAATAAAACAAAAAACACCATAGATCCAGCAGGGCCTGTTATCTCAATGGTGTTCCAGCCCTGGAACATAAAGCGTGCATGACTTGCCTGATTTCTCATTACAGATTATTTTTTTGTCAATGCATCATCTAAACACACTTTACACCCACTTCTGCTGACTGCATCATATAAACCCTAGGATCTAATGTTTCCTGTTATCACAGTACTGCAACAAGGCGGAGGACATGATTTCCTTCTCCACCCACCCGCTATGCCCAGTCTCCCTTTCAAAACACTGCAGTTTCTACCACCCCCAGTCATTCATACAAATGTTATGAACCTACTAATAGCAGCCACATTTAGATAAATACCTTTTGCATTGTCTATATTCTTTTTCAATGTTGAAAGTCAGGAATCATGATTAGAATGACAATGGACACTTTCTGCACTTTGCTCAGGTCACAGAAGGCACAGAGAAGAGCTGAACGTTGTTGCCTTTTATTTTTGTTTCATCGAATTAGAGGGAACCAATTGGTCACCTAGAAGAAGAACCTGCCCAAAGCCAGAAACTTAAGCAAGGATGACTCCAGGGAGTAGTGTCCACCCTTCTCAAAATATTTCATGCTGGCATATAAGGAGGTCAGCAACAAGAGAGAGAGCCTTCTCTGTGGTGGCTCCCCAATTGTGGAACAATCTCCCCGACGAGGCCCGCCTGGCGCCAACATTGTTATCTTTTCGGCACCAGGTCAAGACTTTCCTCTTCTCTCAGGCATTTGCCAATATCTGAGGAGCCTGGGTTTGTTTTGTTTTGTTTTTGTAGCTTTTTGAAGTGTTGAAGTGGTTTTTAAATGTACAGATTGTGTGTATGTTGTATGTTTTTGCTGTTTTAATTTTTGTATATTGTTTTTAATTGTTTTTAATCCTATGTAAACTGCCCAGAGAGCTTCGGCTATGGGGCGGTATACAAATGTAATAAATAAATAAATAAATAAATATGCATATGCACACATCTGACCAGAAACATAGCACAGCTTCTTGAATTATTGCAAATTACTGATCAGTCACAGTTGATTAATGCCTGGGTTTAAGGTTTTTAAGGATGGGTGTTTGTTTGTTTGTATTTCTACCAATTTATCAGTTGGTAAGCAAGACATGGTGAAGACAACTTTCCAATCAACAGCCCCTTCTCCTAGCTTCCCAGAAAAGAAAAGTAAGGCCTATGAGGCTCCATATGCAAATCACCAGGAATGGTGCTGCCAGAATCCTTTTCCAGGTGACCACCCCTACATTACACTCTGACTCTTATCATTTTGTGTGTGAAATGACTCAGCCAGTATGAAGGAAGCTAAGGAGGTGTAGAAACGGTTACTCCAAAATGCCCAACTCCCTGCAGTGTGGGCAGTGGGGAAACAAATTACCTGGTCGACTGCCACCACCCCTTAACATCCAAAGCGAGCCTAAATCAGGGGATACTCAGACCTTTCAGGACACACTTCAGGCACAGAAATAAGGGTTCAACCTGACAACCATTCCACGCTCCAAGCCCAAAATTCTATACAGTACCAAGACCAATGCAGAAGGCTCTAGATTCAGCACTGAGGCTTTGACCCCCTCTAGATGGATTCCGTTTGACGCCTGGTCAGCCGATTATGCGCATATTCGCAGATGCGCTTTATCGTAAATGCCTGTATGCAGGAGGTAATTGAACACTCAACTGGTGACCTGACCGGTTGTTTCAAATGCGCTTTACAGGTAGTTAATGTGGAGAATCGCTTGTTCACATAGTCAAAATGTGCTTTAACAGCTGGAGCAAAATAAAACTCGCTATTTAACGCGCATTCGATAATGCGCATAATCGGATGTTTAAAGCGCCTCAGCCTCCAATTTGCGCTCCTCTCTTGTAGAGGTAAAAAAATTAATCAGCCTTGAAAGAGCTTTAAACCTCTCTTGTAGAGGCAGCCTTAGGTGGAATAAAGCTCACACAAACTTTGAAATGTGAAGTTTATTAATAATAAAGGATAGACATGTGTACATGGGGGAAAGAGGTAGGAAAAGTATACAAATATCAGAGGAAATCAGAGAAAACCTAAAGCAATCAGAGAAGCCCTTTAAAACAATAGAGAAACCTGTTGGATTGAAAGAGAAACCTTTTGAAGCAATGCTGGAGACAAAAACAATAAATCAGTACCTATACTATCCTAGGGAATGGTGAGTTCCCCGGGAGCTCGATTCTGCACTTGCCAAGCTTTCCCCGCTCAGCCCTCTTTCAGATGAGCCAGCCTGGTGAGCGCTAGGTGGTGCACGCGTTTGAGGCTTCCAGAAATTGTGTAATTCCCACGGCATGCCATTAGCATGCTGGGGGGATTGTGAAATTTCTGGAAGCTTTGGACGTGTGCTTTTCTTCCCTCCCCCATGCCCGTCTGAAGTGTCCAGTGAAAAGCAACACCTTACCCCTTTTCTATGGTGACTTCAGGGACAATGCTTTTTATCAGTACTTAGTCATATAGTAGGAGAACTTCAAGGAATATTTTCTAATAATAACTCATTCACCTACTGGTGTCAGTTGCTTTAACCCTAAGTATGAAAACTTCCTTGACTTTCTAAACTTAAACCTACCTACAGAACATTATGGATGTGCTGTAGACCAGGGGTGGACATCTTGTGGCCTTCTAGAGGTTTTGGCTTACAGCCCACATCATCCCTCACAATTGGCTATTCTGGCTAGAGTTGATGGGAGTTGTAGGCCAATATATCTGGAAGCTCACAACTTGCCCACCCTTGCTATAGACAATAGAGATAGAATAAAGCTCTTGCCAAAATGAACTGAATACTATGAAGAGAAGTCTTAAATTGAGGGTGGGGGTGGGCAGACTTGCCTGTCATGAACTACATGAATTATGTGTTAGGAGTATTCAGCTGTCAAGACCTCTATGTGAAAGAATCAATCCCTGTTGTATAAATTATAATGTATAACATGAAACCAAAATATAAAAAATAAAATCTCTGCTCCTCAAATAATAGATTCAATTCCCTCAAATGGATTAGTCTAGAGTCACCTGAATCCTTAGAATTCAACCCACACAACCAGATCGCATTGTGCTTGCAGCAGAGGGCAGATAAACAGAAAGGGTACTTGCAGAGCAATAGCTCTAGATAACTTTTAAAGAGAAGTCATAGCTCAATGATAGAACTAGAGTTGTAAAATATTCTGAATTTTTGAGGCCATGGGGGGAACCATTTCTCCCTTTTCCCCCCAAGAAAAATGGAAAATTTGGGGAAAAACAGAAAAAATAAGTAATACTTATTTTTAGCACTCTTTACAGATCTACAGTCACTTTGTTGCTTTAGGACACCCTTCTCTAACCTTGTGCCCTCCAGACAGCTCCCATAAGCCTTAGGCAGCATGGGCAATGTTCAGGAATGCTGGGCACTGTAGTCCAAACAATCCAGAGGGTGCCAGGTTGGGGATGGCTGTTTTGGGAACATAATTAGCCTTTCTATTCCTGCAGTTATTTTATGTATAACTTAGTTTGCTCATAAAATTATCATATTTAAAACAAAATTAAAAGTACACTCAGTAAATTTGTAATTATTGTTGAAATAGAGTAGAGCTACATTAAATGACTGCTGCAGCATCAGAAACAGGACTTTATAGAACAAAACCCTAACTGTCAAGAATGCACATTTACTAAACAAGAATGGATGGATATATCAGATGAACCTATTTGTCAAGTCCACTGTTTCTCCTGCTACTGGCTTAGTATGAGCTTGAATACATACCACACTCACCTGGCCCTATTCTGTAGCCTGCAAAATATACCATTGGGTGGGAGTCATGTTTTAAGGCAATTTCATGTGAAAGGTATGAGTGCATTCAAATATCTTGAACTTTACTTAAAGTGACAAACTGATAGTATCGAATGAACTGATGGCAACTCACCAAAACTCAATAATAATAATAATAATAATAATAATAATAATAATAACAACAACAACAACATATTTATTTATTACCAGCCTCTCCCTTTGGATTGAGGCAGGGACAACATTAGTACAACAATACCATATAAATCAAATGCATAGAACTGATTAAAAAAGTATATAAAACCAATACAATATTAAAATAACAATCGGGACATCTTAGAATTCTTAGGTTTAAAATTCATCTGAGTAGGCCTGCCAGAAGAGACGAGTCTTTATAGCTGTCTTAAACTCAGAGAGAGTGTTAAGTTGATCAGTCTCCTCCGGCAGGCCCTTCCAGTCTGGGGGCGACAGAAGAAAAGGTCCTCTGGGTAACAGTTGGCTGGCTGAAGTAAGTATTCCCACAGGGCAGATTGTATGGGGGAAGGCGATCCCACAGGTGAGGACTCAGACCTTGTTGGGCTTTAAAGGTAATAACCATCACTTTGTACTTTGCCCAGAAAGTACAAAGTGTAATATGTTGGTGTTGGTGTAATATTTAATGTTGGTGTAATATGGTCACCTCTAGATGTACTGGCGACCAACCTGGCTGCCATATTTTGAACTAATTGAAGTTTCCAAACTAGGTACAATAGTAGCCCTATGAAGTTGAGCCTCGAGGTTACCAGCGCATGCACTACCGTCTTTAGGTCTTCCAACTCTAGGAAAGGGTGCAGCTGGCGTATAGTCGAAGCTGATAGTAGGCACACCTGGCTGTCACATCTATCTGGGCTGTCATTTGGAGCGACAGATGCAGAGGCACCCCCAAGCTGTGAACGCAGTCTTACAGGGGAAGTGTAACCCCATCCAGAACTGGCTGACACACCTCCAAACTCAGGTTAGGGCACTTGACAGTAAGTACCTCTGTCTTGTCTGGATTCAGCTTTAGTTTGTTTTTCCTCATCCAGCCCATTACCGCCTCCAAGCATTCATTCAGAGGAGACACGCTATACTTATCTGACACTGTTATCGAAGGCATAGAGAAATATTTTTGGGTATCATCCGCACACTTATAGCACCCCGCCCCATTCCTTCGGATGATCTCTCCCAGTAGTTTCATGTAGATGTTGAACAGCGCTGGTGATAGGATGGCACATTGTGGTACGCCATACAACAGCTCCTTCTTTGAGGAGCAGCTATCCCCAGCATCACCATCTGGAACTTACTTGAGAGGTAGGACCAGAACCACTGGAGCACAGTGCCCCTGAGTCCCAATCCCCTCAGGCATTCTAGAAGGATACCATGGTCAAAAACCACATAAATACCATGTGCATTTTCATGCCTCAGTCTATGGGGGAAATGTGCATTTTGGGCCACCATTGAAAACTGCCTTCTCGATCGCCTTGCCCAAAAAGGGAAGGTGTGATACAGGTCTGTAATTATAAAAGTCCAGGGGGTCCAGGAAGGGCTTTTTTTAAAGTGTCTGTAACACTGCTTCTTTTAAACATAGTGGAAAACTCCCCTCCCTGAGAGATGCATTAATGATATATTGTAGTTGTAGTCTAACTGCATCTCCTCCCTGGGTGACCAGCCAAGAAGGACAGGGATCGAAAGGACAAGTTGTCTTCCTCAAGCAGTTTGTCCACGTCCTCGGTACTCACCAACTGAAACTGATCCAGTGTAATTCTACTTGTGGAGATGCTGGACACTCCAATGTGTGCAGAGAAGAAAGCAAGTAGGTATCTGCATTTTTTGCACAAATCCTCTACTCAAGTTTAGCAAATGGAATAGCAAAACAAACTCTTCCAACATGTTCCACACTTGTGTAACCCTTATCCTTTTGAAATAAAACTTTTGCTTTGTACTCAATACTTCACCTGTAATTCTTTGCTACATTTCCCTTTAGGAATTTGAATAGGATAAAATAGGATTTCATAAAATCTTTATGAAATGCTCTAACGTTTTGTAAGAGTAATTTTTCTTTTCATAATTGTCATTTGTAAATTTCTCAGAGACTTGGATAATGAATAACTGACATAAACAACCAGGGGGGAAAGGATGCATGGACACTATAATTTTTTTATACTTTTCAATGGTGATGGGTGCAAAATATAAACAATGGCTTTAATCCATGTACCATATTTGACTGTTGCTCAAACTTTTCTGATAGAAAAGATGAGTGAATGTGGACATTTTCAGATATTCTTTAACTCATTTAACTTTTGTCAACTCTGCCTGTGAAACTGTTGCCATGTGAACTGAAAGAGAGGTACTAGAGAGTCATAGGCATTCTGTACGTATATTAAAGTTTTTTTTTTAAGGTAGCGCTCACGCTTTTGATAACATTATGGAAGTTAAATCATCCACCATGAGAGTAATGGTGGAATTGTGCTATGTGCAGAAGTACTTTGAGCCAACATATTTGTTGGATGGTTATTATTCATAGTGGAATCTAACTACAGAAATGCAATGGTGGATCAGACACTATCATTCCTTCATTGTCTAAAAGCATCTTCCATGATACCAAAGAGAGAGCCCTTTATCCATCACTGGCCATGAACAATACAAATAAATATACTGGTAAGTAAAGTTGCCAACTGATTGTTAGAGCAGATTAGTTTTTTTTGTTTAAATGGAGTTTGATACATTGGCTTTTTACAAGAACAATGGGGAGTACTGCAAGATTTCACAATTCTCACTGTGGCAGCTACTTGATTGAACAACATTGGGGCACAAACTGGGGAGCAAAGATGTTCCACAGGTTTTCCTGGACTACACAAAAGTTAGAACAACTGTGGTTATAGAGACTCACAATCCATTTAATATGAATAACTCCTCTCAGTAATCGGTATCTAGAACAACCCAGGACTTGATAATTCATATACATAAAAGACCTTGGGCGCAAACTACTAGAGCTCTCATTTAGTGCTATTGAACCTTGCATGACCTTATCTTGTGGAAAATTAACCTCTTATGGTGTACTATTTTCTCATTGTAATCACAATATTAATGTACCAAGATAACTTGGTGTCTTAATGTGTGCATTAAGTTCACTTGTAATGTTTTCATACATGATGACTTAGATTCAAAGGCTGTGTAGAGAGAAGGCCACTTGCACAAGAATCATATGTTCCCTCCTTCTCTTTGCAGCCTACTGAGAACGCCCCCAAAGCTTTACTGGAGTATACAGAGAGAGCTTTGGGGCATGCAGGCAGAGGAAGAGATGGCAAAAAATATTATGCAAGTACCCTTCCACTCATGCACCCTTTGGATCCGACCCAAAGTTGCTACTACAGAAAACAGATTGAAAAATATAGAGAAATTAATATAGATTTTGTTTGCTGGATAAATAGACTTTTTCAGTTTGGATTCATATTTTCAAAAGCAAAGGTAGCCTCTATTATGATTACTGACTGTTTTATTCATCATATAAGGCTATTTAGAGATTCCTTGAACAATGCTCAGTGTTATTTCACAACAGAAGAGTTAAATTTAGTAATAAATGGTTTATGAAATACATTGGTTCCTTTCATTCACATTCTATTTACCAGGTTTTAAAATATTCAGTGTTACTTGGAAAATCTAATATAATCATTTTATTTGAAATCTAAATTGCTTTTCTTGATATCATGATTAGCAAGGAACGTAAAAGCAAGGCAACAACTATTATTTTTTATCCTTTGGTAACATCAAAAGCACTAATTCAGTATTTGACATCAATATATTGTAGATTGTACAGAATATATAGGATATAATGGCAAGTCTATGAGAGGTTTACAAATTTCAATACTGGGTAAATACTTATGAAATGAAAAGAAGGATCACAAACCTAAGCATTGTACTGTTTTTATTTTCTTTGAGAAAGAGCAGAAGATGTTTGCTTCGTATTTTATTCTATAGTGAGCACTTTCCACAAGACATCCAAGATTTAATCTTTTGTTAGTAAGTGCCAATTCACATACCTACCGAACTCATGGCAGCACTTGAAATTCCTGCGCATCTCTCAATTACTTGTTAGCAGACAGAGCAGGATGTATGCATCCATTGCTACGTTCAGGATTACTTTTTAAAAATGTAAACCCTCACAAACTTACGGCCAGATCCAAATTGCACACAACCCTCTAGGGTTACACCTTAATCTCCTTCCCCACAGTCCATTGGCTGGGCACAAGCATTAAAATACATTAACTTGTTATAGGAAATCTGTGCATGGCTGCCTCTACACCAGACGTTTAAAGCTCTTTGAAGTCTCATTAAATTTTTTACCTCTACAAGAGTGGAGCGTAAATTGGGAGTTGAGGCGCTTTTTCTCTCCGATTATGCGCATTATCGAATGTGCGTTAAATAGCGAGTTTTATTTTGCTCCGGCCGTTAAAGCGCATTTTGACTATGTGAACAAGCGATTCTCCGCATTAACTACTTGTAAAGCGCATTTCAAACAACCGGTAAGGCCACCAGTTGTGCACTCAATTACCTCCTGCATACAAGCATTTACGATAAAAGGGCTTCAGCGATTATGTGCATAATCGGCTAAACAGGCGTCAAACGGAATCCATCTAGAGGGGGTCCATGTCTCGCACATGGTAGAGCCAAACTCCCTCCTCCACAAAATCACAAATGCTATTCCTATAAATAGCACAAGTAATCTGAATATATGGGAGAATGGGTCATTTTGGATGTTTGCATTGGCAAGGAAAACTATCCTGGCTAGCATAGCAGGAAACCAAGCTGACAAGCATCTGAGGGCACATGAACTAGCCCTTAGAATGTATAAACACTTCTAAAGGGAAATACAGCTATATCGTTTATTGTATGGAAAGAAATGGAAATAAAAATTGATATCGTCCAGCCGAAGTTAATCCCACTTAACAATGTAAAAACTATCGTTGTGAGACTGAAATTTTGGATAGGAATAGGTTAATGGGACTAGAATGACTGCAAATGCTCGATGATAGACTGTAGCAAAGGTGCCAAGCAGCTTTTTTTTGGCTAGGGAGATTATTGGCTAAACTACTAGGGAATACTTGAATAGAGACATGTCTCTCTCTTCTCACTCCCAGCTAAAGATGATGTGATCTAGGGTGAGAATAACTTTTGTATGGAGCTAAAACAGGCAGAAAGGAAGACAGAGACCAGGGAAGAGACTAATAGAGACACATTACAGAGGCTGAGTTTGGTCTTTGTAAACTAAAAGCATTTGAGTGCCATGGAGATATGATGTGGGAGCTGTGGACTTCCAGTGCATAAACTGTGCCTCTTTGTAAATTCAATCTGTACATTTGTAAATAATCTCAAATATTAGAAAATGCTGATAAGACCCCAGTGATCTCCTTCAAACGTTTGGAAAAGTGGGTGAGCATAACAATGTTATTAAAATACTTTATTTTGGAGACATCATGACTATAAAAATGTGTTGTCTATATGAGAATCATGGTATCTGTGACTGTAGCAAGGTACTGGTGTGTGCCTGAATGTGTGTATGTGTGCATGTGTACATGTAAACACATGCATAAAGGTTTTTAATAGGAAAATTGGTGACTGTGAATCTAGCTATAATAACTCCTAATAATCATAATCTCTAATGAACTAACTGCAAGATCATCATCACCATTGGTCATCAGCTGTAGTATAATTTAGAAATTAAAGGTGAAAATAGAGCTCAGAGACTGATTCCCAACAGATGTCTGTCCATTTCCCTCAAAAATGTTAAATTTCAGATGGTAACATCAAATGAAGCTGATAAAGGAGTCAGGAGTGCATATACTCAGTTGATTTGATTGATAGATTTTGCTTTTTCCTTACTTTCTTTTATATCTCCCACTTCTTACTTTCTTCATATGCTCTGCCAAATTACTGCAGCACAATTACTTTTACTCATTTTTAATGTTCTTAGAATAATTCTTTTATATTCTTTGATATTCTCAAACAATAGTAAGAAATATTCAAGCTCATGTCATACTGATATCTTTTGTTATAACTTGATTAAGTTAACTGAGCATCTTCATCTGCAATAGTTCAACAGGAAATTAACTTTTTGATGTCTGCTCCAAGTAAGCACATCTGAATGTTTACTAGTCTTTAATATTTCTCTTTTTGTTCTATCTTTATTTAAAAGCCTAGGTGAACATGTGTGTACAGCTGAAATAGCCTAGAATTCCTAGAATTAGGAACAGTTGTATTTGAGGGGAAGGAGAATGCTCTGCTGGAACCAAGAAAGTTGCTTTGTCTCCCATTCCAGTGGGAGGAAATCTGTCTGGGTCAAAGTAGAGCATTTAGTGACCCACCCAAGTTCAGTTTCTGGGCAGCACACAACATTACGCAAGCAGACATCTCATCACAGAATGGAATATCCCTTTCCATTCCTGCCCCCTATGTGCCCCCAGAGGGTCCCACAACTATCCAGAGCAGATATTAGGGGTGCAGGGGAAGGGGGATTTAGTCCAGCTAAGAGTGTCTGTCCTACTAGCAGATGGACACCAGTGTTTTTCACCCTCTAGTACTTGAAGCTCGGCACATGAAGCTGAATGTAGTGCCCCATTGAATGAAGGCAAAATACCTTAGAAAAGGTAAAAATCAGTTTGTCATGTATCTTATGTGAAGCTTCAGTCACATGGACACATTAAAATTAATATAAATTAATTTAAGCATTTTAAAAACCAAATAGTCATGAGGTGCACACCCCTAAGATCCCCTTAATATGCATGCCACATTCCAGGTGTCTTGGTTTTATGGTCTTGTTGCTATAGCACTGACAAACACCTATTTATTATTATTATTATTATTATTATTATTATAGAAAGTTATTATGTATAATAAATGCAATATCATGTTACTGTGGCAGCATATTTATTAGACCTTTGCGATTAATTAGTAGTCATCGGGACATACGAAATTTAAAAATAAAAGTTTAAGGAGAATTATACTTTGCTGCAGATTATCACTTGTCCACCATTTTAAAATGCAAATTGGATGGTGTTCTTGTGCTTCAATTTTGGCAGAGGTTGCATATGTTAACAAGTAATTGTTTCTGATTATTTTCAAATTCTTCTGTTACAATTTTTGACCACATTCAGTGCTTCCCTGACCCCATATCTTTCCTAGACTAAATCTTTACTCTATGAGCGCCATCAGATGAGTGTTTTATTGCACGCTTGTTACTGGGCAGTCACAGATTTTTGCGGTCCTTCTCATGACATTGTCTACGTCCCATGCACCCCCTCCCCTTCTAGCCTTTTTCGCAAGGCAAAAACCCACCCCAGTAAATCCAACTTATTTTTAAAGATGGAAGTTGCTGCTATCTCCTGCTGTGTGCAGAAGCAGTGAGATCAAAATGGCTCATTGAATGCGCTATGTGCAAGTTGTTTGCTTCTCTTTCAAAAGAGGACATAATAAGGGACAAAAGCATGGGCAGAGAAGCAATAGTAAGCAAACACTATTTTACCCTATGTGATGACGCTCTATGTCTGGCCAATCTAGAGGCTCTATGCTATATATCAATTTCAGGGGCGGAAGTTGTATAACAGTGAGCCTATCTACACACGCAAGATAAAACACTTTGAAAATGTTTTGAAAACTGTATATGGAGTGTGTCCTGGGCCCCAACAGTTCTCAAAACTGTTTTAAACCGTTTTAAACCATTTTAAACCGTTTTAAAGCTGTAGTGTAGATAGGCTCACTGTCCTTTTCTGTGTCTGAAGACACTCTGACACACAATTCAGAGAAAGTAGCTCACCAGTTCCACTAAATCAAAGGAGCTTTCATATATGGAAAATTCATGAATGCTCATAGCATATGAATATATTTAAATTAAATTTCAACCAAAACATGGAAAACCAAATAATTTAATATAATCATCAGAGGATTTTAAAAAAGAAATTAGATTTTTTTAAAAAAACAATGCTTACCATATTATAAAGTGATGCTTTTTAAACACATACACACACACACACACACACACACACACAGAGCTTTCTGTCAAAGATGCTGTTACATTAGAAAGACTTAGAAAGCGGAGCATTTTTCAGTCTGCCACAAATTGTGCTTTTAAAAACCCGAAGGATGTGTTTTACCATTTTACTTAAGGTTACAAAACAATGTGGTAGCTCATGTAGCATGACTGGATGAAAGCATATTTATTCATTTATTCCCACTGTGGGCATAAACCGGATGAATGCTTACAATAGAAGCCACAATAACCATTAGTATTTTGACCAAACCACCTTGCGTTATATTCTGTCAGAGATTCTCTACTTAAAGCTGAAATGTTCTCATAATGATGCACAATAGATTTTAAAAGGCGGAATATTTATGACAGATCATGTATATAATATCAATTGTTACTCAAGAATTTGGGGGAGGGAATCATTCACATGCTGTTCATATATGTAGGTTTTCATGGAATAGTTACTTCCTTGATAAGAGCTGGAAGAAGAAACTTGCATATTCAAAAGGGGGGGACATGCATTGGATCCAGCATTAACCTCCCATAGATGCAAGGGTCCCATCTTCTCTGGGAGGCTTCTGATCCAATGGGAGAATCCAACTGGCAGAAGTGGGGAGTCGATATTCATCAATTCTCCCTCCACTACAGTGCCTATGCCCCCTGAAAATCTGATCTGGAGGTTTGGTGGAAGTGGTGCTAAGGGTTGCAGTGGGGTGGAACACTGTTCTTATTGGCAGGAAAAAAAGCTGAATCCAACACCTTCGGAGCTGCCAGCCTCAGCAAGTCACTTGCAGCTTTCATCACAGCAGTTCCAACTGCTAAAGAGGGGGACACCTTTTAAATGATACAGAACAGATTCTCTCTTTGGCACTGGGAACTTCTGCAGTGAAATTAGCAAGCAAACACTGTCTCTCTGTGAATTTCTCTCTTGAACGCTCATGTTTTTTGGATTTCAGCTATAATCCTTTATATTCAATGGAAATCTCAACAATTTCCTTCATTTTCTGATGACTCTCAGTGTGTGTGTGTGTGTGTGTGTGTTGACTCATACAATTGTGTTAACAAAACTACAGTAGAAAGTGTTGGCTCCTCCTTATGAAACACATAATTATGATTTTATGTGATATACCTCCAGGCCACAGAATAATCTATAGATCTGTCTCTCCCTCTCCCTCCATGATGTGTTGTTGTCCTGTATGTGTTTTAGCAGTTCAGTGAACTAAGCTGATACAAATGAGACTTGAAACATTAAATGCAACTAGCACTATCAAAGGGTCTATAAGGTGACCAACTGTCAGGATTTCCCCGGATTTGTCCTGGTTTTTGTTCCATCCTGGGTGTCAGGGGAGATTTTCTGTCATTTTCTACAATGTCCTGGAAAGATACACTTTTCCCTTGAAGGCCGCCATTAGCATGGTGGGAGGGAATGATGTGCTTTCTGGAGGTGGGTCATTTCCCTCCGGCTGCTCCAATCAGGGCCTTAAAGGGGAAAGTGTGTCTTTCCTGGACATTATAGAAAAGGCCCCAATTGGAGCAGTGGGGGGCAGGAATGACACACTTTCCCCTCCTCCACTCCAGGGCCTTTAAGGTGGCAAGGGGGGGATGATGCACTTCCCAGAGGCCCTGGAAAGCCGCTTTCCCACCCCACCCCCACAGGGTGTCCTCTTTTTTGGTTTGCCAAATATGGTCACCCTATCTTAAATCAAATAATTTTGTTTCTGTGGAATCCTATGGAGATTAAGAACTCATGTGGTGACTAAAACACGCAATAGTTACATCAAATGTTCTAGCAATATAACTGTAGGGTGGACTAAAAAAATCTATTGTATATGTTGCACCGCTTGTAAGTAAAGATTCAGAGTCACATGATTGTCTTGTTAATTGATTGCATGAAAGACATTCTGGGAGACTTTTCGGGTGATAAGCGGCATGTAAATACTTCCAATAAATAATATTATCTAGCACAGGCCAGCATGATGGTAAATAAGACTAAAATATATATTAGCTATGGATGGCATTATGAAGGAGGGCACCGAATGATGTAGGCCTGAAGGCAGTTATTTCCTTGGCCAGTCACTGGGCACAATGCTATCTTGATAGTCAGCAGCCTTTGATGTCAGAAGCTGCCAAGTATCCAATGCCAGAAGCTGCCAAGTATTCAATGCAGAACGGCTGTAGCATGGAGGCCAATGTGCACATAGGAAGTTGCATTATGTAGCTTCCTCGATCTTCTCCCCTTCGTGCCCCCGGGACCTCCCCATGTCCACATTCCATTTTTGAGTGTGGAAACATAGCCAGTGGGAGAGAACCTCACCAGCTATGAGGGGGATGGGGTGGGGAGTGTGGTTTCTGGGCTCCAAGATCAAAGATCTGGTTTGGAGGTCAGAGCCCTGGTTCCCAGAAACTGAAAAACCCTATGTCTAGGGGCATAGGATTGCTTCCTCCACGAAACAAGCAAAGGTCAGAAATTTTCCTTGGTTAAACTCTAAAGCAAAACAAAAAAAAAGTTACTATATTTTATAGTACTCCATAATATATTACAGCATATTCGGTTTGAAAGTGGTTTGAAATAATTAAAAAAATTATTCACATACTTCCCAGGATATTGAATACAAACTGACAAAAGAGGAACAGTTCCTTACTCCAGGATTTTAAAATTACTCATATATTTCAAAAGTGCAATTATAGTGTTTGAAATGACCAAAGTGGCCAATTAAGTGTTGGGTCCTTTTTAAGCCAGCTTTAATGGAGATATAAAGAAAACTTAATACTTTTGGATATAGTCCAGGTGCTTCAATCAAATGAATTACACAATCAAAACATAGGTGGGCCTATTTCTGTATTTCATTTTACGGCCTTCTCTGACCTGTTAAAATCAATGCAAATGTACATATTTGAACTTTTCAGGAGTGACACACAAACTAACAGTGAATTTAAAGATCACATTCTAAGAAACTACAAATGCTGTTTTAGAGGAATGGGGCAGAATCCACAAGCACAACAGGAGCTAGAATTCCCTATAGGAACTCTGGAAAAGAGTGGAAATGCTTGTATCCAGAATGGGACAGATGGGAGCTCCACTGACCTGAGCCGTTCTGGAAACAAATGTTCCTACTAATTTCTGATATCTTTAAGATACGCTAAATTCCCATTATGCTATCAGTAAACCCCACTATTGCAAGAACAGTATTGGTTACTGCCCATGGCTATTATAATTTATAAAATATGTCTCAATTCAAACTCTATCTTCATACATATCAGCTATAACAAGTATATTGATTATGTACACACCAATAATTAATAAAATACCTATGTGTTATAGGTTATAAATTACCTGTATAAATATATTCTCAGATCTAGTTATGGCTTGTATAGTTGATATAATGTTTCCTTGGTATTATTTTGAGGCTAGGCCAGCGTTCCAATGAAGCATGCTGCATAAACATCACATAGTGGTATATTAACTGTTTACAGGCCTGCATTTTTCTTAAGGTAGGCTTTTTCAAGCTGTTATCACACACTAAATACTAGTGAGCCGTATAGGTCATAGCTCTGTTGAATCAATTAATGACTGCAATGAATCATGCAAAACTACAGACCAAACACTGTGTCTAAACCAAAAATATATTTATTGGGATATTTACTAAGGAAAACAAATTGGAGCCACAAAGGTATTAAGAGGGGAAAGATCCTAGTGTTACCTTGCACTCCACGGTTCTATGGATTGCTTGAGATCAAACAAGGAATTGAGAAAGTTCATTTGTATTTAGCAAATTCTTTTTAGTCCATCTCTCTCAAAGGTGGTTACAGATCTGCAAAAAAAAAGTTTGTTCTCTTTCATATACAGAACACCTACCTATGCAAAAGGTCTAAGCATAACAGCAAACATACAATGAATTGTTTATTTGTTGCCACTCTAAAAAGACAATCACAAAACAACACAGCTTATTTACACATAAGAACCTGTCAGTAAGGATCACATAAATTCTGACTAATATACAGTATTGTCTGTTGCTGGTTACAGGAAGATGCGTAACAGGACACAACAAGTTATACCTATCTAGCCTTAAAGTCAAGAGCAATACTTATAGGCTGACCATATGAAAAGGAGGACAGGGCTCCTGTAACTTTAACAGTTGTAGAGAAAAGGGAATTTCAGCCAGTGTCATTTGTATGCAATTAGTTACTGGTGAAATTCCCTCTTTATCACAACAGTTAAAGTTGCAGGGGCCCTGCCTTCTTTTGTATATGGTCACTCTAGTATAGTGCATGCACCTTTAACCCCTTCCCCTTGCAGTTCATTGGTTATTGTGTCTGGGAGGGACTTTGAGATGGATGTGGGATATGGGTTCCTTCCCCTGCTCTAATTCTTACTTTCCCATGTTTTATTTTTTATTATTTCTGTGCAAATGCAATTGAATGCAATTCTGGTAGGCTGAAATGGTGTAAAGGTGCAATGGAGCAATGGTGTATTTAAGGGATTACAGGATTAGGGAAAGTCAACACCTTGCATGTCCACGGACTTGTCTACCTATCCTTGTTTCAATGAAGCATTGTTGCACTGTAAAATTTAGGAGAAAGGGGGGAGAAAAAGAACACACAATGATTTCCCTAGGATCTTTATAAACTGCATTGGTGAATTGGGCATTCATGAGAACAGGTTTAGCCCACTTAGCCTGCCAACTCCATACCAACAATCCAGCAGGCATTCCAAAGAGAATGATGAGGAAAGGAAATTGAAATGGTGTGCTGGAGGAGAACCACCCTGCCCCCTGTTTTCATCAGCGATATCGGAACGATCCAAAATAGCATTGAAAAGGAAATTACATGGGAATGGAACAGTGATGTTATCACACATGGAGAAAAGAACTAGGGGTGTGCAGCGGATCAGGTCCGATCCAAGACCTGAACCCGATCCAGGCAAAATCGGATACAATTTCCGATTCTGATCCTCGCAGTTGGATTGTTCAATCTAATCCAATCCGATCCAAAAGGACCCGATCCAGATCGGAAAAGATTGGAGGATCGGAACTCTGAACTCCTTCCCCCTCCCCCCACTCGCACTTCTTACTTGCTGCCTCCTCGCTGCCGTCCACTGCCGTCCACTGCTTCCGTACTACTGAGAAATAGGCCTTGCAGCCTGTTCCACAATAGAGCACCGGCGTGCTGGGTAACATCATCACTCAGCACGCCCTCACTCTACTGTGGAACAGGCCTCAAGGCCTGTTTCTCAGTACTGAAGCAGTGGGCAGCAGTGGACGGCAACAAGGAGGCAGCCGGTAAGGAGCGCGAGTGAAGGGAGGGAGGTGGAGGTCCCCCGTTACCTGCCGGCATCCCATGCTGCCGTCCGCTGCTTTCGTACTACTGATAAACAGGACGGCAGCATGGGACACCAGCAGGTAAGGCGCACGAGTGGGGGGAGGGAGGCACTTACCTGCCGGGGCACCCGCTGCCGTCCGTTGCCGTCCGTTGTTCCAATCTACTGAGACACAGGCTTCGCGGCCTAGTTCACAGTAGAGCGCCAGTAGGGTGCCCCAGCAAGTAAGGAGCGTGAGTGGAGGGGAGGGACAGGGAGGGAGGGAGGGGGAGTTAGGTCCCCACTCAACCGCCCCCATATTTTCACCATAGGCTTGCATTGGGGGAAAGCTTTCTTCCCCCAATGTAAGCCTATGGCGAAAACACCTAAAATGGCATCCAATCTGAAAATCGGACATCCGATTTTCGGATCAGAATCGGCTCCGAACCGAACTGGGAAGCCTCCGATCCAATCTGAGACACCGGTTCCGATTCCAATCTGATTTTTTGGGTCCATGCACACTCCTAAACAGAACCAGACTTTCCCCAGACCAAAATAAAATGGAAGTGGAGGGGGAAATGGCGAGATCACAGCAGAATGGGTACACTGTCATGTGAGTGCCACGCTGCAAAACCGGACATCAGGCATGTCGAGAGTGCATTAAAACGCTGGTGTGATGGAGCTCTGACTCTCAACTGTTGAAGAATAGCAACAACAAAATGACTCCATTCCCACACCTGAAATTATCCTAGGGCGAGATGGTAACCAGGGTAGATTTTGGGTGTGGGAAGTTCAATTCTTATATTCAAAACAAATCCTTGGGTTCAGAATTCTTTTATTTTTCAAGCCTATGTCTTTACACCTAGTCTTGTTGGTTAATATCAGGTTTCTAGAAAAGAAACAAAGTAGATTTTGCAAGCCTAAAGTCTCTACAGCAGTTTCCCACTGCTCCTTGCTCACTCTGTTGCTTCTGGCTTCTAACACAATTCTCTCTCAAGGACTATTTACATGTTCTGTATGGTCAGACCTCTTCTTGAAGCCTTCTAGCACTGGAATCTGCTGCCTGCTTGAAGTTTCACCACAACCCCACAGCATAGCTTCCTGCTTTCTTCAGCCACCAGGTCTGGTCTCCAATCTTCCAGCAGAAATTCTTTCTTATTCCTTCTCAGCTTTGGACTCTGCTCCCTTCATCAGAGCACAATACAGATATAAATACAGCATTTGTTTACAGCCTACTAAGCCTTAAAACAGCCTGGAGGCTGCATTCTTTATGGAATGCCTATGCATAAAAATACATTTACTCATTAAAATCCTCTTAAGAGGTCCTGGTTTGGATCTGGACTTGCTATGATCTGAGCAAGAGTTTCTTAGTCAGTGTTATAAAACTCCTATCCAAGAGGC
The DNA here is from genome assembly GCA_029215795.1 of Anniella stebbinsi. Taxonomy (NCBI): domain Eukaryota; kingdom Metazoa; phylum Chordata; class Lepidosauria; order Squamata; family Anniellidae; genus Anniella; species Anniella stebbinsi. Next base: position 71,808,212 of record JARDYH010000005.1, on the reverse strand, counting down.
TTATGAAACGCTAAAATTTCAAACCAAGTTATTATTCATTCAGGCAGCGGGGATGCCTCTAAAATTATCATTTGGAATTTGGAATTCTAGGCTTTTAATGGGTGATTTTTTTATTTTCTCCATTAAAAATGGTGAGATAGAAGAGTTCTACATAACAACTATAACAGTAGGTTATGCTATGGAATGTTTGTATTATGTGTATTTTACATATCCTAATTGTAGAGCTATTCATTCCAGTCTGCACAGGACTAAATGATCTGCTGTGTCCTCTAAATTCTATGACTGTGGGGGATAGGACAGACAGCCAACATAACATAGTGCAGAAAATACTAAGTAAACATTGCACTTTTAAATCAGTGTTTCCTTGATGTGAGGAGATAGCTTAAACATAACTACTGTACAGGCACCTTTCACCCAAGCTTGTTATTCTGCCATACGTAGTTTTCAATAGCTGAATCACCAGCTGGAAGATAGTAAGGTAGTGGGCTTGTGTTCTACTGGAGGCAAATAAAGGTAGGGGGGGGGGGGAAGAGGATACAAAAAGCAAGTGACCTCAATCTCCATAACAAATTCAAAGGATTTTCAGAGATATTCAGTTAAAGGAACAGTTTCCAATTAGGCTACAGACATACACACATTAATAGTCTCCTATTGAACTAGAATCTAGTTTCCCCTTGTAATAAGGAAAACACACAGTTTCCTGCATTTTGGCCATATAAGTGAGTATCTAGCATGTGTTTTCCTTATTACAAGCCTGTACTGTAGTGAGTTTTAAAAAAGGAGTTTTACAACTCTTGTGAAATTGTACCAAAGTGGTGGTGGTGGTGGTGGTGATGGATCCAGATACTACTGCTGGAGGAAGGGAAAAGTGAGGTTTTTGACCTTTTTTGCCTTCTAATGGCCCCTCTTCTCAAATCTGCTCTAGAAGTGTGATGGACCTACTGGAGCAGCATAGGAGATAGTGTAGAGGGCAGAAGGGGGAAGGGGGAATAGCTGAAAAATCACTTCCTCCAGTGGGAGCTTCCACTGGATTGGACGGTTCACTCTCATGCTGTTCACGTAAGGGCAAATCTGGATCAACCCATCATCATAATCATGTTGTTGTTATTGCTGCTGGTGCTACAGCTACTGCTATCTGCTATCTGCTTGCAGAACTATTAACATAGTGGGCTCTTTACAGAGTTTCAAAAGCAAATGGAAAAAGATTCCCGCCCAAAAGGAGCTTACAATCCAAACTAGATAATGGGGAAGACACAACAGAGAAAGGTGTGGTAGACAGAAGGTTAGTAAGTGATCAATTGGAGCAAATGCAGAAGTTGGTTACAGTTGGAGATAAGCATATATGCCACAGGTTTCCTGAAAAAAGATTTAAAGAAAGTTATATAGGCAGCATGATGAAACCAAGCATAAGGACAGCAATGTAGATGTCACTTAGGAGAGCAAGAGACTGCAATCCTATACTCACTTACCTGGGAGTAAGCTTCATTAAACTATCTTCTGTGTAGACATGAATAGGATTACTGTGTACCTGATCTGGTGGAGAGGAAAGTTTTGCAGAAACAAAAATACTTTGAATCAATGTCAGCTCCAGGTTTTTAGGGCCCTCAATGGGACCCTTACCTCACCAAGTCTACTTTCTCACTACAATTATTGCTAGCTGTTACTGCTTCTCCTCCTCATTCTCTTCATTGTGACCACTTGCTTGTTTGACAGGCAGAGAGCCATCAAGCAAGTAAGCAGTGGCATTTGTTGTTTTTCCTTCTCACAACCTCTACTATCTGGGTCAGAACAAGAACAGGTGACCAAGCAGGTTGCAATGGAGAAGAGGAGGAGCGAGTCCATGGACTCTTTGTCAGTGGGTCCCTGCTGATGTGTGGGACTCAGCAGGTGCCCAGCCATATATACTCTTGGCACCAGCCCTGGTTTGAATATATTGAATTTGAGATGGATGTTAGATATCCAAGTGGTTGCAGGAGCTGGATGATTAGATAGAGGGGGAAAGGTCTCCTATCTCATTTCCTCTATATCAGATTGTGCCACAATTCAGAAAATGGCCTGATTCTGCTCATACTGATTCAGGGCTATGTGCTTTGACTCGGATACAAAACCTGAGTCAAGATTTGGAAATCTCAGGCTTCATACCTCCCATTGACTACCATGGAAAATGAAAACATTGCTATAACTTTTTTTCCTGTTTACCAGAACTGTCTGAATATGCAGGCATAGTTTTCTTTGGAGGAGATTGCATCTGCCAAATTTCAAAAAATGAGGCTAAATGTTTTTTGTACTACATGACTTTATAGTTTGCTTCTTGTTTTTTTAAGGGAACTGCTGATAATGTTTTTATTTCATGGCAGAACTGGATGGCATTTGCAAAGATAGACACCCAGTCTCAGATAATTGAGCCTAACATGTTTCAGATGAATTGGTGCAGGATTTTATATCCAAGAGTGGACTTTACATTTTGAAGGTATCCAAAGAGGACAAGCCTTTCTCCCTAGGTTCCTTGTGGACCATGTTCTGAAATTACAGACACTATAGAGGTGGCCCTAAGTAAGAAACCTATGAAGTTTCAGTAGTATAAGTGTAATAGTTTGTGGAGGGGAGTCCTCAAATTTGGGTGGGATACATGATTTCCCATTCACTCCTCCTCCCCCCCCCCCTATAGTTTTTTGGGCAACTTCTGTGAAAACATCATTCATAGAGATGTCTCCAAGCAAGAAACCTACACAATTTCAGAAAGATAGATGCAGGGACTGGAGTGTTATAATTATTGAAACTGCCTTAAGGCTTCTTTTTAATTCTGAAGCCTAGTGATGTTGGAAGAATGGCCATTTCATACTCCCATCCTTGTCTTCTCCCCAACTGATTGAAGACCAACTGGTAAAATGTGCATATGATTAGAAGGTGGACTCATCAGTCACTCAAATCCATTCCCTCCTCCCGCCCCTTCTCTCTCCTGCCCCTCCATCATTAGAGAAATGAAAGCAAAAGTTGATATTTTTGGAGATATCTGCCAATTCAAAATGAAATCTCATGCTGGATCCAGTTCAGTTCTGCTCGCTTCAGCTAAATCCAATGCACATCCTATCCATCCTTCCATCCATCAGTCGGACTTAAAAATAAATAAAAAATTGAAGGAAGAATATGTTATACAGTTACATGCATTAGATCAGATAAGAGTTCCCTCCACATCTATCCCTTTCCCACATCCAGGAATGCTGTCTTGCCTTTACGGTCTTGATCCTGGCCATCCATATAGTATTGACATGCCCAAATATGGGCTATTCATGTAAAAACTAATATAGGTAATCCAAAATTGTGTGATGGATCCCCCATTAAAAATATAGTAATCAACTGTGCAATTTCATACACTGGGAGAGGAGTATTGTCTGGTCCAACCCAAAGTTGCTCTTAGATACAATCATATTAATCTAAGATTAGAACAAAGGTGTCATGTGTCCCTAAGTAAAATAAGGTAATGATAAGCTGCAAGTTTCAATTTAACTTGCCAAATAACCAGTGGTGTGGCTGAGCTAAGGTAAACACCATAACACCATAAAAATGTCCCTATTCCCAAATTGGTCACACCTACTGGAACTTTCCTGGCTTTATATTCTATGGTATGGCCTCTTTTCGACTCAATTTTGGGTAGACCTTTACTTGGATTCAGAATTAGAAGGTTTTGGTTGGGTGGAGTCTAGAAAGTCTCGAAAGAACAGCGATCTGGCCAACATCTGCTCAAGAGCCAGGACAACTGACAAGATCTGGCTGAGATGAAAGATAGATATATCAGATAACAAATGGAAAACCAGACTACTGGCTCCTGCCTCACAGAACAGATGCTTGCATTTCCCCCATCCATTCACTGGTGTAAGTCACCAACCATGGTGACCAAGGGCTTGTCTTGATGAGGCGAAACCACCGAGATGGATCCTCAGTGGTGTTAGGTCATTTGTATGACGCAGCAGCCATTGTGGAGCCATTCCAGGACTTTCCCCTGAAGCTTCGCATTGAAAAAGTCAGGGACTAACCCTGACTTTTTTCACTTGGAGCGAGGTGACGATGGCATCTGCCGTCTGTCACCTTGTTCTGGAGCTGCATCGGAGGCAGGCCCCAGCTGATGCTAACCCCTAATTGGTTGCCATCAGATGGTCAGGGACAGGGGGCTGAATGGCCACTAGGATGCCTCTGTGTGTCCTCTGGAGAGAGCTAAAGATCAGCCACATCCTCTGGGGAGAGCAAGGTAAAGGGAGGGGGAACCAGGGAGGGATGCACTGAGCTGCATCAGCATCCATCTGGTGGTGTGGCACAGTGGCTCCTCCCTCTCCTTGTTACAACCCCCATACTCTCTCCTTCACATGGGAATAAATCAAAGGAGTACAAACGCAGGGGATTGAGGGCTTGCGGTGTCAATGCGCCACCGTCAAGACATGGCTCAAGGCTGTTATACTTTCTAAACATTAACGTAAGTTTGAGATGCACTTGTTACAGTGTGAAACTATATTGTCTCAACATCCATGTACTGAGAAAATTGCAGTCCAATATGCACACAACATATTCTGAGTCATAGAAAAGAACTGAGCAGCTGCAAATGAGCCTTTCCTCTCCATATCACTTGAGAACTTCTCACAGCAACAGCTCCTAGGAGTGTCATCACACAGGGAAAATTGCATTTGCTTACCGTAGCTTCTCTGCCCGCATGTTTGTCCCTCATTACTTCCTCTTTTGAAAGAGGAAGTAAACAACGTGCACATGGCCCATTCAGTGGATTGTTTTGATCGCACTGCTTTTCCTGCACACAGCAGGAGATAGTGGCATCTTCCATCTTTAAAAATAAATCAGACTTACTGGGGTGAGTTTTTGTCGAGTAAAAAAGGATAGAAGGGGTGGGAGGCACGTGGGAGGTGAATTACGTCATGAGAGGGACCCGTAGAAATCCGTGACTGCCCAGTAATGAGCATGCAATAAAATGCTTGCCTGATGGAGGACTTGTATCTGTAGTTTTATAGCATTACACAGCTAAATTTATTTTTTCTGTATCTTCCACTGGTATTATTTTTTGTATCTCTTCCTATAAAGTGGAATGTATGTGTGCGTTACGTATGTCTGGAAATGTTTACCCACTTTCAGATGAGTTAGAAACTTGACACGGTGACACAGTGATAGGTCTGGCTGTACAATGTACCAGAAAAATATAAAAACATGGATTTTGGGGGTTTACGTATTTTTTAAGAATTTAATAAAAACCTAGGTTTATGCCTACAACTCCCAGAATGCCTTGGCTGGAATTCCCAGCATGCCTTGGGCAGGAGGCCAGACCTACTGGCCTTTAGCAGCCTTTGTGAGTGGCTGCTGCATGTCTTTTACAACCCTGACCCCTAAGGTTGGTCTTGAGCAGTCAACCCAATTCCACATAAAAGGAAACAACCCACATAAATGGGTTGCATCCATTTGTGGTGCCTCCTCCCACCCTTTGCGTGGTTTTAAAATATAACTAGATACAACATCATGACTTTGAGGGGCCAAACATGCTCAAAGGCACTCTGTCCTGATATCGCTGTTTTCTCAGAATCTGGGGGAAGCAGGTGTGAAGCCTTTGCCCTTAAGAGGGAGGAAGGGGAGACACTCTGTGCATGCCCAGAAACAAACCCGACAAAGGGGAGGAAGTGTCTGGCCCAGCCCAAGCCCTTCAGTACAGGCTCCTGATGTAGCACTTGGTGGGTGAGAAGCACAGGCCAAGGCAATCCCATGTTCGTCCCCTGATAGCCGCTTGCCTTCCCTCCTTGGCGATGCTACTCCTCGATGCTCTATCGAGGTACAGCATCGGCAACAAGAGGATGTCTCAGAGGATGTGGGCACCTGCAGGCTCCCAAAGACATGCTGGGAGGTGTAGTACTAGCATGTAGAGTGGCTGATTTAAAATAAAGTATGGGTGAGCAAACCCTGACCTCTCACTAACTGTCTTTGTTCTCCTATCTGACTTTCTCCAACTGCCACTAACCCTTCTCACTGTTCCATTCTAGCCTCAGCTATGTCAGTCAATCCTCCATTCACTCTTCTGTCTCAATGGTATAGTCAGGCTTTTACATACAAATCATAAACTTTATTCAATAATTCTGTCTTGAATGTTGTAGTTTAGTTATGACAGAAAAAATGCAGCATGAAAAAAAATCTCATCAAGTTAAAAGGCCTTGGAAAATCATCATCATCATCATCATCATCATCATCATCATCATCATCTCATTTGGCACTTAAAAGCCATTAATGCAGTCGCTAGGCCAGCCTGCCTGGGAAAAAGAAATCCACAAGCAGGGTGCCACAACTAAGAAAGCCCATTCTCCCACCACATCTCAGATGGTGTTCAAAGACTAACATGTTATTCAGGGACCTAGGCTTACGCCTACAACTCCCAGTATGCATTGGGCAGGAGGGAAGACTTATCAGGTTTTGGCAGCCATTATCTGGTGGTGGCTCACCCTCTTGGGCCTGAAGGGAGAGCACCTTGGGCCAGCTGCCTCAGTTGCTAGGCCCCATCAGGAACAGGAGGATACAGCACTGGGCCCATTGCCAACGGCAACCAAGCGAAGCATCAATCAGCAAACCTGCTCCCTCACGACCTATGTATGGGCACTGATTGCACAGTGTAGTGTGATCTGGCTCAGCCAGACTTCACTTTCCATGAGCTTCAGCAGCAGGACTCCCATTGGGCAAGTCGGGCACCACAGCAAAAGGCATGCTAGGAGTTGTAGTTTTTGTTTTCTGTGAGGACATGGAAAATTATGGCAATGGCTTCAAGGCAGCCCTGGCCATTCTTTGAAGGTGAGAGAGGGGGTGGGTGAAGAAACAAATTTAATTTGTTTTAAAGTTATCTCACAGGCCTAGGACAAGCCTACCTTGAAGGGTTGTCATGAGGGTGAGAGAGGAAAAAATAAATGAATTTAATTTGTTTAAAGGTTAATTCACAGGCCTAGCACCAATGCCTGCTATGTTAAGATGATGACCTCACAGACATATATTTTAGGTGGCTCAAGCAATGTCAGATAGAAACTTGAAATCTGGCATGCTAATAGGTCTGGCTGTACAACGTACCAGACAAATCTAAAAACATGAAATTTGGGGTTTTAAGTATTTTTATGTCAGATAAGAGGCCCAAGTCACCAGATGCCTTGACCATCCTGGCTCTCTGCCAAAACCTGTTAAATTTAGATATTATATAGTAAATTATGCCCATAAAGTATTCTGTGTTCTGGCTGCTTTCCTTTTTTCATAATAATAACTTCAGAGCACATGCGTACAACATTTCCTCATGTCCACTGAGATCCGCTTCCCTACTATATGTTATTCAGATATCTAGGCAATGCCGGATCATTTTGAAAACAGATTTTTAGGTTTGCATCTTTTTTAACTGGTAGAAAGGGTGTTGTGTGTCCTGATTGCTTTTGAAGTTAGAAGACTGCTCCAGCCAAGGCATGATGGGAGGTGTAGGCATTTGAGGTAAAACAAAAAATGTGGTTTATCACGAAGCTCTCATTTAAAATACAGTTCTTAGTAACACAATTTTCCATTTATTCTAACAAAACAATTTATGAACTCAACCAAACTAAAAAAAACCAACCAACCTAAAGATGAATAAGTTGCAGAGAAATTTATTATTTATCAAATAAATATGAAAAACATTATTGACGGACCCGAGCAACGCCAGGCATATCAGGAAGTTACATATATAATATAATTGTGAATTCTAGAGTTATCATTTATTCTGAAATCTAATAACCATTAACAGAATAAATATACATATAGTAAGGAAGAATGAAACCAGGGCGAACTAGATAGAGGTTATGAGATTATGCAATAATTTCACCACAATACCTGATTTACTAGCAAGCAGTATACTTTTAGTTCATCTTGGAATCAGGGATGTTGAAATCATAGGCTTCAGCTGCAGTCCTCTACCTGGAAGTAAGTCCTATTGAACACAATGGGGTTTACTTCTAAATAGACATGCACAGGATTGTGCTGTTGGGATCTTTGTGAAACATTTGCATTAGGCAGAATCTTAGAACCTGCCCTGCTGCTGCTGTGAGACTTAACTTTCCTGAATTCCTCTTTTATTTCTCGCCATTCTGCCAATGCAGAGTAATGGTGTGCATTTGCCCAGAAAATGTATTTTCTTTTTACAGGGGATAGTTTTGCCTTATCATTATAAATCAGAAACTGAATAGAACAGGCTGCATCTCTCAATAAAAATTAAGACATATTATCTGCATTGCACTTACTTACAAACTTATTTTTAGAATCCTATGTATAAGTGCCCATCTTTCTTCCAAATTTTGATGCCCAGGAATTATCTGATAGTGCTGTATGTGTCTATGACACACATGGTGAGAGGTCCCCTTTACTCCTCTGCAATTAGTGTGAAGGAGATTGATCATTTTGGCCTATGGGACTTGGCTAGATATTGGTATTGCTTTGAAAAATCTCTAAGGAGCATGGGATGAGCCAAACATAGCAGCAATCCAGTAAAAATGTAAAAGCAGCAATCCAGTACCAATGAAGTCAACAGAAAGAACGAAATATTAATGACAGGTAAATGTAAGATGGAAATTAGGAGACCCAAGGGAGGACATTTAAAAGCATTAGTCAACAACATAAAACAAATAACAAGAAATTATTTAAACTTATCAGAAGCAAAAAGTCTGCTAGAGTCATTAGGTCTCTTTGACTATCAGGAAGTGTAATGAGTAATTAAGGAAGATGAGAACATTGTAGAGCAGCTAAGTGACTTTACCACAATGACTGTTGGATGGCTGCCTAAACCCAGAACTAAAAGTCATGGTTCTTCTCTTGTGGTTTCTGTTGCCAAAATATACCTTATGATAGAGTTACACTAATTCTAAAAACAGTGAAGAAATGAAGAAAAAGAAGACACAATCTGTAGTTCAATTTATATTCTAAAAGAGATGGAATTAGAATAAGAAGACAGCAAATTTAGTATCTTGTTGCAAAAACTGTGAACTATTATTAACCATGGGTATTATAGTCCAGTGTGATTTACACTGCTTTCACTCTAATTATTATTGGAGACTGAAAAGCACAGACCCCATATTATTGGCAGTTCACCTAAACTGACCCATTTATAAGTTGCATGATATGAAGCATGGCTACCTGGAACAGAGATAGGTAATATACTCCTACAACTGAAAACACTAAAGAAATTTCAGCCAAATGCCTAATGTACCCTTGTGTAAAACCACAAGAGTCATCTATCGCATATGAAATGGGAAATTCATGTTACATTCATACATTTTTTTGTGCATAATGCCAGTAGAATGTCAAGAGGCCATTAATATAAGTCCCATTATCATTAATCATAAAAACAAAATACATGTATAATAACCATTTGGAAAACTTCTGGCAGACAGAAATTGCTTTTCACCAATCACAAAGCATTTAGTTGACCAAGATACTTAATTGGTATTGCATTCTTCAGAAGAAAACACTTAATTTTATATGCTTGCTAAGTGATAACATTTACTGATCCCAAGCATTCAGATGAAACACATTGCACTATATATAGGTCAAGCCAACACAGAATGGATTAATTACATAGACACAGTTTGGGCTTTTTGATATTCCAAGGGCTTTTGAGATGTTTAGAGCCAGGGGTACAATCCAGTCCAAGTTAAGAACTTGGCACCATTTGTTTGAATGGGAAAGGTTAAAAACATGCTTAACTTCCACATTGTTATAAAAGTATTAAACTTTGGCTGAATTTTGACCTGTTTTTTATTTTCATTTGTCTTCTTCACATAATTCAATCAAATGTTTATCACAGTCAAAGACCAGCATAAATACATCTAAAACCAGCATTTAAAAGAAATCAGCATTTCTTCATTCTTATGGAATTTACATTTTGTGTGTGTGGTGTGCACAAAACCATCAATCTGATATCTGTGTTTTTTTATAGAACACCCGCTTAGCTCATTCAAAGACTTTCTTAAATCTAACAATAATGTTGATCTAATATCTGCATAAATGGAGGATATAATAAGACATGTGTAGCTGTCAGGTATAAGTATCATGCAAGGCCAAGGAGGCCTTGCAGGTTGTAGGTACATTTAATTACAACTAGTTTGAAATGTCTGTGCAAACTTATCTCTGTCAGAGTTCTCGTGGGAGTTGCTCACTCACTTCCTGTCTTGGCCTTGAAGCTGTTAGACTTCTGTGGGAAAGTGATAGAGTGTTTAGAAAGGTAAGGGACCCTTGTTAAAGGAGTCACTCAAATTTTAGCATCATCTTGGTGGGCTGAGCAGTGCTGCCCTGTTTGGACACAGCCATGATTTGTGGGCCAGACCCCCGGTCTGTCAAGTGATTTTGAGCAGGCCCATATCTTCTTTTGTAAGCTGAAGCAAAGGCAAGAAACCTTTGCTAGGAAATCTTTCGACACGTGACCTAAAATTCCTCCCTGTTTGGATCCATCACCGTTTGGGACTTTGAAAGCACTCTGCACATGGACTCTCTCATATTTGGACTTTGGATTTCTAAGGACTATGCCATGAAAATTATTGTGAGGCTTTTTATTGACTTGAACCCACATTCGCTGTGGATTGTGTGTTTGTGGTCAGTTCAGCATATGGCAGGCTGGGATTGACTCTTGGACTTTTCCTCTGCCAGACTCAGGTGACAGGGAGTTCCTGGTGCTAAAGTACAAGCACAGGAGTTCTTGTGCCTGAGATTTTTACCGACCCCGTGATCTTGTTTAGGCTTTGGCCGTGTGTGTGGCCGTGTTTGGCCGTGTTTGTACTAGCTCCCTTGGGATGATTTGTTAAGCCTTTCAAGAATTCCCCATTGTGATTGCCTGAAGGATTGTATCAGGAATCCTTCATCTGCCTTGGTTGGGTTTGGAACCCGTTTTTGGAACCATTGAGATGCCAGCTGGGAAACCTGGTTGCTATTGTAGTGAGTAGCATTTTGATTGTACATTGTTTTGGAGCCTAAAGTTTTCTGACCATCAATCTGCTTTAAGTATTTCTGAAGTGTGTAACCATTCAGCTTTTCACCATGAAATTTCCCTGACTAAAAGGAGTCTCAATGATTGGTGTCTCGTGTCAGTTTGCTAGCAATTGTGAATGCCGGAGGGAAGGGGACCTATGACTGTAACACACTCAACCTCTCTAATCCCACAAGGACATAAATGTGTAGCAAAAGCAATATTGTGAAATAATTGAACCTCAGTACTATTTGATTAGGCCTATGTTTAGGAAAATGTAACACTTCTAAGTATTTTGCCACTTTAATCCAATAATAAGGATTCACACCCACAAATAATGGCTAACATTACTTGAACTGAGATCTTAATGATATAGGGATACATATGTTTAAATAAATAAATAAATTGTTAGAGATCGTATCTTTAGAGATCTGAATCCCTAATTTTTGGAGTTAGCAATTTTTGTGCCTGATTAGTGCCCCTCATTAGCAAAACCTCAGGGGAGCCCCGTAGTGCATATATATTGTCCAAAGCCGTTTCATCCATGCAGAAACAGAATGATACATAGTTGGCCAAAAATGTTACAGCTTTAGAGCAGTGGATTGTATCTGATGGTGCCTACTCCACTGAGGAAAGATGTCCACCAGTAGAATGGGGACGTGGACAATTTTTGGCTATTCCCCTTCCTCCTACAGTCCACTATGCATCTCACAGGGGACTGAAGGGAGGACAACTTTCAATAGTGGAGTGGTCAGCATTAGATACAATCCAATATTCCTGGTATTCAAGGAACTTACAGAAAGATTCCTTAGATGATGTGAAGAGGGAACCACCTGAAAACTGAGATGTTTTGGAGAAGGGATGTGTGGATTTTGTTAAATTCGTTCCATCTGTGTTTCACAGATTGTCAGGCGCCTTTCGTTCCATCATCCACTCATTGATGGAATTGGATTTTTCTCAATTCCCTAAACTTGCATTCATGCACACTTGCACAAATGTGCACTTCCAGAAATGCACAAATCCCCAAAAATGCACAAATCCCCCCAAAGTGTGCATTTCCACACAGTAGCCTATGGGAGAAATATGCAATTCGAGTCAGTAGGTTTTTTTTTCATATTTTCCTACAACTTAATTTTGTATAAAATTACAAAAAGTAAAAAAAACTTGACCACGAGCCTGCAGAATCCATCCAATACGGGAAAAGCTGGTCTGCTGCAGAAGCCACAGGTCGGATGCATAGAAATCTGAAGTTATTTGAATCCATTGTGAATTTCTCCAACATCCCTATTTGGAGGGTGAGAGGCAGTATTTAGCTTAAAATGCATTTCTTGCAGGCCTAAACCCTGTTCGAACACTGTAACCCTGAAAGAGTACGAGAGGTAAGCTGAACTGAGCAGAACCAAGGCCAGCATTCCTTCCCCTGATTTGAATCTACTTCAGTAGCAAAGGCACCAATGTTTTTCAGTGGGCAGAACTTCAGGGACCGGGAGGCAAAGTGAAGCATGACACCACTGTCATACTGGTCTATATCTCATGCCCTGCAGAAGGGGCCTGACTGTAGTCATCTGGCTGTGACTTGGACCAACTTTTGTTTCCCTCCTCATCTCTGTTGGAGAGTTCCTGGTTAGTAGAAACCAGTTTTTGAAAATCAAACTTTCTTTCTCACCATTTCTTGGGTTGTGCTGCGTCCTTAGGGTTTCCCAATCTTAAACTTAGTGGAGCTATGGTTTATCTCATCATAGTGATGAGAAAAGACAACCAGAATTTTGTGCGTCTATTTTTGGTCCACAGAAATGTCCCCTTTACTCTCACCAGCCCTCAGCCAGCCAGGAGTGCTCTCAAACAGGTGGCAGCCATAATCAAGCATGATGTTTATTCAGAGGTCGGTATTTTGCTCCTCCTTTCTTTGATTTCTATGGCTCCACCACTCATTCTTCCCTCAGTTCTCTGTTTTTATCTTCCATTCCCTGATCAGTCTTGGCTTCCAGTCGGCATCCTTCCCTGCCCAACATTCCTGTTTCTCTTCCACTCATTTCCTGCCCACCATATACAGGTGATGATGTCATTAGATCTTGTTTCAGTTTCTCTACCCTGCTCCCATAGTCCCCCCTCCTTTGGCTTCTCTACATCACCACAGTCAATAGGAAACAAAAACCAAAAAATATTCTTTAATGCATTAAAATATAGATTATGTTATGAGACTTTATGCAAAGTATCTTCTATTGGAATTTAAAAATAATAATAATCTAACTTGAAAGCATGTCTTGTTTCCTTCTTCAGTGTTGTCTACCCATACTGTATATTTGTAATTAAACTTGCTTTGGTTCCAAACATTCCACTATTCATTTATTAGTATTTAAAAAGTCTGGGAGTAGGGCTCCATAAGTGAATATTGCCCCGTAAGCTCCTCCTCTAGCTGGTGGCACCACCAAGCCCCACCAGTCCTGGTGCTTGCCAGCGTGTCTCCTCATATCCCCCCACAGATTCCCAATGCCCTCCCCCTGCCCTTGTGGTCAGGCAAGCTGAACACAGGGTAGGGCATATGCCAGGGAAAAGAAAAGGTCTTTGGCAATGGAAAATCATGAAAGTACTAAAGGAACCAGGAGCACTTCTCTGAAAAGTGTTGCATAACCAGGGTGCCATAACTGAAAAGGCTCTTTCCCTGGTAACTACCTGCCACACCTCAGATGGTTGGGGAACCCAGTGAAAAGCTGTAACAGTGATCTCAGGCTACAGATGGAGGCACAGATGGAGACAGGCACTAATTCAGGTATCCAAGTCCAAGTCATGAAGAGATTTTAAAAGTAAAGACTAGCATTTTGAATTCAGCCTGGAAACAAGCTAGGAGTCAGTGATCATAACTCCCAGCTCTAGGTAGCCTAGCAGCTGTATTCTGAACTACCAGTAGTTTTCAAACCATCTTCAGAAGCAGCCCCAGTAAAACACATTATAATAGTTTAACCTGAAGGTTGGTAGAGCATGGTTATCTGAAAGTCAGCCTGTCTTCATCCAGGGAGGGATGCAGCTGGCAAACCAGCCCAAGCTGTTAAAAGGCATTTTTTGCCATGGAGGAAACCTGAACCTGACAGAGATGGTTTGAGGAGCACCGTAAAGCTGCACCTCGCCTTATGTGTATTGAGCTTCAGTTTATTGGCTTTCATCCACAGCCTCACCCGATCCAGAAGAAAAACAGATATCAAGGATACTGATGGCACCTTACTCAAAATTTCCAAATGACCTCACCATCTTATCCAGGATATCCATTACCAGCAGCTACTGAAGATTACTGAAGAAATTATATTGTGTAGAATTGCGCCAACATGTTCTAAGTCAGCTACCATGTATCGGATACTTTTATTCAGATAATGAGAAAAAGTGGCACAAATGTTTCAGATCAATTCCTTTGATACCATCCTCTTACAATCAGGCCAATTGTCTGTAGGTTCATGCATATACATTTTCATGCCCAACATTCAACTGTGCAATTTAACATTGTCGGACATTTTCAGGATAGTAAACTGATAAAAATTTACATCCAACAGTTCCTTTCCACCCACTGTCACATCTAATAGTCAGAAGGGGAGAATGGAAGCAGAAGAGCGAATAAGAATTTATTTTTCATCCAGAGTCTTGCCTTTGAGGAAACAAAACCCTGCCTACACACAGAGGAATGTGAATGCCAGTGATCTAACATAATGACAACACTTTACAAATATGTACGGGGGGGAAAACAAATGCACACAGCACCAGCACCTTGACCAGAGAAGAAGATAAAAGCAGAATCCGAAGCATAAAAAATCAGTAATGGAAATGTACAATGAAGCTATAATCAGAATGAATGCTAATCACTTCATTTCACAAATGACAGTTCAGTAAAGTTCCTGTTTAATATTATGTGCAAACCAAGCTGCCAGGTTTTATTTATCATTTGATATAAAACTAGCTCTAGTTCAGAATACTGGAAACCCTCTCTTGTTGAGCTTTACGTCTTTAACCTCAAATGAAAACTGGCATTCCATCTGGATGATGTCCAAAGTGTCACATTTTGGTAGTCATCAACCACCTTACCTTAGAAATCAGGAGTACTGATTAAACAATCAAGATATTTGAATTGCGGTGAGAAAGATGTACGTTCTTTGCATCTATAATTAGAAT
Organism: Anniella stebbinsi; assembly: GCA_029215795.1. Taxonomy (NCBI): domain Eukaryota; kingdom Metazoa; phylum Chordata; class Lepidosauria; order Squamata; family Anniellidae; genus Anniella; species Anniella stebbinsi. Next base: position 71,793,064 of record JARDYH010000005.1, on the reverse strand, counting down.
CTAGTGCTATTGCTAAAAACGATATATGGAATCCAGATCTCAACCTAACTTTCTTATATTGGGTATAGTTAAAGAACCTCCTGTTATTGAATTTGCATCTTGAAGCTACTAAAATTATACATTATACAACTGTTCTTTTGTTTAGTTCAAGTTAGTATTCTTGTTTGTATAAGTTATCCTTGCAACATACAGTGCAACCCTATTTTTTCTCAGAAGTAATGCCTATTGAGTTTTTCAAGAGACTTATTCCAAAGTAAGCGTGCAGCTTTACATTCTTTCTTCTTTGTGATCTGTACCACCAGAAATTGAACTAGGAATGCAGTTGTTGTTGTTGTTGTTGTTGTTTTAAAAAAAGGACTAGACAGTGCCTGGTGGGACATAGGATTGTTCTGTTTTCTGGCTCTGAGTGTATATACAGGGTTCTGAGGTGGAAGTCAAAGAACTGCACTACTTATCCCCTCCCCCTCATAGCAGATACAGAGAGAACCATGCAGGCTAGCTCTCCACACTCACAAAACAAAGCACAGACATAGGGATAATGAGGCATTTCCAGGGCAGGGAGAAGAAGAGACTGGGGCAGCAGCCATCCGAGAAGTCCTATGGCTGCGCCAGCCTCCTTCACTCCTCCTCTCTGAAGCCTATACTAAATGGGTGAAAGCGCCCATCTAGCTTAAATGCGGAGTGGGAGGTGCAAGCTGCCTTGGATTCATTGGAGGAAAAAAGGCAGGACATAAGCCTCTGAATAAGCCTATTCAGAGGCTTATGATTAGCCAGGTTGCATCCCATAGAATTATGCCCTAAGGAAAGTATCCAATGGAGTTCGACTGATAATGTAAATTATGTTGTTAACACAGTGACAAAAACATTTGGCACGCTGCTCTCCCAAGAAAATGGGTGAACCTGTTAATGTTATTGGCATTGTACTAGCATAGTTTATACCAGTGCAATGTAATTTATATTAGCAGTCGTGCACATTGGATTCTGTCCATTGTTGTTTAGGGTAACAGCTTGGGTCACCGTTATCTCAGGGAACTCAACCTCCCATGCAAACTTTCCCTTGCCTCAGGCACCTTAATCTGTTGTTGTATTGTTTTTACTGTGCATTGTATTCCAGGTTCCATCTTTTCTGGAGGCCAGATTGGCTTCCATAAAAAGCTGGGCATTTCAGTAACACAAATTCTGGGATTCTCTTCTCAAATGTCTGCATAGCTCCGTCTTTCCAGAAGGTCTTTAAATGTTTTCTTCTTCTAGAAGATCTTTAGAGACTGTTAACAAAATAGGAACCCTTTTGCTTTCTTTCTATAATCTTGCTCCTTCTTGAATTTTCCACTGTTTTATTTGATTAAATTTGGGTTTTCAGTTTGCATTTTATCATGTCCTGGTATTTTGTTATTTGTTAATTTTAAATTGTAAACTGATATTTTATTTTAATGATTAGCTATATATCATCATTAGATAGATAAATAGATAATAACTCAAGAATTATACTATTCCTGCTCTGTGTTGCAGACAGTATGAATAGAAGGAAAGCAAACCTGGGCCAAGGAGCACCAGAGCAAGATATGTTGGTTTGATTTTTTTAAAAAAAATATTTTGCTAATCCCAAGGAAAGGTTTCCACGTAAGTATGCTTAAATGTAAATTTAAACATGCTTAAATGTACATACATGTTTCAGGAACAAATTTAATTTTGTGCTTTAGACTTTCCTAAATTTAATTATACCTTAATGAGGTAATGAGCATATCCTTTTCTCAGCCAGTCACACATCTCTAAAAAAATGCCTTCCTTGATGATATGCTTTGTTTACTCTAATGCCAGCCATGTATGTTTCTCACTCCCATTGGTAGTTATATATGGACAATATTTAGCTGCATTTCATTGGTTAAGATTGCAACCCTATGCCCATTTATCTGGAAGTAAGACCCAATTAACCCAATGGGGTTTATGTCTGAATAGACATGTGTCGGATTGCATTGTTATTCAATTATTATCACATGCATTTAGAAGGGCTTTTGCAGCTGACAGAAATACATGTTAGAAGGTTAGATTCATGTACGGTACATTCATTGTGAAGAATATGCAGGTAAATGCATGGTGCTCAGGTTCCACCCAGGAATGACTAGCAATGTATAGCATGGACACACACACACACACACACACACACCCTTTGGATAACTAGGTAGAACATTAATCATATCATTAGCACTTGTGTACATAACAGCCATGATGTGGAGGTAGTGAACTTGATCAGGACTATGTGGTGATGGGAAAGGGCTTGAATCCTTTATCCCCATTGTTATCCCATTCCATATTGGGGCTCCACAACTGCAATTTTCCCTGGAAACTAAGCTTTCATTGTTGCTGATGGAAGGTTCCTGGTTCAATTCTTAGCCCCATGGCTGCTAGTTGTTTTTTAAAAATCATAAAATAATTAATGCCACAGGTAGTTTTATTTATTATTTATTTATTTATTACATTTGTATACCGCCCCATAGCCGAAGCTCTCTGGGCGGTTTACATAGGATTAAAAACAATTAAAAACAATATACAAAAATTAAAACAGCAAAAACATACAACATACACACAATCTGTACATTTAAAAACCACTTCAACACTTCAAAAAAACTACAAAAACAAAACAAAACAAACCCAGGCTCCTCAGATATTGCCAAATGCCTGAGAGAAGAGGAAAGTCTTGACCTGGCGCCGAAAAGATAACAATGTTGGCGCCAGGCGGGCCTCATCGGGGAGATCGTTCCACAATTGGGGAGCCACCACAGAGAAGGCCCTCTCTCTTGTTGCCGACCTCCGAGCTTCCCTCGGAGGAGGCACTCGGAGGAGGGCCTTAGATGTTGAACGTAGTGTTCGGGTAGGTTCATGTCGGGAAAGGCGTTCCATCAGGTATTGTGGTCCCAAGCCGTGTAAGGCTTTATAGGTTAAAACCAGCACCTTGAACCGGGCTCGGAAACATACAGGCAGCCAATGCAAGCGGGCCAGAGTAGGTCTTATATGTTCGAACCTACTGGTTCCAGTTATCAATCTGGCCGCTGCATTTTGCACAAGCTGCAGCTTCCGGACCACCTTCAAAGGCAGCCCCACGTAGAGTGCATTGCAGTAATCTAACTTGGAGGTTACCAGAGCATGGACAACTGAAGCCAGGTTATCCCTGTCCAGATAGGGACGTAGCTGGGCCACCAACCGAAGTTGGTAGAAGGCACTCCGTGCCACTGAGGCCACCTGCGCCTCAAGTGACAGAGATGGTTCTAGGAGAACCCCCAAGCTACGAACCCGCTCCTTCAAGGGGAGTGCAACCCCATCCAGAACAGGTTGAACACCCTCCATCCGGTCAGCGGAACCACCCACCAACAGCGTCTCAGTCTTGTCTGGATTGAGTTTCAGTTTATTAGCCCTCATCCAGTCCATTGTCGCAGCCAGGCACTGGTTCAGCACATCCACAGCCTCACCTGATGAAGATGAAAAGGAGAAATAGAGCTGCGTGTCATCAGCGTACTGATGACAACGCACTCCAAAACTCCGGATGACTGCACTCAACGGTTTCATGTAGATATTGAACAGCATGGGGGACAAAACTGACCCCTGCGGAACCCCATACTGGAGAATCCACGGGGCCGAGCAATGTTCCCCAAGCACCACCTTCTGGAGCCGACCCACCAAGTAGGAGCGGAACCACTGCAATGCAGTGCCTCCCACTCCCAACTCAGCCAGTCGTCCCAGAAGGATACCATGGTCGATGGTATCGAAAGCCGCTGAGAGATCAAGGAGAATCAACAGAGTCACACTCCCCCTGTCTTTCTCCCGACATAGGTCATCATATAGGGCGACCAAGGCTGTTTCCGTACCAAAACCAGGCCTGAAACCCGACTGAAATGGATCCAGATAATCAGTCTCATCCAAGAGTGCCTGGAGCTGGCTCGCAACCACCCGCTCCAGGACCTTGCCCAGGAATGGAACATTTGCTACTGGCCTGTAGTTATTAAGATTTTCAGGGTCCAGGGAAGATTTCTTTAGGAGTGGTCTCACTGCCGCCTCTTTCAGGAGGCCTGGGACCACTCCCTCTTGCAAAGAGGCATTAATCACTTCCCTGGCCCAGCCAGTTGTTCCATCCCTGCTAGCTTTTATTAGCCAAGAGGGGCAAGGATCCAATATGGAAGTGGTTGCACGAACCTGTCCAAGCACCTTGTCAACATCCTCGAGCTGCACCAACTGAAACTCATCCAAGAAAACAGGACAAGCCTGTGCTCTGGATACCTCACTAGATTCATCTGCTATAACACTGGAGTTTAAGTCCTGACGGATGCCAGAGATTTTATTCTGGAAGTGCCCAGCAAATGTATTACAGCGGGCCTTAGATGGTTCTACCATGTCCTTGGGGCCAGCATGTAAAAGCCCCTGGACAACTCTGAAAAGCTCCGCTGGGCGGCAGGTTGATGATTGAATAGTAGTTGACCATTATTCATACAATCCCAAACAGGTGTTAGACTCAAGCAATCTTCTAACTTATCTGCTGCTCAAAATAGCAATAGTAATTTAAGGAATGTAGATAAATCCCACATTTGTTTGTGATTTTTTGGGGGGGAGAGAGTGTTAGTAAGGAATCCTGCTGCATTTTTATTTTTTTTGCAGTCAGCTAGTAATATTTCATAATTCTGGGTTTGCCACAGAAGTAAGAACATTTCTTAAATGTGCAGTTTATATAATTCAGCATATCTTATTCTGTGTTGCATGTGCCATGTCATTGTTTCTGTAATGTATGTGTTTTGATAGTGATTAATAAGTCAGGACATCATTTTTTCTTGGCCCTAATCACATTGTGCTACTTCCCACATTGTTCATGCATCTAAGCCTATGAGACTATGCCAACAAATGTTTCCATTTATTCTTGAACAAAAGCAACCTTGACACTTTTGTCAGAGCTTCTCATAAAAACACAAAACAAAACCCTGCACTATATACCGTATTCCTGGTAAACAGATCACTGACTGAACAACAGGGAGCTGGAACAGTCAACATTTTTGACAGTCTAGAAAAGCTACCTGTATAATTTAACATAACACCAACAGCAACCCTGGTGGGAGATAACCAGGCCAATGAAGCAGGAGTTGAGAGATTTTAGAAAGCACAGTAGAGAGAATTAAATCCCAACCCTGCTGCCTTTTATATTTATATTTTTAAAACCACTGATGAGCACATTTAACAAGGTGAACTCTTACATTTTAGCATTAGTATGAAATTCAACAGATATATAAATGTTGATATTTGCTCTTGAAGCATATTCCTGCCCCCCTTTCCTCCATGGGTGTGAACTGATACAGGGCAGTAGCTGAACTTGCTTCCAAAGAGGAAGGAAGAGGGCATTTATACATGTTATCTGTTTAAATTCCGATTCCACGCCGATCATAAATAAATGGATGGCTTAGAATAGGAAATAATAGGTTAAAATAGATAAAACCCCACTCCAACTATCAAATACCAAATAAAATAACCTTGTAATGCTTCCAAACCCCTAGGGTTTCAACTTTGACAAGCCTCCAGAAGGCATTTTTGAGTGATTTGCCAGGCACCAAGCTGCTGCCATTGCTCTCTGGAATGGCCTGGGCAGAGTCCCATAAAGTCTTTGTAATAGGGTACAGGGAAGAGATAGCATCTCAACCATGCTTGCCCAAATCATCAAGGAAGTGTATGTCAAAACATGGGGAAAAAATAAATTGCTTTCACAAAGCTTCATAGATCTAGCGAAGAAGCTCAACTACTAAACAGTATAGTTATGGCAACTTACTCTCACTTTTTTTTCTGCACCAAGGCTTCCAAAGCGCAAGTGGAGGACACCCCCACAGTGTAGATTAATCTTAGGGCAAAACTAAACATTCTCCTAGAGCCAGATTGATACCAAGCAGGATATGACACTTTGAAAACAGTTTGAAAACTGTATATAGAGTGTGCCTTGGGCACCAACAGTTGTCACTACTGTTATAAACTGTTTTAAAGTAGTGGTGTAGATCCTGCCCTAATCATGGATACTGTAGCTATGTCTGATAGCTTTACTTACTGCTATGTAAGTGTGCATAGCTCTAACATAGATAAGGACTATGGTGCTACAGGGTATGTGTGTTAAATCTTCTTCCCACCCATTTCCCCCCAAAATTGCATCCCATCCTCCTGCTCCACAAGGGATGGGAGAGAAAAACTCTCCATTGGTGTCAATGGAGGCTTTCTCAACTGCACCCTCTGTGTGTGTGTATGTGTGTGTGTGAAAATTTTGCGGAAAATGGGTAGTTGTGGAAGTTTAATCCCCCCCTCTCAGAGCACCATGGTCCTGATTTGAATCAGGGCTGTGTTCGCTTACAAATTTAAGAAAAACTGTCATACATAGGGACCTTTCCCTACCCTGCTCGCTGGGGTGGGGAGAGGAGATTGCGGGTGAGGATGGGGTGAGGTGACGTAGTGGGCTGCCATAGGCTGGCCCAGGGTGGTGCCACCGGAGCTGGGAGGGGTCTATGGCTATTTAAGTGGACCAGGACCCCTCCAAATCTCCACTGTGTGCTGCACAGCTCGCAGCACGGAAGAGCTGAAATCAGACTGGCAAGGGAGGAGAAGCACCTACCAGGAGCTCTGACGGGGCTGAAGTGTCGGCTGGGCGGCTCAGCGGGCGATGGAGAAGAAGGAGGAGGCCCGGCGCAGGGCATCAGCGGCTGCGAGCGGCGCGACGGCGGCCGCATAGGACGGCCGAAGAATGATGTGCTGCAGTGGCTGCAGCAGCACACCAAGGCGACCAGGAAGGGAGAGGAAGGCCCGGTCTCCTGGCAACCTCCCCCCCTCCTCGGCTGAGGAGTGGCGCGGCAGCAGCTGCAAGGGCGGCTCGAAGAGCGGCAGGAGAACTGCCTCTCCTGCAAGGAGACGGGATTGGCGGCAAGGTGCGGTTTTGGCAGCAGGAGACCTCTGCGGCGGCCGCACCGGCGGCAAGGCGCGATTCAGCGGCTAACGGGCAGTGGCTCACGGCGTGGAGCTTAGGAGGGTGGCGCGGCCTGCCATAGGCCAGGAAAACTTAAGGCAGGAGCAGAGCAGCGACAGCTGAAGGCGGAGTTTGCTGTCATCACCCTTCCAGGGCCTTCGGCCCCTCAGGTTTTGGGTAGCCGGGGGGAGGGGGTGACTAGGCGGGTGCCAGGTGCGGTGTTCAAAGACGCCAGTAACATTGGCTCAGACAGTAAGTTTAGGAAGAGAGGGGCCTGTTTGGCGGTGGGAATTGTTCCCTTGTTTATTATCTTAATTATTTGGCCACAGCCAGACAAATTAATTATCTTGTCAGCGTTGGCAATACTGGGCTGGGTAGGCTGACAGTGTAGCAGCGTGCACTTGTTGTCACTGGGAGTACCATCCTCCCCAATTTTTGTCTTCTATCTATGGATAATAGCTCTAATTGGTTAACTTCTCTCTCCGGCAGTTTAGTGACTACCCTATATTTTCTAGACTGTTTATATTGCAGCTATCTCTGTGTAGGGATATTTTATAACTGGACATCGCGTAATTGCACACCATGCCTCCCAAAAAGGGAATTGGCGGAAGGAAGGGCAAGGGAAAGGCTCCTGCTCAACCCTCAAAACGTAGACGGCCTTTGGAAAATTCTTCCTCCGAGGAAGAACTAGACCCTCAGGTTTCCAGTTTGGTCACTAGATTACAAATAATAGAAAAAGAAAAAGGCATCACTGACCCCCAATCCTGTTCCCACCACCCAATCAGATGGGGCGCAGGCAAACGCGTAAGAAAAGACAGGATGACTTATGGGATGCTCTTTCAGCTCGGTTGAAAGTAGTGGAGAACTCATCAGGCAGACTTCCCAGTACGGAGCCAGATGCAGGGGCAAGCCTCGTCCTGTCATCCACCCCGTCTAACGTAGAGCCAAGTGCGGTGACGCCTGCTGACCCTGCCCTTCATTACTCCACCCCGGTGCAGGGGCCAGGGCCCACATCTCAAGGTGAGCAACAGTACATCCCACCAGTATCTCAAATAGCGGGGGCTTTTCCAGCACAGTGGGGTTTCTGGCCTTGGTTCACAGGTATAGGGACACAGGTGGGTAACACATCCCAGGCAATTTCATCACCTCAGACACTGGATGAGGCAGTGGCAGTTACAGTGAGGCAGTGGCAGTTACACTTCAACAGGCAGGGACTACGCCAATGGGTCCTGCAGGGCCTCAGCAACCAAATGCCACAGGACACATTCTTCAGCAGGGTCTACCACAGCCCCTGGTATCAAATGTCATGGCGGCCTGGGCTGCTGTCTGGCAGGGACCTGCTGGCGCAGCCGGAATCAGCGCTACCCAGGAAATTAGGGATCCTTACGCAGGTGCTACATATGATACTATTCCTACAGGAAGTACGTCGGCACCATTAGGATACCATCTGCTCCCGGCCACTAGGGAAAAGATATGCAAAGGGGAATATGTTGACATATTCTCCTTATTATTCCGAGAGCATGAGGGCACTGATAAAGCTAAGGGAACGGATAAAGAGGCTGAGAGAATTAAAAGGAAAAAAGTTGTCCGCACCTGGGCTAATTGGTTGCCAGGATTTTTTATTTATATGGGTGTGGTATTGCAACGTTTTCCCGGTAAAGGTGTTATACTAACAAAATACCTCGATATGATTTATCGAGCATATTCTGAATATGAGGGCAGAGCCTGGCTGGCTTATGCCGAATCATTTCATCGTAGAGCGGCTTTTGACCACGCCCTTCGCTGGGATGTAAAAGATCATGATCTGTGGCTGCAGTTCATGACACCAGCTCGGCCAGGATTTGGCGACAGGGCGGACAGTGGCCATATCTTAGCCAAACAACAGCCCACGTCCACCTCCAGGGGATACGCGGGTCAGGCGGTTCAACACCGCCCGCTCTGCTGGGACTTCAACAAAGGAAACTGCACACGCAATCCATGCAAATACAGTCACGAATGTCAAACCTGTTCTGGCAATCATGCCGCATCAAACGGTTTTAGAAACAAGAGCGGAAAATGGCCAGCTAAGGATGGGCAGGGCGCCAGACGCCTGGGGGGACAACAACCTCCTTCCAAAGGGGCCCAGTCCGGTTAAACTTGAACCGCTCAACAAATTGTTAGCATTATACCCCAGAAGGCAAGTGGCCTTGTTTCTTAGCTTAGGTTTTAGGAATGGTTTCTGCATCCCTTTCCAGGGTGTTAGACGCAGTTCTCTGGCAAAAAATCAGAAATCCATTAGTTTGATGGAGGATATTGCCCGGGAAAAGATAAGGAAAGAAGTTAGTGCAGGACGGGTGTTGGGGCCATTTTTGACCCCCCCCCATCCCTCATTTGCGAGTATCGCCATTGGGGATAGTGCCTAAAAAGGCACCAGGTGAATTCCGGTTAATACACAACCTGTCCTTCCCAAAAGGCGCTTCCGTAAATGACGCAATTCCTGAGAATTTGAGTTCAGTTAGGTATGCTTCTTTCGATTTGGCTGTGCATATGGTGCGAAAAAATGGGCCAGGGGCTTTGATGGGCAAATGCGATATAAAGGCAGCCTTTCGCATTATGCCCATTCATCCCAGAGATTTTAATTTATTAGGCTTTTGCTTTCAAGGACAATATTATGTGGATCGTGCCCTGCCCATGGGATGTTCTATTTCATGCGCAATGTTTGAGGCGTTCAGCTTCTTTTTGGAGTGGGCCCTCAAATTGAGGGCGGGAGCGCGGGATGTCATTCATTATCTTGCTGACTTCCTGTTCTCTGGCCTGGCAGGAAGTCCGCATTGCGAGTACATGATGTCAAAATTCTGCGCACTATGCGATGTGTTTGGGGTACCTCTGGCTCATGAGAAAACTGAAGGCCCATCTGCGGTGCTTAAGTTTTTGGGCATCGAATTAGATTCTAACTCGCAATGCTGTCGTTTGCCAATGGACAAGCTATTACATTGCGCAGTAAATTATTGAACATTTTAGGCTATAAAAAGGTATTGTTGAGGCAATTGCAAGAAGTATTGGGTCACCTAAATTTCGCCTGCAAGGTCATCGCCCTTGGGCGGGCCTTTTTACAACACTTTTGTTGGGCTATGTCAGGCTTGCGTACGCCGCACCACCGAATTCGGGTTACCCAGGCCATGCGAGCCGATATTGCTGTATGTCTAGACTTTCTGGAAAATTTCAATGGGGTATCATTTTGGAGGCAAGAGCTTTTGTTAAAAACAGACTTGCAGGCACATTCTGACGCCTCAGGTTCATGGGGTTTTGGGGTTATCTGGAGAAAGAAATGGTGTGTGGAACAATGGCCCGGGGAATGGCGGTCCGACGGCACATGCAGGGACCTTACATTTCTTGAACTGTTCCCCATAGTTGTGGCAGCACATGTGTGGGTGCGCGATTTGGCCAACTCCACTGTATTGTTCTGGTGTGACAACCAGGCCACAGTGCAGGTAATCAATTCCCTTTCCTCTCATAATCCCCGCGTCATGAACTTGGTAAGAGCCTTTACTCTTCACTGTCTTAAGTTTAATATTCTTTTTCGGGCAAAGCATATACCGGGCTGAATAACGATATAGCAGATGCTTTGTCCCGACATCAGGTGCAGAGGTTTCGGGAATTGGCTCCTTGGGCCCTCCCAAGGCTGGAGAACATGCCTCCATCCCTTTGGCTGCTTGGAAGGAGGAGATAGAGCAGGCTATTTGGCAGTCCTTGGCGCCTAGCACCAGGGCCGCTTATCAAACCGCAGGTAGGGAATTTCAGGCATTCCGCATGGCAAATTAGCTGCAACTTCTGTGGCCCATTCCGGTGGAGCATGTGCTCCAATTCTGCGTAAATGCCAAGCATAGAGGTTTATCAACACGCACCATCTATCTCAAGCTAGCAGCTTTAGCTTTTATTGCTAAGGCTCGCGGCCTGGAGGATCGTACCTCGGATTTCCAGGTACGCAGGGCCCTTAGCGGCTGGGCAAAAGCTTCACCTCGCACTCCCGATGCAAGGCTTCCATTATCCCCGGATATCTTACTAGGGCTACAGGCACGGTGGCCACTTCTTTGCCACTCCCAATACGAATCAGGCTTGTTTCACATGGCCTCATCTAAGCTAGATACCTCCACAAGGGCATTACAATTCTCTGATTTGCTTCTTGAAAACAGAGAGGCCCGTTTGCTTCTTCGATACTCAAAGACGGATCAAAAGGGTACAGGACGTTGGGTTTCATTATTCCCTTCTACCAATGAAGAATTATGCCCACTGCAGGCTTTGGCAGCTTTTGTAGCTCTGCCTGGGGACAACGCGGGTTTCCTGTTTTGCCACCACGACAACACGCCCCTCACAAAATACCAATTCTGGGCAATAGCAAGGCGGGCTCTTGATCAAATGGGTTTGCGCACAGCAATGTTTGGCACACATTCTTTTCGCATCGGGGCACCTTCCACAGCAGCAGCTTTAGGCTTTTCTCCTTTTCAGATCCAGGTGCTAGGCAGATGGCGGTCCACAGCATTCAAAACATATGTGAGACATGTGGACAATTAAGATACATGCAGCAGATGCTAACGCTTTCATGTTTCTCTAGATCTGCCAGAGGCTACGGCACCCGTGCAGGTCTCCATATGCGGCCACAGCATGGTTTTCTGGGCTAGCAAGCATGCAGCCAACTCCAGCTTTGGATCACAGCTCAGCTTGAGTCAACACGCTACCATTCGTTGGCTCGGGAAACGTGGTATGCAGTGGGATAATCTCATCCCCACCTTGCTGCAGCACCATTCTGTTTGGTTCCCCCCACAGGTTTTGCTTATTCATTTAGGGGGGAACGACTTGGGCTTAATGAAGGGCAAGGCCCTCATTTTGCAAGCTTTGGCTGATTTCCAGCACATACGCCAGCGCTGGCCCTGCATACGGATCATATGGTCCTGCATCTTGCCCCGGATACACTGGAGGGTGTCCAGTGATCCCCTTGCTATTGAGAAGGCCCGGAAACGGGTCAATACGGAGATTTTTAAGGCCCTGGCAGAACACGGGGACATTAGCATTCAACACCCTAATATCTGTCGTTCTCGGAGGGAGCTGTGTAGGCGCGACGAGGTACACCTGTCTCAGCCTGGTAACAATTTATTCTTAGCAGACATTCAGGAAGGGCTACGAAGTGCACTGCTTCTGGGGGGAGGGGGAGGGGGAGACTGAGCAAAGGTTTCTCTCCCCCTGTGGCGGTAGGAGCGGGCATTTTATGTTTTTTAATGGTGAGCATTCACGGGCACTATTCAAGTGATTGGTAACGCCTGAGGCCAACCACTGAGAGCCCTGCAGCATCAGTTGGGGGGACAAGGCTTACCTTTGGGGCCAACCCGTCTTGTCTACTCGGAGCCCTCCGGCATGAGGGGAGACGACACTGGAAGGCCCCCCACCTCAGATTGGGGAAGCTCGGGGCGCGGCGAAAAAGCAGGCGCCACTTCCCGGGCTGTGAATGTCTCGCCCAACCCCTTCAATGGCCTGGCTGGCCATGCCAAAATGCCCGCTTAGGTTACCTCCCCCCTTTGCTTGCTTATCTTGTAAATAAATAAAGTGGCCCTTGTTTAAATCCCAATTCTGTGTCGCCTCTTCATTTCTCGTCCTTCACTCTGCAATTACACTATGTGCAATTAGGACAATGTGAATTTGACTCTTAAGATTAGAAAATGAAAACAGGAACTGCAGTGATGTTCATGTGGGAGCATTATTTATTTAGGTTTTAAAGATTACACCCAATCTCTTTCCTGAAAGTGAAGTCAAGGCAGTGAACAAAGTTAACAATATTTAAAACTGTCTTTTAAACCTAAATAAATAAACAAACAAACAAAAACAACAGTCTAAAAAAAAGGAGCAGATTAAAACTTCTAATCAAATGGCTTCTTGAAGAACACGTTTTTACATACCACACAAAACAGTACAGTGTCAGGGTATAACAAATCTCTTTTGGCAGAACATTCCAAAAGATAGGTTCTGGATTTCTCTTATTGTTGATTATTTAAAATTGTTTTGCATATATGTGTTTCTCTGTCTGTGTTGTTTGTTTATATATGTTTGTATGTAAATGGTTTTTATAATGTATTTTTAAGATTTTAATCTTGGCAAACTACCCAGAGAGCTTCAGCTATTGGGCGGTATAGAATAATGAATAAATGAAGGATGAGTACAATGATCAAAATGGTTCCAGACCTTGTGGCTGCCCACCTAACTTCATGAGGCTGGGGGATCTGAAATAGTCCTCCAAATGACAACTAGAGCCTATGGGAACAGGTGGTCCTAAATTTACACAGGTCCTAAGGCCTTCATGAAAATAGGGTGCCCAAGCCATTTTCCTTACAAAAATTGGGTGTTAAAAATCACTTGTGAGAGGACTCAGGGTGCCTCTACAAGAGGCATTTAAAGCTCTTTCAAGGTGCATTAAAAAAATTACCTCTACAAGAACGGAGCGCAAATCTCCCCGATTATGCGCATTATCGAATGCGCGTTAAATCGCGAGTTTTATTTTGCTCCGTCCGTTAAAGCGCATTTTGACTGTGTGAATAAGCGCTTATGCGCATTAACTACTTGTAAAGCGCATTTTGGACATCTGTTAATGCGCTTCGCTGCCTCTCGCCGCCTCTCGTGCAGAGGGATTAGGCGTAAATGCGCTTCTGCGATTATGCGCATAATCGCCTAACCAGGCGCAAAAGCGAATCCTTGTAGAGGGGACCTTAGCTAATTCTAATATGTACTTCTGCTTTGACCCTTAATGGTGAGATTGGAGAACAATCATTTGAACCATGTCCAGATTCTGAAGTTACCGCAAAAGTCCACAGAAAGCTCTTCTAGCAAACATGTGCTATAATCTTCCTAACAGAGTTATTGATTATCCATCATGTAGAAGTGCCATGTCTTGAAAGTCAAACTGGCAACATTCTAAGTAGCTGCTATGGACACAATTGCTCCTGAGTGCCCTCTTTGGCACTGTGTTGCTTGGAAGGCTCCCTGGTTTACTAAGGAGCTCCAGACAATGGAATAGGTCAGAAGACTATGGGAGCATAAGCAGCGTAAGACTTGTTATGGAGGTAATCAAACATACGTAAGAGAGTGTAATTGTGCATACTGCATGGTGGTGAATACAGCAAAGAAGGCTTAATTTGCCACCTCCATTGCAGCCTTGACTAGCCATCCAGCTGAGCTTTTCCAAGTGGTTCGGGGGTTGTTTTCATCTAACCCAATGGCCCCAATACTGGAACCCTCAGAGGCCCACTGTGTTTAGATTGCAAAACACTTTGAGGATAAAATCACTCCTCTTTGTGCTGACTTGAACACCCCTATTGATGCAGTGTCTGTTGAAGTGCCCAATGCATCGTATTATCCTGTTTCTGGAGTCTAAGGATGTGGACAAGACATTTGCATCTGTTCGACCCAGAGATGCACTCTTGACCCTTGCACATCATGGCTTATTTGAGCTAGCAGCGGGGGGCTGACCAGATGGATAAAGGGAGTGGTGAATGTATCATTGCATGCTGCAGTCCCTACTGCCTTGAAGGAGGCAGTGGTGTAACCACTGCTGAGGGAAAAAAACCTTCCTTGATCCAAAGATCTATGCTAATTATTGTCAGGTCACAAATACCCCATTCTTGGGTTAGGTGCTCAAGAGAGTGGTGGCATCTCAGCTGCAGGCAGCCTTAAATGAACCTGATTAACTGGATCCATTCCAGTATGGAATCAGGCCTGGTTTTGGGACAAAATCAGCCTTCAACATCCTGATGGATGACCTTCTTTGGGAGACTGCGAGTGCAAGTTTGACCCTGTTACTTCCTCTTGATCTTCAGCAGGCTTTGATACCATTGACCATGGTATCCGCCTGGACCACAGTATTCTCCTGGAAATTGGAGTCATTGTTCTACAGTAGTTTGACTCATACATGCAGGGTCATTTCCAGAGAACAGCATTGGGTGACTGCACCTCAGCTCCATGGCAGCTGAACTGTGGGGTACCACAGGGCACCATCCTGTCCCCAATGTTATTTAACATCTATATTAGGAATGGTTATCAGGAGATTTAGGGCAAGGTGTCATGCTGACAACAGTCAGCTCTATTTCTCTGTGACATCTGAATAGGGAGTTATAATTTGGATAAGGGCCAATAAACTGAAGCTGAATCCTGATAAGACAGAGATACTATGGGTTGGCAGCTTCCAGGTCCAGGAATTGGGGTGCTTGCCTGTTCTTGATGGGGTTGCACTCACTCTGAAGCATCAGATCCATAGTTTGGAGGTGCTCCTGGACCATCTTTGTCACTGGAAGGCCAGATGCCTAAGTGGCCCGAGTGCTCACTACCAACATCTGTTGGTAGGCCAATTACATCCATTTCTGGATAGCAATGGTGATCCATGCATTGGTAACCTCACAATTAGACTACTATAATGCACTCTATGTGGGGCTACCTTGTACGTGGTTCAAAAGCTGCAGCTAGTGCAGAATGCAGCAGCTAGCATACTCACTGGGACACCTAGGTATGCTCACATAACACCTGTGTTAAAAGAACTGCACTGGTTGCCTATTAGCTACCGAGCCATGTACAAGGTTATGTTATTATCCTATAAAGTCTAAACAACTTGGGACCAGTATAACTAGCAGGCTTTCTTTCCTTATACATACCCAAGCAACCTTTAAGATCATCAGAGGAGGCCTTGCTTGTAATTCCAAGGAATGTCACCATGAAAAACCTCTGCTGCGGGCCTTCTCAGTAGTAGCACCCACCCTCTGGAAAATCCTCCTCTGTGCAGTCCAGGAGGCAGAAAATGTAGCATCTTTCAAACAAAGGCTTTCCCTGAGTTGTAAGTAAACTAATCTGCCACTCCAGTTTTCTAGTCCTTAAATATTTTTATTGTATTTCCTCTAATGTTGTGCTTTTAATGTTGTGTTTTAAATATTGTATCTAATATTTTAATATTGTGAACTGCTGAGGGATTTTACTATATTCAATGGTATACAAATGCCACAAATGAATGAATAAATGAATAAATAAATATTGTCCAGATGTTTCTTTTAGTTGTACAACGTAATCCTCTATTTCCACCAAAAGTTTGTGTAAATGAACCAGCTTTTTCCAGCAGGCTTGCCAGGATAGCAAATCCAAGTCACAACTACTGAATGCAACTCAGTCTATCCCAGGTGTCTAAACTAGGTAAACATCCTCCATGGACACCATTCAGGATTTCTTTAAAGCTCATTGCTATCCTGCCCCAAACACCTTACCTTAGCTCATATTGTCCACAATACCTACCAACGGCAAACACTTCTCAAGACACGTAATCTGGACAATTCTTTTTAATAAGCAAAGAGTCTGTTGCCTCTTTCAGAATTCTGTTGTGGTTGCTTGATGTCTTGTTTAATTCCATTGTCATGCTTGATGATTGGAGTTAATCACTCCCTTGATATGAGTAGCAATTCCTTCCAGTTTACTAGCCTTTCAGACTCAGGGGAGGATCCAATAGGGGCATGACAAGGGACCTGCCCCTTCCATAAACAAGCATTTCTGCTCATTTTGGGACTTGACCCAGGAAGCGCTACATCACAGTTGCATGCAGTGGGGACCATGCAGACTGGAACCGGTGGTATTGGCTGTGTGTGGAAGAGCTCTATTGAATATTGGGTACAAGCTAACCTGGTATGCAGAAATAAGATCAGGTTAGAGATTTTTTTATGAGCCTCCAAGCATTCAAATTCATAACCAAAAGTAATTTATAAGTAGGTATCTGTGAAACTTTTCCTATTATTTATGCAAATATTTCTGCCTTGACAAAAAGTGACACCATGGGTTTGGCATATTTATCTGCAAAAGTGGATAAGTATTGTGGCTGGACCTACTCTAAGTAATGCTTATTATTGGTTCCTGGTACAGGAGACTGGGGGCTCATCTACACCTATGGGTGTAGAGGGAAGGAGGGGGTTGGATCATGGACTTACCTGCTTCCGTGATCCTCCCCCACCATCTACATCCACATGACATCCCAGAAAGACGTTGCGGCCACCATTTTTTCCCCAAAGAGGAAGAAGGAGCACAACTGTATTCCTCCACAAAAGGTAACACCACCAACAAAAAACCCGAAACCCATTCCCAAACCCCGATGGGCACAGACTGCCCCTGTGCAGCTCTGTGACCATTTTAAATGCCCTGCTACTCAAGGGGAGGATGGGATGACCTGGGAGCAGCAGCCACATGGCCCGCACTCCATTGGATGGTCCCAGGACCATGGAAAAATCAGGTTTTCCACAGTTCCCAATATCCTGGGGAAAGTCCCTGGTTGTCCTGGGTTGCCCCCGGGATCCCCTGTGCATCATTTGGACACACAGGGATTATCCAGGGATTACCCCAGGATATAGGACTGGTGTAGCCATGTCCCAGGTCTTTATTGCACATCTACTCAGTCTAACCTACTTCTCATCATGTTTCCCATCCAAAGAAAAGACTAACTAGCTAGTTTGCATCCATCTGGTCTTTTCATTCTCCATTCTATACAATTGACTTAATTTAACATATTGACATATTGTCCATCCCCCCCCCCCCCACCTCCCCAATCCAGAATAACTGTTTGGAAATCAGTTGCCTACACATGTTTATCCACAACTGAATGTCCATTCATAAGCAGCAGTGATGAAGGACTGGAGGTAGAAAAGAGGTAGCATTAGGAAAGCAAGTGGCCACGAACATACATGGTACTTTGTAGAGAAGATATATAGCACAGAGTTCTCTAAAATGAGACATCTAGTATAAAATACTGAGGTGGTAGCAGCTTTAAACCGATGGCTTTGAAAGAGCCCTATTTTTCATTTGTTGCTCAGTTATAGTGAAGAAGAACAATAATACCACAATGCAAATTTTCTGTCTGCAGTCCCCAAAATGCATATTTGTTCTTCATTGTGTAATTCATGTGCACAGTGTCTTATAAATTTGATTTTATTGCTTGTTATATCAATATTACATGATTGTAAAAGCCAAAAAATGTATTAATAAGGATACCAATCTTTGAAATTGTATATTGTATATCTGATTGAAATCCACTTCTCACTACACCACATTACTGTAAATTCCAATTATCATACTCTATCCATATCTAAGTAGAATATCTCTCTGTTCAAGGATTCTGAGCTGAGTGCATTATTCTTTCAATTTACAAACACTTTATTCTGGATAATGACTTACTGTAAAAGGAAACAAACTAAAAAAGTGTTGAACTAACCTCTAAGATGTCACAGTGAAATGATCTGAGGCATTCGGGCAGAAAAAAGTTCTCAATTTTTCTCAGTTAAAAGTGTACATTGATTGTAACTTCATTTAAGGTTAAATTAAATTCATGTATGGTTCCTTTAAGCACAGAAAAATTGCATTGATTGGTTGTGCCTGCTTTAATTCTGTGGTTGGGAATGTCCTTTAGTGGATTTATTTACAGAGTAGAAAGAATGAGATGCTGTCAACATATGAAAAATAAAAGCCACATTCCTTGGGAAGAAGACATCCATCTTTTTCTATTTGTGAGGACTGATGAGCAAGGTTTAAGGAGGGCTAATGTCTCCCATTCATCTTAATTAAAGAGTTAATTGCTCGTGTATCCTGATTTGGTTAGCTGATCTCGGTAGCATGAAAAGTCCTTGCTTCTATGTATCTTATTGACCAGTATAATGACATCATTGGTAAGTCTTGGGATTTATTCATTTTTCACCATATCCTCATAACTTTAATAGCCTCCTACATGAGAAAACTTTCAAAAGCAAAGGAGTTCTTTAGTATGGCACAGAATACAGAAAGGTCTGTTCAGGAAGCTGTTAAATGTCTCAGTTCAGCTGTCATTGAAGAATTACTTCAAAGTCTAGAGTCTGGAAGATAAGTAAAAAGTAATTTTAAAGACCAATTCTCATCAAATATATATATGGAAATAGAATGAAACATCTAAAAACGCAATATCAAATGTAAGCAATTGATCTGTTTTTATTCAATTTTTCGCAATTGTAGTCATAGTCAAGTAAGCACTACTGCTAGGGACAGTCAGGCAGAGTTGACAGCATGCTCTGCGGATTAGAGGGCAAATTGGTTTAGTCACATGTCTAGCCACACAAAAGAAAGAGACTCTGATCTGGAGAAAGACCAGTTAACTAACAAGGATGGCTGTGAGGATTTTTATATGCAAGGTCTTTCAACTTCCAAACTACAATTCCTCATGTAAGCTTTCTTAACAATTCTTTATAAATACATCAATGCAGCTTTCATCAAAGAGGACACAATGGGCAGTGAAGTTCCTTTTGAATGTGGTTTACAGTAATGTCCCCACAATGAAAATCCAAGATAAAAAGCAAAATTCTAGAATAGCGGTGAACTCTAGAGTGTAAATTATGTCTGTCTTTTGGAATAAATACATTTTTAATGGTGAGAAATACACCTTTGCAGACACGGACAAAGGGGAGGGGAGTAGAAGGTGTAGTGGGTGGTTTCAACAGACTTGATACAGACATACATTATGGTGGTTTTGGCTTGTCTGTTCAATTGGCCCACCGTAAAGGGACCAAGACTTATGTCCCCCCCAAGCCTATTTTGGTGACACCTCAACTACTGAAAGTACAACATTCTCTCCTTCACTTCTGAAAGGTCAGAAGCTGAGGCCAGAATTGGTAGAAGTCAGTAAGAGTAATTCCATTGCATCTGCAGTCTAAATCATGGGTGGGCAACACATGTCCCCATGGCTAAAATTGGCTCCTTACTTCCCTCCAGTGCACGCACCTGCCTGCCAGACAAAATTCAATCATGGCTGTGGCAAAATAAATAAATAAATACAACCATTTGCACTTGTTTTTTTGGTGCAGAATGCTACAGAATGCTACGATAGCCAAATTTGGCTTGAAAACAAGCAAAATTAGACAATTCTAGTGTTCTGTAGTGGTTTGATGTCAATTTTATGTGTGTATTTGCTTCTTAAGCAAGTCGTTGTCAGCTATCCCAAAATATACTTCTTGATGCTTTTGCAAGCCACACATACCTTATATAGCATGGAATTTTCTTTCTAGTAAGCCCAAGCAGGCTGTGTCATAACAAGGCAGGTCATTTAATTGCAAGTAGATCCACAAATGAGGGGATACTATAGATTGCAACAAAGAACAGCACTCTGGAGCATTTGCTTGTACATAGATGAGTAGATGCTACAGTATCTAATTTCAAGTGGCATTATGGTGTGTCAGCCAGCAGGTTCAAGGAAAATTACTGTTTCACTAGGGATGTATTCGATGAATTATTCTTTATACCCATTTTAAAACCTTAAAGAGAAGAGGGATGAGCTGCAAACTGAACGTAAATGTTCCTAGAACTTCACTTGTGTGTATGTGTGTGTGTGTGTGTGGGGGGGGAGCCTGAGTGGAGAAATCCAAGAATAATCTCAAATATCAACTTAAACTGGAATTGTGCGCAAATGGCCTCTCAAAATTATCTACCCTATATGTGAGCAGATAAATGGGTGACAATTTAACTGATTTTTTCCAGGGTGAGGATAAATTCTACAACAGTTTCTCAATGGTTAGAAGGCTAACCATTGGCAGAGGTTATAGCACAGCTTCATTTTTCCCCAAAGGGTATCAGGATTTTTTATACTGCTACTACAAGTGGCAACAGCATCAACTGTGTTGGGAGTCTGGCCCCCATTTTGCATCCTCCAAATCACAGGTGTGAGGATGGCAGTGTAGTGTCCAGCTCCAGGGAAGAGGTGGAGGTAGTGCTGTGTCAAAATCTGTCCTCCAATTTACTGAACATTTTCTTCCCCCATGAAAGAGGCTTCAATTTCTTTGCCTCATTCTCAAGGCATTTTATAATTTTGAATTTCTGGTGTTTTTGAGCTTATTTAATCATTGTGATGTGACTGGGGTGCTGTAGTTTCCCCTGGCGCTCTATTGAGTACTAGGCCACAAAGCCTGTTTCTCAGTTGACGGGACCAGCGGATGACAGTGGACGGAAGCGGGCGCCCCGGCAGGTAAGTGGGGCCCTCCCCCTCCCCCCCACTCGTGCTCCTTACCTGCCGGGGCTGTCCGCTACCATCCACTGTCGCCCACGTGCAGCAGCGGATGGCAGCGGATGGCCCTGGCAGGTAAGCCCCCTCCCCCCACTCGCACTCCTTACCTGCTGGGGCTGTCCACTGCCATCCGCTGGCCCCTTCTACTGAGAAACAGGCTTCGCGGCCTGCCTCTCAGTAGCGCGCTGGGTGACGTCATCATCCGGCGCACTACTGAGAGGCAGGCTACGAAGCCTGTTTCTCAGTAGAAGGTACCAGCAGATGATAGTGGACGGCCCCAGCAGGTAGGAAACGCGAGTGGGAGGAGGAGGTCCGATCCTCCGATCTCTTCCGATCCAGATCGGGTCCTTTCAGATCGGATCAGATGAGATTGGACGATCCAGATGCAGGGATCGGGATTGGATAATTTTATCCGATTTTGGCCAGATCGGGTCTGGATCATGGATAGGACCCGATCCAGTGCACACCCCTAGTTTTAACGTATTAAGTTTTAACTTCTCCTGACATGAACCTACCCATACACTATGCTCAACATCTAAGATCCTCCTCCAGGTGCCTACTCCGAGGGAAGCTTGGAGGATGACAAGAGAGAGGGCCTTATACAGATAAGGCCCTCTCTCTTGTTGTGACCCCTCAAGTGACCCCTCAATTCCGCAATGATCCTCCCAATGAGGCCTGCCTGGCATCAACACTGTTATCTTTTCAGCCCAAGGTCAAGACTTTTCTTTTCTCCCAGGAATTTTAACAGCTTAAGTTGAGGTTTTTAACTGAATTTCTGGCCAGGCTTAAAGTTTAAGATGTTTTAAATATTAGTTGTTTTTATGTTTTATGGTTTTACATTTTGTATATCAACTTTTTAATGTCCAATCTTTTAAGTTTTGTAACCCACCTAGAGAGCTTCAGCTATGGGGCCATATATAAATGTAAATAATAATAATAATAATAATAATAATAATAATAATAATAATAATAATATCTTTCCATTGCTCCACAGCCTCTCAGTCCACCTGACATTCCTGATATGAAAAAGCCCTGTGGGAGGAATTACCTCATGGGCCCCATCTACATGGAGACACTTTCCAGTGTGATTTAGTTGAAAATCACATTTTCATCAGAATGGATTTGCTCCTCCGCATCCACAGCTGATTAAATCAACACATACAAAAAAAGAAGGAAGGAACTGCTTATGTGTGGCAGACTGCATGAGAAATGGCATTAGTCAGACATATATGGGTGGAATCTTGTGGCATCAACAAGCTTTCTTTTCTTCTTCTTTTTAAAAAAGTAATTAACATTTTGAACAGGTCTGACCCTCTGGATGAGTGAGATTTAAAACAAAAGGCAAAGCCACCAGCGTTACCTATGAAATGGCCAAGCACTACTCATGAGTGTATTTTCTTCCACTGTACAATCACCTCTCCAGCAGCTTGTAGCCTTCTCAGCTTTCCATACTTCAATTGAAGGCCCCATCTACATGTGGAATTTACTAGGGCTGTGCACGGATCCGGATCCTGAATCCAAAGCAGATCAGGGTGATCTGGACCTCCTGGATCTGAACTGGATCGGGGGAAGTCTGGATCATTCCGACCAGATTGGATCATTACAGATCGATCCTGATCGATCTGGAGATCCAGGGCCCATTGCTCTTCCAGGTCCCTGGGTGCCGGCTGCACAGCCGGCACCCAGGGATGCCAGGCCGGTGGTGAGTCCATTGGACTCACCACCCTCCCTCCCACTCTCCCTGCTTACCTGCTGCCTCCTCATCACCGCCACTGCCATCCGCCACCTGCCGCCGCCACCTGCCACTGCCACTGCTTCCTCTCTACTGAGAACCAGGCCTCGTGGCCTGATTCACAGTAGAGCGCCATCGCGCCGGGTGATGATGTCACCCAGCGCAATGTTGCTCTACTGAGAATCAGGCTGTAAGGCCTGGTTCTCAGTAGAGCGCCGTTGCACCAGGTGACGTCATCACCCAGCGCAATGTCACTTGCAAGGCCTGGTTCTCAGTAGAGAGGAAGCAGCAGCAGTGGCGGATGGCAGCGGCGATGAGGAGGCAGCAGGTAAGCAGGGAGAGTGGGGGGAGGGCGGTGAGTCTTTTTCCCCATAGACTTGCAAGATCCAGATCTGGACCAGATCGGGGGGGGGGGGCTGTGCACAGCCCTAGAATTTATTCCGGTGCTACAATGCCTCATAAACAGTACTGGCACATAACATTCCCTCCTCTCCGCAGCAAATATGGAGTAAAGGCTAAATGCACAGGACAGCAATGGGAACTATTTCTGAGAAGACCTGTTTAGTGGGCTATTTTCAGTGGGCTGACTTTAAGGCTCATTTGGGGAATGGCATGAAAACCCACATTTGCTGTGGAAGGGGAATATTATGTGCCACTACAGTGTGTGAGGTGCAGTTGCACCAGAGTAAATTCTCCATGTAGATAGGTCCAGAATGTCTTTCTCTGGGCTTTAATTGAACTGTGAGTTGCTGAGAAGGCTACAGGCTGCCAGAGAGGTGATTGTTCAATGAAAGAAAAGACACTCATGAATACTCCTTGCCTACTTCATAAGTAAAACAAGCCAAAGAATCCAGTAAACAAGCCATACAATTTTTAAAATATATATTTCCTTCTTCTTTGATTTCTTTTTGAAAGCTTTTTCTTTTCTATCAAATTGTATAAAGTTAAAAAAAATGTGAAAGAAATTTTTGGCACAGCACTAACCTAAACCCTTATCAACTCAACCCTTAGAAAATGCGGTCACCTCCAAGCATAAATTTTTAGCCATTTTGTTGATCTTATCAAGTATTCAGGCATTTAGTCTTTGCCAGTTTAGAAGCTGAATCGATTTTAAGCTCTTTACTTTATTGGCTGTCAGTATACTTCGGTGGCTGAGGCAACAAGTAAAAATTCCTAATATCTGAAAGTAACACTGCTGGATTTTAATAAACTTTAAATACTGTGTCATCCTTCCACTTCTTTGTTGAGGGTTATATTGCTAGTGCTATAAAAGATGAATATAAACAAACACTAAAGGGACAGGCCAAATTGGTTAGAACACCAGACAGTGGCCAGGAAGCAATGTTTATCACTTTTGAAAGTTATCTATCCTGTCAAATTTTAAGAGTTTTATTGGTATTTTAATAATGTATTAGATTTATATGTTTATATCAGTTTTATGTATTTTATATCATTTGTATTTGGTGTTGTTCTCTGCCTCAATATCCAGAGGGAGAGGCGGGTAAGAAATTAATAATAATAATAATAATAACAACAACAACATGAATAATGTGGAACTTGGAGACCTATATGGGAATATTACATCCCTGCACCATCAGATGAAAAGTGCTAAGCCAGATGGCCTACTGGTGTAAATCAGCATTACAGTTTTTAGCTTATTATGTTATTTTCAGCAGAACAACATAAAGAAGAATAGCAATAAATATATAATGCTACCTAAATCAAAATAAATATAAGTGTGCAGAAAATCTTAAGCATCAAAGGGAATAAAAGAAGAGATGAAACGTGGCATGTAAGTTAGAACTTCAAAGACCAGAAGAGATCTAATGCACAATCAGCATCAAAACTATAACAAAGCTAGGGAACAAAAATACCAGTAATAATAGTACCCAGGATAGCAACAATGAGTGTGTTCCTAGTTTATATTCCAATTAACTGTTATCCAACTGTTCAAACCTGACATTCAATGGCACAAGTAGAAGCAATTAGTGATCAGAGAAGGGCAGCTATTATTATAACCTTACAATGATACAAACATTCTTTAATCTCTTGCGCAGTCATTTCCTTGTATTTTCTGTTACGAGAGCTCTCCATTATACATAATCACTGAGCAGCTTTGGCTCTTCTCCAGTCCACATTTCTAACATGGTTGTGTCATGCACTTTTTCATCCTGTATGGAAGCATATCATAGAATCATAGAATAGTAGAGTTGGAAGGGGCCTATAAGGCTATCAAGTCCAACCCCTTGCTCGATGCAGGAATCCACTTTAAAGCATACCTGACTGATGGCTGTCCAGCTGCATATTGAATGTCTCTAGTGTGGGAGAGCCCATGACCTCCCATACAAATTTATTGAAGCTTTTATACCCCAGTCTAGAGCTGTGTTAGATTTGTGCACACACACTAGAATACTTTTGAGCTGCTTGCAAAGGCTGCCTGCACTTCTTCAGAGTGAGTGGAGGGCAGGCTATCCATGGATTGTCGCTCTGGAAAACCTCACAGAAGATCTCTCACCCAAAGGAAATTCTTTTAATGTTTCTTTTCGTTTTGTACACTACCTTGGGGACAGTGGACAGAAAGGCGGATTGTAAATATTTTTCATACATGAATAAATAAAGCACACACGACATGCTGTGATGGAAAAACATCTCACATTCAGCACACTTCTGCTTCTGTGCTGGGATTTATATCTCATGTGCGAAAACACACTAAGGCTTCAATTCTTTACCTATTTACCTAGGAACAAGCCCCATTGAACTCAATGGGACATACTGTTGAATAGATATGTATAGGATTGTTCTGTAAGCATATTATCAGAGCATGTATCTACCAAATTCCAGACTATTCTATTCAAACTTTAATCACAATAAAGCTCTATATTGCTAAAAAAAAAAATCCCCCCAAATAGTATTAAGTGTTGAAAGAACAAACTAAAGTGAAAATAGATAAAGAAAATAAAAGCTTTTGAGTAATTTTAGTGTGCCTTATACACACACCCCACTGTGAATTATTTGGCCTCTCCTCACAAATGAGATAAATGTCATGTTCCACCAGCATGAATTATATATAGTCATAGTGAAATATATGATTCTAAAAATACATAGAGAAAGGATGGAGTTATTTTAATGATATATTACGACAGGAGCACCTGACTATGAAGCATTGTCTTTCAGAAGATAAATGGGAATATCACTACTTTGGAACAATTACATTTTTGTGGGATGGAAGAAATTCTCCTAGTTAATGGTGTATTATTAAAACATGAATATACAACTATTTTCAGCTGTTGATTATAACTTCATTATAACACTCCCAGACTTTATAGAAGCTGGTGATCAAATCCCTGATCAGACCCATAGAGCTTTATGTGTTGCTTTTGCTGCATGTATACAGGCACTTCAGAGCGGGGGGTGGGGGAAGCTTTTCATAAAATGAAGATTGAGAATCATCAAACGGGGGAAATCGCATTTCCCTACAGTTGCTTTGCCTCCTGCTTTTGTCCCACAATATGATGATCAGCTTCCTCTTTCTTCACATGAGGAAGAAAGAGGAAGCAAGCAACAACCACGTGGCCCATTCAGTGGGTGTTTTTATAGTACTGCTTCTCCTGCGCACAGCAGGAATTGGTGACAAGTTTCATTATAGCCAAGAAAAAGTGGATTTGATGAGGCTTATTTTGTGATGGAAAAAAGAGCAGAAAGAGTGGGAGACGATGGGAGGAACTACCATCAAAATACCCTGCAAAGGACCGTGAGTGGCCAGCCGCAAGCGTACGAAGAAATTCATTGTTCCTCTGAAAATCATGAATATAATATGGGGATGTTAAACCTCTTTCAGCCCAAAGGCCAAATGCAATTTTGGAGAAGCTTTCAGGGGCTGAAGTCCAGTGGCAGCCAAAGCCAAAAACAAAAGGGACTAAGTTGAAGGCAAAGGGGTGGGGCCTAAATTTCCCCAAATGCCAGTGTGTTTGAGTTTAGAGCTCTCACTGACAGTAACGAAGCCTTAGGAGTGGTATTTCAAGGGACCACCTGACGAACCCAGAAGGCCAGATTGGGATCTCAGTGTGTGTGAGAGATTTGGCCTATGGCCCTAGGTTCTATATCCCATGGGTTTCTGTGTAAATATACACCGGTATATCATATATCAGTTTCCTATAGAAAAAATAAATAAAATTAATAAAATAATGGTAAAACACTTGGTTGCTCTCATTGTGAAGCTTCATGCAGATCTGTTCAAGTAATCTGTTTAGCCCACTTGTATGACTTTAACAATAAAGTACCTGCTAATACAAGTGGTTAACACTTTGCATTAAAAGCAAGAATGGATATTTCATTTGTACTCGTTTGCCAAAAAAGTATACTCGAATGCTTACAAAAGCATTTAATATATTATCTCTTATATGCAACATTCTTTGCCTTGCTGTATGTTAAATTTACCATCATTATGGAACTGTTGAATAATGCTTTCATTCAGATTTTCTTTGTGGGATTGCCCTTTTCTGTCCTGACACCACTAAAGCTAAAAGATAACAGCGACACAGTGTAAAATCCCAATCTACAGCAGATGTACGATTCCACCCTAGGATATAGAACAGGAACAAAAAGCACTGTTCCCTATGATATTTTCACCTGATCAAGCAAAGAAGGCCTATGGTTGTTTGATAATTATCCTCTCATATTCAAACTGCCTGTCATTTACCAGTTTGGAACAGATGGTTCAGTACCTTTTAGGTGATTTGTAGGCTGGATTACTAATTCTGCAGGAGTTGTATATAGAGAACAGTGATGACAGTTGTATGCATCTAGCACACAAAATGGAAGCCTTTAAGATAGGAGATTTTTGAATGAACTTCATCTAATAGCTTCTCTAAAGGTAATTATGTAATACTATCCAAGCAAATGCCCTGCACGTTATCTTGCAATTAATAACAGGTGTGTACCAGAAGAAAATCCCAGGACACAAATAAACATTCCAGTCCATGTCCCTTTCCACACCAGGCTTTTTGCCTGGGTTGGCCTCTGGCTGGTCCCTATGAGTCCAAATGATGCACAGGGACTCCCGGGGGCAGGTGGGCACGGGATTTTTCTGGGGAAACACAAACCAGAAAAATCCTGATTTTTCTACAGTTCTGGGAAGTTCCCGGGACCGTGGAAGATGTGCCCGTCCATCCCAAGCATGGCTACAAACTGGGCACAGAGCAGCATTGTGTGGCTCCGTGCCCAGCAGGGGAGGGGGTGGTACCAGTTTCTCCACCCCCGGAAGGGCAGGTAGGGGGGGCACGATGGTTTTTTAAAAAAACTTACTTTTCCGGAGGAGCGCTCGTGTGCTCTCCGTGTATAAAATGTTTTTTTTAAAATGGCGGGTGTGACTTGCGATGGCCCAGAAGCCAGGGCCATCGTACTTCGATGATGTGGCTTCTGTGTGCCAATCCCGAAAGTAGCTACTTCTGAGATTGCCTGCACTGCGCCCCAGTGCACTGCGCTATGGTGTAGAAAGAGCCCATATCTAAGAGCCGTGCTGGATCAGACCAAAAGACCATTTTGTCCAGTGTCCAAGCAGATCTCTATGGGAAGCCCACAAGCAGGACATGAGTGCAATAGTACACTCCTACTCATGTTCCCCAACAACTAGTCCTGCAGAATGAGTAGTATTAGTAATTCAGAATGGCTTCTGATTAAGGCACATTGTGATTAAGACACATTAAGTTATAGCAAAAGTATTCCTTCTAAGTTGGATTCCAGCCTTCACCCACTCCGCACCTCTTCCTTCATGACAGTGATTCTCCCCACCCTAAAAAGAAAGAAAGCTCCAGCTGCAAATGAATTAACAGTCTTCAACTGTGAGTAAGCATGATGGAGTCCACCCTCCTCTTCACTAAGGTCTTTGTTGGTCAAAGACAACCCACATATCAATTAAACTCACCTGTTAATTAAAGGCTTGTTTAGAAATGTCTTGCTAGTTGGATGCAAGAGGAAGTCTGAAAGGTGTCTGAATGTGAAGGCTTTGAATGTTAATTACTCACTCCCAAGTTTTTTCGTGGTCCCCCTGGTTTTTGTCAAGCACCATTAAAGAAGTTAAAGAAAAAAAGAAACAAAATTAATTTGCAGTTTCTGCTGTGGGGGAGAAAAAACAACAACAGAAGAACAAATCAACAAGGCTTCCAAGCTGTTCTCTCTGTTCTCTTGTTTAGATTTATTCTTTATTCATTTATTTATAAGAAAACACTGACACACTGCAAACAGAAAGCAATATTCTACTGGAACACAAGCAAATGCAGCGACCATTCTTAAAAGTATTTCATTCATTCAAATATATCTCCCCTCAGGCAAATATTTTATCCTAAAACTTTAAATGAGGTTGTTTGTTCATAATAATTTAGTGTAGGAAACATTAATAGGAAGTTATATTATTAGAAATGGCAGCAATATAAACACTAAAATAATATATTGATAGGGTTAAACCTAAAGGAAATAAAAGAATATGGATTCTTGAGTTCAATTTTTAGAAATAAATGTTAGTACAAGGAAATTATATTTACTACAACAGGGTATGCAATTTCTGGCCCTCCAGATGTTTGGTCTATGCCTCAGAGCATCCATCATCATTGGCTGTGCTGGCTAGGGCTGTTGTGAGTTGTAGGGCAAAACATCTGGAGGGCTAAAAGTTGCTCATCCCTAATAATAAAGGGCAAAGACAATAATTCAAAGACACAGCAAAAGACGCATACAGTGTTCCATTAAATATAGCATATAACAGTAAATCAAATACGACATGCATAATAAGGACAGACACATATATGTTGGAACTGAAAAGTTTTTTTTAAAATGCATACACACACATACTGACCCAGTTCACATGTGATGGTGGCAAGTCATGGGTTAATTAAACCACAATTTGCCGGGTTTTGTGGTGCTACATCTTTAAATATACAACCTCCAATTGGCCCAATCATAGGTTGCTCCGTATCATGTGATGCTGGACACTATGGATTATTCATGAGTTAAACAACCCAAAGTTAATCTAAGAATGAATCATTGTTTAGCCCATTAATAGTGCCTAGCTTCACATTTCGCAGAACAACTTCTGATTAGGTCGATTGGAGGTTGCACATTTAAGAGACAGCAACCTGCACACAGCATACAACCTGGCCATTTGTGAATTAGTTAACTCATGATTTGCCACTGTTATATGCGAACAAGCCCGCTGTTTTACATAGAATGAAAAACTTTAGTACCAAACTGACAACCACCTGACAAAAGCAGTGCCAGCAAGGGTCAAATACTAGACCAGACAAAATACAACAGATGCTGCATACATAATAATACTAATACTTAGTCATACTAATACTTAATAATAACAACAATGACAACAACGACAACAACAACAACTCCTGATTTCTTTATATCAGCTGAGTACAAACCGCTTCAAGCAATCATAAATGGTGGCTCCTCTAATCAGCAGCTTCTGTAGCTCATACAATGAGGAACAACACAAAAGTAAACTGAGCATAGAACTGGTATAAGATGCAATGACAGCTGAGTTGAGAATAGAAATTCTCACATGTGAGCCTCTACCTACATCAGATTGACCTTCTATATCCACCAGCCCAGTGTTACGCGCTGTGTTGTCCAACAGCCCTTCATTTCATCTGTTTGTTACTTTGTTTCCTGAGAAGCAGAAGCATGTAAAAATGCTTTAAAATGTGACTGGCATGGTCATTTCTCAACCAGTGTTGTTTACTACAGACTTTGTGCAACACTAGGACACCATACAATGATTGGGAGTAGATATGATTAGAATAAAGGCCACTGACAATACTTTGCAGGGGTGGTATGCCCTCCCTCTAGAACTGATGCAAGAGGGTTTTCATTTGTATTTAGAAACATTTGGGGGCCCACGTGCCTCAGCCAGTATTCTGCGTTTGTTGGCTCTTTATTAAAGCATGACAACTACAGCAGAGACAAGGGTTAGAAAATCAGCTCATGTATGATCAGTTGGCCAAGAATACATGAGAATGAAAATAAAACTGGTAGAAAGACTTCCAAATATCAGTATGACTAACTGGGTATTTAAAAAATATTGTTTAAAATGTTTTGGTTAAAATCTTGTCTTAAACGTGGGGCTTGATCCAAATGATAAAACATCAGGCAACCTGAGAAATGGAAGAAAAGAAAATAAGACAATTTTAACTAAACACTTTCTTTGCCTGCAAATGCTGTACTGTGTCTACTACTACAAATCAATTCAAATTATAATACAATGATGCATGGTTCTGTTTTTATTTTTTGTTTAAATGAGAATGAGTGTCTAGAAATATAAATGAAGAGGTTTTCACAATATTACATTTGTGTCATACAGGGTTGCATTCAATGATGACTATCTGCCATTGGAATGAAAACTACTGGTGGAACAGTTTCCCCCTCCTCCTGCAGCCCCCGTGTGCCTCTTAAATCTGCTCCAGAGGATTGGGAGTCCCTCTGGAACAGATTTGGGGGCTGCCTGCAGGGAGGCTACAGTGGGGAGGAGAGCAAGTGAGGGTACTATTGTGTAAACCAAAATCTGCTCACACAACATTAGATTTAACCCATAGAAAATAATGTAGAGCTTATTTTTTTTCGAATGGAAGAAGAATGTGTTCCAGAAGCAGTTCAGTTTGGGTTTTCTCTAGATTAAGATTGAATTTTTAAACAAGAAGATATACATATTTCATTTGCTTTATAATATGACTCTGTATTATCACAAAGACTTTCACCTTCAAATAATGTGCTACTATTAGTTGCATGTGGAGTGAATGAGTTAGACTCTGATTAACTCATTCACTCCACATGCAATGCATAGGCATTGAATATTTAAAAACAATGGCCAGATCCCACTATTCAAGGAGCCTGGAATCCCAGCCCACCCACTACTTTCTGCTCATGCACCAGGCTCCTTGAATAGTGGGATCTGGCCATTGTTTTAAAATATTCAGTGATAGACTCTGATTAATTCAGTCACTCCACATGCAACCAATAGTAGCACATTATTTGAAGGTGAAAGTCTTTGTGATAATACAGAGTCATATTATAAAGCAAATGAAATATGTATATCTTCGTGTTTAAAAATTCAACCTAATCTAGAGAAAACCCAAACTGAAATGCTTCTGGAACACATTCTTCCCATTCGAAAAAAATGAAGAGACCCTAGTTTACAAGAACAACATGTGTCCCTTTGCACCCTGGCCTATCACAACTATTTGAATCCAGATAAATGTGATTTTGCACTATGCATAAAAGCATAGATGATGCTAATGATAGACAAGTGTTTCTGCCTGTAAATCAAGTGCCACCCCTTTGTCCGGTCCAGTAGCAATTTACAGTGTGACACCATGTAGCCTTCAAGTAGTGTTTTCCCCCTAGTGACCAAAACTATCATAGTAGCACAATTACAGGTAACAAATATATGGTCTGAAAGTAAAAGTATAATAATATAGTTCTGAGATGAATAACACAAGCAGATCAAATAGGATCAAATACAGCAGATGATTTTAAAAATCTGGGTTTATTACACACAACTTTTTCTCTATGACTGGGTTAAATAGTCAATGGTTGGTATTGTGTCATCTGTCAGGACTTTTCACATCATGGTTGGTTATTTGGCTGAAATAACCAATGCAAATAACCAACGCTGCGCAGAGTTGATTATTTGAACAACTGTTGGTTAGTGTGTGTTGGTCTCTGTTGACTGTTTTGTCACATGCAGTTGGTTATTTTCAGGGACTACAGAGTCCCCTTGCAAGAGCGACCAAAGCAGTGGATGCCACTCTAGTCCAGCCGGCAGAACTTGTAATGGCTGATGGGATCCCAGCAGGAGGACTGAGGGGGGAGAGAGAGGGCACATGTGTCAATCAAACACACTGTTGACTAATAGTCAACTTGATGCTGGCCTTAATCCACACCACAGTTGATTATAATAATGTTGTGTGAAGAGTACCCCTTGATAATCAACTATGGAGTTGACTATTAACCTACCATTGATTATGTTGTCTGAATGCAGCCTCTGTGTCACTTACACACAACTATTGCTAAGAATTGTTCTAATGGTCTGCTATAATTCATCTACCTACTTAATTTTCCTATTGCTGGCACACCTTGCCTGTTCTTCCTTCTTTTTCAAGCCCTCTGTCAGTCCTTTAGCACCTGCTGTTCCTATGCAGCAAAAGTGCATAAAACAAAATAGCTCTGGGAAACGATTGCCCGTTTTGCCTACTAGTGCACTAAATATGCTGCAAATGGTAAATAATTCATATTGACTCTTGCCCCAACGTTGAAGGGACATTTAAGAAGCCAGCACTGCAAAGGAAGTGCCAATTCTACACACAACAGCCTGCTATGGGTAGCCTATAGTCAGTTGAGTGGGAATTGATAAGATTAACCAAGTTTTATAAAATCTGGATTTCTGAAATGAGCATTGCCAGACTGTTTTTCAGACTTCTGGTAGCTGCACCAAAGATTCACCTCCTCAAAAATTAAAAAATGGATGCACACTTCACTGTTACCCTCAAAAAGATATCTATGTAATAACTCTATCAGTTCCCAGAACAACAGGCAGGACCCACTTTTCAACTACAAGGTCATGCTTTTTGGCAGGGCTGGCCCTGCCATTAGGCAGAGTGAGGCAACTGCCACAGGTAACAGATGTGGAAACAACAGTGGAAGACCCCCAATTGTTCCTCTTGAGACCCTTGGAGGACAAGGCTGTGTGAACCACATGAACTATCCTTACCCCTTAACTAGTCTGCTGCGCTCAGGTGTGATAGATGCTGCTGCCAATCCAGTCAGCTTCCATATACAGAATGGAGGGGTAATAATCTCATTCATTGTCTCAGGCAGCAAACTATCTTGGGCCAGCCCTGCTTTCTGGACAGCAGGTTGCCTTGGAATTCCAATAGGCCTGTGAAGTGAAATGTGAGTTGGGTGAAGGAATCACAGAGTACTGTTCCCCAGGAATGATGTCACTTCCCACATTTTGGTAGAGAGAGAAGCGATCAATGGTCCATAAGGTTTCCTTGCTTTGAGAGCATCATCACATGGGGGAAAATCATATTTGCTTATCATCACTTCTCCACCCACACATTTGTCCCTCATTACTTCCTTTTTTGAAAGCAGAAATAAACAACATGCATGTGGCCCATTCAGTGGGCTGTTTTGATTGCACTGCTTCTCCTGCACACAGCAGGAGATAGCAGCAACTTCCATCTTTAAAAATAAGTCGGACTTACTGGAGTGTTTTTTGTCACGCAGAGAAAGCTAGAAGGGGTGGGAGGCATGGGGGAGGCAGACAACATCGTGAGAGGGACCCGCAAAAATCCACGAGTGTCCAGTAATGAGCATGCAATAAAACGCTCATCTGATGGAGCTCTGAGGAACATAGCGCAGTTGCATGCAACATAGGAGGCTTACATTTTCAAGGCACATGTTCTCCCCTTTTTGTGACTGCACACTAGTGTACATAGTTTAGAAATCACCGTACAATGTCTCAGACTGTCAGATCCAAAGAACCATGGAATTAAGAACACACACATTCATTCTCATAGGGTAAAACTAGATGCTGCTCAGAAGAAACATGGACACCCTATCAGGAACAAAAGAGTAGCAGGGGAAGGAGCTTCTTATCCTTTTCTCCTCTGCTATTTTCCACATAAAAGGATTTTGAGCACATAAATGGGAAGAAAGGAAACGGTTTCCTCCCTACCATTCTTTCACTCAAACTGGCAGCCTCCCAGCCCTGAAAGTTGGGATGCTTGGTCATATTGCTTGTGTGACATTTTGTTTGGGCCTTATATACTCTCCCCTCTCACACATATGTTAATGACCCATTAATAAACACATTTTAGATTACATAGCACAGTAATTAGGAATGGTTCCTCTCACTGGTATTCCACACCAAACTAGTGTGAGTAAACTTTGAATTTCTTTTTCAGTTTGTGGTACTACTTGGAGCTTACTTTCCATTTTCTATTTAACATATATATCTTTGAAGTAGGAAAAAAAACCAGGAAAAGAAACATGCAGTATCAAGTGTGTGGGGAAAATGTGTGTCAACAATTTAATGGATATTTTCTTCAGTCACATATAGCTACCTATACCATACCCAAAGATTTTATCTACTGTTAAATTGTTTTATATTTCTACAGTTCATCAGCTTTGTCATCATACTGACTCCATGAAAGACAAATAGTTGGAAACAGTGTTATAATGAGAAGAAGTGACTTCACTTATTACCTACGGTCCAGGGAAATATATAAGGAACAGACATAGATTTCACTGTGACAGGAAGGATCCTGTATCTTGGGTGGTCCAATAAAATGAATGTATTCAGGATTTAAAGACTTAGAGAAATCTGAAATGAGAAATGCTCTGTTAAATGCCATGGCATCCATAAATCATTTTAATTAAACTGCTTATGTAAAATATTAAGATATATTTGCTTTACAAAAACAAAAATTGAATCTCCCTCTTGACAAATAGCAAAATACTTATTTTAACACCAGACCCAACACAATTTCTCCATAGACTTATAGCTTTATTTTCTTTTTGAGACATCTTTTTCCTCTCTCGACATTCATTAAGAAAATGTTAGAAAATTCTATGAACCACAGTTTAGCAAAGTTAAGCACATTGATGTCAACAAGACATTTAACATGTGCTTCAATATTTCAAATTGAACACAATGTGACTGAAGAGTGCTAAACATTAGAGTAATGGTTACAAGCCATTCTACTCTGTGTTGAATTTTCAGGAGAGGAGAGTTGAAGTGATAGGACTTTTCACTTTTGGTGAATGTAGACTCAGGAATAGATCCAATATTGTGCTACTGGACATCCAGTAGTTTTTCTCCCTCTCTCCTCATCTAGAAGTCCTGCATACCACCATAAAATCTGCTCCAGGGGGGTTTCCAGCCCCAGAGCAGATTGTGAGGGGAAGGGAATCTCTCTCCTCCTGATACTGCTGATGGAACTGCTTCCATCAACAGAATCCCAGCATTGGATGTAACACACAGGCATATGGCACCACAGGCAAAAATGTTTTACATTGATGACTACCTCATTCCAGGCACTCATTCATGCCCCCGCTAGAAGACTTCTCAGAGGAAGAGCTTGAGGCCCAGGAATAGGGTGACCAGATAAAATCCAGGTCAGGGCTCATGTAACTTTAACAGTTGTAGAGAAAAAGGGATTTCAGCCAGTGTCATTTGTTTGCAATTAGTTCTGGTGAAATTCCCTCTTCATCACAACAATTAAAGGTGCAGGCACTATACTAGAGTGAACTTATACAAAAGAAGGCAGGGCCCCTGCAACTTTAACTGTTGTGATGAAGAGGGAATTTCACCAGGAACTAATTGCATACAAATGACTCTGGCTGAAATTCCCTTTTCTCTACAACTGTTAAAGTTACATGAGCCCTGGCCTGGATTTTATCTGGTCAGCCTACCCAGGAATCACCCACCATGTGCAATGCTCAGGATCTGCCAGGAGACTACCATGACACCATCACCTGTGGAGGACAAGGCTCTGCCTCAAATGTGGAAGTAAAGAAACCCCCAAGCTCCCTGGAGAGATACAGCTGAAAAGACAGCACTCAGAAGGAGTGTTAGATGGACCTTCTTGTGAGAAAAGGTCTACTCATATGTAGACTTGTTCATAAGGAAGGCCTTTCAGCTGCAGTCACTAACAGCTCACATGCAGAGGCTGGGTGTATCACTGACAGCCTCTACATAAAAACAGCTGTGTAAGGCTAAGAGAGTTGTTGGAAACAATGTTGTCCTGACATTCTTGAATCCAGTTTCTGTTGGTTCTGGATTGCTTCCTGGTATGAATACTTCTGGACTGAACTCTTGATTCAGCCTGCTTCTTGTCTGCTGTGTTGCCTTGTAATGTCATTCCCTTGGGATGCTGCCACCTGTGATTTTAATTGTTGACTTTTGCCTGATCCTGGTTTATGCTGACCACCTTGGAACTCTTGGACACTTAAACCTGTAACTGCTAGGCTCCTATTCTAGGCAATGAGGCAAATTTAAGTTTTAATTAAAGTTAGTTGCATTTCCCATTTTCTTGTTTACTTTTTTGAAATTTAGCACAACTATGTTAATATCTTAAATGCAATGTGTTTCTTTTCACTCAATTTTTCTTACAGTTCTTACAGGTCATCCACATGATCAGGCAGAAAGTAACTTCTTTGAGGAGCTACAATGATCTATAATACTGATCTATAATAGTTGTGTTGACAGTAGCCAAAGAGATTGATTTTTATATAATTCATTCTAGCAAACACTGCACCAAAATTTGGTCCAACTGAACTTTCTCCACTAGAAAATGACAAAGTCATTGACAAGTTGGTCAGGGTGCAAGCAGTGTTTAGAGCATTCCCTGAGCTGCACCTTGGTGAATAGCCATGGCTAGACTACTGCTGGGTAGGTTAACCTGCAAATATTGTAATGCATTGTGGCTCATGAACATACTGCCTGCATATCTCTATTGCCTTGAGGAAGTTCTGGAGCCTGAGCATAGTGTCCTGGGCCAGATCTACACCAAGCAGGATATAGTGGTATGAAAATGGTATATAAAAGGCAGGAGCCGCACCAAGCAGGATATAGTGGTATATGGTATATATTAATGGGCCCCAACAGTTGTCAGTGCACTTCAGTACCGCTATAAAGCAGTTGTGTAGCTCTTGCCTTTTATATACCACTTTC
This sequence comes from Anniella stebbinsi, assembly GCA_029215795.1. Lineage (NCBI taxonomy): Eukaryota > Metazoa > Chordata > Lepidosauria > Squamata > Anniellidae > Anniella > Anniella stebbinsi. Next base: position 71,755,569 of record JARDYH010000005.1, on the reverse strand, counting down.
ATACTGCTATATCCTGCTTGGTGCAGATCTGGTCTTAGGCAGCTTACTAAGACTGCAGTGCTGTACTCATTTACCTAGCAGCAAGACCCATTTAACTCAATGGGACTTATTTCTGGGTAGATATGCATTGGATAGCCTTAAGTTAGGCCCCAGTTTAAAATATCAGGATTGTGAGGTTCCTGAAAGTATCAGATTTCCCCACTCCTTTTCAAATGCTTCATCAATTTTCTTGGTTGTCTTCAAATATCTTCCTTTTAAACTTGCTAACTTTGTTTGACATGCTGTTTAACAAGTTATCAACACAGAGAACCTTTAATTATAAACAAAACAAAATTATTTCTTATTCATACTTTTTTTAAAAAAAAATCAGCGGTCTCCCCCTTACTGGCAACTATTGTAATTCCACAAATCATGGTTGCTATGTGTTTAACTCCTATCTGGGACTGTCATGAATGCCAATATAAGTGTGAACTGATCATAAGTAGCCAGGTCTTTATGTGCACATGAATGAGATGTGACTTTAGGATAATATGGCTGAAGTAAAGGAAATAACTGCGAAGAATAGAACTTGTTCAACCAGTTTTATTTTCTTTCTACTTCCAGACGCAATCAAAAATGCCTTTTGTTGACGAGTTGCAAAGAAGGCAACAGCCATTGATTGGATGAAGACCCCTAACTTGATTTCTATTCAGCTGTTCAGGGTCTTTATGCAGTGGTGGCCATTGAAGTCGTTTGCTAGGGTAAATTGCTGTTGGCTGGTGTGGGGAGAGGAAGAGGAATTCCTGCCATACCCTTATGGAACTGGAGGGAAGGGGTGTTGTGCAAGCAATGTACAGGATTGGTTGCTAACAGGATATTCATTTGTCCCGATGTGCACACTAGGCAACTATCCAGGCAGAAACCATCTACTTGCATGGTGTTGCCTTGGCACTCCTCATCTTCTTACTTCCTCCATCACGTTAAGGTGTAGGCATGCATTTCCCAACCTTCTTGATCACCATTCAGTGGACACTGGTGGCTTTGCCTACCGAGCTGCTTCACTGGCTGCTGCTGACTTTAAGATGTAATCCTATGCACAATTACCTGTGCATAAGCCTCACTGAATTTAGAGAGGCTTACTTCTGAGGACAAAACAACCATGCATAGGGTTGCACTGTATGACTAAACGATGCAGAAATGCCACACTCTGTGTTCATTAGCCTATTATCTGATGAATTGTTGCTCTCAGCAGATCTTGACTTTCTTGAGTCCCAATGAAGTTGAAGCAAAATGTATATTTGACACTGTACCTTGACAAGAATACTTAACATGACAAGTAGCTGGCTGGCTGAATGCTTTCTATCGCAAAATGACCAGACCCAATTATTTTCTGATCCATTTACATGACTTGGAAAATGCAAAGAAGTAAAAACACAAATGGAGAAAATAAGTTTACAAATTTGTCTGGGACCCAGTGTGGATAATACATTTCACTGTCTCCCAGTTCTAGAAGACAATTGTCTATGACAACCCCATGAGCTTGATCTTTGAATTGCTATTTTATCCTCAGGGTGTGCATAGACCTCCAAGAATGTGTACATAAACAGTTTCTCATGGCCCCTGTTTGAGGAGGGATATGTGTTGTAAATGGATCCAGTGGACTTCGTGAGTGTTAAAAATAAATGTGATAAAATGCAAATCAATAACAGAAAAGGAAAACCTGGATGGAATCTTGATCAACTCTGACATTTATGGCATTAACAAATGCTGCCTGAGCAGAATAAAAATGCCAACCTGATGGCTCGAAGGCAAGTAGTTTTAAACTTCAAGTGGCAAAGTGACTTCTGTATGAATACCTTAGAATACCAAGGTCATTTCACAGAAGTGAGGTGGTAAGACACTGCAATATATATATATATATATATATATATATATGCAGTTATGTGCTTGCTCACAGTTACTTCCCAGGAAGATTTACTTTAAGATTCTGTACTGCTGCAGGTTTTATTGTTCTTTCTTGAAATAAACACTTTATGTCACTAACCTTAGCTTGCCCACTAAATGGGAGGTTGTGTTTGTGTTTCTGTGTGTGTGTTTCTTTAGTTTTTCAGCTTTAGAAAAAAAACCCCTCAAAGATGTGAATCAGATGTTTAAACTTCTGTACCTTGCAATTTCTTATATCCTGCTATTTTATAACATCATACCAATGGCTTAGAAATGCAACACTGAAAAGTAAACAATATTCGTTGAATCCAGATTGGCATTAGTGGAGTTCTGCTTCAGCTAGAGGAATGGAGTAGAGAGGTGATGTTCAGGATCCTTCCGTGTCCCTGCAGTGTCCTATCCCCCTGTTCTGAAGAGCTGGGGAAGCCTCTGGAACAGCATGAGCGATTATGTAAGGGGATGAAAATGCAATCAATGAAGATCACTTCCCCACCCAATGCCTTAATTAGGGAACCTTTGCTGGATCAAGATTCCTTCAATGAATAAAATGAGTCCATCCATTTCTGGAATTCCAAGATCCAACACATTGTCTTGTTCAATAGACACACAAAGACCCCTAAAGTCTAGAGAAAGCTGGCATGCCTTGTTGAAATTGATCATCCAATATGGTATTACCCTCTAGTGCACTGTAGCAGAAATGTGAGCAGTGCCTAAACCATACCACATGGACATAAGACACTTCCAGTCAAAGTTTTTTGTGAATGATAGACATCGCTTTGCTGCCATCCACACGGGAATCATACTGATCCTCACAGTGATTGTTGGTCCAAATGTACTTGCAGGATCGATATAGCAATGGTACATCCAAAGCCATATCTACTTTCTTAAGGTACTTTCCACTTCATGTCTGATTTTGCATTAGCATTAAAAAGCAATGTCTTCTGGAGAAAAAGTATATTATCCCTATTCTGTTTTCAAATCCTTCAAATGTTTTGTGGTTTACAAAACATTTGTGGTTGTGATTCTCCATGAGTTTAGCTACTGTCCTGATCTGTTTTTGGTGCTGAAGATGTTTTAATAAATCTGGAGGAAGATTTCCAGTTGACTTGCCAGGTTTTCTTCCCTTTACCACTCCCAATGGTTACTATAAGAGGGAAATTGACTATACCAGTTCCAGGTTTGATGTATTTCCCCTTGATTTGGGGTTTTGTGCCAGGTAATTAAGACTCTTCAGTCTATCCTCAGCATGCCTCAAATATGACTGTTCCCCTTTACTGCTGTTGGAGCACTGATGGCAGGCGAGCACTGGCCATGGAGATTTCCACTGTTGCAACAGGAGGCCTCCAACAATGGACCTCTTCCCCTGACTTCAGTCCAGCCTCTCTGCCCATAGAGAGGTAGGTCTTCAATTTCCTATGGCATCCAGGATGCCTTTCCAAGGACCATAATATTGTGCCTTTTGTTACAGGCATCAGAGCCTCTAAGAATCATACTTTTTGACTTCCCATTTCCCTACAGAAACATTGCATTCCTAAGAAAATCACCGATATGTGACCTCAGCAAACAACATCAATGCATAATATGTGGTTACCATTTAGGCTGCTTCGTAAGCTGAGTGCAAAATTATTATATATACACATAGAATCAGACTAACTAAAATACCTTATACTATATAAAATATGTATTTTAGTGTAAAGTGAGTCTGGTGGCTTGGAACTCAAAGACATTGGTACATTTCTTTATCTTGATGGATGGAGTATTTATAAACTTAATGATCTTAACACTGGAATTTTGTGGGAATATACTGGTTTCGATAAGCAACAATTCCAAATTTGTTTAGTGTTAATTCTCCTCTCACTCTCAGTTCCTTATTGGCTATGAAGGTATCTCAGGACCACTGTGTAGGTATGAGTTCATTTTTTGTCAACAGTAACATTCTTGCCATCTCCCAATCGGAACTGCTACAACTCCCACGTTTCCAATCTTAACTAAAATAACTTTGCCCCTTATTACATATTACCGTAATGGGTTTGCTGCCGTTCTGGGGTTGCGCCCTTGCAGTTCCAAGTAATATATTTATCTTCTGCTACACATGGTTAGGTCTGGTTTACAATGTTATATAAGCCATGCTTGTGACCCTCATTAGAGAATGAGTCACCAGTGTGCATGCAATCTCCCCTGTGCTCGTGGCTGGAAAATTTACACATTACCCACAGCAGCAGGGGAGTGACCCCCAGAGAGCAGCAACTGCATCACTGAATGTAATGGCAATCTTGGCCAAAATTATTTTAGTTATGGTTGAAAGCAGATTTTGGGGGGGCAGAGGAGGTTGGAATTGTTTGGAAAATAGAAACATATGGAGATAATTCAGGTCTACTTCATATACTGCATTTTCTTATACACTAACACTCATGTGCATGTGTGTGTGTAGAAACATATATACCTATGATGTTTAAAAGGTATATAGATGTTGGTTCCTGTAGTTTACCCACAAACAGCTACCAATTATCTGGGAAATAGGGAACGTAGAATATTGGAAACACCCCTTGGACACATAATAGATGAAGCAGTGCAAGATACTGGTGAAAGAAGTTTTGTCCAGAGAGGTAGATACTACTAATAACAAGCAAACAAACAAATAACCTCCCACTCTATAGCCTAGGGTTGTTGGAATGGCTAGAGAAAAAAGGATAATTAAAAAACCAAAAAAACCTTTGGTCTGATTTACACTATGCAAAACTGATCACCAAGTGACTTCTTGTTTTCAGGTAATTATCTTCTGTTCATGCCCTCACATTAGTGTATTCTATATTCTTGTTTTTTACACAAAGTAATTGGTGGGGTACATCTTGGCCTACAAATTAACATGTTTGCAATGAAAGGGAGAGAGGTGAGATATAACAATGGGGTGGGATTACACAGAAGGCCTACAGGAAGGACACACTGGGGATGGGGAGAAATCCTTGGAGAGGAGGGGGATATGATGAAAGCAACAGAGGCTTGTTTCAGATATTTTCCCATGTGCTACCAAGGATGTTGGGCTTAGATTTATCCCCTGCAGCCGGGGGGAGATTTGTGAGGAAAATGGAAAGTGAGCAAGTTGCTGGATTTGCATAGAGCTATCATGATAAAAATCCTCCTGTGGCTCTAAATGATCTCCATCCCTCACAAATGCCCCCGTGTCTGCTATACACATAATGAGAATTTGCACTATGCCCACAGTATTTTGTTATGTAATGATTTATACTTAAATATTTCCATTCAAACTGAAGGGGATACAGAAGGCAGAATCCAACGGGGAACTTATATCCCCGCCAATTCTTTTATGTCCTGCCAATTCTGCTAGCACAACATTGATTTATTACTTCTGGAGCAACCCAAAGTTAGTGGAAATGCTCGTTTCTGGAAGGAAGCAACTGTCCTTCCTTCTTCCAGAAATAAGTTTTTTTTTCTTGTTTTGGGGCTTCTTCTAGGAAGTGCTAAATTTCCCTTGCATAAGCAATGGTTCTCACTTCTGCAATGGAATCAGTGGGACCCATTGCTTGTGGAAGGGAATTGGCGGGGCTGAAGTGAATCGGCAGGGACACAAGTACTCCACTGGATTTTACTCAAAAGGATTTATATCATTTTTAAAAATAAAGAAAGATAGGGGTGTCAAATGTGAGAAGCAATTTAAATGTTGTCTTCTGGAGCCTGCATTTCATTCCCCCCTTCTTTTCTAAAGAATAAAGATAAAATCTGTAATTAAAGGGGAACATTCCTTTTGTTATTAAAACAACTCATTCTTGATTCTCTGCACTGGTCACAGCCTGATTGTCTCCTTCAGAACGTGATATTCTTGCTCAAAATACTAAAAATACTTCTCAAGGAGTTCTTAGCAATTCCATAGACTCATATCTCAACAAATAATTCTCTGTTCCTTTATTTATTACATTTATATCCCATAATTCAACAGCCCTGTGTGGGAGGTTACATTCATGAATTCATGGCAAAATGAGAATACAGCAGAGGTTGGGCCACTGTTAAATTTAGTATGATTGTTGCCTTTATTTACACCTTTTTCATTTGCCTTTTTCTGATGATTTCTTGTCACTAAAAATTGTTCCTATGAAATTTTCTTCCATTTGCTATGAAAAGATGACACCCCCTTCTAGTTTTGTAAACTAGCACTTGTGTGGAGCACTTAAGGCATCACTAGATACCAGGGCCCATTCAGGAAGATGTGTTCATTCTATTTTCAGAGCAATTGGTACTGGTGGTAAAGACATCCTTTCAAAGCCACTAGCAGCACAGCTGGGTCTCTGAAGGAGTGGTGGCTAAATATTTTTCTTTCCCAAGGATTTTCACAGTGTAATTTGGATTCTCAGATTTGCTGCTTCTTACGCCCCATTGCTAAATATCAAAGTGCATCCAAGCCTCCATGTGTGTATATTTTCAATAGTTGTTCCTATGCTCCACTACTGACCGATTGTCATTTCAAATGTAAATAGTTAATAAAAGAAATATGCAGTTGCCTGGGGAAAAAAAGAATCTGCCTCAGAGTCAGCCTTACAGCTTAGGTGACCCTAGAACACCATTGCAGAACAGAGAGCTTTTGTAACTGCACCAGATGGGAGGGTGTGTGTGGAGAATCCATCGGGCTTTGTGTGAGGCATGGCTGAGTGAGCAAGAGACCATCAGTATCCATCAGGTGAAGAGATAACAGTTAAAAGAAGGTAGAAGATGAAACAAGCCAAAGGCCACAGCAGTTGTGAGAAATGGGGAAGGGAAGCAGGGCAGCTCTGAAATTAGTCAAGGGACACAGACGGTTCAGATATAAGCAATATCTAACACATGATACCATAATGCATAAATACAGCTTCTCACTGGATTTTGTTATGACACCCACTCAGCAAAGTGCTTACTAGGAGGCTTGCATTTAACCATATGCAGGTAGCAAAACGATGTTGTTGCTTTTTAAAGACAGATACATGCGTAATCAGAAGAGGAATAATGACTCACATCAGAAAACACAGTAATTTCATTGAAATGTGAGTTTAAAATCAGAAACTGAAATTATCCTTATAGTAATCACAAAGTTAAAATCCTAACAGCCTCAATTTGTGCATAAAAAGTACACCGTTTAAATATCCAAAAGCTCCTTGCAAATTTTACACTCTGTTTATGTTAAAGGAAAAGAAATGTGAAAGTAAAGTAATCATGTAAATTGAATGATAAGAAGGATTTTATATTTTTAGACTAGTTACAAATGAATAATTTAAAACATATTTAACAAAATATTTTATTAACATAAAGATAATGGTATATGTTTACGGGATCTGATTTTTCATAACTTTGCACTAATATTATCATAATCAGCTTGTGTTATGTGTGGTGTGCCATTTTCTGTACATGATTTTTGATTTTTTTTTCATGCACTCATTGATACAGAGCTTAAATCTGACTCATGAATAAGCATTAGTCCCTCTTTAAGTATGGTTTTGATTTCATAGCTTCTCTATAATCATATGTACTCTATAAAATGGAATCCTGCCACAGGAATTCTAGAATGAAAACAAAAGTAACCATAAGCACCTTACAAAATAAGGATGAAATGGTAATCTCCCAGGTTTGATTGCCATGTGTATATTGTAGAGAAGAATTCCAGTTCCTCCTTATGTCTAATTCCATTCCATTTCCATCAGGAAAAACAAACTTTTGTGCATGGTGGTCAAAAATCAAATGCTGCAAAAGGTCAGAGACTGGTGTGCAAAGGCTTCAAGCAGATGCAGTGAAAATAATTAAGTTGCCCCTACAATTAGTGAGGACTGAGGTGTTCTTTCAGTGCAGAGGTGACAGTAAAAAGGAGTTGAAACTCTTCGCCAATTTCACATCTACAATTGAGGTATTTTTCTCAATTCAAAGATGTCAGTTCCACTTCTACTGTTTGCAGCCTTTGTAGCGGGGACTGAGTAATAGTAAAAACTTTCTTACATTGTGAAAACTGTTTCTGATTGGAATGGGAAAAGTGTGCATTTCTGTGCATAATTTTCAAAAGTGTGCACTTATTCTCTCTGTGACTAAAGTGTGAAAATCCCAATAATAATAATAATAATAATAATAATAATAATGCACATTTTGAAGTACACATTGGATGCTGCAATGTCTCTTTAATAAGGGGTTGTCTAAGTCAGCTAATTCTTTTAAATGTATGTTTTAGCAATGCCCAGTAGATGCATCTTTTTGGGAGGAGATCACTATATGGATAAATTTTGTATTGGAACACTCCCTAATATTAACTGATGTACATGCTCTTTTAAATTATCTACCTGCTTCCTGGAAGTTAATGCATGGTCTGCGCAACTGGATTCTCTGCACACTTCTGACAGCTTAAAGACTGATATTACCACATTGGAAAGATAAACACTCCCGTCCTATAATGTGATGGACTAAGTACCTTACAATGCTTTCAACATTTGAATGGGTAGGGTATATAGACGGCAACTATGAACAGATGCGTATTTGGATGTTTGGTCTGTTTGTTGAAGTTTATGTATAGCTCTTAGAAACCTGTATTTGTGTGTGTGTGTGTGTGTGTGTGAACACAAGCACACATTTCTTATGTATGCATTCAAATTGATATATTCAAATCCACATAGCCGTCTGTCTTTCTTTCTTTCTTTCTTTCTTTCCCCTTTCTTTTCTTTCCCTCTCTTTTTTGTTGAAATTTTACAATAAAAATAAATTTAAAAATATTAAAAGAAAATAAAAATTAAATAGAGAACTTTAACCATACCTCTTCTGGCAAGCAGTATCGTATTGCCTCTATGGGCTCATCTTTATGGCATCAGGGTAGCAGCGCAGCAGTGGCGGCAGGTGGTGCCCCTCATTTGCGCTCCTTCCGTCCATCTACAGTGGAAGGAGCGACACAGCAGGTTTTCCCACTGCCACTGCCACGCCCACCCAACAGAGCACGAGCAGCAGCTTTACGGGCACCTGGGAGCATCCTCCCCCCTCCTCCATGGTAAGTTTTAGTTTTTTATTTTATTTTTTACAAGGGAGGGGGAGGTCAGCAGAGGTGGTGCAGTGAGCTTATGGCTCACTGGTCCTTTCCCTGCCCAGCCCATGGAGACAAATCAGTGGTCACCATAGACTGTGGCACACCTCCCAGAAGCTCCGGAGCAAGAGTAACAGATGGCAGATGCTGTCGTCACCTCGCTCCAAGCTAAAATGCCTGACTTTTTTAGAGCAGAGCTTTGGGGCTTTGCCCCTAGATAGCTTCGGAGTGGCGGCAGCGTCATGTAAATCAACTGCCGCCACTCCGAAGCCACCGTGGGGAAAAGCGCCCGTCTAGAGGCACCCTATGTCTAGTACCTTATGTAACAACACATGCTAGGCATATTTTCAGATGGGCAGTTGCTGATTTCATAAGACTAACGTTTTGGAGAAGGAACCCTGAAGCTCGAAAATGCTAACCATCTGGTTGGTGGGTAGGGACGCATGGATAGGGATGGAAGACAATTGCCTTTTGCTCACATTTTGAAAGGAACTTAGTAAATTCACACTTCTTGAATCTGTACCTTCTAGAAGAGTCTCTCACATCTGCTCAGGGACAGCAACAGGAAGAAATTTTATGCATGCATTGACACAGACATTTCTCAAATCTCACTTGAGAATTATAATTATTTCACCTTTTGGTTTCATAACTTCTAAAAAGATCAGATAGGGGTTTATGTGAGCATGCAGCAACTTGCATGCAGGCTACTCTCTCTCTCTCTCTCTCTCTCTCTCTCTCTCTGTGTGTGTGTGTGTGTGTGTGCTGGATAGGGCCTCTTCTCTCTAATGAGACTTTCCATAAATTGCCTGAATATTTCTATTGACTTAATTTTGATTAAATGAAGGCAGCTGTAATAAGGGTGGAAGGAGGAGATTATTCACCTATCACTTTATGCACATAGTTTTGTATCACAATATGCTTACGCCAGCAAAAGCACTCTAGGAATTGCTTCTTAAGTGTAGCAACATAATGAGAGAGAAAAAAAAGACCATTTGCAGACTTAGGGCTATGGAAACAAACTTGGCATGTTTAATTACTCTTATCAAAAGACTCAATACTTTGATAATGTACTGGGTATGAATGCTACAGCATTTGAGAACAGTTTGAATTAAAAATTCCAATTGATGGTTTGTAAAAATAAAATATAAGAAGGTTAGGATGCGAATATGTAGTCTCATGAGCTTCTTTAAGTAGCTCAGTGAGTAATTAATAACCAGTAAACATTTGACGTCCCCCAAAATGTTCAAATGATTAATTTAAAGAAGAAACAAAGCAGTTTGTTCTTTTAAAAAATATATATGTGGAGTCGTATGATAGACTTCAAAGATTCCTCAAAAAAATATTACTTTGTGATGGAAATAGTTTTTCCTCTGGGGTTTTCTATCACCATTTGATACTTTATATGCTTTTACCATTAGGCTGACCAGATAAAATCCAGGTCAGGGCTCATGTAACTTTCATGTAGAGAAAAGGGAATTTCAGCCAGTGTCATTGGTATGCAATTAGTTCCTGGTGATATTCCCTCTTCATCACATCAGTTTTAAGGTGCAGGCACTATACTAGAGTGACCATATACAAAAGAAGGCAGGCCCCTGCAACTTTAACAGTTGTGATGAAGAGGGAATTTCATCAGGAACTAATTGCATACAAATGACACTGGCTGAAATTCCCTTTTTTCTACAACTGTTAAAGTTACATGAGCCCTGACCTGGATTTTATCTGGTCACTCTATTCACCATTATACTGCATCTCCTGTAAGGCAGCAAAGAAACTATTAAAAAGATGTAATGAAAATTAAAATGAATAGAACCTCTCATTGTCATAAGTTTGAATAACAAAACATTTCCCAACATTCAGCAAATCTATTTTACCTATGTAAAATAGATCTTTAGAATCTTAACAGTGCACAATCCAATGCATGTCTATTCAGAACTAAGTCCAATTGAGTTCAATGAGATTTACTTCCAGCGTGTAAGGTTATAGTCTTATAGTGCCATCCCACGCATGAAGAAGTAAGTTCTGCTAAGTTCAATGGGACTTTTTCTATAATAAAAAAGCTTATGACTGCTTCAGTAAACTAAAACATGACCCATCAGATGGCTGATACAGTGTTTGACCCCCTTAAGTTCTGTTGTATTTAGTGGCTTATGTGGGACCCATACATACACTTTAATTCAACTTTCTCTGAATATATTATATACCTTTGCTGTGTATAAATAGAGTTGCACTGAAAGATAAAAGATGTCAGTAGGACAATTTAAAACATTTCCATTAATGAATAGTTTTGAATACTAATTAAAGAAAATAAGAGACAATAACAAAATGATCAGCTCTAATTTCTAGCGTTTGGTAAATCATGCTGTCCTTAAAAAAAAATCTCCAGTTAAAACAGTGTATCCTTGCTACCATGTAATTCATTGGCCAAAATTAGTTATTAGAAACTAACTAGGATACGTCATTGTTTTAAATGGTAGGACTAATTAACTTATAGATATATAAGCCACACTTAAAACACAATTATTATTTTTTAGATGTTGTGATAACCTGTCTAATTTCATGACCTGGATTTTGATTAGGGATGTGTATTGTATCGTTAAAATGTCCGATAATGATACGATATGCTCTTTATCATGCATACAATTAACAATAACGATACGATACGACTTCCTACGATAATCATTGGAGACGATAATTTTCAGCCTGATTATATCGGATTATCGGAATGCCATATAAATAAACCTATAATGTCTGTATTTTCAAAGTTAGAGGCTATAAACTTGGTCACAGGGCTTATGGGGTATGCCTAAGTATGTGTATGAAATTTGAGATCGATCCCTCCAACCCTCAATTTTATATGAATTTATTAAAGATCGTTTAAGTTCTGACAGGTCAGAATGACAGCTCGCCACATGCGTTCATTCAGACCTGTCAAAAAGTTGCAGGATCTTTAATAAATTCATATAAAATCAAGGGTTGGAGAGATCGATCTCAAATTTCATACACATGTCTAGCACATGTTGCTACACATGTGCCAAATTTCAGATCAATCCCTCCCCCCTGTATTTTATATGAATTTTTGAAAGATCATGCAACTTTTGACCTGTCAGAACTTAAATGATCTTTAATAAATTCATAGAAAATCAAGGGTTGGAGGGATCGATCTCAAATTTCATACACATACTTAGGCATACCCCATAAGCATTGTGACCAAGTTTCAAGCCTGTAACTTTGAAAATACAGAAGTTATAGGCATTTTTTCTTTTTAAAAAACAGCTCTATAGGGCGCAATAGGCTGCAAATTAAATATCGGATTTCTGATAATTATCATGAAGACGATATGGTTCACCTACGATATTATCGGAGATAATAATTTTTTTGGTCCAAAATTACGATAACTATAAAATACGATATTTTCTGGCGTGCACATCCCTAATCCCTTTGTTTTTTTGTTTGTTTGTTTGCAAAAGAAATGTATCCCCTTCCTGACTGGAGTGAAATTGCTTAAAGTATGTACAACACAAATGAGCATTTGTGTTGTACATAAGGGAAAGAACACATTCTTTTCCAAAAACCCTCACCTGCAGATCTTTTAAGGTCGTTCACACCATCACTTTCACATGGGGATTTTCACCCTCAAGCTTTTGAGAAGTGTAACTATACAGTTTTTCACATAAATGAACAGCCTAGTTGATTTACACAGTTTTAAGTTGGAGTCACGGAGATACTAGGTGCAAATACATGAAGGTTTCCAGACCCATGTCCTGTATATTCTGACTTTTGTATTTTGGACTAATTTTTAATCTTCATCTGCTGCAGATGTTGCCACCATTTGAATAAAGTTTCACTGCATGTTACTGATATGGGTATGGGTATGGTATTGGCACTACTCAAGGAATCAAGTGCTTGTAAACACTAACAACATTTAGAGCACAGCTTGCTACATAGCATCTGCAGAAAAAAGGGGGAATGAATAACTTATCCCCAATTGCAACTTCACTGTTTGTAGTCATCATCTGGTGGAAATCCTCATGAAAGTGGGCCATGGCAAAAGTTCAAAATAGATGGCCTAATGGATGGCCTTGCAATGTTCTCCATCTCTTACCACTTTATGCTTCCTAACTCCTAGATATGCCCCTTGTTCTTAGTTCCTTCCTGCCATCCTCTGGTGAACCTCAAAGGCTAGTACTCATATGCATGATCAAGGTGTTTCCCCTGCCAGGTAAGTGTTCTCCACTTGATAACTGCAGAATCAAGCAGCGAACATGCATAAGGGTAATAGCCTTAAGATACATAATAGGATGGCAGCATATGGGTTATCGAATGCAGGCTGCCACTTGATAACTGCAGACAAGCCATCTGCAGACAAGCATATGCAGACAAGCCATCCTATATATAATTTTCATATCATTCCACATGCAAAGCTTCTCTGCGAATTTTCTGCTGCCTGTCATCATTTCATTGCCAGCTTATTGCCAGAGTATTTCTGCTGAAATGAAATGGGTCGAAGTCAATAGGTCTAGGGGCCTTCTCTCATTGTTCTTTCTGCATGGAGCAGCCAGAGCTTTTGGTCAGCTCATGTTTACTTTTTATGCTGTGCTGCTAAATGGAAAGCCAGTAGCACGAATACCAATGCCAGGACCATGCACAGAAACCAGTGCAGTTAGTTACTTTTTTAAAATTGTTTTTACTGAAGTATGTGCTTTTTGAGAATGGCCCCTTACTTGTTTCAAGCTGGATAGTCAGATCCGATACCCAAATATCACTGTTGTAGTGCAAGCAGATATGATACAACAATCTTCACTGCACAATCTAATGTTGGACACAAGCTAGATACCTTTGCCCCTATAAATCTTTCACATCCCTTTATAAGCATGAGCATGTATGGGCCTGTGCATGCATCTGGACATCCTTTTTCTGACACACGGTTGCTTTCTTTTCTTTTTCAAAATCACTGGAACTTTATTTGCTTATGATTCACAACCAAAGACATTGTGCAAAGACAGCAAAGATTAAGTGCACTTTGGGGGAAAGGGGGCAAACCACACTGGTAAAACAAAAGATAATCTGATGAAAGAAGACATAAATTATTCTATATAGATTGCAATATTCAGTAGCATTTATAAATCCAACTGTTTATAATCAAGTAAAAAAGGACTGAGGAAAGAAGTGGTTTAAAATTAGGCACACACTACATGTATACAGTTCAAAAAGCATTTCTTTTTAAAAGAACATACTGCACTCTCCCATGGCTCTTAGAGTGTCATCACATGGGGGAAATCACGTCCCTCTGTCCCTCATTTCTTTTGAAAGAGGAAGTAAACAACATGCATGTGGCCCATTTAGTGGGCCGTTTTGATCGCACTGCTTTCCTGAACACAGCAGGAGAAAGCGGCAACTTCCATTTTTATTTTAAGTCAGACTTGCTGGTTTTTTTTTTTTTTTGTGGTGCAAAGAAGGCAAGAAGGGGCAGGAGGTGTGCAGGAGGCAGACAACGTTGTGAGAGGGACCCGCGAAATCCGTGAATGCCCAGTAACGAGCATGCAATAAAACGCTCGACTGATGGAGCTCTTAGGATCCTGTTCTAGGCAACAGGCAGCCTTCCCCATGCCTTGCCTTCTAGATGTTAGGAGTTGGACCTAGCAGGGCCAGCAGCAAGCTGCATGGTCTGGGGCATGCATGGGTTAAATCCAAAGGTGGCAGCTGTGGAGTTGAAAGGCCAGAGACAGGCAATATGCCACAGGCAAGGAGGCATTCAGATTCCAGAGCAGACAGGGAATGATCAGAGGCATGGTCCAAGGTGGGCAGGTGTCAGAACATGACACCTGAGGAATGGCGAGGCAAAGCAAGGGAAATCTGTACTGCTACTGCCAGGCATGAGCTGCTTGAACTGGTAACCAAGACTGAGATGGCTGTTATATAAGGCCAGCAAGACTAGATTCACTCTGCAGGTAACTGGGAAGCCCCTCATACTGATGCAGCCATTGCTGCCACCTATAAGCTGTCCTGCTGGCACAGAATTAGGCACCTAAGCCAGATTGCTGGCTTCAAATCTGTTGGTACTCTTGCACCATAGGAGCACAGGTTTTCCCAAGCACTGGAGCAACAAGACACGATGTAGGGGTGAGGCAAATGGCAGCAAAAGGAAGGTCCCTCAGTGAGCCACTATTTAGAGTTTAGTGCGCACTTCTATGTGCTGCTGCTTCTGCACAGCAGGGGACAGGACAGAGCTGGGCATATGTTTTCAGCCCAAGGGATGGATTGCCATCAGGACAACATCTTAGGTGTGTGTGTCACATGACATCAGTGTGTGTGTGTGTGTGTGGGGGGGTAGCGCCCAGAGTGGGGAACATTCCTCTCACTCTCAAAGATACCCATTCACACATTCACCATTCATATTAAATTAACATCCTCGACAGCTGAGGAGCAGAATGGGTAAATCTACATTGTCCCTGTGGCACTCTGCGCTGGGAGCTTTACTTTGCCCTATATGGTCGGCAAGAGTCCTGGGGGCCAGGATAGAGGTTCCTCGTCCCTGCTGTAAGGAGGAAACATTCAACTGGTATGTTAATCGCCTTGGCCAATTACTTTTCTAATTAAAAGCTTTTCTGAATGTAGAATGTCCCTAAACATCATGAATACCAATAATAACAATAATAACAACAATAACAATAATAGCAACAACTTAATGTAATTCAGTAATTAGGTATAAAGGTCATCAGTGAGAAATGTTGCACCTTTAGACACCCCCCTTCATTGGCTGCTCTATTTAACCCAAATTTTGGAAACATTACATTGCCCTTTATAGGAACAAAATTGACCTTTTAGCAATTTAATGAATGACCAGATTCACCCTGTCACAACTGGAGAGACATACAGATCAGCATTCTCAGCTGGAATAAGAATATTTATAAGTAAATTGGTAGCAGCCAGAAGCCTTGATGCGAGAGTAGGAGGAATGTTCTTCATGCCAGGCTGGCAAGAAACTGGTTGTTAATAAGAGATGCAAAGGCCTAGCAGGCTCAAAATTAAAGATGATAAAAGGTGGTGGAGAATATCAACACATCTTAGAAGCCAGGCACTTAAATGCTACATTTTGTCTTCTAGAAGCACACCTGGCAGGAAGTCAGCAGTTGCTGAAAGAGTAGTTAATCTAATTTTTGGCTAAGTTAATCATCAGCTTGTAAAATACTGCTTCTGAATTTGCATTGAGCAAGTTTCTATGAATCAGATGGAAAGGTTTATAGGAGTTGGAGCACTCATTATGGTTCTCTATGGGAGGCATTTGTTAGGCTCGCTGTGACGTTATCCTCGACCACTTGCTGCTGCTGCCCCTGTCTTGCCTTTACTATTTAGGCTTCACAGCACCACAGCCCAGCAACCTGGCCTCCAGATAACTTCTTTGTTCCACTGCCACCAGTAACTTCTCAGATACACCCACAGACCACACCAGTAGAGAGAATTAACAAGAATTTATTAATAAGAAATTGCGTGTCAACAAGCTTAATGGGTACTTCAGCTCAATTGCATAGCGGTTAAAAGGTTTCAATGCTTAACGGTTTCTGTCAGAACTCTAATACTTTAACAAACTGTTCCTTATTTAATCTATACTCTAAAATCTTATCTCGATCTCTCAATTCTCTTTCAACGTCTCTCTCAAAAATCTCCCTCAAATCTCCCCCAAATCAACCTGTCAGCTCTCTCTGTCAGACACATATGTACACTCCACTCGCTCTCTAGCTCCTCTCACTCTTACACAATCAACCAATCCGGGCACTCTAAACAACTAGCCAATCAGCACTCCCTTTCCATTCAGGCACACAGCTAGCCAATCCAGGCACTCCATACCTACCTAGACCTTTAACTACAAACAGTAAGTACATTTCAGCCTAGTTATTTACTTTACCTGTTATTATTCTTACTTCCTTTTAAAGATATAAACACATGCATATCACAAACAATATATTTACAACTATGAACAGTAGAACATCACACTCGCTAGAAACTGTTCTGCAGCCAGAGGCAGCTCTCCACTCCTTCATGGAAGGAGGCACAGAAGCAAGATGCCCAGCTCTCAGTTGCTCCCGTGCTGTGGATGTTTTCTGCTGAATAGTCCCAAAGAAAAGCTTTCATATGTATTTTTGGAAGCCACTAACAGTTGCAGAATGACTGTAATCAAGATCATGCTGGCTGGGTAGTGTGGGAGGAGATTAGCGGACAACAGAGAAAGTGGCCTTTAAAGACAGTCTGAACTGAATTGAAGTTTTAGATGGACATTTATAGAAAGAGAGAAAAGGAAAGGGTTTGATTTTAGAAATTTTACTAAAATATGAAAATGTTTTGTGAAACACTGACTTGTGCCACAATTATTTGAAATTATGTAGATAAGAGGAGGATGGATCTAAGATCTGCCTTATGCGAGATGAAGGGCTCTACTCACAGAAGATCTCTCAGCCTGATCTTTGGGGGTACCTCATCCCTCTACAACAAAGCTTACCCTATTTATCGGTGTCTCCTGACTCTCTCTCTAGCATTTTCATGGATTTCCATGGGAAGGAGGGGTGCGGAGAGTCCATTTCTGCCAACACAGTTGATCCAGACTCTATCTGGATCCAACCTATGATCTGGAGGGATGCTAACATGAAGTCCTAGGTGGAACAACAACTTTATAGTGTGTCATTATTATTCACTCTATTTGTGAAGTTCAGGGGAAATTCATATGTTGTCAAAAGGACGTAATCCTGGGGGCGGAGCATCGGTCATGGAGTGAGCAGACGAACTTTCACTCTCTCCGAGATGACGGATAAGTAAAAGCATGTTATTCTAATTAATAGATCTTCAAAGCGTAAGTCAAGATAAATGTTGGCAAGGGGAATAATTACAGAAGCTAAAAAAGTGGAAGGGAGGCGCTGAATCATCGGTGGGACACTGAAAACTCGGGGGAGTCGACGGGACTAGAACTGTGCTTTGCTGATATAAACTGCAATAAATTTAAAAGAATTACTTCTTACCTTGCCTTAGAGACATTATATTGGAATTAGCTTTTAACAAATGCCTGGATAAAGCTAGTAATAGCCGTCAAGCTGTACTGTAGGCTGAATATCTGATGTCAGACAGAGGGGGGGAAAAGAAAAGGTTGAATGGTAAAAAGTGGGTGAGAGTAAAGAAGCACCCCTCTGACAGTAGTTGGACTCGCCTGTCTCGCAAGAATTCAGAGAATTCGGCCGCAGATATGGCGGACGGCAAGGCTGCGCAGCAGGCTTCGGCCGCTGGCATTATCAAAGATGGCTCTAAGCCAGGAGCAGTTCCCAAGGCAACTAAGCAACAAACAGAAGCACTGTCCCTGGAGATGCTTCAAGCTAATCTGTTAGGTTTAATGGAGCGCCATAAGCAGGAAATGTTGGTGGAGGTCAAAAAGATTCAGTCTTCACAAGTGGAATTGCAAACAAGTTTTCAAAAGATCAGTGACAGATATGAATCGTTGGAGCAACAGGTTGTGCAAAACAGTGTTAAATTGGAGCACAATGAAGAACGAATAATAGATTTGGATCTACGGCTAATCTCTATGGAGGATAAAGATCGAAGGAGGAATATTCGCATTAGAAAATACGCAGAACAGCAAGCAGAAAATCCAAAGAGTTTGAGAGCAAATGTCATGCAATGGATAAAAGGATTAGACCCTCACGGATCGTGGGTTGAAGAGGATCTGGATGGGGTCCACAGGGTGGGCCCCAAAAGAAGTGGGACGCTTCCAAGAGATGTAATCGTGAGATTTGCCAGCTTTTACAAAAAAGAGAAATTAATGCAGATTATCAGAAGTGCTGGGCAAGTGATGTTTCAATCTTCACCAATTCAGATATTTCAAGATTTGTGTTTCCAGACCATCCAGTGGAGGAAGAGTGTGAAGCTTTGTACAACCATTCTGCGCAAGAACTCAATTGTTTACAGTTGGGGGTATCCGGTCTTCTTGAGATTCATCTATAAAGGGAAACAACAGAGAATAAATTCTTGTGAGCAAGGGTTAGAATTGCTTAAGTCCCTGGGGCTGATGGAGGAAGATGCAGAGAAAGAAGAAGGAGGGGCAGCTGGAGGAAGTGTTGTATGACTGAGACAAATAGTAAGAAGGATAACAACGGAAGAAAAGGAGAGGGGGTTCTGTTTGGGTTCCATGTCGGGTGTTTCCCGTTTCCCCCCCCCCCCAAACGGGTTCTAAGAAGAGGGGAAGAAGAAGAACCTTGGCTCAGGGCGACCTGGGACTGGAAGGGGGGAAGTGGGGGGTACATGTGGGGGAGGGGGGGAGGGGGAGGAGGGTTAAATGTGTCACAGAACGAGACCTGAAGGGGAAACCAAAAATGGAGATATGGGAAGCAAATTAAGATTAGTAACTTTAAATGTAAATGGGCTGGGTAGTGTTGTTAAAAGGAAGAGAATTGAAGGGCTTTTGAAAAAAAAGAAAGCTGATATAATATTTTTACAAGAAACGCATCAGAAAGAAGATGGAAGAAATCAATTAAAATTGGGGGATATGGGCATATATGAGAAAGCATATGGAACTTCAAAAGCAAGAGGGGTTGCAATAATAATTTCTAAAAAATGTGCATTTAATGTTGTTAAGGTGGTAAAGGATGTAAAGGGAAGATTTATTATATTACAGGGTCTCCTGGGGGTAGAAAAATATATCTTGATTAATGTATATGCGCCAAATGTAAAGCAAGTGGAATTTTATGATAAAGTGTTTAGAATTATTGGGAATCTAGGGAACATAAATATGGTAATGGCGGGGGATTTTAATATGGTGATGGATAGAAGTAAAGATAAAGATAATTCAAAAGGTATAGGGAAAACAGGTTTAGCAAGAGTAATGGAGCATAAAGAAATAAAGGATGTCTGGAGAGAAATAAAAGGGGACGAAACAAAATACACCTTTTATTCACCAAAATATAAGAGTTTCTCTAGGATTGATTATATATTTGTGACAAAGAATATGCTTTCGAAGATTATGGATTGTGAAATTGATGTAATCAAAGTTTCAGATCATGCAGTAATGACTATGGATATTAAAGTAAAGAAAGATTATAGAGAGGCAAAAAGATGGAGATTAGATACTAGGATTTTAAATTATAAAAATATTGTTGAGAAAATGAAAAAGGAGATTAAGAGTATTTGGGAAATAAACGAAGTAGGGATAATCTCGCAGGGGATGGTTTGGGACACGATGAAAGCAGTAGTGAGGGGTATTTGTATTAGAGAAACGTGTAAACTAAGAAGACAACAAGAGGCACATAGTAAAAAGATTGAAGAAGATATTAAGGAATTAGAGCAACAATTTAGGAGTAAGAAGGATATGCGTATATATGCCCAGCTCCAAGCAAAAAAAAAGGAATTAGAGGGGGAGGACATAGAAAGAGTTCAAAAAGAATTAATATATATGAAAAGGAATTTTTTTGAGTATAGTAACAGAAATTCTAGGATGCTGGCAAGATCAACGCAATCAAAGAAGGAGAGAAATATAATAGGTACAATTAAAGACAAAATGGGGAAAAAATGTAATTTAATGAGGGATAAATTAAAAATTTTTGAAGGATTCTATCGGGAATTATATACTTCAGATGCGATTCCACAAATGAGAATACAAGAATATGTAGAGAAAAATTGGAAGGTAAAATTAAAAGATAAGGATAGGGATTACATGGAAGCTTTGGTGACGGAAAAAGAAATAGAGGAGAGTATTGATAAATTGAAAGGAGGTAAATCTCCAGGAGTCGATGGACTGGGGCCGGAGTATTATAAGATATTTAAGGAAATTTTAGTATCAAAAATGGAGAAATTATTTAATAATATTATAAAGGGTGAGAAGACCCCGCCGTCGTGGGAACATTCCATGATAATTTTAATTCCGAAAGTGGATAAGGACTTGATGGATCCAGCTTCGTATAGACCTATATCGTTAATTAATCAGGATGCTAAGATTTTCACAGCGATTATGGCAAAAAGATTAAATACCTTTATAAATGATTATATTAAAAAGGATCAATGTGGATTTATTCCAGGGAGGCAGATGCCAAATTTAATAGGGAGGGTTTTAAACATAATAAATAGTATTAAAAGAAGAAATTTAAAAGCAGGATTGATAGCATTGGATATTTTTAAAGCCTTTGATTGCGTGGAATGGCCGGCGTTAAAAACTATTGTAAAAATATTTGGCTTTGGAGAAAGATTTGTGGGGGTGATTAATCAGTTGTATGCAAATAATAAGGCAGAGGTGTTGGTAAATGATGGCCTAACACAACAGATTACCTTAGCCCGGGGTACTAGACAAGGGTGTCCTCTCTCCCCGATATTATTTGCAATTGTGATTGAAATGTTAGCAAATTGTATTAGGGAAGATGAGAAATTAAAAGGGATAGGAGAACAGGATAAAATAAAAATTAATATGTTTGCGGATGACACTTTATTGACACTAGAAAATCCGGGGGGGAATATAGAAGGACTCCAAAAACATTTGAGGGAATTTGGAGAGGTTACGGGGTTGCAGATAAATTGGGGGAAATCTAATATGATGCTTTTTAACTATGATAAGGTAGAAGAGGATGAGTTAAGTTTAAGGTTAGGTTTGAAGGTTAAAAATATATTGAGTTACTTAGGAGTTTTTATTTCTAAAGAGTTAGAAAAGTTAGAAGAAATAAATTTTAGTAGATTGAAAATTAAAATATTACAGAAGTTAGAGGCTTATAGGAAGGTTAAGCTGTCGTGGTTTGGTAGAATAGCGGTAATTAAAATGAAGATACTACCAATGATTAACTTTTTGTTTAGGATGTTACCAATTCAGATATCGGAAGTAGAAATTAAGAGCTGGCAGTCTATGATAAATAATTATTGTAATGGGGATAAGAAGCCAAGAATAAATAAAATAAATTGGTATAAGAATCAAAGGGAAGGAGGCTTAGGTTTACCTAATATAAAGATGTATTATATTGCTAACCAATTAAGGTATGTTATAAGTAGTATAGTAGGGGATGAGGATTTAGAATGGCTAGAACCGCAGACAAAGAAACTAGAGTTTAAGTTACAGAATGTTTTCTTTAGTAATATAAAAAAGATTCAGCTGAAAGAAATAATTAATCCCATCTAAAGAAATATTAGAGATATTTTGGGAAAATATAAGAAGAAATTAATGCCGGGAATTTCTCCTCTGTCCCCAGTGGTTATAATGGATAACTTCCCAGGTAATTTGAGAGGAGAATTGGAGGGGTTATTAAGGGGGGAAAAAATAATTAAATTGAAAGATTGGGTAATGAAAATGACCAATAAAAAACAAATAGAAGAAATATTAATGGGTCAGGAAAATTTATGGTTTAAGAGTATGCAATTGGAACAGTGGACAGTTAAATGGAAGAAGCAAAATAAGGAGTGTAGAAAGGAAACAAGCTTTGAAAAGTTAATTGAGGTTAGACAGAAGATGGGAGGAAATAAAATGGATAGTAGAAGTAAAAAAGGTTTAATGAGTGAGATTTATAAGATATTAGTGGATGAGGATAAGGGGTATGAAAGCTTGAAAATGATCTGGGAAGAGGATTTGAAAATTCAGATCAATGGGGACAGCTGGAGAAAGATCTGGGAATCAAGAAATTTAAAGTTATTTTCTATAAGGATAAAAGAAAATCAGTATAAAATTATTTGGAGATGGTATCTCACTCCGGTAAGATTACATCAGATAGATAAGAAGGCGTCAAGTTATTGTTGGAGGGGTTGTCAGGAACTGGGGACATATTACCATATGTGGTGGACTTGTGAACATGTTAAAAAATTTTGGGAGAGAGTTTTTAAGGAGATAAATGAGATAGTGGACAAAAAGGTAGAGGCAAGTCCGAAGATAGCTTTATTGGGTTTATTTGATAAAGAATATGGTAATAATAATATTAAAGAATTAATAAATAATCTCCTGACTCAGGCAAGACTTATGATAGCCAAAAATTGGAAAACACAAGGGGATTATTGTATGGAAGAGTGGTATAAAGGAGTGTGGGATATTGCTATTAATGACAGATTAACTTGTGCAATGAAAGTAAAGATGGGATTAACTAAAAAGAATGATTTTGGAAGGATTTGGGCTATGTTTCTAGAATATGTTTTAGAAAAGGGGAGAGGATATACACCATCTAAAGAATCAATGCAGTTTTGGGGAATTTATAAGCAATAGGGTTAGAAGGTCTCGGGGGGTAGGGAGCACGGGGGGCTGTTGAGGCTTTTGTATTGTGTATTGTTATGTTATATGTAGAAATCAATAAAATTATTTAAAAAAAAAAAAAAAAAGGACGCAATCCTCACACAAGAGGGAGGCATTCAAAAGCTTGAGGAAATTGTAAGGTTTACAGAAGAATAAAAGTTTTTTTGGGGGGGAAACCCACCTAAAATACGAAATAAAACTAACCCATGGACTGAAAATGCTCCATAGCCACAGAATATTGAATTAATTAGTAAGGAAAACTAGGGGAAAAGGAGCAATAGATTTGGTTGGCTGGTTGGAAGTGGCTTGTAAAAAGGAAGGTGTAGCCATGGTAGACAGGAGGTTTCACTGATCAGCTGGCAGGAGAAACTAGCTGAAAGAGAAGAGAAGCTCAGAAGAAGGATTAAGGAGATAAGCAGAAGGATGGTATTGCTATCAATGTGTATCTTCCTCCATTGTACTTTGCTCCATTTCTCTCTTTTTCTTTCCTTCTCTTAGAGAAATGGAAGAGACACATAGATATAAAAATGATGGGAAAATATCATATTATCTGGATAGATCATTTCCTGGTTCATAATTGTCCCCAGGGATCAAAGTGGGAGCTGCCCATATCATTCAATTGAGAAGTCCAAGATTTTAACATAGTTGGGGTAGACATCATTCTCCCACTCCCCACCACCACCAAACCACCAACATGTAGCAGCAAAGAGAAGTGTTACTACTCTTTTGAACTAGTTTCTATTTACTGTGAAACATTTTACAATAGCCTTGCTAATGCAAATTCCCAAGCAAATGCAGTTCATTGTCCCCATATTGAAAAGGGTTGTGGGTGGGTTCACACAACATGCTAACCCACCCAGTGTAGGTTGTTGTCGAACCATAGGTTATCGTGTTGTCTGAACATAGCACATTTTCTGCAGGATGGATTATTGTGTTGTTTGAACACAAGTTGTTTTCCTCAGGGTTGCAAGTTAACCATCCAATATGGCTTGTTAACCATCTTGAACAACACAACAAGCTACGGGTTCTCAATGTGGCTTGTTTGAGAAAAATAAACTACACTGCCTAACAAGCCACCCTGCAGAAAATGCACTGTATTCAGACAACACAATAATCCATCATGGGTTAACTTGTTATGTGAAGCCGACCTGTGGTTGGGAAACAGTGGTTTTTGACAACCCTGCAGTATAGCTCACACTGAATACTATAGTGATTGAAACAAACAAACAAAACCCCTATTTTTCCTCAATATAAATATGACTATTGGTTGTTATTTGTTTGTGATACTTTGTCATTGTTGTTAGCTGTTTTGAGCTCAATCTTGTTAGAAAAGTAACATGCAAATACTAAATCAAATCAAATTACCTGGAAAACATTTGTGCGTGATAGGTGGCACACTCACTAGGAGAAAGAAGAAAGTCTCTGGTGTGCAAGCAATTATATGAGACAAATGAAAGTAGGAATAATACGTGCCAAAATGTAAAGTGTTGCTAGGATAATATAATCCGGTTTTACTATGCAAGACTCTTAATGCAATTCATTACCATGTATTGAAAATTTAAGAAAGAGCATTTCATAAAATATTTTTTAAACCTGGGGATACATTATAAACAGGAATGCAGATTATCTGGAAGCCTCAGCCTAACAAACCAGGAGACTGAAGATGAAAGAGGAATATGAACATATTTTTCAACATAGGGTTGTATCCAATGTCAGTCTAATTTAAGTCACACTCATTTTAATGGGTCTACTCTAAGTTCAACTAACCCTTGATACAAACCATAGTCTATTTTACATTCTCTCTTGCTTATATAGAACGTCATCAGATGAGGGGAAATCGTGGCTCCTTACCATCGCTTCTCCGCCACCGCTCTTGCCCCATGATACTTTCTCTTTCTCCCTGGAGATGAAAAAGGAAGTAACCAAAGACCACATGGCCCATTCAGGGGCTGTTTTTATCGTGCCACTTTTCCTGCACATAGCAGGAAATGTTGGCATATTCCAGGTTTTTTTTTTTAAATAGTCAGATCAACAGGGATCCATTTCATGGGAGGACTCCCGAACATCTGTAAGTCAGCAGTAGCGAGCGTGCGATAAAATGCTCATCTGATGATGCTCATAAACTTATATTATTTACGTGCTCCACCCAGAATTACAGAATGTAAACTTAATTTTTTTCAGTAGTGTAAACAATCAATGTGTGTTAAATCACGTCGTCATTGTCTGAAGCAACAGGTCCCTTGACTTTAAACTAGAAAAAATACATTTAGGCTGTAAATGAAACAACATAGGTTCACTGGGATTTCTTTTTAATCCCATTCCTACTGCAGTCCCTTATTCTCCTCTCCCAGTGAAAAGCTGCTCTTGAAAGGGATCCTTCTTCAAGTGGGATTTGAAGCAACTGAACAGATGTGCCCAGAAGTTAACATCTGCCCCCCATCTCTTCCCATGAGTATGGGAAATGCCTCCTATTCATGCACAGGGGGTTTTTGGCCTTGAGATTTCTTTCTTTTAACTATAATCTGCCTAGAAAATGATGAACCGACAGCATAATAGGGCTGCCTGATCCCTATTATGTGTGATGTTGCTGCCTCCAGGGGAAAAAAAATCAGGGGAAGCTCAGAATGGACTGACCTTGCTTAGGTGCCAAGATAAAATTAACAAGAATTTGGCTTGGATCATAAACTCCTCATTATTTTTGAACCCCCAAATGCTGAAATGCAGCAACATCACTAGTAATGCTGTGAGGGAGTGAGGGCAGGGAAGAGGAAACAAATTGGTTTGTACAGTCCCCTTCCCAATGTTTATGGGGTGTCTAGAGCTTTGGGGCGATGGGGGTGGGTGCGTGGGGAATCCGAATAATCCTATGTTTCCTGGGATGCTCTCCAGGGACCATAGGATTCCTCTGTAACCTGTAATTTAAACAACAATTTCTTTGTAGAAACTTTATCTATGCCACATGGAAGCATAGATAATATTTTTTTTAAAATTTAAAGCATTGGTTGGCTTATTTTTGTTTGTTTGTTTTTTATCATCAGTTTAGGCAGGATCTACACTACTGCTTTAAAACTGTTCATAACAGTAGTGACAACTGTTGGGGCCCAGTTTTCAAACTGTTTTCATAGTGTCATATCCTGCTTAGTGTAGATCTGGCCTTAGTCACAGACTAGGAGAATCTGACAGAAGCAGTGTGAGCATCTACATCCTACTTTTCAAGGTTTCTATGTTCCTTTGCAATCACATTTCCCCATCATTTCAGTCTGCAATGTCCTTGTGTCTCTGTCAAGGTTGGAAATTAACAGAAACATTAAAGCTCATTGTGACTCATGCGAGGGTAACTATTTCAGTATATCAACATTTCTAATAACACATGTGAAGTTGCCATCTCAGTAGGATGGAGGTACAATTTATTTACTTCTCCATAAGAAAGACCCTGCTGAATCAGAACAACGGCCTATCTAAGCCAATGTTCTGCTCACACAACAGCCAACCAGCTGCCTACGAGAAGCCCACAAATAGGACATGAATGCAATGGCACCCTCCTGCTTGCATTCCTCACAGCAACTGGTATGCAGAGGCAAACTGCCTGTCATACTGGATATAGTATTGGGTCTTCAACCTGGACACCTCTCTTGGTGCCAACCAGGCTCCCTTCCCCTCCTGATTTTTTTAAATTTAATATTGTTTCATGTTTGAGCTGGGAGGCTGCCATGGTTCAAAGTGAAGTGCTGACCTCCAGTGCCATCTTTATTTTGGTTCAAAAGTGTGGTTTTATGTTTTGAAGCTTAGACTTCACTTGTATTTAGACTATCAATACATCTTGTGGCAGTGAATCCCTAGGTTTAACTATGCACTGATTCCTGAATATCCCAACACTAACCATCCCTCTTACTCACCATTTTTCTAAGCTAAAAAGCCCCAAACATTGTAATTTTTCCTTGTCGTGAAACTTTGCTTCGGCTTCTTGATCATTTGATTGCCCTCTTCTGCAACTTTCTGAGCTTTATAATACTCTTTTTTGGGATATTGTGGCCAGTAACATACACAGAATCACGAATGTGGTTGCATCATAGATTTGTATAAATGCAATATGATCTTTGCAGTTTTATTTTAATCCCTTTTCTAATGAACTCACCTTTGTCACAGCTGCTACACTCTGGGTTAACATTTACATTCAGATTGCGAGAGGCGTTCCGCCAGGCATTGCAATTCCAAGCGAAGTAAGGCTTTATAGGTTAAAACCAGCATCTTGAATCAGGCTCAATACAGGCATCCAATGCAAGTGGGGCAGAATTGGTCTTATATGTTCAGTCCTTCTGGTCCCAGCTGCATTTTGCACAAGCTGCAGTTTCTGAACAGTCTTCAAGGGCAGCCCCACATAGAGGGTATTGCAGTAATCTAACTTGGATATTACCAGAGCATAGAATGCTGAAACCAGGTTGTCTCTATCTGGATAGGGAAGTAACTGGGCCACCATCTGAAGCTATTAGGAGGCATCCATCATTTCTATTCCCTAGGTAAATTTTGCCTGATCATGACTCCAGCCAAACATACCACAATGCAAAAATTAACAATTAGAAAGATAACCTTTTGGGAACAGCACTTTACTAGAATGTCTCTATCAGGGAGCTGTGTGCATGTTGGCCACTGGTCCATTTTGAAGAGGGAGGGAAGCTGAGCCAAGTGGTCCAAAGAGACCTGCCCTCTCCTGCCCCATTCAGCACAGCTTCCACACCCTCCTTCCTTGCATTGTCTGGGAACTGTAGAGATGTGAACTTGTTGCTTAGCAACAGCGCTTTGTTGTTCCTTCCTAGAAGAAGGAAGGAAGCATTTGAGAGTGCAGCAACTTTACTTATTTACAGCTTGAAGAACGAAGAATAGATTGAGGAAGCAGGGAAGCAGAAGAGGTGGACCTATCATGTTTTACTTCCCTCTGTCTTTCTTTTGCTTAATGCATGCACAGGGTGATAGGCAAGGTTCCTCATTTTGCTTCAGTTCCTCCCTCGCTCCTTTTCTCTCTCGAATATATACATCTAAGACCGTTTTCAGATGGGGGAACATCACATTACCCTACTGTCGCTTTGCCTTCTGCTTCTCTCCCACAGTAGGGACAAGCAGCTTCCTCTTTCTTCACCTGAAAGAAGAAAGGCCATGTGGCCTGTTTAGTGGCTGGTTTTTATAGCACAGCTTCTCCTGCACACAGCAGGAAATGGCACCAATTATTGTTAGAGACAAGAAGAAATGGTTTTTCTTATTTTGTAGCACGAAAAACAACAGAAGAAGTGGGAGACGTGCAGGAGGATTGCTACATCCTTAAAACGACCAGTGAAGATCCGTGAGTGGCCAGTCGTGAGTGTGCGATAAAACACTCGTATGAAGACAGTCTAACTGATAGCAGATCATGTCCTGGCTCCAACTCTAAGAAAAGTTGGAAATGGCCAGAGACTTGCAGTTGCAGATCTCTTCTGTATGTATTCAGTTTTGGCTTTCTCTTTGGTTCCTAAAGTATTGGGAATTGGGGCAGAATATGACTTCCATCACACCTAAGCACCCCCCCCCCCACTGGTTTGCCTCTGTGTTTTTTTTACCTCTGATATAAAAGCGTATCAAGCTTATGATCCCTTTCACCTGAATAGCTGCTTTTTCGCTCCTTCGCTCCTTGGCTTGTTAGCTCTTCGGCTCCACTCCATCCCTTCAACCAGACTGCTTTTCTCCCGGGAAAAAATGGAGTGACCCTTTAGTCTGAGACCCCCGCTACAAGAATTCGGTTTGACGCCTGGTTCTCCTATTATGCTCATCTTCTCGGAAGCGCTTTATGGTAAATGACTGTACGCGGGAGGTAATTGAGCCCACAACTGGTGGCCTTACCAGTTGTTTGAAATGCACTTTAGAAGTAGTTAATGCGGAGAATCGCTTGTTTACATAGTCAAAATGCGCTTTAATGGGCTGCAGCAAAATAAAACTCGCTATTTAATGCGTATTTGATAATGCGCATAATCGAATAGATAACGCGCCTCAACTCCCGATTTGCGCTCCGCTCCTGTAGAGGTAATTTTTTTAATGAGACTTGAAAGAGCTTTAAACCTCTCATGTAGAGACAGCCTGACTCTTTGGGGGCATTGAGGGAGTACAATCCTGTCTCTGCAGAGATTCAGGTGTTGTATGATTTTGAAAAATGCATTCGAGCCTGGGATGTAAGGTTTGGGTTTTATACTGAGGCATGGAGCCGGCTGCTGGGAGAAATCACTTTTCCTCGCCAGGACCTGATGCAATCCATTCAAGCCCCCAGTTCCTTTAAAGCTACAGAGAGACTTAGGGTGTGTTAAATGCACTGAGGGGAAAAAATGCAGACTTTTAGTATTCTAGGAGCTTCATCACACCTAATTCCCCCCCACCTAGTTTGCCTCCGTTTTTTTTAATTCTGAGGCAAACGTACGTCAAGCTTATGATCCCTTTCACCTGAATAGCTGCTCTTTCACTCCTATGGCCCTTCTGGGTTGCTCTTTCACTCCATTCCACCCCTCCCCTTCTCATTCTCCTTCCAGTCAGGTCCTGGCAGATGAGTACTTCAACCAGACTGTCTTTCTCCTGGGCAAAAATGGAACGACTCTTTAGTCTGGCTCTTTGGGGGCATTGAGGGAGTACAATCCTGTCTCTGCAAAGATTCAGGCATTGTATGATTTTAAAAAATGCTTTGGAGCCTGAGAGGCAAGGTTTGGGTTTTATATTGAGGCTTGGAGCAGGCTGAGGCTTGGAGCAGGCTGCTGGGAGAGATTGCTTTTCCCTGCCAGGACCTGATGCAATCCATTCAAGTCCCCGTTCCCTTAAAACTACACAGAGGTTTACTGTGGATTTAATGGATTTAGGGAAAATAATGCAGACTTTTGGCGTTCCAGGAAAGGCTGGGGAAGAGGAGGGGTATCAGCAGGACAGGCACAGGGTCATGTGAGTACCTGGTGTAATGGAGCTCTATAACTTATAAAGACCAGGCTATAAACTTGAATGTGTGACTGTATGGCTTTTTTTAAAATGAACATAATAAAAGAAATTAACACTGTCATATTGGATCAAATCAAAACTAAATAAAATGGGAGGGACACTAAATTGAAATGAAACACAGTGATTAAAGCTGGTTAAATTATTCATTGAAAAATAATATTTATCTCAAATTTAGTATTCAACAATCCTTTGCCAGACTGATTTATATGAATTTGTCATAATTGTTAGACATTTTAGGATAATACATTTTAACCTCAAGTATAATTTCAACTATTCATTTCGGACTTTGTTACTCAGTGGCAGTAACTGGTCACTGGAAATTCTTCTTGCCAAAATGACACATTTCAAGCAAAGCAACACATCTCATATATTAAAATGCTGGGTTCATGTGACTGTTGGGCTTGCATAAAATGCAGCTGTTCCTCCAACAAAATCATGGTTACATGTACCAGCAATCAGAGGCTGAAGCAAAATACCATTTGCAATTTGAATTAATGCCGTCACACACAGCATTTAAACGATTTATTTGGAATACAAACATGGAAGTGCTTGCACTAGCAACAGGCACATAGTATTCTGATTCATTGTGCTTTGTTGCATTTCTGAGTGAGCACAGATTTCCTGCGTCATGACCTTTGTAGACAATTTGTTCTTGTATGCTGTATTTTCACAGTATGTTATTGAATAATGCAGACCACTCCCATACCCACACCCAAACAAACAAACAAACAATCCAAACTGGTGATTTGACTTGACAACCTTTCCTACATCTTACGTACTTAGAGATAAATCATTACAATGCAAGATCTTTTCATTCAAAAAAAGGGGAAAAACGAATCAGGTTCAAGGCATGAGAATTTGCGATCCACAAAACAGAACACAGCTTACCCAGTTGCTTGACACCCCTGGATTTTGCTAAACTAAACATAGACTCATAGACTCATAGAACAGTAGAGTTGGAAGGGGCCTTTAAGGTCATTGAGTCCAATCCCCTGCTCAGTGTAGGAATCCACCTTAAAACATACCTGACAGATGGCTGTCCAGCTGCATCTTGAATTTCTCTAGTGTGGGAGAGCCCACAACCTCTCTGGGTAATTGGTTCCATTGCTGTTCTGCTCTAACGGTTAGGAATTTTTCCTGGTGTCCAGTTGGAATCTGGCTTCCTGTAACTTGAGCCCATTTTTCCGTGTCCTGCACTCTGGGATGACCAAGAAGAGATCCTGGCCTTTCTTTGTGTGACAACCTTTCAAGTACTTGAAGAATGCTATCATGTAACCCCTCAGTCTTCTCTCCTCAAGGCTAAACATGCCCAGTTCTTTCAATCTGTCCTTATAGGGCTTTTTTTCCCAACTCCTGATCATCTTCATTGCCCTCCTCTGAACCTCCTTCAGCTTGTCTGCATTCTTCTTGAAATGTGGTACCCAGAACTGGACACAATACTCAAGATGAGGCCTAACATAATTACTTAATGGCATGACTGTTTCTTTTAAAGTAAATTGCTGCAGCAACGTCCAATCTGGAACAGGCCCGGGGAACAGGCCCTATTATTTTTGGTATTTTGACCCTGACCCTTGTGCATTCAGCCCAGCCCACCATTGGAATGCGCCCCCCAAGAACTTCTTTGCAATGGAAGGTTCTGCAACCCTGGGGTAGGGGGAGAGGGCTTTAACCCTCTGCCCTTGCCGTGATTCCCATCCAGATTGTCTCTCTCTACACAACTGTTCTTTGCATCAGGAGGAAAGCTACAGTTGTCACTGATGAAAACTTTCCTCCCAGTACAAATATCAGCCACAGAGCAGAAGTGATCTGGACTGAGATCACAGAAAGGCAAAAGTTATTCAAATTTCATCCACACTACAAACTGTTCTACTAATTGTTTGTTCACTGGACTGTCTCAATGTATTTTGTCATTCTAGATGAGAGAAAACATTCGCCTGCCCAAATCTTATGCTGGGCAGGATAAACCTAGCACAGTGCAGCTGAACAGATTGCACAGTACAAACATAAAGTGCAATCATAACTGTATTTATTCAGAAGAAAGTCGCGGTGTTTTCAATGGAGCTTTCTCCCAGGTAAGCGTGTAGAAGAACTCAACCTAAATCACATATTTAATGCTCCATATTAAAATATTTACTTTAAACAGTTTGCACTATAAATGTTGCATTTCAATAGTAAATCGGATATTCTGCAATGTAGTTGTAATCTATACAGAAAAAGGGATCGCTGTGGGGAGGTGAATGTCAGACTCTGCTTTTCTGCCAGTAGTCTGACACATACAAGTCGAATGTAATGAAGTGTAATAAGCAATGGTTTCCCTACCACTTATCTCCATGCCTAGAAAAAGCTTCACCTGCTAACTTTGCTCATGTCAGGCTGCTGACATTGAAGCAGGGCCAAGCCAATAATAATAAAAAAGAAGGCTGCAGTCCGAACTCTGACAAAAACTTCTGTGTAACTCAAAAGCTCACATACTGCTTTTTGAATGTTAGTTGGTCCTGCTAAAGGTATTATTTTTGTTTATTTATTTATTGCATTTATATCCCACCCTTTCTTCCTCCAAGGAACTCAAGGCAGAGTACATAATCCTCCTCCTCTTCACTTTACCCTCACAACTGGCCCAAAGTCACCAGTGGGCTTCCATGACAGAGTGTGGACTAGAACCCAGATCTTCCGACTCCCAGTTCAACACTCTAGCCACTATACCACACTGGCTGTCTTTGCGGCACCTAAATTATATTCTAATGGGCCAACATAGCTACTGTGGTGCATTTGGTTCTGCTAGTTAAATTATATATATACAACATTTTAAAACACGAAATTAAAAAAGAAAAAAGAAACTTGCTGCTACTTAACATACACACCAATTTAAATAAAAATGCAATAAAAATACTGAAAAAACCTCTGTTAAGAACGCTATTTTCTAATCTTGAATCAAAACTTTATCTTCTTTGTAATAAGCACTTTCATTAACAGCAACTTGATAATCACTTTAAAATGACGTTCGAGGACTAGCAATTATCCTTAAAGCTTATATTGGGATGCTCAAAAAGCCCAACTGGATAAAACGTAGCTCTCCCCTTTCGTGCCAGTCATTTCCTGCTGTGATCACAAGACTTCTAGTTTTGTAACTACAAGACCAATGATCTCCCGCAGGAAAAGTCTTCCATGTGTCATTTCCAGTTAAGGAGAGGCCTCCTTTTCCAACTGCTCCCGCGGCCTGGTACCATCTCTTTCTTTCCCCACCAGGGTGTTCTTTTGTTTTTGTTTTGTCAGGAAGAGACAGGCAGGAAAGGTTGGGTAGCAACTGGGGTGGGCTCAGGATCAGCTCAGATATTTTGAGAGAGGAAAAGTTTTAATTCCTACCATTCAAATTCTTGTGCCATAATTAGAACTAGGATTTGGATAAATCCAAGTAATAAAATAAATGAATAAACAAAAAAACCCTACTGTATGATTTGATTTCTCAGGATGCTCCTGCCTGCCTGCCTGCCTGCCTGCCTGCCTGCCTGCCTATCTACCTACCTATCTACCTAACCGTCTTTCCCTTCTTCCTGGCTTTGCTTTTAGCACCACTGGGCATCTCAACCACAACTCTCTATGTAACCTTCAGGAGGAATGCCATGAATAAGGACTTGAAAAAATAATCTCAAAATTAGTTCAAACTGTTACATGCACTTCTATTTGTTTTAACGCACACACACACATGCACACTAAAGGGAGGATGCATGCACATATTCCATTGCCAACGTTCTAAAATTATTATTTTCTTGCTGGATAAAAACTGAGAACAGAATGCAAGGTATATTAATAACAAGGTGGAGTTGCGGGCATCCATCTCTAGTAGGATTAAATTCTTTGAACTGTGAACTCCTCAGAAACAGACTGGAAGATCCCATTGTCTGTAAACAGAGAATCTACCCTTCATATATCATACAAGTGAAAGCCAACAACTCTCTAGCCTTGTGTCTGCAAGTCTCCTCAAACCTCTGGCTCACCATTGTCTAAAATTCAGCTGCCATCACAGACCATTTGTATCATTCACAGTCCCCACCATCTGTCCCTTGCCATATATGTTACTCACCATATGCAGATCAGATTCAGTAGAGAAAGGTTCATTGCAAAGTAATATTTTAGCTTAATAACACAATTCAAAACATTTCCACTTCACTGAAATGTATGGAGGCAGAAGCGGGGGAAACCTGAAAGAACAAACAAAGAGAAGAGCCTGTGTTAGATAGGCTTTTTAAACAATGTCTTGTTAAGTGCTGCTACAATGTGTAACCAACAGTAATATAATAAGACTGATAAAATGTGAGTGAGAATACATATGGTTTACAAAAGTATCATCTTTATAAGACAGTAGACAGGTGCGTCTATGTTGTGAGGCTAAAACATATCTCTTGGCCTGGATTGACGGCATAAAACTATTCACTGTAATTTGTCACAAGTTACAGTTCTGATTTTACAGGATTTTTCCAAGCAAAATTAATTTGAGCTCTCTTACGAATCACATATTACATGCATAGAAACAAAGTACATTAGTGGAATTATTTTAAGTACTTTTGGAACAAAAGCAAGCATTCCCAGTGCTCAGATCATTTTTTCACAGCATCTAAGGCCTCCTCCACACGAGACGTTTAATGAGCCTTGAAGGCTCATTATAAATTTTACCTCCACACCAGCGGAGCGCAAAACGGGCGTACAGGCACGTTATCTCCCCGATAATGCGCATTTTCGAATGCGCGTTAAATAGCGACTTTTATTTTTCTCCGGCCGTTAAAGCGCATTTTCGCCGTGTGAACAAGCGATTATGCGCATTAACGTCTTCTAAAGCGCTTTTTGGACATCAATTAATGCGCTTCGCCGCCTCCCGTGCAGAGGGATTAGGCGTAAATGCGCCTCCGCGATAATGCGCATAATCCCCGAACCGGGCGCAAAAGCGCATCCTTGTGGAGGGGGCCTAAATTGTGATGAAGCACTGTTTGAACTATTGTGCACTGTTATGATGTTAATGAAAATGTATATCCTGGTTCAGAAGGATTCATTGATTCTGATACCCATGCAGGGATTTCAGCATGTACAAGGAACTTGTCATGGGAACGGGCTTTTCTGTTCACTCCAATTTTGTAAGTAGTCCTCAGCCAAGCAAGCACTAGATCAGGACCAAGAGGTCCCAGTTTTAAGAACATTACTTGAACATGAAAGAGCCATGCTGGATTAGACCAAGGGTCCATCTAATCCAGCACTCTGTTCATATAGTGTCCAACCAGCTATCAACCAGACACCCATCAGCACCTTACCACCCATGGTTCCCAGCAAGTAGTGTATATAGGCTTACAGCCTCTGCTACTGGTGGTAGCATATAGCCATCAGGACTAGTAGCCAGTGATAGCTTTCTCCTCCAGGAATTTATCCAACCCCCTTTTAAAGCCATCCAAATTGGTGACCATCACTACATCTTGTGGTAGTGAATTCCATAGTTTAACTATGTGCTGTGTGAAACTTATACTCTATATTCTGTAAATATTTTGGACACTTCCCCCACAACTCCCAGTTTTGATAGCAGGATCTAAAGCATCATTTTAGTTTGCATTGCTTCAGACTAGATCACTCCTCTAATAGCAGTACATATCATCAGTGCTAGATAACTGCGACCCACAGAAGCAATCTCCAAATCCCATAACAGGTTTTTCTACCTTGAAATGGGCATGTTAATAGCCACAGCACCCAGACCTGAAATCTTTTTCTGTATAGGCAAGGAAGGGGTGGTGGTGGTGGGGAACTCACAGAAATGAGTCAAATGAATAACGAATATACACTGGCTCAATTCGGACGACACGATAGTCAATGGTGGGTTGACTAACCCTAACCCTAACCCTAGGGGGCACTCCCCATACAACATGATAATAAATAATCAACTGTGGTGTGGATGAGGATCAGCGCTGAGTTGACTATGGCAGCATTCGGATGACACAATAGTCAAAACAACTGACGATTGTTTCCCCCACACCAGTTGTTTATTGTGTCGTCCGAATTGAGCCATTGTCTTCTCCTTTTCCTTCCCATACTGTATTTATGCCCTTTAAAATACGCTTGTAGTAGCTATAGTGCAAAGAGCATGGGTTACATTCCAGTTATAACATATATGCATCTTTGCAAGCATTATTTTTCTCCCTTCCCTTTACTATAATAATGTGCCAGCACTGAGTGTGGGCAGTGGTCAAATGTCTTCCTGTTGATTTCAAAAAGAACTTAAGTTATTCACTAGGCACTGTTCCAGTAAGATAAAGGGTTAGAACTAGCATTGGCATTCTGCTGGCTGATGGATAGTACTGGACGAATGGACCTCCATGTCCTCTCCTCCTCCATGAGCCCCTTACTGCTGGCCCTCCAAATCTCCTTTTGCTGGCAGGATGTCAATACTGGATCCAACCCAATGTAAACTACAGTTTGTCAGTAAGTCTTACAAACAGAATAGAGAGTCTGGAGGGAAGCCTTACCATCCCAACTAACCAGAATAGAAGAGCTTAGCCTTGCCCCCTCTGAATAAACTATTAGGATCAGGTCTCTTGTTTAATATCATGAATTAGCCAAAGATTAGAAGCAGCAGGAATGATTTGCACTGCTTCTTATTTTCTCCAGAGCCAGTTCAAATTGTGGAACTGGACCTACCTCTTCACCAAGTTGTGAGGACTTAGGGGAAAGAACTCAGGGAAAGAGGTCACTGATGACAGCAAAAATCTAGGGCTACTAAGGGTGGAAGGCGTCTTGCACTAGCTGTTTTAAGGCATTCTGCAACTATTCTGTCTTTTTCTCTTTAATAGATTTTCTGTAGTAAGAAAAGATGGAAGAAGTGGTGGGAAAACATGGAAGGTTTAGGAAGACAATGTCATTGGGACCCCTTGTAAAACTCTATGAATAAGGCAGGGTGATGCCATGATAAAAGCCTCATCTGGAAATGCCTCAGGAAGTGGAAAACAATGACAGCTAAAGTCTCATTGGAAACCCAGTTTAGAATCCAACTCAAGTTGACTAATACAACTGCAATTTGCTACAAAATTTGCAGTTATACCTTCCCTAAATGGGTGGAATCTTTGTCATCATGAAGTATGGAAAAGAATTGTGCAGAAACTGGATGCAATTTGTGGTTCACTTTTGGTGCAAATAAAAATTCAAGCTACACAATTTACTTGAGTCATATGATGTTGTGAGAGGGACTATTAGCAAGGCTAGGCATGGTACAACCCCCACCCACCCAAAAAATTATGGCAGGCAAGATCTCAGTCACTTTCATGACAACAGTTACCCTGGGTTTGGGAAATGCAGAAAAGCTCAAGTGAATGAACAATATTGCTTGAATTGGCCCTTAATCACAAAATGAGTAACTTCCAAGTGGAAGTTTTGGCTAAATTACTTTGCTTTTGTAGCTCTATTTTTGACTCATAATGAAAGACTATTTTCTAGGTCTTTATACTGATGAGAGAGCCCTAATGTCTTTTAATAAATGCAAGCCATACTCTTTAGCTGTTAGGCAAAATCTGGTATCAGGTTTGGCAATACATATTTTAATTCCTTATTAGAAAGGTGAATTCATATTTTCTGCTTAGAAAGTATCATAAAAATCAAGATGTGTGGCAAAAATAGTCTTTCAAAGCATTCTGAACTTTCCTGGTATGTTTTTAATAGGAGGAGATAATCCCTTTTTCAGCAATTGTATTTGATTCTGTTGAGGGTTGATGGCTGTAAAACATTGTACCTCCCTTTAAACTTTTCCATATAACTTGATTAGACAGCAGTAATCTCTAATGCTTTCATGTGCAAATTTAGGAATGACCCGGAACAAACGAGTTTCCTTCATCACCATAGCAACCAGGACTATGGAAGAATGCCACTCACCAGGCAATGCAAGTCAAATTTTATCCCTTTGATGTTAATTAACAAATTGCTTTCAGAAAAGTCAATGCATTTTTCCTCTTTAAATGTTTGTGATAAATTTTTAATACCCTTGAAAATGAGGAGGCAGATACTGTATAGCAGCTCCAGACAGGTAAAGCGTGGGCTGCGACTTTTAGAAGTGGTTCCCCACACAATGTTGTTAATGCAACTATAAAATTATGCCAGAGAGAGCCTTAGCAGGCTGCCCACATTACAAAGCCTGGAGCACATGGCTGGTGCCTTACCCTGATCAGAAGGAGCCCTACTAACAAACACCCTAAGGTACCATCTTGCTATTAGAATATGACAGATTCATGCCTCAGCTTTGTGGCTTTACAAACGTATATATATATATATATATATATATATATATATATCAAAGAATTAAGAAGCATTTTTCATCATTAAAGAGCACACACACAGAATTAAGAGGGGGAAAAGGAAAATAGACTAAACACTTTTTTTCATTTACTTTTTTTGTTTTTTATCCCTGATCTTCCTTCCTTGAAACATCCATGTATTGAATTGGATTTGGTAGGTAGCACACATATTTACCTGCAGTTAATCTAACTGTAACAGATTTTATCAAATGCCACTACATGCCCAATGTACAGTTGATACATTGTTCCAGAGCATGTGAAGGCATTAATTGGACTCTGGTAGAAAGAGAAAATGAGCTCAGAAGAGCCTTGTTTCATTTCTATGAATATTTTTTTCTTAAATGAAATCTATCATACGTTTGTAAAAGTGTACAAGCAAGTATTGTCTCTCAAATGTATATAAATTCTTACAGAGAAGGGACACAGAATTGCCACATAGAGACCATTAATAAACCACATACAGACCATTAATAACTATGTACAAGTTTTTTGCAGTGCCTGCTTTTTGAGGGCCCTTAGGCAGGCTACCTCAATAGGCTCCCTCCGTCAGTGAGTCTACCCTACCACACGGTTGCCACTAGCTGCTATTGTTCTTCATTTTCTTTCTCATCTTTGCTACCCCATAGTTTGACATTTTTTCCGTATCAGGAAACTACGGTTACTAGGATCAAATTCAGATAAAAACTTCAAACTATGGTTTCTGATTCTGACTTGCTTTGAACCTGGTGTCCATGTTTTCCTGATTCAAATGGGAAACAATGGTTATTGGAGACATCCAGGTGCACACTGAAAAGGGAGGAATGAAGGGGTTGTGCGCAGAGGCAAAAGGCTCATGAACATCTCAGCTTATTGTGATATGATAGCATTGTCTTAACTGGGCCAG
This sequence comes from Anniella stebbinsi, assembly GCA_029215795.1. NCBI lineage: Eukaryota > Metazoa > Chordata > Lepidosauria > Squamata > Anniellidae > Anniella > Anniella stebbinsi. Next base: position 71,716,189 of record JARDYH010000005.1, on the reverse strand, counting down.
TAATTTGAATAGGAAGGGAGAGAAAGAACTGAAAGCAAACCTCTCATAATACCCATAAATCAAATCCAATAATTGAATGCACAATTAAAACAAAAACAAAAACAGTATTATAGCAGAAAGACGCCTCTCATTCTATCTTTCCTGTTTAAGATCAATATATACTGCCATCATGCATTAACTTTTAAAAACAACCCATTGTTGTGATCGGTACATACCTCCTGGATATTTTTCCAGGACTGTCTTAAACTTAGAACCTGAAATGATTGCATAAACTGATAAAACTGGATATCAGGAATACTCCTGGAAAAAAAGATGTCATGTTTCTCTAGGAGAAGAGATTTTATGGTTGTAAGTACCTTACAAACAGAAACACAGAGAAAGTAAGGTGTTACTCGGCATAGTGGTATAGTGGTAACACTCGGGGAACTTCTCTTCTAGTTTTCCAGGCAACATAAACAGTTTCTTTGGAAACAGAGCAGAAGCAATTGGTGCGTAAGAGTTTCTGTAATGTAGAAATGTGTTTATATGTAGGTGGATAACTTACACCTAGTTTTTTCCAGCACAACTAGCAGATGTTTGGTGTGAATATATATATTGCTGCATATTGTTGCTGCATGAGAAACTAGAGTGTGGTTGTTTAGGCAGAGATATAGCACGTTGCCTTTACTTTGTTTTTTTTTGCAATCTGGCTCTTGAAAGTGTATTGCTTAATCTCTTGCACCTGCCAAAATTTTCAGACTTTTATAGCATGCAAAGTCACCTAATGTCACTTATGCTGGAGGAACCATTCCCCCACATATGTGCAGCAGGATATTCTACCCAAACCTTTTCGCATGGTAGACTCTCAGTGCAAATGCAATAATAACAAAATCAAAAGTAGAATAAAATAAAATAAAATCACCAGTGTTGAAAATGTGCTAAAATCCCTTTTGGGAACATTATTTTTTCACCTGTTCCTCTCCCACTGTTCCCAAATCAATAAATACATTTTAGATTGACTTTAAACAGAGAAGGAATCAAGGCAGTAGGTTTCTAAGCAGTGTTAATTTCTTTGCAATCGCTCCCTGATTTGTTAAAATTAGCCGAATAAAATTAGAATAAATTCCTTTCATGCTGAGAAGAGAGCTCTTTGGATCATGCTAGCACACAAACCCATACATTATTACAAATATGTTTTTCTGTAAAAACGCAGTTGCTGCATCTTCTCTGCAGAATTCTCTCTAATAGTAAAAGTTGCATAAATTAGGAGATTCTACTGTGCCATGTCCTTTAATTATCAATTATTTTCCTTATCCTGGCAATTTTCATTATTTTTAATTTTTATTATTTAAAATTATTAAAGTGTTCGTTGGGAAGATGCTAATAATAACAACAGCCATCATTTAGCATTATAGTATGAACTTGTTTGAGCCTTGAGAGCTGCTCCCAGACTGTGGAATGACCTGCCGGAGGAGACTCATCTATTTAACAGTCTTAGAATTTAAGAAAGCTATAAAGACTAGTCTCTTCTGGCAGGCTTATCCAGTGGAATTTTAGAATGTTTTTAGAATGTTTTTAGGATGTTTTATTGCTATTTTAATAATGTGCACTATGTTTTTAATCAGTTTTATGTATTGTATCATATTTTATATTTACTGCTATTCTCTGCCTCGATCCAAATGGAGAGGTGGGTAAGAAATAAATTTATTATTATTATTATTATTATTAAGTCATTTCCGCTTGCAACATAGCTACGAGGAGGAAATTCAAAGCATACACTTCCTGGTTTAAACTAACTACATCCAAATTGAGAGCTGTGGTTCGTTTGAACTATGGTTTATTAATACAAGTCATGTTTAGAAACCACAGATAGCTTATTTTAATAAACAATGGTTTATACTAGCCACAGTTACATAACCATATCGGATGCAATGACAAACTGTGGCTCGGTTAAACCAGAAAATGGATGTGCCCAATGTCTTCCTTGTAGCTGTGAGCTTACAAGGGAGGGGAAAGAGTATTCATAACTGCTGCATTCCTGTAATGCTAAATTATGGTCTAGTGTTATATCTGAACCAAGCCAGAAGCTGTCAATAATATGTTGTTTAGTGCTTGTACATGCAATAAGTACTATGGATTGTGTTTTGGTTTGTATGTTTGTGTCACGGCACCACCTCTCAAACTTTTATTTGTCATTTGTGTCACAGAATGCAGTGAATCTGGGGTTTTCCCCATAGTGTTATCATGACTCAGTGGAGAGAAATTAAACTTGGAATTCCTCCATAGTCTCTGATATGAAGTAATCTTTGATGTGGTGTGCTGCAGAACTGTACAGTCAGAATGGACCCTATGAGATATCTAGATTTGACATGTATTCTCTGATACCTATTTGACTATTTATTCATTTATAGATTTTGTTAAATGATTGATGTATTACTTTGAGCTTTCACATCAACTAGAAATGTTCGACAATGGGAAAAAAGGTAAAACAGAAATTAAAATTGAAAAGTCCTGACACTGAGTGGTTTTTATTCTTTGGTATATTTTAAAACAATATTTGATACCCATTTGCCTTATTTGTACTATTATAGATACTACTATACCAGTCTTACAAATAAGAACACAAACATATTTGTTCCAAAATTCTTACTACACTGTCTTCCCACGTATACTTTTTGTTAGTCATTTATGATGCTCTGATCTAAAAAGGAAAAGGAAAGACCCACACCTCTTCTCACCACATCGTTTCTTCAAGTAGGGTAAAAACCTCTTGGGTCTCCCTCTTCAAATTACAGCTTTCTGCAGTGTGTGTGTGTGTAAAAGAGTCACAGAATTACACATAATGTCTATTTCTGATCTGAGTTCACAAATGACTTGGAGAGGGATTTGTTCCTTGGAATGCTGATATATTTGGCATTTTAATGTGAAGGAACATTTGGAAACATAAATTTATTAATCACATGGTGAAAATGTAAAACTTTAAATTACTCTTATATCGGGCACCTTCCAGAATTCAGTATTGATGGTGGGTTTTATTTCTGAACAATATGGGTACATGTATTCATTCAGGAAATGCATTTATGGTGGCTTGAGTCTTATTTAGTCAAGAGAAATGTTATCTTCATTAAACATGTTCCAATACGATAATATTGATTAAAATCAAATAAGTAAGGTAGTCAAGGAGAACCTGACTTAACTGAAAGTCTTAGACTTCAATCCTGTGTTTCCCAGGAGAGCATCCAAGGGGACATAGGAATTTTTGGATCTCCCCCTCTGCAGAAACAAGCTTTGCCTTTGAGCTTGCAGAAAGGTCTGCACCCAGAACTTCTCCAATGTTGGGATGCATGAAAAAGAGGCATTCTGTGGGCATTCTAAGGGTGTGCCAAGAGAGGCTGCATATATGCAGGATCCAAAGCCCTCATGTGCCCCAGAATGGTGGAAGAACTACACCAATCCTGGAGCAGGCCTGGTTCATTTCCTTCCCATTGGAATCCATGTGAAGGGAAAAGTCAAGATATATAAGGAAGAAAACAGCAGAAAATGCCCAAATTAAAAGGAATTCCCCCTACCCAACCAGCAACCTTCTGCCTTGCCTCATGCATTGACAAGGTATTGAAAAGCAGATCTTCCACCTTGGAGTTCCTTCCTGCTTCTCTAACATAGGATTGCTCTGTTACTTAATTTTACTGAGTATTTTCATTTGAGAAATATCTTCAGATTAGTGATTGTACTTTTAAAGGACTATGAAGAGTGAAATCTGTGCTAATCACAGCACAATGATAAGAATTGAGTCTACCACCAGATTTGTGGGTGACTAACCACTACACACAGAAAGTGACTTTTTGAGTTTGTTGTTTCTTTCTGATATAAAAATATCAGTTTTTTTAAAAAAACCATATAAAACCTTTCAGTCGACTTTAGGAAACCAAGCATTAAGGCCACATTTGCAGTAATATCTACCTAAAGTAATCTTATAAACAGTATCTACCATGTTTTGGGTTAGTAAGACACAAATGTACCCAAAATAATTGAGTAAAGTAATGCAAGTATACAGTAGTCTTTTCGAAATTGCTGTTTGAACATAGTCACCACGATCAATAGGTCCATAATTCACCCTGACCTTGCATTAAGCATGTTGCCATATGACCTATTTGAAAGTTTCCTTTAGTCAGTCCATCAGGTGATAGTTCAACATCTGCAGAAGCACAGTTCCAAGCGAATGTTATTAAGCTGTTAAATCTAACAGAACCTATTCTATTAGTTGTAGTAGTTCAGGTCATATTTATATATCTTTACAGCACAAGCCTATATACTTAGAAGAAAGTCCTATCATAAGTAAGTCCTAGTTCAATGGACTAACTTAGAAGAATTTAAAGGGATATAGGTACGGAATTTTATAGGTTGTGTTAGTTTCAACAGCCGAATGGGCAGCTTAAAGGACATTGCTAGTTAGTAATAATGAACCCAATTCATTGATAGTTGTGTGCTACGAGCTGTACATAAGAACTGGTGGACCCAAAGTTGATGTACATCCACATACTTATCAAAAGTTGCACGCAGCTAGCTCAGAAGGGCTCAGTGAGCATTGCAATGCAGATATAGGTCTATAGTGACAATCCACAATGAAGGTTGCTTCTGCATGGATAATATCTCTCAGTAGATTGGGGAAAGAACTCTTGATAAAACTGCAACCAAAAGTAATTTTCCAGTGCATGTCCATGTGACACAATATATAATTGTGCATGAATCCACACATTGGTAACTGCTGTTTCCTATGTGGAAGTACTGTCTGTCAAAATTTTGTCATGTGTGATGCAGTGGTTTTTTTTTAGAACACCTGGATCTCTCTTTTCAGCAAAGACATTGGATTTTTTGTTTTACACTTGCTCTCTTCTTATGGCCCAATCTGCCATATAGACATAGATATAGTATAGCTGCAGATGATGGCATGCTGCCAAATGCTGCTTTATAGGATTGAGTTGCTCATCATATACTCTCTGTCCTGAACCAATGAATTGTTCACAACCTCAGGGAGTTTAAAGCCAAAATGTTAGCTGGTAAAGCCAAAGAATACAAACTGTACTGTAGTCAGCCTTCAACATTTTGCAGCCAGCTCGATCTTTTGTATTCTAGTTGGTTCCCTCTCTTTAATTACTGCATATTTAAAACTAATAAATGCCATTTCCTAGTATGAGTGAATCTCTCTCCTTCTGATAACATGCTTTCCCAAGAAAATTAATCATTTTCCCTCTGTAATGATGGCATCATTGGCACACTTTTCAGTTTGCATGGCATGCTGAATCTTTTTAGGGATGTACTGAAGTTTTGATATGATTAGTTCTATTTTTAGTATCAGTGCCAGTAAGAGACAATTCATTCCATCCTAGGTCAGAAGTACAATGAACTGGCTACAGGATTGGCTTTTCCCATGATGTGGGGGGAAGCCCCATCTAAGGATGATGGAGTGGCAAATTGCATGATACCCTGGGAGGACCTGCCGCAACTGTGGTCCCTCTTTTGTTGCTGCCACCATCTTCAACACCACTGTCATCTCTCCCACCCACCTGGTTGCCATTGCCACCACCAATATTCCCTAAGCACCACCTTCTGGAGTCAGCCATCCAAGTAGAACTGGAACAACTGCAATGCAATAACAACAGGGTCACATTCCCTTCTTTCTGTCTGTCTCTCTCTCTGGCCATCTCTACACCAAGCAGGATATAGAGGCATGAAAACTGTATGAAAGTGGTATATAAAGGCAGGAGCCACACCAAGCAGGATATAGTGCTATATGGTATGTGTCATGGGCCCCAACAGTTGTCAGTGCACTTCAATACTACTATAAAGCAGTAATGTGGCTCCTGCCTTTTATATATAGCTTTTATCCTGCTTCCATACTACTATATCCTGCTTGGTGTAGATCTGGCCACAGTCTCTCAACATAGGTCATCATATAGGGTTACCAAGGCTGTATTCATGCTAAAATCCAACCTGAATCCCAACTGAAATGGATCCAAATAATCAGTGTTATCCAAGAGTGCTTGGAGCTGGTTGGCCACCATCTGCTCTAGGACCATGCCCAGGAAATGAATATTAGCCACTGGCCTAAAGTTGTTAAGATTTTTCTGGGTCCAGGGATTATTTCTTCAATAGTAGTCTCACCACTGCCTCTTTCAGATGGTATGGAACCAGTCACTCTCTCAAGGAGGCATTAATCATCTCACTGGCCAAGCAGACTGTTCCCTCCCTGCTGCTTTTTACAAGCCAAGAGGGGTAAGAATCCAGCATGGAAGTGGTTGCACAAATCTATCCAAGTACCTTGTCAACATGTGCAAGCTGATGTGGCTGACGGCAGCGGTGATGGTAGGAAGGGAGACAGGTGCAGGGAATGAAAGGAAGGGGGTGCAGCAATGGCAGCAGGTTGCAGCATGTATGCTTTCCTGCCTTATGTGGTGGAAGAGTTTGTTCTGGTGCTGATTGGCTATTCTTTTCACTTAGCAGCTAACTACAGCAGCTTCAAGCAATAAACTGTATAAAGCAGGCACTCTTCATATCATACAGTAGACTTTCATAGAAAAGTAAGGCTGGAAATATGTTTTAAATTTCTGTTCTATTGCAGGATGCTTAGGTGTCCTTAGGATATTTTCTTTATACTGCCTTCAGTAAAGAAAGAGCAGTTTGAACCCAGGGGATTAAATGGTAACAAATGTCAATGCACCACAGTGTCAAAGTCCTATTTCATGCTGGTCAAGATAACTCAACTTTAATGTTGGGAAACTTTGATTGTTCTGAAGATTCTCCTTATTCTTCAGCATTTTAGGTAAGGTAGTAAACAGGGACAGGGTGGGAGGGAGAGGAATTGCATTTACATGCACCAATACACTACTCAAATCACAGGAAGCAGATCCCAGAATGCAGCAGGTGACCTCTGCACAACTAGGCTGCTTGCACTGCCATGCCTTTTTCACTCACCCATTACCGGGGGATCCATATATTTTGGTTGTTGGAGCTAAGAATTAAAAGCACAATTTCTCTGAGGCTCTTTTGGTTCTAATGTGTTATTGGCAAAAGGGATGGAAAAAATATCATTTTGGAAGCATTTTTTGTTACATGTAAGCAACTTCACAGTTTATTCAGTATATCAAGAAAGTAACTATAATTGTTAGTAATATGCACAGTTATTTAAACTGAAGCAAGCAATCAATTAAAAGGCAAGTGATTAATCAAATAATACAAAAATTGTATTCATTTCATAGGGTTCCCTTCCTTCCCTCTCCAAAGCTAAAAGGAGGGGGGGGGGGTACAGTCACCACCACCATGACCTGAATACTCAAAGAACAACAAAAAAAGTGAGGTTTGTTTATGGCATTTGTGTTTTACATATGCATTTCAGTAGCCACTCAATGATTTTTCTTTTCAGAACAAATGAGAAATTGCAAACACAATCAAATATTCTCAACTAATGCAATGTGGCATTTATTGGCCCAGATACTTTAACCTTAGTCACCCATCTTGTTAATCTGAATCCTTTCCAGGCAAACTAAAAATGGATCACTGTCCAGACTGAATCGACAGCTGTATTGGAGAATTGGATCCTTGATGCCCTTCTGCTCAAGCATCCAATGCTTCAGTGGCTTGCAGAATAACAATTGCCCACCTATGTTGCAAAAGAACCATATTTATGGTACCAGCAACTAGTGCGCTCAAATGAATCCATTAGGAGCAAGCAGTCCAAACAAACTACACAATAAAACCTTACAAATATTCTGGAGAATGTTTAATGAAGTGACAGTCATCCCAGAGAGAGTTGGTAGAAAAATGTCACAGACACTTAAAGCTTGGTAAGTAGAAGTGTAAAGTGAATCTAGAGAGGCACCTTTGCTAGTTTCCACTACTAAAATAAACTGTCAGGTTAAGATAAATAAATGCTGGAAGCTACTTGATAACAAAACTAAATCTAAAGGAAATGCATACCTGATAAAATGTCAGCTGACTACTACCAACAAGATATTGATATGCTAACTTGGCAAGTAGTTAGAAAGCATTTAGATGACAATAAGGCTATCTGAAAATATGAGCCAGATCCTTAGTTCCCATTATAAATTATGATCTTATACGAAACTCAAATGAGTTATATACAGAGTTCAATCGATGTTCTGATATAGAATAATAGACATATAAAAGTAGGACCTGCAACGAAATGTCATAAATTTCTCCAGTTCCAGCCCTCCTCCAGGAGTGCCAATCCAGTCCCCTTCTTACCAAATTATTTTTGTGTCTCAACAGTCAGTCACTGTGACCACTGAGCATACTCAGTCCTCATTGAGCTGTGTGTATGAGCGGGGGTGGGGGGTGGAGGTAGGGGATGTTTTCCACTCTTAGAGTTTTGTCACCAGATTTCTTTGTCCTTCTGCAGAGGGAGGGACGGGGGAGGATCGTGGACTTACCTGCTTCCGCAATCCTCCCCAGACATCTACACCACTGCGCCACACCGCAGAAGGAAAGAGGGATGTCATGGGCATTGCGGGCACCATTTTTTTGAACTGAAGTGGAGTCATGCTGCCCTGATCTGCAGAAAGGTAAGTTAAAAAAAACAAAACCCGCTCCCAACCCCCCCTCCCAATCCCCCAGGATATCCCTGGTTTCTATTCTACTGGGGTTATCCCGGGGTCATCCCCAGGTCATCTCCTGTTGCCCCCAGGATCCCCTGTGTGTCATGTGGATGCATAGGGACAACCTAGGGATGACCCTGGTATAAATCCCTGGTGTAGACGCTGAAATAACAAGCAGGAAGGTGCTCTCCCCCGCCCATGTTATTGAACTGTAAGCCATTAGAAATTACCATTCCAATACATCCCAGAAATAGAGGATTCTCCCAAATGTGCCTCCAGAATATCCAGCCCTTTGGAAAGGAATGAACTCTAGAACTAGATAATCTCTGATATGACTAACCAGCCATTCCTACTGCTGGTTTCTTCCCCCTTTGAAAGAGTAATAGACCGGGGAGGGATTGGCATGGAGGAAAGGTTGGATGTGATCCTTGGAGCAAGTCAGAATTTGAGCTCACTCAAATTGTGGAAATTTATTTTGAAACCATCACTATCTTTTTGATTACATCTTTTTACTGTAAGTAGGCATTTGGTTGCTTAGGAGTGGACCTTCTTAGAAAAAGCCAAAGCAAAGTAACCATTAAAATGTTCACCTTTTTCCTTTCCCATATATATCTATGTATTTTCTTTTTCTTCTTCTCTCTTTTCCTGCATCTATTACTGATAATGCTTCATATAATTTCTTTGCCCATTTGACTTAGTGTTCTCAGTTCCCTGTTGCATCCACCACCAGTAACTTACCTATCTATCTATCTATCTATCTATCTATCTATCTTCTATCTAGCTTCATTTTAGGGCTTAATACCAAGGTGATTACAGAAAACCATTTTTTTTGTAAGAGAGCAAAAGTATAAAATGAAATAATTTGCAGAGCATGCTTTGTTTTACATTTATTATCTTTCTTAAAAGTGCCATTCAGATCCACAGCTGGTCAAACAGTAGTTAGGTATGATTAGCAATCATTGCAATTTTATCCCCTTTGTATTAATTACTCTTCTGATTTTCTTCAAACATGTTCATTATTCATAAATGCATGAATGTCTCTACCAGAGGAAGGGTTGTTTTTGGAATTTGCTCTGACTGGTGGCTTTGTCAGATACAATTCATAGCTAAATGAAATCAGACTCCCTGATATGATAACTAACTGACAAATAATACAAAGCCTACTGTAAAGATATTTCTTTTGTGTTCATTCATGCTAAATGGCTGAAAGCACTCAGAAGTTGTGAATATTTCCATGTCGATAAAAGCTTCTAAATAATCAGGGATGACACTCAAAAATTAGAGCAAACTGCATACACAAACATATGGTTCTCTCTGTGTCTGCACATGCCTGGCTCTTAAGCTGATTTCTTAGGATATTGGTAAATTCTGAGCACTCATTGGCAAAAGGCCCAAAGAATTCTTTTTAACAATAACATATGGCTAAGTATATGAAAACTGTATACATATAAGCATGGCAGAAACACTGGAATAGAGGAAGAGCTTGTAGGGCTTCAAAAATGTGTTTGACTTTAAATTCCAATGAAGGAGCAAGTTGCTAGTCCTTACAACACTGCTACAGCATTAATATTATGTTTATTATTTATTATTTATATAGTAGTACCACCAATGTGCATGGCACTTTTCAGAGTAGTGAGGGACAGGTGTCGGCCTGGAGGTGCTTGCAGTTTATAAGCAGACACAGGGATACAACAGAGGAAGGGAAATGGAGGCAAGATAAAAAGGGAAAGACCATGTATGATTACATGTACTTGGCCTTAGTTACAATAAAGTTCAATAGAATTAAAATGCTTGGCTTGATTAAAAACTGGGTTGGATCCAACACTGTTATATGCTTACAGAAGCTGTTCTGCCGATGGAACTGGGAGGGGCTGTTTCCCCTCTCCCCTGCAGCTCCCCATGACCCCTCAAAATCTGCTCTGGATGCTTGGGAAACCCTGCTTAGCAGATTTCCAGACAGCATGGAGGGCTTTAAAGGGGAGGAGAAAGAAAATCCCACCATGCTCTCAGATGTCCCCTCATGTGATGTTGGACTAACTTATTGAGTCTAATTAATTATGCCACTGAACCTTACAGCATCCCTCTGCCTTTGCCACTGCCTTCTGGGTTTAGCAGGGGTCATCACTCTCCTGCTCCGCCTGTCTTTCTATGGATACTTTGGTGCTTCGGCTTGCCTGAGAGAAGCATGAAAGAGATAAGGCACTGCCGGTGCTGGATGTCATGGGGAGTTTCTCACTTGTTTGAAGACACCATCAGTCTTGTGGATGGGGTACATTGCCATCTCTGCAGTGATGGTGGAGACAACAGCAGGCCTCAATCTTAAGAACCACATCCGGCAAGCAATACCATCCATATCTTGGCGAGGGAGGATTACATCTTGCTAGAACTCTGGAAACAGGCAAGCACTTGGCAACCAGTCTATTTTCTAGGACTAGTTTCTTGGAATGAAAACTATATTCACAATTTCTATCTTAGAAGCAGATAAGGTAGATGCTGCTGAAACTTCTACATGTTCTACATTTCCTGCAACATCTTGCATGTGCAATTCAAAGTGTAATTCAAGCATAGAGGAGCATATGCCAGAGCAGGGATGATTACTTTGCTGCTGAATTTCTTGTCCGGTGGAAAACACATTCACTGCAACAACAACAACAATAACAACAACAACAACAAAAGACTTTCTGTGCCAGTGACTACATTCTCTTGCGAAAGGGTATTCAGTGCAGCAGGAATTGTCGTCAATAGACTTCACATGTCCTTGGATTCTGCAAATATAAACAAAACACTGTGTTTGAAATCCTGGTTGCAGAATAAGCCTAATGTTGTAAGCTTGTGTTCACTCAGTTCTTGGATTGCTTATTGGTCCAACGCTTGAAAAAGCCAAAACAAGCAGCTTTTCTCTTTTCACTTCCTAGAAAATATGCCTATTTAGAAAAATAATTTGAAAACTTGAATATATTAAACATGCAGATTTAATGGTTTAATCAAATAGTTGATAAATAAAGCAAAGTCAGATGTTTAATCATATATATATATATATATATATATATATAAAATCAGGTGACAGCCCAACTTTATATGTATAGAGCAAATGTTGAAAATTTTTATATCACTGTAACACAACCATGTAATTTCATTCTTACCTTGAGCAAAGAATGGTCAGTCTCATAAGGGGATCCCTAGCTATCCTAAGTTTTTAATTTTAAACTGGCTTCATTGTCTTTAACAGCACAATTGAATTTCTTGTGGACAATGGGAACAGCCTGTATCCAAACACTGTGGTTGAAATGGGTTCCCACTGTTTCTTGTAATCCTTGATGCAGGCTGTATACTTTTCAGCACTAGCTGGCTCATAGAAGTGGTTAGTGTGGGGCTGGAGTGCATGTGTATCCATCCTCAAAATGCATTGTCAAAAAGTCATCCTTCTACTGATGTAAGTATATGCAGGATAATTAAATTAGGATAATCTTCCCCAAATAATCTGTAGGTGCCATAAATTGCTATGACAATTTTGAGTGTGGTTTGGAAGTGCCCCCCTCATGAAAAGCCTAGCTACTTTTTAATTTACAAATGGATTTTGATTACAGTCTGTCTATTCAAGTAAATTAGGCTACACCTTTCAAAAGACAGAAATGTTCAACTTGAATGCATTTTTATACAGTGATTAAAAAGGAATGATTTCTGGGGGGAAAACAGAAAGAGAGATGTAGACCACACAGGGTTTTTTTAGGTTGCCAAAATCAGTACCTGCACATATTCATTATTTCACCAAAGCTGCCATATTTATCGAAAGGTCTGCAACAGGGAAAATAACCTAGGTGGGCATCCTGTCTAGGCTGGCATCCAGTTGTGCCATAAATCAGGCGAGACATTCAATTGTGTAATCGTCACCCCCAAGTTTCCCCCATTTGGGGAAAGGAGGTGCCACTAAATTCCAGTTCGCCTCAAAGGTAACCATTATTTCCCAGCTAGGGCTGCAAAACCCTTAACTGGAAGCCTCAGGCATTACCAGTCACCACAACAGTGCCTCTGAAGGCTCACCAACCCTGTTCCCCAAAGGACGACCGCATCTACTTGCCAAATGTTAGCCAGAACAAGATCCACCAGATCCACCTAGTATGTACTTCCTACCCCACTTACAGTGTGAAGTAGGCAAAAAAGCACATAGCCCAGGCTGATCAGACTATGAGCCAAAAATTCCTACTCAGCCCCCAAAAGGATGACCAGCAAAGCCCACACTGCATAGAGGGAGGGAGGGAGCCACACATCAAAGAGGTGGAAGGGAGGGGCGCTGGCAGTTAAGATCACTGCCTAGAGCATCTCCCTCCACTAGCAGCACCATGTTGAGGCTGCCAATGGCAAGCCTCCCAATTGTGTCCTCGACCCCCACCCACGCCCAAGCAAGCCAGGTGCGTCGAAAGGCATTTCTGATAAGAAGTGGACACTTATTGTTTTGCTTTATGCTGCAGGGAAGATAGAAACCATGACTTATGGTGGTGTTGATAATTCCCTCTCAAAGGTTTCTAAACTGTAAACCATATCTCAGCCAGAGCATTGCTGGTGTAACAAGAATCTCTTTCATGCATTAAACCCATGAAGGGGCTACATGCAGTGACTGTGGCCTGGACCCAGTGGCCTTATCCCCTTGACATCCACATATTGGTATGGATTTCTACAGGGATATCTATGCATGAGCAGATGATCATGAACAGGCTTTCACATAACTGGGAGTGTCTCTAAATTAAGGGAAAACCATGTTGCTTACTGGGGCTCTGTGCTTTCTGCTTCTTTGGTGTGATTGTTATAGGCTGCATTATATGGGTGGAAAGGGGCAACATCGTAGTTTGAATTGAATGTGTCTCCTCCGTTCAGTTGAGACAGTGTCATCTAGTGGCAGAAGATCCCACTTTTTTCAGAACCACATTAAAAGTGGTTCTTTTAAAAGTGGGATTTCCAGGTGAGAAGTCCTGGTTATTTGCGATGTTGTGTAATGGTCCACAAACTTCCATGAGTGGCCAATCACAAGAGTGCAATAAATCACTCATTTAAAGGAGCCCCAAGACTCCCAATCACTCAGGGGTCTTGATTGCATGGAAGCCTGTGTGCAAGCCCAAATGAGGTTCGTATTTCAAACTGCATTTTATTAATTTCTGTCTTGAAGATGCTAAGTACTGTTCATTTTAAGAAGTGTTTCTGCATATAATTTAAAAAGAAAGATTTAAGATTTGTTTCTAAGCATACATTGTTTGCATATTGCTTTGTGGGGCCTTATGTCCTGAAAAGCAGTTTAGAAATCTGCTAAAATGTAAATAAATAATGAATAAAGATCTCCTCATGCATACGCTTCCTCCCAGCAGACAGCTACACCCATATGTCACCATCTAGGGGACAGAGTCAGTAGCATGCCTGATGGTGGGGTCAGGGCCAGTGGTGTGGCCCCAGTCATTGCACTGAATTCCCTTCATGGAATTTATTTATTTATTACATTTATATACCACTCCATAGTCAAAGCTCTCTGGGCAGTTTACAAAACTTAAAAGATTGAACATTAAAAAGTCAATATACAAAATTTTAAAACTTAAAACATAAAAACAGCTAATATTTAAAACATTTTAAACTTAAGCTTGTCCGGAAATTCAGTGAAAAACCTCAACTTAAGCTGTTAAAATGCCTGGGAGGAAAGAAAAGTTTTGACCTGGTGCCGAAAAGATAACAGTGTTGGCGCCAGGCGGGCCTCATCAGGAAGATCATTGCAAAATTGGGGGGGGGGGCGCCACAGAGAAGGCCCTCTCCCTTGTTGCCATCCTCCGAGCTTCCCTCAGAGTAGGCACCCGGAGGAGGACCTTCGATGTTGAGCGTAGTGTATGGGTAGATTCATGTCAGGAGAGGTGTTCCATCAGGTATTGTGGTCCCAAGCCGTGTAAGGCTTTATAGGTTAAAAACAGCACCATGAATCGGGCTTGGAAATGTACAGGCAGCCAATGCAAATGGGCCAGAATTGGTCTTATATGTTTGAACCTTCTGGTCCTTGTTACCAATCTGGCCTCTGCATTTTGCACAAGCTGCAGCTTCTGAACCATCTACAAAAACAGCCCCACGTAGAGCGCATTGCAGTAATCTAACTTGGAGGTTACCAGAGCATAGACAACTGAAGCCAGGTTATCCCTGTCCAGACAGGGTCATAGCTGGGCCACCAACCGAAGTTGGTAGAAGGCACTCCGTGCCACTGAGGCCACCTGGGCCTCAAGTGACAGAGATGGTTCTAGGAGAAACCCCAAGCTATGAACCTGCTCCTTCAGGGGGAGTGCAACCCCATCCAGAACAGGTTGAAGACCCTCCATCCGGTCAGAAGGACCACCCTGATTGAGTTTCAGTTTATTTGCTCTCAACCAGTCCATTATCACAGCCAAGCACCAGTTCAGCACATCCACAGCCTTACCTGATGAAGATGAAAAGAAGTAGAGCTGTGTGTCATCAACGTACTGATGACAATGCACTCCAAAACTCCGGATGACCGCACCCAATGTTTTCCTGTAGATGTTGAAAAATATGGGGGACAAGACTGACCCCTGCGGAACCCCATACTGGAGAATCCATGGAGCCGAGCAATGTTCCCTAAGCACTACCTTCTGGAGCCGACCTGCCAAGTAGGAGCGGAACCACTGCAATGCAGTACCTCCCACTCCCAACTCAGTCAGTCATCCCAGAAGGATACCATGGTCGATGGTATCAAAAGCTGCTAAGAGATCAAGGAAAATCAACAGAGTCACACTCCCCTTGTCCTTCTCCCGACATAGGTCATCATACAGGGCGACCAAGGCTGTTTCCATGCCAAAACCGGGCCTGAAACCCAACTGAAATTAATGCATGATAGGGACTAGTGGCTTAATTTTATATGTTTTAGATTCATTGGGAGACTGCTCCACTCTATTGGCTCCTTTGAAAGATCGATAGTATTACAGAGAAGCCCAGCCTGGTGGATCTCTGCATATGAGTTTGAACCTTGTGTTTTTAATAGCATCATCCTGGCACCTTGGCTAATGAATCCTTTATGTTCTGAAAAGGCAGCAAGAGTGAGGCTTGGAGTCTGAGAGAGCCCGGGATGGTTGCAGAATGGGCAGAATCTTATTGTCTATGTATATCTTCCACTTCTTCAATGAAACGGAGTTGGTCCCATTGAACTGTGGATACATGTGAATGCCTAACTGTACCTGACTGCCAAATCACCACACAGCTAGACTGTCCACGAGAGTACCTTTAAATTGGTCAATCAATGGTGGTTTCAGTAGAATGCCAATCTTATCAAGGAAGTATATTTAGGAATGCAACCTTGCCATCTCTGCCAGATTCGTTGCCCAGTACTGCCATTGTGCCTCTGCTAGTTCCTTTGCATCCATGGGAACACCCACTAATAATAATAATAATAATAATAATAATAATAATAATGATTTATTTCTTACCCGCCTCTCTGTCTAGATCGAGGCGGGGAACAACAACATGATAAAATACATAAAACTAATTAAAACATGACAAATATTATTAAAACTGCATTAAAACATCCTAAAACATCCTAAAAACATTCAAGAGAAACAAGCACTTCCCACAGCAACTCTAGAAATGAGCTCTGCTGACAGCCATGTTTTGGAAATGCATGTTTCCACTGTTTCCAGCTGTTTCTGGCCACTAGTTGTCCATTGCACTAGCTTGTGAGAAGTATTGGATACCGCCCATTATTGTAACAACCTTATGAAGCAAGCAAGCTACTGTCCCAGAAGGTTTAGGAAAACAAACACTTGCCCAATCCGATGGATTTGAATTAAGGTTTCAGAGGATATGAAATTCCAGGTTAGCCACCAAACCGCACTGGGACTCCCAAGTGACTTTAAAAAAACACATCTAACTGTGTATAGGATTCCAGCTTTGAACAAGCAGCATCACAGATCATAGAAACATAGAATCATAGAATCATAGAATAGTAGAGTTGGATGGGGCCTATAAAGCCATTGAGTCCAACCCCCTGCTCGGTGCAGGAATCCACCTTAAAGCAACCCTGAAAAATGGTTGTCCAGCTGACTCTTGAAGGCCTCTAGCGTGGGAGAGCCCATGACCTTCTTCGGTAATTGGTTCCATTGGCGTATTGCTCTAACAGTCAGGAAGTTTTTCCTGATGTCCAGCCGGAATCTGGCTTCCTGTAATTTGAGCCCATTATTCCATGTCCTGCACTCTGAGTTGATCGAGAAGAGAGTCTGGCCCTCCTCCATGTGACAACCTTTCAAGTATTTGAAGAGTGCTATCATATCTCCCCTCAATCTTCTCTTCTCCAGGTTAAACATGCCCAGTTCTTTCAGTCTCTCCTCATAGGGCTTTGTTTCCAGTCCCCTGATCATCCTTATTGCCCTTCTCTGAACACACTCCAGCTTGTCTGCATCCTTCTTGAAGTGTGGTGCCCAGAACTGCACTCCACACTCAAGATGGGGCCTAACCAGTGCCGAATAAAGGGGAATCAGTACCTGACACAATTTGGAAGCCATACTTCTATTAATGCAGCCCAAAATAGCATTTGCTTTTTTTGCAGCCACATCAAACTGTTGGCTCATATTCAGCTTGTGATCTACAACAATTCCAAGATCCTTTTCGCTTGTAGTATTGCTGAGTCAAGTATCCCCCATCTTGTAACTGTGCATTTGGTTTCCGTTTCCTAGGTGTAGAACTTGGCATTTGTGCCTATTAAATTTCATCCTGTTGTTTTCAGCCCAGTGCTCCAGTCTCTCAAGATCACTTTGAAATTTGTTTCTGTCTTCCAGGGTATTAGCGATCCCACCCAATTTTGTGTCATCTGTAAATTTGATAAGCATTCCCTGCACCTCCTTGTCCAAACCATTAATAAAAATGTTGAAGAGCACTGGGCCCAAGACTGAGCCCTGCGGTATCCCGCTCGTTACCTCCCCCTAGTGTGAAAAGATACCATTGATAAGCACTTTTTGAGTTCGATTCTGTAGCCAATTGTGGATCCACCTAATGCTCAATTTCAGTTAAACAATAGTGGCTGGCAAGTTGAACACATAACAGTGCAGAGCCATGTGAATGAAATAGAGAAGTCATTGTCATGAGCTCAACGATCATGACTCAACAGGACAAAAGGTGAAATACCATTTTATGGATAACCAAAAACAGTTAGAAGTTGGGAGTTCAAAGCAGCATAGTATAGTTTCAGTCTCACTTCCCCACATCAATTTTCTCCTCACTGACTTGAGAAGAGTCTATTTGCAGAGGGAGGGAAGGAAGGCAAATTCACAGAGGAGCTGTAAAAAGAAACGGATAGGAGGTCCTCATCAAACTGTGGGGCAGCTGTTTCACGTGAAAGCTCCTGTTCATACAACTATTGTCCATCCCCAGATAGTGGTTTGTCTGTTTTGGAAGTGAAGAGCTTTCATCTTTTCTGTGACAACTTTTCAGCTCTCCTAATGACAGTCTAACCAACTCTGTTTCTTACATTACAATACATGTGCTCTTCATTTAAAAATGAAAAGGCCGTGCAGTTATGAGAGGAGTACATTTATAGCCTGGAAATAGGCCAGACCTGTTTGAACTAATTCTTTCCTGACAACTTTACACATTTAGCACACACACAGAAAGCCCTTTTTTGTCTCTCTGGATTGGTTTGAACTCTGCTCTCCACAGTGACAGAAGATGAATTAACACGCTTTTCAATCCTGCTTACTTTCCTTTACTGTGTCATTTTGATTGGTCCATTCTTACACAAAGAGGTCTAAGAGAAAATTGAACCCTACAAGAATGGTAAGGGTTGCTGAATTTTTAACTTATATTCTCAGGTTCTTTCTAAGTGTAGGTATGCCAATTGTAAGGGGAGGTGAAAAAGAAATAATAAAAAAGCATGGGAGATTAATGTGCAACTGTGCCTCTGTAGGAGCTCTGCCTTGAAGGTTGCCATGCCCCAGTTTCATTGCTCAAAGTTCTACACTGATATGACCCAACACACCACATTATTTATAAATTATAATGAGATTTCACTATGTAATTGTTGAAAGGTTGTATAGAGAGGGAGCTATGAAAAGGATCATTCAAACATCTTGTGTAACATAGGGCTTCTTGATCACAAGAGAACAAACGGGACCCAGGTTTCAGAATGTGGATAAGTTTCACATTTTCTATTTTATGTTACAGTTTGCACATTCAGGCAGAGCCTGGAATCTGATATACAGAGCTATAGGTTGGAAGGGTTGTTCCTGTGAATCTCTAATATTTCTAAATTGGTAACAAAAAGACTTTTGAGATGTGGTTTCCAAGTCAGTGCTGTAGCCCAGTGGTAGACGTTCCTTGACCCATAAAATTCTTTTCATCTTGTTGGCAATCTCTTTCCTTTCAAGACTCAGTGGTACCAACTGCTTGGAAAAATCTGTACCTTAATAAAAGTGCCCAGTGATTAGTGTCAACTATATATCAGACTTGAACTTCATTTTTATTTTCTTGTTTGCATTCCTTAGATTCCTTTTTCCTGTTTTCTTTGACAGTGATGATAAACTGAGAACACCAGTCTGCGTTACACATTATGCTAAAGGTTTTTTTTACTGTTGGGAATTCATAAACTTCTCTGAATGCCTGGCCATTTACATTACAGATTCTTTTTTTTTAATTACAGGTATCAATCAGCACAATGTGTGGAGATGTGGCTCAAAATATAGGGCTGTCTATTATATAAACAAATGCCTCAGCAGTCATTCATTCATTTGCTTTAAGCAGGTTCAGGTGGTATTGCACAACTCTGCTGCAATACTTCATGGAAAAAAGTGACCCAGTCACAGCCATTCATGCTGTACTTTCATCCAGGTTTTACCACTGTAATGAATTTTATATCAAGACAGACCAGACATTTCAGATAGTTCAGCATACAGCCACAAGGCTGTTAACTGGAATATGTCTCACCAGTACTTAAAGGTTTTCACTGGCTACCTGTTTGTTTCTAAACACAATTCATCATACTTCATCACAACGCATCCCAGGCTATTTGTGGGTTTAATGGTCTTTAATCTGCTGCTGCTATTTTACTGCATTTGTTATTATTTTAAAATGTTGTGGTACACCTTGGAAAATGAAAGTTGGAAAGTGGCATAAATAGATTTTAAATAAATGAATTAAAGTATTTGTACATGTAATGTATCAAGCCCTCCAGATTTAAAGTGTAAAAGGCTGTATTCAGAAAAGGAACTAAACAGTTCCGGCATTCCTATCTTCTTTAGAGTTGTGAAAGGGTTAGAGCAGCCTGTAAAGCAACAATTTTTTGTAGGAGAATAAATCTTTAACTTTTTTTTAAAAAAATGAAAGTCCTAAAATCTAGTCGTTAGGCAAAATAAGTGAAGACAAAAGAATTCAACAAATTCAGCCCATCATGTACTGCTTTTTAAAAAAGAAATCCTTTCTTTCTAGGATCCCACATAATCAATTAAAATGTATCTTTTTGCCTAGTCCAGATTTCCCCAAGTTTTGGACTACAGTTCCTATCAGCCCCAGCACTACAACGATGACACATGCATCTCTAGGACCTCTCTCCTTTCAGAGCCTTTCAGCACAAGGAATTTATTGTGCACGTGTGATTCTTTGCCCATGGTAGATTGTGGTGGTTTACATGATGTTGACATCCTCCAGGGCCTGTCCCGTGTTTTTCAATCATTATAGCAGGGTTTTCGCCCTAATGAGTAAAGTCTGTGAATTGTGACGTGAAACCCTGACATATTTGTGCAATTCTGCTTACCACTGTGCCACATAGTGGTTGTGTACAGGAATATCTAGAAAGGCAGAGAAAGAAAACCTGAGGGGGGGGGAATGTGTAAAGGAGCCGGTCATAAAGCCACAATGAATCTGGAAGCAGAAGCCTCGGTAAAGTGGCAGGTTAAAAGCCTCATGTAGAAAAGCTCTCAGTGTAGGGAAGGTTGAGGGGTGGCTGATCAAATAGCTTAGAAGTAAAGTCTCCAAGCAGAGCTGCCCAAACTGGAAGTAGCATGCAAATGCGATCTTTCAGCTAGCAGATATTGCGGGACTACATGCGCTCAACTGGCTTTCCTTGTTCTAGGGAGCTCCTATAAATGTTGTACATGTCTGCACCTGGCTGGAAGGCAGTTTGTTGACAGTATGGAACTGTTCTCCCTCCCTCTGGTAAGTTTATAGCAAACAAACAAAAACCATGGGTTTGTGTTTAAAAACAGTGCACGTGTAGCTCTTCCTGCATTCATAAGGAACAGCATATGCAACACTAAAATCAAGTACATATTATGAAAGAAAAATGCCCCTTATTGTCATCCCTCCTATAAGAAATTCTTGGCATACAGAATGCAGCTCATGAGTTATATTAATAAAGAACCAAAGTTAATGAATAAGGGGTTATTTATATTAAATGTGCACATCACACACACACGCACACACACACACACAGGTTTTACATTCTTTTCTTCAGAAGTAACTCCAATTGATTTCAATGGAACTCACATAAGTATGCTGAAGACTGCAGCCATAGTCATCAACTGCTGATTAGATCCCCAATGAAACACAAGTAGAGACACACCGAGGTTAAATAACTGCACTGATCTGCTGTGAAAATCGGTGTTCAGTAGCCCACAAAATTTCTCATTTCATTCTCAGGATGGAAGAGTCGCACAAGAGGGGAGGGTTGCCATATAAACAGTATAGGCACACAAGTTCAGCAGTTCTTTAAGAAGGTTACCCCCTCCTCCATCAATTTCCTAATAGTTTACAAGATGCACTTAGGAAATATAAATATGCATTCCTTTTAGTATATTCAAAAGTATTCCAAATCCTTAAATAAATCAGATGTGCTAAAGTAGTATAATGATTTAAAATGGAAAAATAACAAAAGACTAGAAAGAGAATAATATAAAATGTATAAAGCCAGAGAAAACTAATTCTAAAAATGCTCAAACACTTGCACAAGAAGCCGAAACAAGGTTTTGCATCAAAATGCACTGCCATCCAGTTAGTTGTACAGGTGGATGGAGTTTAAAATGTCACTGAGTATGGTCATTTATCTCAGGGGACAGAAGCAGAGCTGGTGTGAGCTCTCCCACTGCTTGAGGCGAGACAGCACACATGCCATCACATCACCGCTTCCCTACTCCCTTACCTTTACCACATCACCCTTCCCCACTTTCTCCTTACTTTTATTGCTGAGCTGTGTGGCTGGAGGAAGAAGCCAGCATGGCTCTTTAGAATGTTGGCCAAGCCAAAATGCCTGGCTCTGAGGGAGTCTTCCTCAGAGCCAGGGATGAGACAGGTGTCCCAGTAGATTTCTTTGGTTGAGGCATCTCTTCAGAGGGCAGCTCTCTCTTACCGCTGCAAATGCCATGGAGGGAGAGCAGCTGGGAGGGCTCTCTGTAGCATCCACTGGAGGCAGCAGTAGTAGTGACTGGTGGAGGCAGGGGTGGGGACAATTTCTCACTCTATTCTGCTCCTTTGCCTGAGGCAGGGGCTTAAGCCCACCTCATGAGATGGCTGGCCCTGGAAAGAAGATTGGGTAATATAGTGGCATTAATGTATTTGGTTCCACTAATAAAACCTGTCGAATGTGTTTTGTATTCATAATAAGACTGAACAGATTTATTCATTTCATTTATTATTTATTTTATTAATTTATTAATTTGATATATTTATTGATATTTGATTTATTTCCCACCCATCTTCACAAAGAGCTGGGGCAGCTCTACTCAGTGAATTTGGTGGGACTAACGCCTAGGTAAGGTTGTTTAGGATTGCCGCCTAAATAAACTAGAACTCGCTTGTAAATAATAAGTTGCGTGTGTTTTCCCCCCCTGACAGACCTGAAAAATATTCACAGTTTGAGTTCTATAGCACAATAGCACTACCAGGCTAAGGTGCAGGTATGAGTGACAGCTCAATCATCACTCTCAAAGCCAATGAGATATATGGAATTCCACTACAATAAAAAGAAAAGAGCACAGTTTTAATTCTGAGTGTTACTATGAGTCAACACCATCAAGAGTCACTGACATTCTTAAAGATGATACCTTCGAGTCTGACAGTGCTAAGAAACACATGTTGAAGACAAATGACTTCAGAACACAGAATTTATTAAGGAATTTCAAAGACAGATAAATAGAGCTAGCATGCTTTATGTACAGTGAGAAGAAAGGAAGCAAAAGTTATAGCTGACAGGGCGATGGGGTCATTTGCCTGGGGAGCACATAACCGAACACAGTGCATAAAAATAATATATGTTCATTTTGTAGATTATAACAAAAGTCCACGTGCAACTCACACAAAAAGTGCCATGACAGCACAACATCATGGTACCACAAAGCCCTCTTGGGCACTTATGATGGTACCAGATTGTACAACCTTCCCCAACCTGGTACCCTTCAGATGTTTTAGACTTCAACTCCCAGCATTCCTGACCAGTGGCCATGCTAGCTTGAGCTGATGCGAGTTAAAGTCTAAGACATCCTGAAGGCATAAATTGGGGAAGGCTATATTAGGATGTTCCTTACGAAGACCCTTCCTATACAACAATCTTATGGAATGAAGATATCATGCAGACATGAAAATAAAATACAGCTTTATAGACTTCTTTCTCTTAAGAGGATTGCAACATTTTTTTCCTAATTTGCATTGTTGTCATAAAAAACTTAGACACCCTTTCAGAAATACAGGAGGACACATCCCTTAAACAAACTAATACCAAAGTTGTGGGGTTACTTCCAGAAGAGGCTCTTAATAATGGAAAGATTAGCTTCTTTCTGCATTTCTTGTACATGTTGCAATGCAAAAGGACATGTTCGACAGATTCTATTGTTCCAGTGCCATAGAGGCAGGATCTACACATCATCCTCAATGCGCCCTCCCTGCGCAACAAGCCGCTTCGGAGCGCTTTATCCCGCCTAGTGTGGCTCAAGCCTCGGAGGCTCTGCCCGCGCCTGCGCCGCCGCACCGCCGCCGGCCTTTCATCCAGGCCGGTCCCGGGGAGGGAGGACGGAGGAGGGAGGGGGGAGGGTTGTAAACAAAAGCCAGCGATTGGGAGAGGGATTTCCAATTGCTAGCTTTTGTTTACAACCCTCCCTCCTCCCTCCCGGCGGCGGCAGTGAGAGCGCGAGCAGAGCCTCCGAGGCTTGAGCCACACTAGACGAAGTGCAGCGCTCCAAAGCGGCTTGTGGCGCAGGGAGGGCGCATCGAGGACGACGTTATAGATCTGGCCAGGGACATATTCGATCATTAACCAGGATTTTACTAAACAGTCCATCTAGTAGTGCTGATGGCAGCACATTAAAGCGAGCAAGGGTAAATGCTCTTCTGTACTTTGGGATGGTTAACATATGCAGATATGAAACTGCAGTGAGTCCGTAGTTATTAAAGATACTATAGAATAATGGGGAACAAAATTTGTTAGCAGCAGTTCTTAAGTGCTGTAGATCTAGGTCTATTAGTCTTTGAACAACAAGAGATTGGGCCTTCTGAAGCCCATAGTTGCCCACAACTTCCACAGAGAAGTCCAACCTAAGTAATTTCTTCTCCATCTCTCTCATCCAACGAGTGACATAGGCAGCTTGCTTGTGTGAATTAACCTAAACAAACAAAACAAAACAAAAAAACCTTATGAGGCTGAAATCAGACAGCAAATACATGCTATATGGGTCAGCTATGTGTACCCCTCAACAGATGAATAATCAAATATGAGAGATGCAAAATATGAAGAAAAAATCATGTAATGTGGGCAATTGAATGCAAATATCAAGTACCGAAAAAACAATAATACAGGTGTCATGTTATTAAAATTTTATTTATTATAGTTTTAATCCACCCAATAACCAATGTTCTCTGGGTGGATTACAAACAGCTAAAAGATTAAAATGCCATACAAACTGCTAAAATATAAAATACAGTACAAATATTTTAAAGAATACATTCCAATACAAAACAACAAGTAGTGCAGGAATTAATAAATAAGCCATAAAAATATAGAATTAGGTCCCTAAATTCCTTGAAGAAAAGAGAGGTCTTCCCTGGTGCTGAAAAGGTAATACCAGGAGAAACTCTTTGAGGAGGTCATTCTGTAAGTGAGGTGTGACTTTTAGCCTTCTATATCACTCCCTTCAGTGGGGGCACTCATAGGAGGCCTTCAAAAATGCCCTAAGGGTCCAAACAGGTACATATGAGAGGGGACATTACTTTAGGGACCAAACTGTTTAAAGATCAGCACCAACATTTTGAATTTGGCTTGGAAATGGACTGGAAGCCAGTGCAATTAATGAAGCATTAGCACATCATGATTGTATCAGCTAGCCCCAGAAAGTAACATATTGGCTCTGTTTTGAACTAACTGAAGTTTCTAAACCATCTTCAAAGGTAGCTCCAGGTATAACTCCTTGCAGTAATGTAACTAGGAGTATGGATAACTGATGCCAGGCTTTTCTGTCCAGCTGATATATCAACCTAAATTGATAAAAGGTCCTTCTGGCCACCTGGGTTTCCAGTGACAATGATGGATCCAGATCCAGGAGCACCTCCAAGCTACTATGCTGATCTTTCAGAGGGAGTACAACCCTCTCCAGGACAGGTTGAACACCGTTCAATGATCCACCTGTTAATAGTACCTCCATCTGGTCTGGACTGAGCTTCAGTTCGTTGGTCCTCATCCAGTCCATTATCCTGCTCAGGCACCAATTCAGGGCATCACTGCCTCACCTGGGTTTGATGAAAAGGAGAGGTAGAACTGGAGATCGATGGCACCTCAGTCCATGGATAACCTCTTGCAGTGGTTTCATGTTAAAAAGCATGGGGAATAAAATTGATCCCTTTGGACTCCTATGATGTAATTAGCCATGGAATAGAACAATACATTCTCAGCACAACCATCCGAATAGGAATGAAAACACTGTAAAACAATGCCCCCAGTTCCTAATCCAGATAGTGGCTCTGGAAGGATACCATAGCTGATAGCTCTAGAAGCCACTGAGAGATCCAAAAGAACTAACAGGGTTACACTCTCTCATTCCTCTCTTAGCAAAGGCCATCCCATAGGGCGACCAAGCAGTGTAAAGTCAGATTGAAATGGATCTAGAAAATTAAATTCATCCAAGAATGCCTGGAGTTGATCAGCACCTTGCCCAAGAAGGGGATGTGAGCTATTGGGCTATAGTTGTTCTCCGCTTCTGGATTCCGGCTGGTTTTTTTTTTTTTTCAGGAGTGGCTTGAATACTGCTTATTTCAAAGCAGGTTTTAAAATGTTTTTTGTATTTTAGAGAAAGCTCTCCATATTTCATTCAGATAACTTTTCCTAAAGCCTGTTGTGTTGCCCGACTGCAAGGGAGAAAATGTTGATAATCATTTTGAATCCCAGGTCTAAAAATTCCATTTTATGCCTATCTTATGCCACATTAAGCAAGCATCTCATTGTTGCTCTTTACAGTAGACTGGATGGCATTGCTTACTTGCTGCTAAATGACAATAATGTTAGATTTATTTACACAGAAAAGCATCTAACTTATTTTTAAGGTGTGAAATATTATGTATCCATATGCATTATGTATCCATTTTAAACAGGTTGCTAGGCAATTAAGTAGAATACCCCCCCCAAAACACACACACACACAAATTGCTTTAGTACCTTTCAGATTGTTTGTAGCTTCAGTCTAAATACCTTCAACATAAAATCACTAGATCTGGGCTCCTGAAAACACTTCCTTCATTTCATGAGTCATGCACCATTGGAAAATCAAGGTGTTCCCATTCTTAAGGACAGACTTATGCAGAAGTGTAGACACAAGCAAATGGCCAATGACTAAGCAAAGAAAGCAACATAGCAAGTAGATAAAAGTCTATCTTTGTTTTTTAATATCTCTGCAAAGAAAAAGTGAATTTGCCACAAAATTGTGATTAACATACAAGCAGCTGAACAGCCAGTGCTATTAAGAGTGAAAGAGTGCAAATTGTGCTCTTCCCAGCAACCTAGGGAGCATCTTGGTGATGACGTTTTTTGTGCTGCGAACCCCAACCCCCACTTTTGCGCTCCTTCTCGTTATCCACATGTCAAGGAGCGAGCGTGGGGTTTTGCATGCAAGGAGGAGCACCTCCTTACATCCCCATCTGTTTGTTTTTTTTGGGTTTGTTTTCCTTTACTTTGGAGGAGGTGCCACTTCGGGGAGGGGTGTCCCTGGATGGCTTCGCAGTGGCAGCTGCGTCATATAAATGACCTACTGTCATTGTGGATCTACTTCAGGGCAAACCTCTCATCAAGACAAGCTCCTATGGATTCTAATCGAGTTTTCTTAACGAAGCAAGTGGAGCTCTCGCTACAAGGGGAAACAGTAGATAAGTAATTAAAAGTGACAGTGAGACCTCTTAATCTTTGTGTTGGGTTCCTTCAGGAATTAAATTATCATGACATAGGAACAGAAGACTAGCTCTTCTGGATTATATTGAAGTTCTATTCAGCATCCTGTATTCCACATAGTGATCAACGGTGGCACAGCTAGGTAACTTTAAACCCTGGACTTAATGCGCAGCATTCCACAGGGTACTGCAACTGATGCCCACCACTAGTGCAACAGAGAATTTGTGATTCCAGGAAGAACTGGAAATGAGCAGAAATGCTTGTTTCTGGAATGGGTCAGGTCAGTAGAGATAGCATATGGGAGCTCTGCCAACCTGTCCTGATCCAAAAATGAGCATTCTGCTAATTTTGGGGCTACTGTTGCACAAGAGGGACCCACCACTTGCACAAATCTCCATTGTGCAAGCAGTGGATCCCTTTTGTGCAATAGAATCGGTGGGGGCACAGCACCTCATTGGATACTGCCCAATGATCTTACATGTCCCCATTAGGCATCTGTGCCTCCAACCACTATTCCAACTGATTCTATATTCCTGATTATGTTAAAGCAAAAAACAAACAAAGCCCCGAAACAAAACACCGTTTGCCAACTCTGATAAAACAAAGAAATATATGCAGAAAAACAATAGAAAAAAGGAGGAGTAGAAAGAGTAACATTTATTTCAGTTATCTCTCTTTGGTCTTGGTTGCAGTAAGGTATGGAGTAATGGAGACTAAGGTCTTGTATCAAAGGCTTCATGTACAGTTACACCCACAAATCCAGTTTGTGACAGTTGTTGGGGGGGGGGGTGAATTACCACCTGATTCAGGATCCTCGTACTTCCAGAACATTGACAAACATCTAATGTCAAAGGAGGTCAACTGAACAGCTTGAGAATCACTTACAATGTAAAATTATCTTACGATTATCTTGAGCAAGTGGGATGTGAGCAATGGAAACATATGCAGATTTTCCCCCTGATTAATATGTATGTCTTTCAGTTAATGCACTCCACATTCTACTCCTTAAAACTATGTTATTAGAGTCTTTTTAAGAGAAGGGAGTACAACTTATATCAGGCATCCACATTTGTGAGCAGAGGGGGAAAAAACCCTGCAATATCAGCCTCTTGTTTATGATAGAGTGATATGAATCTAAACTGGCTCAAAAAACTTTAAACATAAGATTTTTTTTTTTTTTTTTAAAGTGGTAGTGGTGGAATCCTGGCTAACAATTTAATGTGGGCATGTTTGGAAGAAAAGGGAAAAAGGATGCTAATAAGAGCTGCTTCTTCTTTTTTACATTAATATCATGCCTTTTTTCCTTCAAGTAAACCAAGGCAGCATACATAATCCTCCTTCTCTCGATTTTATCCTCACAACAACACTCCGGTGAGGTAGGTTGCGCTGAGAGTCTGTGACTGGTCCAAAGTCACCCAGTCAGCTTCTATGGCCAAGTGGGGACCAGAACCTGGATCTCCCAACTCCCAGTTCAACATTCAGGCCACTACACCACACCGGCTCTTAAACAGAGCTTTTGCAGTATTGAAGCAATTGCTCTATGCATGCCACAAGGATCTGAAGAATTAGAATATTAAAAATTTTGGCAAAGGAAGAAAAGGAAAGATTCCTATGCTCTTGGTGAATCTTTCACATACGGTAGAGGCTTGATGTGCCATTTAGAGATCATATGCAACGTCTCTTTTCTGTTACCTAGGCTGGTGCCTACAGTATGTTCAAATATGCTCTTTTTTCTCAGATCAAATAATTTAATTGCCTCCAACTGGCTTGCTGCTGTCATCTTGGGAATAACCCCCATCTTAGGATGAAGACCATCTGTTTGAAACCACTGCCATAGTGACTGCAGGGTTGAATAGCAGTTTCCATACAATCTCAGTGGGATCCCAGATATATTTATGTGCCCATTGGGAGTCCCTCATATTCAGGATTGGTTGAACCACAATGACAAGCAAACAAGTCAACTTATCTAATTCAAACCTCCCCCACCACTTTTTTTAAAATAACAAAGCAATGTTCTCAGTATTAATTTACAAAGATACATGTATTATTATAAATATATGTTGTTTTTACTGCTGCCCCAAAATGCTAATATTTCTTTCCCCCACCATAGGAATGGTATTTTACTAGCACTGATACTATCTAATAGCACAATCCGGCCAAATGTTTGGAAAGCTTTGGTTGGTTTAAATACCAGGGCTTTCTTGGAACTAATTGCACAGAAGTGACTTCAGCCATCATACTGAGTCAATGTCTGTTGGGCCCTTATGTCACTATTACAGATTTAGGCTCTTCCATCTCACAAAGTTCACCTATGTTTGCATGTTTTTTTTTGTCCTTCGGCTTCTATCCTGCTTTGTTGAGAACACTATATTTAACTAAAGGTGCAATCCTATGAGCACTTGCTGGAGTGTAAGTTGCATTGAATACAATAGGACCTAGAATTTGTAGAGGATTAAAAATGAAGGTTTTTGCAGAGGTTATTTCATCTCTATGCATTGTAACGTGGGACAAAGAGATTAGAAGAGGTAAGGTAAAAGAAAAGGTGTACAAAGTCCAGACTTTGCTTATTATTTCTTTCTGGGATTGTTTCCATTGCAAAGATGCCTTGTACAGTGCATAGATGTGAATATATACTACATCTACACTCACAACAGGATATACATTATTCATTCATCCATTATATTTCTATACTGCCCAATAGCCGGAGCGTTCTGGACAGTTCACAACAAATAAAACCAAAACACACACACACACACACGAAACAAAACAGAATGATAAAACATAATATAAAACCTGTAAAAGTTTAAAACTCCAGTATAAAACCAAGGAAAAACCACCAGCAGTGTAAAGATTTAAAAGTACAATAACAGGTTTTAAGACAACCAAAACTGAAGGACTAAAATGCCTGGGAGAATAATGTCTTCACTTAGTGCCGAAAAGACCACACTATAGATGCCAAGTGAGCTTTGCTAGGGAGGGCTATTCCACAACTGGAAATAGTAAGCTGTCTCAGCGGTACATATAGCACCTTGGGTATTACAGCCTATCTACACTACTGCTTTAAAACGGTTTATAACAGTTTTGAGAACTGTTGGGGCCCAGGATACACTCCATATACAGTTTTCAAAACGTTTTCAAAGTGTTTTATCCTGTATTTGTAAATAGGCTCTTAGAATCTTGTTTATTTCCATCTAGGCCTACTTACATGATCCTTTGAGCCAGTGGTAGACATATTTTTTCTTCTACCTTCAGCTGGGCTGCTATGCTGCTTGTGTGCAGCAGACAACACACACTGAACTCAGGATGGATAGGCTTTTGGCCTGCTAACCAGCTTTTTGCATGGCAAAGTTCATTCTCCCATGTAATGTTGACTTCAACACAACTGGCTTAGCTGGTGGCAGCATAGCTGAAGGTCAGCACAGACAAAGGCCCCCTCCACAAGAATGCGCCTTTGCGCCTGGTTCCGCGATTATGCGCATTATCGCGGAGGCGCATTTACTCACAATCCCTCTGCACGGGAGGCGGCGAGAAGCGGCGAAGCGCATTAAAAGATGCCCAAAAAGCGCTTTCCAGGTAGTTAATGCGCATAATCGCTTGTTCACACAGCGAAAATGCGCTTTAACGGCCGGAGCAAAATAAAAGTCGCTATTTAACGCGCGTTCGAAAATGCGCATTATCGGGGAGATAACGCGCCTGTACGCCCGTTTTGCGCTCCGCTCGTGTGTAGGTAAAATTTATAATGAGCCTTCAAGGCTCATTAAACGCCCCGTGTGGAGGAGGCCATAGTCCACATCTGTCACTGGCTCGTGTTAATATAGGGACATGGTAACAAGCCAACCCAGTCTAAGTTCTTTCCCATTTTAAACCTCAGTAGGTATCAACAACTTATAAGAACAAGATGTTCCTCCAACTTCATTGTATTACTGTTAAGCCAAAACTATTCAGCTTTTTGGCCAATGCATTTCCCCCAATTGCTACAGTGGGTGCAATTGCAAGAAGGAAATAGAATGTAAGCACTCAACCATCATCGATTTCTATGACACTTTTCTATGATGATTATACTCGCAGTATAACCATCATGATAAAGAGCTATTTCTCATTTAAACTTGTGGGTGAGATATTTCTCGTTTAAACTTGGGTCTGCCCAATTCATGTGTTAAAGGGGGATGAGATGGGACAGTACATCTTATAGAGTCAAAGAGGCATGTGGGAGGGAAGCTGAAGATTCCCCATACCTGTGGCTTTTCCTCACATGCAGACCCAGGTGCTTTTCGCTCAGCTGTTCTCACTTCTGGAATTGAATCTCGAAGAAAAAGACCTTGTGGAATGACTGTGTGGGATATGCATAGATGCTGCTGGACAGGGAAGTGTTACAAAGTAACTTTCTTGTGAGTGAGCAGTACTGACTCCATTCTGAGGCAGTGAAAAAGCCAAGGCGTCTTCATCCCCCATCTTCAGCAGAGATGGGACAAAGGCACA
Source organism: Anniella stebbinsi (assembly GCA_029215795.1). Lineage (NCBI taxonomy): Eukaryota > Metazoa > Chordata > Lepidosauria > Squamata > Anniellidae > Anniella > Anniella stebbinsi. The sequence goes on along the minus strand of JARDYH010000005.1, from coordinate 71,684,746 downwards.
GGAATAGAATTAGAGCAATCACGTAAGGCTAGATCAAGCAATTCCATTGTAATAGTTCTTCTAAAATGCATTCCCCAGAGGCAAAGGTGGGAGTAAAATTGAGCAGAATATGAATGCTGGATGGCAAGAATGATATCTGGCAATGCACCTGGTCATGCACCTGCAATGTGGCCCTATTGTGGATCTCCAGCCTGTCTTTAAGACAGCCATTAGCATGTAAAGACATCTTTTTTTAAAAAAGGATGTTTCCAGCAAGTACAAAGCCATCATCCCTAAGTTATATCGGATGAAAGACCAGCTCAGTCTTTCTCCACTGGCAAGTAGCATCTTTTCCAGTGCTTATGAGCAGTGATGTCACTGCTTTTCTCTAAACAGTATAAGTACCCTCAAGTTTAGAGAGTCAGGGTCCCCCTCTTCCCAGACACATGAGGCCATGCTGCTGAAACCACAAGGTGCCTTACACCCACCCTAACCCCCAGGGGTAAGGTGCCACACTGCTGCTGAAATTGCTGAGTCTCTCCTCCCAGAGGAAAGGCTCTTGCTCCTTCCTTTCTCTTCACTGAGATCAAGGAGGAATCTACACTGAAGCTTTGATAAGTTTAGATTTGGTTTTGAGCACGCGTTGGGGCACACGACGTATGTAATGTAATATTTTATAGCAGTTCTTTTTTGCTCCGATTTTGTGTGAATAAATCATTCTGTAAAGAGTAATGTGTCCTTACTTACTGTTTCTTAGTTGCTGAAATCAAACCTCCGCTATCCAAACAATTTTAAAATCAACGCATGCTCTTCAATAGTAAAAGCAAAACCGAAAGGAAGTGAAAGGAATGGGGCAAAAGGAAGAAGTGGGCGTGTCTAGAACGGGGTGAAGAAGCAACGTTACATGGAAGAAACAAAGAACAGAGTGAGTGTGCCCTTACTAAACGAACTGAATAAGGGAGAAAGGAAAGTCAACAACGGTTAGGAGAACTTAATGTGGCTTGTTACATTTTAAAACATAGCAATTTGAACTGTAATAATCTAGACTTTGGAACATTATAAACAACTGTGTAGATACTCCCCCCCCCCCCCCCCAATGAGCTGCAACACACACTAGTTGCTGTCTACAGGAAAGGGCTTCAGCCCAGGGAAAGGTATATTGCTTTTAGAGATTCTATCCCCTCTTTCCCGTGTGTGTGTGTGTGTGTGTGCGTGTGCGTGTGCATGCATGCATGTGCGTGCATGCATCCTTCAAGTCTTTTAAGCCTTCATTTGCTCAGCTAATTCCCCCAAACTAGCTTGTGCATTTGAATCTGCTTAAACCTCAATAAATGTGCCATTGTGGCATTATCCTCTTCAATGGTGTGGGTTTTTTGGAGGTAGGAATTGCCTCACTTAGCCACAGACACTCTATTGTCAATGTCTAAAGATTCCTTATAAGTGGGTGTGTAAGTCTCATTAGAACATGTGCAAGTTTGTACACAGGTCGAGAGCACATCACGTAAGAGAAGGGTCAACACTCTTTGTTCAGATCACTTACATTGTACTTCACTCCCATTGTACACACAAATGGGGGCAGACCCACATCTAACCCATGCTTAAGGCCTAAGAAGAGGGGTTTTAAAATTAATTATCTGATAAAGACTGGGGAGACTATTGCTTAGGTTTCACAGGTTATGGTTGCAATCTAGTAATGCACAAGTAGGCAAGTGAAAGTGAATATAAATACTTGCATCTATCGTAACCAACTGTATGTGGCTTATTTTTCTCGAACAAGTCACGTTGAGGACCCATGGCTTGCTGTTGGATTGTTCAGGGTGGTTAACAAGTTACACTATGTGGTTAACAAGCTTTGTTTTTACTTTCTCATGGAAATTCGTACTTTTGAAATGTGCATATTTTTCTCCCAGTGATTAAAAATGTCTTTGTACACATTTTTAAAACGTATACATTTTTTCAGATGCATGTTTTGGTTCAGTGAATCGCATCACAAGCTCAGAAATGTGTGGCCTTCAATGGCAGTTTGCATTCTGGTTTGTCTTTGGACTTGGGATGGGCAAACTGGGTAAATTCTGGTAACAAAATGAACTGAAATCAATGTCTTCTATATACTTATTACAATACCATCTCACAGTCACAAATGGCCACTTGTTCCACTATCTGCACCTCCCAAACTATCAGGTATTTGCACATGACAGCTCCTTATCTGTCCTTCAAATGGACTTGAATCATGTAGCCTTGCTCGTCTCCAAACTGCACAGAAATCTGCACAGTTTTATTTGCTTGTTTGCACCCTACCCCTATAGTTCCTGGGAAAAACAAGAATGTAGTAAAATCAAAGATTAAGAGGCAAGAAACCAAGGTCTAAGTATATGCAGATGACATTAGTCCACTTCAAGCATTCACCTGAAAGCATGAGGGCTTAATTGGTTAGAGGGATGGGGCTACTCCATCACCTATGTCCACAGCACTCTCATTCTCTTCCTTCCCCAGTTTGAGCAGGGTGGGCTGTTTTACTCATGTTTGCTTGAGTGTGAGTAGTGCATAGTTAGTCTGTGAAGCTCTCTACAGCAAGATCTACTGATGCGTGCTAACTTGGACTTCTTTAAAATAGAATTAGACAAGGTCACAGAGGATAAGGCAATCAGAGTCATGATGGCTATAGATTACCTGCAGTGGGCTTCCCCTGGGCATCTGGTTGGCTATTGTGGGAATATAATGCTGGACCACTACATAGGCCTTTGGTCTAATTCAGCAGGGATCTAAATAGTACTGATCAAATGAAGAAAAAATATAGACATTAAAGGATTTGTTAGTAGCTTGAAATGGAAAAAACAGAGGCTATTAAAGTATGCTTTGGGACTTATAAAAAAGTGTTTATGTCATCTAGACACTGCGTAGATTGCTTTCAAAATAACTCTTACTGTATCTGGTAAACATGCCAGTCATATACAACAGCCACCAATTTACAGAAATTAATACGTTCAATTATTTAAAACCAGAAGATGGATATGCCACGGGGAAGAATGTTTTTATTTACCTAATCAACAAGAACAACAACTGAAAGCTGAAAGGGAAGAGCTGTCTCAACCATTTAGGCTTTTGTTAAGAAGTGGCTTCATATGTCTAAGTCCAGGCCACAATCCAGATCAGTATTAGGAACATTTAAATTTATGGTTTAACATTACTTCTGGCCATTTGTATCCATAATGAATTGTGCCCTTAAACCCTAGTTTGGAAGTTCACAGTTATATGTGTGTACTACCTCTTTTAAGCACTATGTCTGAAGTGCTTAATTCCGCCTATTGCATTTCATCTGTGATCTCCCATATATATGCAGCTCGTCACTTAATGCATGTGTGAACCATCCATACATCTCATTGAAATGTGCAATTAAAGGAAGTTTTAGGGTAAATATTTTTTTTCCAAATTAAATTCTACTGGAACATACTGTTGCAATACAGTTTATCAACATGATTTTGCTGAGAATTCAGGCCGGAGGATGCTTGATACTCAGTTATCAGACCAAGTGACCTAAACTACTTGTGCCAAAAGAGGGAATAAGGACAAAAAGAGAGGTAAGCCTTAAGGAGATAGAGAAGAAAATCTATTAATACAATGGACCAATTCATGCCATCACTATGGTGGCTTGTATAAGCCGTAGTGCAATTTGCGGGTAATGGAGTGTTGAGAAATAACGAGGCAAGCCACAGAAAATGGATTTAAGCAAAGGCCACTTTATTAAAGATCTGCAGAGTGGGTAACCTATGTGGGCATCTATCTGATTTTTGGCCGAATCATTCACCGCCGGTGACATGGCGCTTCCCAGTTTGCCACATCACAGTCTGCCCCTAGTGGGGTAGGGAGGCCTTCCGTTGTCACCACCCCTCGTGCGTCTAGCTCCGAGTTGGTGAGGAAGGTTGGCCTCAAAGGTAACCCTTATCCCACCAGCTGAGGCCATATAACTCAGGCATTACCGATCACCATAACAGTACCTGTGAATTCTCACCTACTCTATCTCACTCCAGATTCCCGCACTTACCTGCCAAGCCAATAATGTGACCAAACCAGATTAATTGATCCGTCTATTTAATACTCCCTGGCTGTCTTGCAGTATGAAGTAGGCGAAAAAACTCATACCCGTAACAGTGAATTATGAGCAAAAAAATCCTACTTGGCCCCCATGAAGAGCGACCAGAAGAGAAATGAAGAGGGAGGGAGGGAGCTTAAACGAAGAGGCGGCAGGAAGGGGTGAGCCGCAAGTTGTACTCATTCACCCCCTCCCTGCCACAATGATGCTGTGTGGAGCAACCAATGGCTGCCTTCCATGCATCCTCATTCCCCACCCCCACCCGCAACAGCCTCCACGTGCCCAGGCAAGCCAGGCATGTTATGAATGCACTTGCCTAATCACCCTTCTGGTACGTGGCTTGTCATGTTGTCTGAACCCAGGTGGCATGGGTTGTTGGAGAGGAAAATACAATCCATGGGCTGCTGTTTGGTCATTTGGGGATTGTTTCCCCTTCCAACAACCATGCCTCCCGGGTTTGAATGACATGTCAAGTTGCTTGTTGGGAGAGTGATTAGGCAAATGGCTACTACTGAAAAGCTCCCCTGCATCAGTAGTTTCATCCTAAGCATTTTAGTTCTGATAGCCGTATTTCTTAGGCACTGGGGTACACCATTGGTATAAACATTTCAGTGAAGGCATCTGCTGAAATACTTTGGGCAATGTATTCTTATTTATAAATTGTTTCAGGGGTTCGTCCGTTGCTTTGCATTTTTATCTATTTTTGGTGCTGCCCTCATTTCCTTTCTTCCAGGACCCCACCCCACCACTTTGGGTGCAGTCAGTTCAGGGCACCTTGTTAAGGAACAAAGTCTAGTAACATTTTGGCGAAGTGTGTCTAGAATTAGCCATTCACATGCAAATGTGAGAGAGGGTTTAGGGAGGCCCTACCAGAGAGAGAAAGGGCAGAAGGGATGGCCTGGTTACAAAGGGGCCTCCGCTATTAAATGCTTGTCAGCTAAGTGCTTCTCAGAAAAGTCAAGGCTTGGTTTTCCTCCCCTCTCCCATCCCCCCCATTGGAAGGACGCAGTTCTCTTTGCAGAAGGACTTATTCCACTCCTTGTTAAGGTAGCAGTTTAGTTCGCCAAGCAATGCCCGGAAACTTGGATGTATGTATAAGAAAAATAAATAAAGGGAAAGGGGCTTATTGACCTAAAGATATGGTTTTAAGGGGATTCCTGAAATATACTAGCAGTGGTCAGCAGCAAACCTATGCAATATTTTAAATGCATTGTTCCTGTGACTGCTGATATATGATTAAGGAAGGGGCATGCAAATACACCATGATGTGCTTTTGAAATCACATTGTAAAATATATGATGGGTTGGATTTGGAGTTCTTGTAAGCAGAATATCACTCATTGGGTGCTTCTGCTGGAAGGGGCACAGGGGGATTTTCACTGATTCCTTCCTTCCTCTCCCTGCAGTCCCTGTAATCCCTAAAAAGAAGCCCTAGATCAGTGCAGGAGTTGGTGTAGGGAACTACCAGGGTAAGGGGGACATTCGTGAAAATCTTTTCCCCACCTCCTTCCATCAAAGGGACCTTCACTGGATCTCAGTCCTTTTCATGAATGGAAGGAGACCCCCACCACCTGTTCATGAAAGGGACATGCTAGGTCCAAGCCCTTGCCTGTTAACCCATGGGGACGTTTCAGAATCTGTTGGTTTCTTGCAATGAAATCTAGCAATCCTAGATGTGCACTCTGCATATAATCCACTACAATTCAGACATATGCTGGACACAGCAGGCAAATGGTAAATTGGTATCCGTATTTGATGCCAATTTGCATAGTTAACTGGAGCTTTAATTACACCATGTTAATTCTCTCCTTGCACTTCCCTGAGATTTTCTGAAACTTAACATTCTTTAAAGGTAGCTGCTGTTGTGGGAATTACCTTGTTTTTCTAAGCAAAATTTAGCTGATTACTATGTATTTACATACTGTAATTTAAATGGCTAATTATGTAATTAGTGTAAATACATGTAATATGATTTATTTCTCACAAAAGCAGATAAAGTGCATTGCTCCTTGCTTCCAACTCTACAAATTACACTAGCATATGCCTTGACTTTTCCTTTATTCATGGTTCACACAAATGAAAGAATACTATGATCCCCTATTTCATATTTTATTTTTCCAGAACTTGACAATCAAGTATTCTATTGGACAGGATCTCTATTCCTGTCCAATACATCTTGGACAGGAAGCACACAGCTGCATTAGTTATAATTGATAATATCAGTGGAATGGCTTACTGACTTAAACAGAAGTCCACATTGTTATTTTCTTGTATCTTTACTAGCAACTTATTCTCGATAGGATTCTTGGACTTCTGTGCCTCTGCTGTCTGTCACATTGGTCGGATCTCTTTATCTAATGAATGATTGACTAACATGACCAACATTGTATTGTCTGGGTTCCCCCCTTCCCTTGATATTTATTTTATGTAGTCTAGCCTTAACAGTTCCCACTAATCTGGCAGGTGTTCTTTATTTCCTCAATAGCTTTTCTTTAAAAATACATGCATTTTATTAGCTGCTATCCAATCTTATGCTAAAGATGCTGGCACTGGAGAATTACTATTCAGAACCCATAGTTTGATGCACACAGTTTTGTGTCTGTAATATTTTTAATGACACATCCTTTATGGCCTTGATGTCTCATTACTATATGCTATAAGTTTTCCCCCCTGTGTGGCCAATTCACATTGTGATAATTCAAGTCATTTCTCAATTTAATGCACAAACATACATATACACGTCTACTCAGAAGTAAGTCCCATTGAGTTCAATGGCATCTTTCAGAGACACATAATTTTGAAACATGAAGAATCAGCTATTTTCCATTATTATTGCAACAGAGTAAAAAAAATAAGCCGCATATTTCCATAACTAATAGATCAATACTTTAAACATTCTAAAATGTTGTATGTTATATGCATTTTGATACACACAAATATCTATACATATATAGATATATGAGTCAGAAAGATCTAAATAATGATCTAAACATGTGTTTACCTCAATCCTTTGATGGATTTTGTTTGGTTGTGCACTGAGATGCATAGTAGCAGAGAAATGAGAAACAGATGAAATGAAGAAAAGAACATTCTCCTAATTTTTAAAGTGGATCCATTTTTGGCTCTACATTTTATTTAGTAATAAGAGGGGTATTTTATGAAAATGGGTGTTTTATTGGCTTTAACGAAGTGGCCATAATTACAATTTTATAACCTTTTAAATTCCCCTGTGATTAATTAAGGAGTTGTTAATGGCTGAATTAAATGAATTACTATGTTAACTATTCACAGCATTTATATATACAAAACTTAATGTCTTGGATATATAGACACTACTGTGAAGATATGTTAGTTTATTTCTTGGGTGCCGTATTCAGGAGAAGTACAAATCAAGCAAGGGTTTTTTTATAAGGAAAGAAATTGAACCAAAGCATTAAATCCTGGGGTGAGCTGTATTGATGGGAAACACTAGAGATGGGAGCCCCCCCCCCCCCATGCATAAGTTCAAAGCATAGAATGGGGAGTGAGATTGCACTTGGTGGCCCTACTTCAATGACCTTTTCTGTGTAAGAAGCATATATCGTGCGCTCTTCATTCCCTACTCATGGCTGTTTGCAGGTTCTTTAGACATCGTCATGATGCTCCAGGTTTACTTTTGGGTCTAAGCAGCACTTTCAGCAAGTTTTTTTTTAGAGCAGGGAAAATTTGCCATTAAATGGTAAAAGCAAAAGGAAGTATGATTTCCTCTTGTGTAATTGTGCTATTCCACTAAACCACAGTGCTACCTAGAGGTTATGTAGAAGGAAAACAGGAATGGAAACACTGCTTGCGTAGTGCTCAGATTTCAATTCTGCAATAGAACTGATACAGTGGGGTTAATAGCCAATTAAGAGCTTCGTTTAGAAAAGCTCTACATCTTCACATTGTATGGGATGTCTGAAAAGAAGCTGTAATGCATATAGGCACCCCTTTGTAGACATTCTGCTGAGGGCAAGGATAGTGACTTCTATTCCGTTTCCTCATTCACCTGTTTAGGCTTCAAGTGGAAGGAATGCTTGAATGGGACCAGGCCCAGACTTAGAAGTTTCCTTGTTTGCTGCCAGAAACAACAAGTCAGTGTGTATGTTTAAAGTGGAAATACTCGTTACAATAACTGGTGTTTTATTTTAACATACAACAAAAAAATGGGGTAAAAAAGAAATTAAACCCAATAATATTCTCAAAATATGCATATGAATAACAATTTTATTGAAAATACTGAAGAGGAACATGGGCAACTTATCATAAGTAAATAAATAAGCCAGAAAATGTGTACTATATTGTGATTATAGTGGTGAAGCATTTGTCAAGAGGGAGATAACTGGCGAGAGGCTGACAGAAAAGAGAGAGAGGGTGGTGAGTGAAAATGTGGTGTGGGAAAAACAATGGGCAAGAGGTGGTGTGTGGATTGTGTGTGTGTACATGTGTGGTAAAAGAAGGAAAAAGACAGGTAAGAAGAGCAGGGGTGGTTAAGAAGTTAATACATGTGGGAGAAAGAAGCTGCACGATAATTAGGTAAGTCGGTAACTATGTAGTGTGTGTGCGGAAAATGTTGTATGTATTAGAATGTACTAGACAAAAATGCTGGCAGGCTCTCTACTTCATTTAGATATAGCTTCAAATAGATGTCTTCCTGCCAAATTTTCAATTTATTTATAATTTTACAGAAAAAGTTTACTATTTCTCATGTTTTAGCTCAGTTCCATCTCCCTCATTATTTGAACACAATCAAGAATGCCCAGTGGGCAACATGCCCAATTTTTCTTTTAAAACCTGGTATAATTTGATTTCTGAATTGGCTTTTTTTTTTTTAGGAAGTTACAGCGCATTCTGAAGTGGTACTTGGAAGGAGCAGGGCACTGAATCTTCTGCTACATCCCCACCCCTGTCAGTAAGCGCTGGCCAGGGCAAAACATGAGGGAGGATGGCTTTAATGGACTTTTCCAGTCAATCATTGTATTTTAACGCCTTTCTAGGCTGGCGTACTTGACAGGTCCAGATAAGGCCCGTCTTGAGGGAACAGAGGGTTGAAAGCTGGCTTGCTCCCACCCCACACCTGGTACTCCTTCGTACACCAGCTGTTATACCAGCTACTGCCCTCTGGGTGGAGCAGAGGGTCTCTCTCTGCCACAACCCCACACACTAGCATAGATAATTTCTGATGGTGATGGGACACCGCCATCATATTCAAACCCATCCACCAGCAAACAAATGGGGTTTAGAAATTATCTATTTGCTTTTATGAATGGCTGGAGATCTAATACATCTTCACTTAGACACAGCAAGCAGCTGAAAAGACTCCCATTTTCAAGTTAGCCTCGTCACAGTTTTCCCATTTGTTTCATTGCGATTTTCTTTACATAAATGGCTTCAAGAATGTCATCATGCCTTCTATCAGCCTCCTCGTTTCCCTTAAGTTAAGTGGGTTGGGCCTTGGAGCCAAACAATGACCTGAAGATCTTATGTTTCCTTGCAACAATATTAGAGTGATAGATGATAAATTATTCTAGGAGCTGTAATGCTGCATATTCAATGTTCTTTCCCCCTCCCTGTTATTAACTCCTAGAGTTATTTTGTAAACTGGATTTAAAACTCTTTAAATTTTTCGGTGCCTCAGATATTGACATCTAATAGATTTCTCTGTGCTCTTTAGTTAAGATGAATAGTACAGACTCGAACAGAGGCATGTTCAGATTCACAGAATGCTGGAAGAGAAATTCCCTGTTGATGTTACTCTCCATCATGGGACAACCAAGAAATTAAGACTTCAAGTGTATGTTTTATTTAATTCTCAAAATTAGGAATTACACAGATATCTCCTTCATGAAAGCATATTGATCAACGGTATTTAAGTAATCCTGAGAGTTCCCTTGAGAGTTTTTGTTTAGTTGCTATGTCTTTTTTTAAAAAAACTGGGATTTGTGGTCTGTGGCCAGGGATCAAAGAACTATGTTAGGTTTATGCCCCAAAGTATTTTCAACTTTTTGAACTTTCAGCCATAGACACCCAAGCTACATGACAAACACTGTTCAAAACCTCTACACTGACAAAATCAGTTTATTGCTCAGCCTGAGGAGCTGCTACTTTAGAAACACATAGTGAAAGCTTCTTTGTGCATGAGAAACTACTTGCACAATCACATTTCTTTGGAGCCTTTTGTCAGGCACCATGGGAAACCATCCATTTAGTTCATTGGCAACTGTCTTGCATTGTTAAGCTAATTAAGCTTAGAGGATAGCTCCTAGCATTCATACTCCAGGTGTGAAGAGGTTTTTTTGTTTTTTTTTTACTGAATAAAGATGTTGTAGATTGTACAGCAGATCTCTTTATTGTCTCACATCTTGCTGGTGGGAGGCTGGGAATCATGACATCCTTATATGTATATGAACGTGACTGCATTTTTGGTGAGTTAAATCATGGTGGACTAAAGCTAAAAAATGTCGGGAGAGGCACTGGTGGATGACGATATTGTGAAAAGGATCCACAAAGTTCAGTGGGTAACCAATCTTGTGAAGAAGCTCCAAGTGTGGCTTCTGTCTTTAATTTTTTTTAACGTAGTTCAAATAATGGAAACATTTTCTTGACTGAATGGAGATATAAGTTTTCTAGGTTTTAAAACCAACAATCAAGGCCCTATGTCAAACTAGCCTTGCTCAAAAATGTTGGTTGAATGATACATACTTCACCCATGCTGAAAATATGCATTTTGAAGGGGCAGGGTCAATGGAGTGCAAGGACAGTGGCCCTATTTCTTCTAAGCACCCGCCCCCCCCCCCCACATATAAGGTGTGGATATTGAATAGCTGGGGCCCGAGTGCTGTCCCATTTCACAGCCCTATACAGGTTTCATGCATGAAGAAGACTGTTTTGTTTGGATGTAAAATAAATAAATCCTGTTTGGTGATGAAACTCCCAGTATTGCCTTGATCTCTGAAAGCTCATTCTAACAAGCAGGCTACAGATGTGTGCTGTCACGAGTGATCTGTTCATTGAATTTATGTATGTATTTATTTATTGCATTTTTATACTGCCCAATGGCCGAAGCTTTCTGGGCGGTTTACAAAAATTAAAACCATAAAAACCATTCAAAATATAAAACAACAGTATAAAATACAATATAAGAACACAAGCAGGATAAAACCAAGCAGCAATGCAAAATTAATACCAATTTAAAATACAGTTTTAAAACAGCAAAGTTAAAAATTAAACTTATAAACTGTTAAAATACTGAGAAATAAAAAAGTCTTCACCTGGCATCTAAAAGAGTATAATACAGGTGCCAGGCGAACCTCTCTAGGGAGCTCATTCCACAGCCGGGGTGCCACAACAGAGAAGGCCTTCCTCCTGGTAGCCACCTGCCTCACTTCCTTTGGCAGGGGCTACCAGGAAGTAACATTGCCAGCTCCAGGTTTTGAGGGTCCTTGGGCAAGGCACCCTCAATGGGGCTCCTCCCTTTGTGAGTTTATCTTCTTGCCACTATTGTCACAAGCTGCTCTTGCTCTTGCTCCTCCTTCTCTTTCTCATCATTGATACCACTTGCTTGTCTGACAGGCAGAGAACCAGTGAGCAAGTTAGCAGTGGCATCTACTGCTTCTCCTTCTCACCACCTCATTTGATCTAGAGTGGGCAGGTGAATAAGCAAGTTGCAATGGTGAAGATGAGGAAGAATTCCAGGGAGTCTCTTGGCAGTGGGTCTCTGCTGGGATGTGGGTCCTGAGTAGGTATCTGATCATGTCTACCCTTGATGCCGGCCCTGTGCTAAAACATCAGACTGGCTAACTTACACCATTTTCCAGTTCATGGATGAGGTGCCATGGTCTTGTTTGAATTCATGGCTTGCTCTGGTAGATTGTTCATGCCAGTTAAAGGTGCAGGCACTCTACTAGAATGACCATATGCAAAAGAAGGCAGGGCCCCTGCAACTTTAACTGTTGTGATGAAGAGGGAATTTCACCAGGAACTAATTGCATACAAATGACACTGGCTGAAATTCCCTTTTCTCTACAACTGTTAAAGTTACATGAGCCCTGACCTGGATTTTATCTGGTCACCCTAACCTACATTGGTCATAGGTTTTCGAGAGACCTGTCTGAACATGCAGAAGCAAGGGTCTTCTACAAATGGTTTGCATGGTCTTCTAGTGGCATAGTTTAATGTGAGATATGGCAATTGCTTGGTAGGCACCAAGGCCATCTTTTTGCATAACATTTTGTACTTGTATATCTGAGTACAATACATATATACTGAATTTCTGTGTGGTGTCAATCCTTGTAGAAGATTCATTTCACTCCTGGGACCAATATACACCAAGCAGGATACAACACTTTGAAAACATTTTGAAAACTGTATATGGAGTGTGTCCTGGGCCCCAACAGTTGTCACTACTGTTATAAACAGTTTTAACCCGTTTTAAAGCAGTAGTGTAGATCCTGCCCTGGTCCTTTAAAATACAGGGAACCAGTACATTAGATAGTGGGCCTAACTTCCATGTACATGTAGTGAATAAAAAATGCACACACCCTTCACAACTGAAGTATGTGCTTATATTTTGTTCTTAAATACAAAACACATGACAAATCTCCTAAGAGATATGGGACAAAAGGTAGCAAGAGATTCCAGAGATATAGCTATAGGAAAGCATTATTGTGGCTCATCAAGCCAAACAACCAGAATGTCAAAACATCAAAGTGACTAAAGCAATGCTGGTAGTGAGCCAAAGATACTTATTATTAAAGTTGTGACAATGCAGTCCCAAAAGACTTACGTAATCCTAGATTTTGGAACTCTGATTGCCCAAATTTGGCCTGTATCAAAGGTTTTACAATTTAATCAGGGAAATGAACACATGGGAGTCTTCAGTAGACTGAAAAGCTCAGCAAGAGGTTGAAGTTGGGGGTGGGGAAATGTGCTGTGAATATTTTATTCAAGTTAATATTCTGGCAGCTAAATTTTGAGCAAGCTGCAATTTTACAAGCCACCTTCTGTTAAAACTGCCTGCATGGAATTATGTGGAACAAGCCAAGATTCAATCAAAGCATGGGCTGGCACTGATACATGCTTTCACTCCCAGCTTACGGAGGTCAACATTCTGCTGTTTTGTTGAGCTCAAGATGTTTTTTAAAGAACACAATGATGGCTATTACTTTACAAAGAGGTCCACTGGAAAAAAAAACCCACAGCAGTTAGATGCTTTGGCTGCATAAACACATCCATATGCTCTTGAAACAATAAAATGGAATAATACAGATCTCTGTTAACCTTTCATTAATGTCAGAGGACACTGACTTAACCTCATCTACAGATATCCAAATGCACTTCCTTATGCTGGATTAATATGACATGGTATAGAGGAGGCAGTGATGTGGAAGATATTAAGTCCATAACCAATGGTACTGAACTATTAGAATTATCCTCCTATCTGCCCCCCATCATTTTCAGTTGGTTTAGTTTGTGTTTTAGAAATTGTTTTCCAGAGAAGCAATGGGTTAGAAGGTTGGATATTGTACAGGGTACTGGAGTGCCAGAAAGACGTCTGGAAAAGATTACACAAACCTTATGGATTCTCTCCCTGTAATTTGACCTCCATAGGGTTTCTAGTACTATCCTAGTTTATTCAGTATATGTCAGGGGATGTATGCTGAATAAATTATATGTTTATCCCTTTCCTTTAAATTTAGTTTGAAAATATTCTGACCAAGGCAGATGGAGGATGGGAGGAAGTGCAAAACATTTCCTCCCCCCCATTCTTTAGAATATCCAAATATATTTCCTGCTAACATTGGCATAGCCCTTGCACTTTTTCCCTGGGGGCTTGCCTATTTTAGTGTCCTTTTGGCGACAGGTGGAGATTTCATGGCCTTTTTAATGCAACCTGTTTTATTTCTGCGTATGACATTGATGTTGTTATTTTCAGCTATGTTGCTTTGGTTTCAATAACTTTTATTGTAACTGCAATTCTTTGTATGGCTATTTATTTATTTATTTATTTAATTTCTGTACCGCCCAATAGCTGAAGCTCTCTAGGTGGTTCACAAAAATTAAAACAAGGTGATATATACATGTTAATAATAAATGAATAAGTTACCCAGGGAAAGTATTGAACAGTGGAGAGTAGAAATAAGTAAGTGAGTGAGTTCTGAAAGGAGAAGATGTGTGGGCTCTACTTCTTAACAACTCATTTTCACTTCCTCTCCCCACTTATTTAGAATGGATGAAGCCATTTTCCCAGTTCCTAAATAATGCCTTATCTATGTTTTTATTGGATCCTAATTTTCTTTTCATAGGGACTAGGGCCAGATCTACACAAAGCAGGATCTAGCACTATGAAAGTGCTATAAAAGCAGCATATAAAGGCAGGATCCACACTATTGCTTTATAGCAGTACTGAAGTGCACTGACAACTGTTTGGGCCATGGCACATTCCATATATCACATTCAAACCACTTTCATAGTGTTATAGCTTGCTTGGTGTAGATGTATCATGGGCCCCAACAGCTATCAGTGGACTTCAATACCACTATAAAGCAGCAGTGTAGATCCAGCCTAGGACTAAAGACAATGGCTGTTTGGTTTTCAGAGAAAGCTGGTGTGATAGAGGCATCAACAGCCATGGTGTGCATAGTAATGCCATTACTGTCTTGCAGACCTTCGAAAGCAGCAACCCCTCCTTTGATAACAGTAGGCCAAAAGAAATGAGACACAATAGACAATGATACTTCTATCGTACCACCTTAATCTGTCTTTAAAACTTTTTCATGTGGAACCATTAACATCAATTGCCTCACTGAGGAAAATCATGTTCCTCATTAGCTATGGAGAAAAACTGGCCCACATTGTTCCAAAGGCAAGTTATTTAGTTTTCCAATTAGCATATATTGAATTTAAAACATTGTGAAACAGTATATCTTAAAATGAACTGATTATTATGCACTCAAAGTGGTCACGGATCTATTTATAAATCCTATTCTGTCCAGGCTCCAATAAACAAACTGAAATGCAGCTGTGTAATACATTGATAACTTTCATTTGTTCTAAAAATGCTCAACTGAAATTATTCATTATATCTAAATAGTCCATTGGTGAAGACTATACTCTCTTGCTTTGCTTATTAGTGGGGGAAAAAGGAAGAAACTAAAAAAGAGCATGATGAAAGGCAGAAATCACAAATGTAAACACTGGATATTGTGCTAACTAAGGCACATTTTAGACCATCATAGGAAAATGTGTGATAATGTTCACAGAGTGCTGATATTAGATTAATAAATGTGATGTTTTACCTGCTAAATTGTGAAAATAGATGCTTTATATTCAAGCTCACATGCTGATAGCGTCTACAATCAGTGCCAAAACACACTTATTTATGAAAATAAAAAATAGCAGAAGTAATCTTTGACCCCTATATATATATATATATATAGGGTCAAAGATTACTTCTGCTATATATATATATATATATATATATACACACACAGTATATGGTACCCAAATTTAATGAAGTATATGTGTGTGTTGCCTAGGGTGACCAGATAAAATCCAGGTCAGGGCTCATGTAACTTTAACAGTTGTAGAGAAAAGGGAATTTCAGCCAGTGTTATTTGTATGCAATTAGTTCCTGGTGAAATTCCCTCTTCATCACAACAGTTAAAGTTGCAGGCACTATACTAGAGTGACCAGATACAAAAGAAGGCAGGGCCCCTGCAACTTTAACTGTTGTGATGAAGAGGGAATTTCACCAGGAACTAACTGCATACAAATGACACTGGCTGAAATTCCCTTTTCTCTACAACTGTTAAAGTTACATGAGCCCTGACCTGGATTTTAGCTGGTCAGCCTAGTGTTGCCAACCTATTGTCAGAAAGCAACCAACAAGCAACCAAAGTAGAAAATGCTTGCAAGTTTGAAGTAACTTACATGGCTTCCTAACAAAACATAAAACATATGGCACTGCTTCATTCTGAATAAAGCCATTGGCCCAGTACTCTGGTGGACCGTAGCTCTTCATAGTTCTCAGCAGGGAGATCTTTCCTAGCATGACACTATTTTAACTGGAGATGTTAGGGACTGAACCTGGGAACTTGAACATGCGTCAAACACTGAACATTGGCTTCTTAAGTGTGCTTAATATCATTCCAGATTAGCGTTTAAAATAAGCAACTATAGTATGATCTCATTTATCAGGAGGAAAATTGGAAGAAATTGAAAATGTTTGGATTACCAGGCTGCACTAAACATTCAAATAAAATGAGTGATATTTACAAAGAGTTACGCTGACATGGGCTCACTTGAGAAGAACATATTGAATATGCATAATTATAAGGTCAGAGATTGAAGCTCTAAATTATACACTTTTCTTAGCTATTTGGAAGGTTGCCTATCATATGTTCCCCTATAGTTATTAATATTAACTCTCAATTTATTATTGTAGAAAATGAATGGTTCTCAAAGCTTGATCTGTTTTGATTTTATCATAGGGATTTTGGAGCCATCATTTAAGAATATGCCTATTCCCAAAATGGTGGTGAGACAGGTTTTGTTTGGGTGTGGGGTTTTTTGTGGCGTGTGTGTTGGCATTTATCTTGATTATATAGAAACAGTATAATCAAAACAACAATAATTTAATTTATGAGATAGACTCTTTTGCTTTTTTAAATAGTATTTGCTGTTAAGAATAAAAATTGAATTTCATATATAGGAAACAATGAAATAGGAAAGCAACAGTAGTAAAAATATATTAAGTTGGATCCAATGTTAGTCACATTTTGAAAAGAGCCATTGAAATCAATGCAACTTAAGTGCATGCTTAAGTTAAAGCCAATTGTTTTCAATGTCTCTGTTCTACACAGTGAGTCTTTTCCATTTAATTTTTCTTTGTATTTTACCTGAACTAAATACAGACTGCCAGATTCACCTAGAAGCTAACTGCAGGTGGAAGCAGCCTTTTTAGGCATTCTGGCTAAATGTGCATTCCCCTCTTTTTTTAAAACTCGGAATTCATGTAGAGGAGTAGGAGGAAATTGGATCCAGTCCCTCAGTGCTTTCTTCCCTGTCAAACTTCCATTTATTGGTAAGGTTTCATCTTTTTTAAAAAAAGGCTACATACATGTATCCCCAGCTCTGTTGGATGGAAGCCAGAATATTTTCTAGATTGGATACGACATTTTCTATAAAGTATTAGCTGGTGAATATGTTTTTTATTTGCATTTCATTGCAGAAGAATATGGCCCTAGATTCCAGATGAACTATTTTGAGCCAAATGTCCAAAATACGTAAAGTACACAGCAATTTTTTGTTGTTGACATAGTTTTCCAAATCTGACAATGAAACAAAGCTTGTTTTCCTATGTGTTTATAATACTTTTAATATGGCAAATTACAGTGCTAATTGCTATTTCTTTAATTCCACAAGAACAAGATAATGAGGACTCTTCCTTTGTAATTCTAGTGTGATATTTTTGTGGGTGGTTTTAAAGCACATGGCATGCAATTAGAGATTATGCAGTCAGAGCTTTCATTTTTATGGAGCACACTATTCAGTGTGGAATGTTGTTGTATTTTAGTGCCTTGGTATACTATATGATTGGTGTAGAGATGAATTTGGCTTGCTGTTTTGGTGTTGTTTGCCACTGATTACTGTTTATACTTCAGAATTAATGTAGTCACATTCCTTAAACCACTTACAAATTAGTGAGATTGGCTTAGTTTGCATATCACAATAACCCAGAATAAAACATGTTGTCTGATCACTCCCACTGTGAGTGGGAGTGGCTAAACACTCCATCCCTGGGTTGTTAGTTGTGATGTGTGAATCAGAAACTCTGCCATGCCTTTTCAGTGCCAGTTTAAAAGCTATGGTCCCTCAATTGGGAAAATGAGCCTGTTCTCATGTAATGACAGCCTATTGGTTAAACAAACCATGGGCTATCAGGGATGACCAGGAGAGAGAGTGCATGCATGCTTGTGGTGAGCTTGCAACTTCTGCCTTTACTCAGCAACCTACGATCGGCTCTTTTGTAAATTGTTCAGTGTGACGTTCAAACCTGGAGCAATAGGATATTTAGTTAACCACTAAATAACCCAGTGGTTAACCCAACAATAAATCATGGGTTAACAACCCACCAATCCAGATTCAGATGTCACACTCAAAAACATATGAAGGAGCCGATCATGGGATGTGGAATAAAAGTGGAATTGGCAAGCATACAGGAGGCAGTGCACTCACTCTCCTGTGCTCGTGCATAATAATCTATGGGTTGTTTAACTGATGGGTTGTCATTACATGTGAATCAGTTCAATGAGAGCATAGGGAAAGATTTTGAATCAATACTTCCCAGTGTTGTACTTTTAGGGAAACATATTCAAAGGAGCTCATATCTTCACACCCACCCATCCCTCCATCATGGTGGTATGAAAATTGTTAGGGTAACTTTCTTTTTATTGATTGATTGAATGACTGATTGATTATACATTTATATCCACTCTTTATTCCTCTTGTAAGGAACCCAAGGTGGCTTACGTGGTCCTCCTTCTCTCCATTTTATTCTTACAACAATCATGTGAGGAAGATTAGGCTCAGAGTAAGTGACTGGCTCAAAGGCACCTAGTGAGCTTGATGGCCAAGTGGGGACTAGAACCCAAGTCTTCAAGTCCTGGTTCAACACTCTAATAACTACACCACACTGGCTTTGGGTTTATACCACCTACAAAGCTGAAATGTCCTGTGTATGTAGTCCAAGATACCCCAAACGCTGACAAAATTGAAAATGGGACAATAGTACATTGTTTGCTGCTTTCTTGATGGAAGGACATGAAATATATCCAAGAATTGTTCAGGTGTTTCCATTGCAGGCAGAATGTTGAAATTAGCGAAGTACATAATCCAAGACCCACTAGAAATCCAAAAATGAAACATTTTATATTTACCAGTAGTAATAGATGCTAATATTCCAGTGAGCATTAGTAATGCTTGGTTGTGGCATTTCCATTTTCCCTTCCATTTTTCCCTTCCACCACCACCAAGCTGGCTCTAATTAAAATGGGTTTAGAGATTTGATATGGCAACCAGGCCATTGAGGATTGTGCTCTTCGGTGCTGAATTGGCAACCTGTTTCTGTCCACATATTGACCTTGTTTTGAATCCAGCTGCCTGAACTTTTGTAAATGATGTGTTATTTCTGTAACTTGCAGTGTGTGAGAATAAAAGAGCCAGCTAGCCGGCAGCAAACCCTGTTAAGCAACAGCTTGCAGTGGAGTGAGGATACAATCAGAAAATATATTTGAGGGAAGGGGAGAATGTATCACACACATTATACCAACAAAGTACAGCAAAAGCTACAAAGTAGGAGTGAGTGAAGTTAATTTCAGATACATTGGATGTCTCACTGGTTATATCAGTGATTTTAGCATTAAGATGTTATGTAGAACAGATTTGTCTTAATTGTGTGCTGTAAAATCAGACATGTGACCAAGGCTATGTTCAGGTGGGCACACCCCCTTGGTGCTGGACAGGCCCCCTGGGGGCGGACATATTGGTGGGGATGCCCCCTTGGGAGCCAACCATGTTGTCCTCCTTTTTGGTTGTCAGAGAGATGAGTGTACAATGAAAGACAGGGCAGTCACACATACTCCTCAGCCATCTCATAAGTAAGGTAAGCACAAGAACCCTGAACCAATATCATGAGAATTTCTGCAAAATTTCTTCTCCTTTGAATTTCTTTTCGAAAGCAATTTCTTTTCTATCAAGTTGAATGAGAATGGTCAAAATTTTCATGGGAGAAATTTTCGGCACAACACCAATTTCAATGTACTTTTATGGTATTTCATTTTGAGTTGAAACAAATTTTCATTTTTGAGACAGAAACAAAAACAACCCCCCTGTATGATAGCATAAGAAGTAGGAGTCTATGCTACCAGGTTTCCAGAGTCCCTTTACATCGGACATTAAACAAACATGAATAGGAAGGGCAGAGGGACAGACCTTTTGTTTTTCAAACCATACACAATTAGTTCTCAGAAGCACCTATATCCCTGGTTATTACAGGTGTTAAAAAATAACCACAATAAATAATCTTTTCATTGTTTAAAAACAACAACAACAACATCTTAAATATATCAAAGATTAGGCATTTGAATCTTGCTGTGTAGGTCTCCCTACCTTCCATTCCTAATGATACCTGAAATGGTACTCTCGATCAAATTCCTTAATTGTACAATTTGTCCTGGTTCATGTGTTCAGGTAAGATAGTACCAAAATAGCATGGTGTTGGAGGAATAGCATGATGGCCCTCTTCCCTCCACTAAGCAGATGCAGTCCACTGTGAGCTGGGAAAGAATCATAAGAAGTATACCTCTATGCTATCAGGTTTCAAGAGTCCCTTTCACATCTGACATTAAACAAAGTGCAATCCAGAGAAAATGGAGGTACTGCTACTGGGGGTTCAATTGCCAAAGTGAGTGGTGTTTACCAGTTTTAGATAGGGTTGCACTTCTCATGAAAAACTAAGGATGTGGTCTGGAGGTGCACTTTGATCCATTATTGTCACTGTAACCACAGTCATCTTCTGCATGGAGTGACCTTTACCAGCTTGGACTATATAGGGCTGTCTTTGATAACCATCTGAAAACTTTAGTTCATGCAGAATTAGTGTGAGACTATGTCAATGCTTCATTTTGGTTATTATTATTATTATTATTATTTACAAATTTACCCAATTTGCACCTCCTGGACCTGAAC
Organism: Anniella stebbinsi; assembly: GCA_029215795.1. Lineage (NCBI taxonomy): Eukaryota > Metazoa > Chordata > Lepidosauria > Squamata > Anniellidae > Anniella > Anniella stebbinsi. The sequence continues at coordinate 71,663,911 of JARDYH010000005.1, read as the reverse complement.
ATGGACCTGAATGCAATTTGGGATTGGAAATCTGAGCTTGCAATGCCTTCTGCAACAAGGAAAGAAAAAAAGGGTTCAGCAACTTTGGCAACATCTGCACATTTGAAAAACGCACAAACAATTATACGTACATTTCCAAAATGTGCTACAGTCAATGGGTGTGTGTGTACAAACGTGTACATCTTTAAATGTGCACAGAACATGCATACATTGATGCGTACTTGAAATAACCTTGTCCTCAAAACGTCAACCAACTTGGAAAGACTGAAATTGACAGATCCATCCTTCCCTACTCAGAATACAAGATTGCCAACTAGAAATTGATGTTATGAGCATATTACACCAGTGTTTCACAAAATGCACTGGCCCCCAGCTGATTTCTGGTCCCAACTCAACATATAGTGCATCTCCTCCCATATTCATTTTCCTGGACAGACCCTAAGGTCATCATCTGAGCTCATCTTCAGGTGCCACTGCCAAATAAGGCAAGGCTAGAGGAGGGAGAGAGAGAGAGATTTTTCAGTAGTGGTGTCCTGTCTAGTGCCTATATTGTGGTCATTTGGGTACCAGGCATTCCCCCTCCCCACATGCATTTTGGGAACTCTCTCTCTCTCTCTCTCTCTCTCTCTCTCTCTCTCTCTTAAATCATTTCATTTATTATATTTCTATACTGCCTCATATCCAAAGCAGTATTTATGCATTATATAAAGTACAAAACCATCCACATAAGGACATTAAACAGATAGCACACAACAACATCAACATCCACATGCATCAAAAACTATTTAAAACCATCAGCCAGATTAAAAAAGACTTGTTATGTGCTGCCAACTGCCTGAGAGAAGACCTTCACACTGTTTTAGCCCTGCTTCTGGATGTACTTCTGATTTGATTATGTGCTGTTGCTGGTTTTATCTGGCTTGTTTTATCTGACGTGTTTGATTGTTTTACTGCTATTTTTTATTTTTATGTTTTTGGGTATTGTTTGGTTTTAAAATGTAACAAATAAATAAATAAACATTGTTTCGACTTTGAAAGTTTAGGTAGGCATCCAAGAGGGCTTTAAGTTCAACATACAAAGCCCTTCTCTAAAGTTCTCCACCAGCTGAAGAGAGAGAAGCTTTTCAGGTGGCACCATGATTGTGAAATCTTCCTTCAAGAGAGGCTCACATTGTGTCAACTTTAATGCCATTTGGGTGCCAGGCAAATACCTTTCTGGCACCAGGCAAATACCTTTTAGAGAACAATCTTAAAGGGAAGGAGACTGAATTAAAGTGTGCTCCAATAACAGTGTTTCTGATCTATCCTACGGTGACCATATGAAAAGGAGGACAGGGCTCCTGTATCTTTAACAGTTGCATTGAAAAGGGGATTTCAGCAAATGTCATTTATTTGCATGCAGCACCTGGCGACATTCCCTCATCATCACACTTAAAGCTGTGACCTGATACAAAAGAGGGCAGGGCTCCTGCAGCTTTAGCTGTTGTGATGAAGATGCAATTTCACCAGGTGCTACATGCATACTAACGACAGCTGCTGAAATTCCCTTTTCAATGCAACTGTTAAAGGTACAGGAGCCCTGTCCTCCTTTTCATATGGTCACCCTAATCTATCCCCTGCTGGGCCCTTGTGGGCAACTGGAGGGGTGGGGAGGGGAAGTAAAAATGGAGGCAGTTCTCCCCCTTCCTCCACTGCAGGGTGTTTTTGTGTCCTTGGTCCCCATGTTGATATGTCATGTTGACATGAACATGCTTGTGGGTCGGAAGGGCTATGGATCTAGTGGATCAATGGCCCAGCCTCACTGCCACATCCCAAACATACCGCTGGTGCTTCTATTGACAAATGCACTGGAGGCATTCCCTGAGTACTGTTCCCTGCTTTCCAAATTAGAGTGATCTACACTACTGCTGTTGGGGCACAATCCACATTCCATATACCACTTTCATAGTGTAATTTCCTGCTTTTTATTCTACATTCGTTGACCATGGTGTAGATCTGGGAGAGCTTGGGAGAGCCTCCATAGATAGAGGATGCTCTGCTTTTCAGACAGTCATCTTCCATGAGTAGAATGACAAATGTGACAGAGGAGATGGGTGAGGATGAAACATTCCTTTTCCTCATGGTTTGCCTTATTCAGGTTCAAACACCTAAATAGGGCTTTGGTTTTTAAAGGGTTGAGGATTCTTCTGAATAAGGAGTTGAATGCTTTTCAATTCTATTAAACTTAGGACAGATGGATTTCTTATTTTCCCTATCAAACTACGGATCCTACCAAAACACTCTGTGTATACAAGCACACGTACATTCAAACTATTGGCTTCTAAGTTTGATAGGTGAGATACAAAGATCTATCTTGTGTATGATAGTAGAACTGAAAAGCAATCAACTTCATGTATATATGAATGACAAAGACATTAAAAGAACAGTTTCTGAAAGAAAAACAAGAAATCATCAATTGTTTTATAAAAAAAAACTTCTTTTAAGGTCTGACGCCCCAGAGAAACTCATTGATCCTTCAGAGACTTTCAAATTGGAGGTATCATATCCCCTAGCTGATTCAACTACATTCTGATATATTTTAAGGGAAGAATGAATGTGAAAATGTCCCCAAAATGCCCAGAAAAAGAATAGTCATCAAAAGACTTCTCTGTGATGCATTTTTTTAAAGGAGCACATGAAAGCAATCATTTAGGGCAAATAAATTATGTTCTTACTGAAAGCACAGAGACATAAATTAATAACCATATATTAATAGCTATAAATAAATAACCGTAAAAGCAAAATGAGTAAACTCATCTGAATACTTCATTTATCTTTTTCATCTGCAGTGGCATGGCCACCTGCTGTTATCAACATCTTCTAAAGTGTAATCATTTTATCAATGCCAAATGACATCTAGTTTGATTGCATATAAGAAGGGTCACTAAATCAAAGCATACTAACCCCCATAAAATATTCCAAATTTAAATATAGGATAGAAACAATACAATATTCAGAATAGAAACCTGCAGTTTACCACCACATGGAATATCAGTGACAAATAACACAATCTGACATGTTTGCAATGTCAAGTAGTTAATCAAAAAAATATAGCTGTGATTTAAGCAAGCAAAGCTATTTCTGGGGTTACACAAGTCCATGCCCCTTGGCTATTAAGAAGTGTAATATCTTACTGGTAATTGGTGGTAGCCATCACCTGATTAGACACATGTAAAATGTATAGACAACACTCACCAGTCAAGCATCACAGATAAATATTTGGAGAATACAGTCTCTGAATTCTTCACCAGTTTTCCCATCTCTTGCCCTCAGCATTGCTAAATTTCAAAGGGCAAGAGAATACTTGGGAAGAAATACCTCATCTGAAATTCTATAACTGCCAAACATCAGATAAAGAATTAAGCAACACCATGGCCCTTTCTACACTTCAGGACCTAGCAGGAGAGTGGGGGGAGGATCACGGACTTACCTGCTTCCGTGATCCTCCCCCAGCTTCTATACAGCCGTGTGATGTCCAGGAAGGGAAGAGGGACGTCGTGGGCGCTATTTTTTTTTTTAGAAGAGGATCTGGTCATGCAGCCCTGATCTGGTGAAAAAGGTAAGAAAAAAACTCCCAAAACCTTCCGCGCCCCCCCCCCCCCGCCATCCCAGGGATGGCGAAATTGCTGCCCCTCACTCCTCAAAGTGCCAGAGCTCCCCCAAACAGCTCTGTGCCTTTTTTCAAAGCCGGTTTACTCACAAGTAGGTGGAAAGAAGCCAGGATGTGTGCCAACATCCCCGTGAAGCTCGGGATCTTCCCAAGACCCTGGGAAAAATCAGGATACTTGAGGTCTCGGTTATCCCAGAAAAAGTCTCTGTCTGTCCCTGATTGCCACTGGGATCCCCTGTGCATCATATGGATCCTGAGCTGATCTTGGGATATCTGCATGGTGTAGTCATGGCCTACATTTCACCACAATCTATCTTAAAACAAGCTAGAATCTCCCATATTCTCAGATGTCTGAGGACCTTTTCACAATGTGCGGTTGTGACTGTGTCAGAAGAAGTAGCATGTGAAGCAGCCTTCATTTAGCCTGTCGCAAATGTTCCCTTATTGCTAGCTTCCTACTTTTAATTCCCTACATAACATTTATGCGTGACCTGTTTATTCCCATTTGTTCTAAATCATTTCTAAAAACATTTAACTTATATAGTTCTTTCCCATCTCTCTGCAAGTCCCACGGAGCTATTTCTGGAGTATAATCATGACTCCTGTCAGCTTTCCTTTTTGCCTGTCTAAACCGGATGAGCTTCCTTAACCTTGTCTCATATGATAAGTTCTGTGTTCTTCTGCTCACAAAAGCAGTTCTTTCTATTTGTCTTAGCTACAATGAAACAACAGTAACACTAGATATCACACCTGAATCTCGAATAACTAACAGATGAAAGCACAGACTTAATTAGACTAGGACATATAAATATCGTTACAATGCAAACCTGTTGTGGGCAAAATTGAAATGATTAATTCTGATGTGAAACAGGCTCTAGGAAAAAGAGTCACATTGTATATCCTTGGTAATCTTCCTCCTACCTTGCTTATTATCCTAATGCTTTTCAACTTTCACTGCACTCATAGAAACCACGGCATAGGTGCAGTGATGGCTAATTAAGAAGCATGCTGTAGATTGCAAAGTGAGGAGTAAAAATGGAAATGGAATGAAGGCCATCATTTTGATGGACAGTTTCACTAATTTGTGTATGGGGGGAGAGAGAGATTATGAATCCTCAACTCTTCTATCGCAAGATGCAACTATTTGATTCAGTAGACCCAGAGGACCTTTCAGCAGTGATATGCTGAATGAAGAAGCAAATGCAAAAGCACACAGGAATTGTGAATTAGTTCAGCAGAAGTTGAAGAGATGTGGGGGACACACAGGTGTTAAGTGTCAGGTCAAGCCAATCTCAAACAGGAACTAGGAGCTACAATTGCTTTAAGATCACTCTAGCCCGAGGCCTTATTCCCATGCAATAACTCTGCTTAATTCTGCCTCTTTCTTTTATGATACATTCTCCCTGACAGACGTTGGCCACATAATTCTTGATAGACTATGGCATCTCATTACATAACTAATTGACTGTGTCCTCAGGCTTGTGGGGCATCTCATGAGAATGTATGTTTGTATGCACTTTGGGTCCAGATGGTAGGATCCTGTTTGTTCATTGATCTAATTCAGTAACATCAGCGCTGTCTGGCAGCAGGGTGTCAAACAGGAGTATTCCCCAGTTCCATGAAGAAGCCAGAGACTGAACATGGGAACTTTTGCATGGAAAGCATGTACTCTTCCACTGAACAATTGGCCCTTTCCCTGGACCAAATAAAAGGCTTTAACTACTTCCACAAGAGACTGGAGTTGCACTAGGTCTTCTCCATGTAGAAAACTGTGCATTAAGTTTCACATTAACTGTATGAAGGCATTAGCAGCACCCAGAATCAGAAAGAAAAAGCTGAAGACCACGTGGAAATCATAGAAGGCAGCCTTGGTCACCACCATAGCCTGAATATCAAGGCACTGCAATACGTTCAAATTTGCAAAATTTTGTTCATAGACAGCCTGAACATCAGTAATTTACTTTTTCTCCCCAAACCTGTGATACCTGCTAACCAACATCACTTCAGTCTTACCAGGATACAAAAGAAGATTAATCTCCATCTTGGAGAAAGTTAAGCAGTGGCCTCCAGTGCTACCTCACAGAAACTGCAATTATCTGAGACTTCAGCTTATATTAGGATAGATGTATTGCTAAGAAATAAAATTATATTCTTTAGTGGAAGTTCTTAAGACTCATAAGTATATTAACAAAATGTGGAGAGTAAATTGATTGGCAATGCTTAGAAATGTCTAAGAACACGCACAGGGGATCTTATACTTATTTAGTAGCAGGTGCTGAAAATGTTTCTGGAAATATATGTTGCTGGAAATGTTCAGCAGAAATATAACTACATGCTAGACCTGTGTAGGCATTCAAAATTTGTAACCACAGAGGGCAAGAAAGCTAAAGCAAGAAAGCTAATTAGATCTGATAGAATGATTCTCTTGATCTATTATGACTGGACATTCTAAGTAAGGAGTTCTTTTTGGAATAATAATTGGCTTGTTCTATTACATGAGAGTGTGTAAAAACAAACACCTGAATTATACAGTATATTTTTTCTTTAAAAGTTTGTTTCATCTGCTGTATGAACTGGGTTCATTAACCATGTCATATTTATAGTAACAACAATTTGTTCAAAGAACACTTTTGGTATAATACTATGTTGTCAGATTGGTCCATCTAATCATCAAACACCATAGATTGGACTCACAATTTGCCTCCCATGTACAGAAGAACTCTTTCTATGCCGTAGTGAGATCCATAATTCCCTCTTACCCTGTAGCTTCATGTACTTTCCAGAAATATGCTTTGGTGGGTTGGGTACCCCCCAGAAGAATAGAAGAGTTAACTTGCGGGGGGGGGGGTGATAGGGGAGAGGGAAATTGGAGGAAATCACCTCCCTCTATTCCTGCCAAAGGGAGAGTTAAGAGGAGAACTGAGCTCAGGTGATGTTAGTGCTGGCACAAAGAAATGTCGGATCTAATCCAGAACTGGAAACTGTCAATTAGACAGTTAGAACCTGGCATATGAAAAAATGTCTGTTTTCCATTATATTCAGTCAATACAACAATCTCTGCTCCAATTGCGGGAAAGTGGAGGGTGGAAATGATGAGACAACACAAGATTTGGTTTTAAACAAGGCCGTATTTATTGATAGAGCTGCAGAAGGGAAACCTAAGACGGCATCTTCTTCATCTACATGGCCTCCGCCGTGATTGTATAGGGTGAGCCATTCTCGGCCAGGGGTGGCACCATGACTTTGCCATCCCCCAGCCTCCCCCTTTTGGGTAGGGAGACCTCCCGGTGTCACCCCCCTCTGGCTGCATGGCTTGGAGTGGGTGAGAAAGGTTGGCCTCAAAGGTAATCCTTATCTCACCAGCTGGGCCGCAAGACTCACAGCTGTTGAGCCTCAGGCATTACCATCACTGCCTGGTGCCTTAGAATACTCACTGACCCTATCCATTTGAAGATGCCTGCACCTGTCTGCCAATAAATGTGACAGATTAGATTGGATCCAATTAACCTAATTAATACTCCCATTCTGTCTTGCAGTATGAAGTAAGTGAAAAAAACTCATAACCAATGAAAGGATATGGGCAAAAAAATCCTACTTGGCCTCCAATAGGATGACCGCCGAAAGCACACTACCAACAGGGATGGGAGGGAGGGAGCCGAGTTGCGAGGAGGGTGAAAGGTGGGATGGAGGCCAACAAATGGGCTCTGAAGCCCTCTGCCTCCTTAGTGGCGCTAAGGAGAGCCCGACAATGGCGGACCGTCACACCTCGTCATCCACCTCCCGCCCCCACAATGGTCCACCACTGCCCAAGCTGAGCTGGGCCTGTGTGTTAGGCATTTCATACAAAAGATGGGGCTAGTCGTCCTTTTTTCCCCATATCGTGCTAGAGTAGGGATATACAGGAATTTTGTTTTGATTCATTTATGAGCAGAAATTGCGTTATTCACACTCCGAACACAAACGCATTGTTTTGACCAAAGCTCACATATTCATGAGCTTGCTTTCTCAAAATGCCTTTGATAGAAAAAAAGTGCACATTAATAATCCTCATTTTAGTGCTTCAGTCAATGGAGAAATGCTTCAACAAATGTGTACCCAAATGTGCACATTCCCTATTTGAAGAACAACAGTAAAGCTCACATTTGGGAAGGGGGCCGAAGTGGATCAAGCATTGAGAAGGATGGCAGAGAGCATTGACAAGCTCAAGCTCCATGGATTCTCCCATGCCGATGCTGTAGGTAATGTGTGCATTTGCATGGAGGTCTGTTTATTCCTATTATTTGTGTGGAGATCTGATTATTCTCTCTAAAAAAGAGGGGGCAGACATAGTGAACAACACAGTTGTATACTTATATCGAGGCCTCTGCAAATTAATGTGTCTAAGAGCATCATCAGATGGGGGAGGGGGATTTGTGTTTCCCTACCATTGCTTTCCTTCCTACTTCTGTCCTCCACTTCTGTCCACAATATTTCTCTTTCTTCACACGGGGAAGAAGTAAACAATGACCATGTGGGTCATTTAGTGGGCATTTTTATCACGTTGCTTTTCCTGCACACAGCAGGAAATGATGGCACGTTTCGCTTCAACCCCCAAAAGTCAGATTTTCCAGATCTTTTTTTTTTTGTCACGGAAAAAAGACCAGAAAGAGCAGGAGATACATGGGAGGCAGACAGTGTCATCAAAAGGACCCGAGAACATCCATAAGTGGCCAGTAACGAGTGTGCTATAAAATGCTTGTCTGATGATGTTCTAAACACATTTCAAATGAAAATGCTGCTACGGAAAATGATGTGAAGATGCTCTTTTTGAGCATCAAAAAAGTATAATGAAAAGCATGGCTGGCTAGCACTAGCAGCCACTACAGAGAAGCCCCTCTCCCTAGTAGCCACCTATCTCACACTTGGCAGGGAAACATGGAGCAAGGCCTCTGAACAGGATTTTAAGGAAGAAACTGATCTTTCAGGTAAGCTGCTCTCAAGCTATTCAGTAATTTAAAAGTGAAAAACAGCATTTTCAGTTGGGCCCAGAAATGGACTGGGAGCCAGTGATACTGACAAGGCATAATAGTAATATGATTGAGATCCATTTGGTAAACTTACGGTCCTATTTTGTGCCAACTGTAGTGTCCAGACCATTTTGAAAGGGAGCTCCACGTACAACACATTGCAGTAGTCTAAAAAGTAGAATGACTAAATGGGTTTACAACGCAATCCTATACCGACTGACTCAGAAGTAAGCCTCATTCAATGCAATGACACTTACTTCCAGGGAAATGGATATATGATTGCAGCCTAAGTGGAGAACAGGGATTTCGTTGCATGCAGTGATATATTGAATTGCAGCTGCTTATATTAAATAGTTTTTTTCCTGATTAACATTACTTACATTGTGTACATGTATTATGCAAAATAGTTTTTTATTTACTCTTGGGTTCATCCAATTAAGCACCTGATTTACAATGAAGAGCAAACATCTCAAAAATGCTATTAAAAATCAATGCAAGTTTGATTGATGACCTATTTTCATATGCTTCTATTCCTGGAAATAATGAAATTAGTAATTGATCTGCCTGTTTCATTTATCACTACAGTACTCCCTGTTTTACCCCTCATATGCTACCAAACTAGGATCAATCGGACTAAAGCCTTGATTCTGAACTATATTCAATGTTGGAACTTAGCATACTTTACATTAGGGGTGTGCATGGACCCCCCCCGGATCGGATCGGGACCCGGATTGGGACCTCCAATTTTGTCCCGGAACGGATCAGACAAAATGAGAGCCCCCCCAGACTGGATCGGGTCTGATCCCGATCCAAAAATCGGACTTCCAAATTTTGGATCGGCCACCATTTCCCCCCCCCCCCCCCATAGACTTGCATTGAGGGAAAGAAAGTCTATGAGGAAAAAATGGCGGTGGGTGGGTGAGGGGGGCCTAACTCCTCCTCCCCCCTGGGGCCATCCGCTGTGGATGGCCCCAGCAGGTAAGCCCCCTCCCCCACGCTCCTTACCCCCCCGGGGCCGTCTGCTTCTATCCGCTGGCACCCGATCCAGTGTACATCCCTACTTTACATTCAACCAATTCTGGAGTGTTGCATTGGATCCTTGAATTGCACATTGGCTTCCCACACCAAATCGGGGAGAGTCAAACAGATTTGAGATTCATTTGAAGCAAACTTCATTTTGTGAGCAATTTGGAGGGACACAGAATTGTAGACAGTGAGTTTCTGAAAACGGATATCTTCCCCGTCAAGTTCTCCATATAAGTAAAATGCCAAAATGGGAAGAAAGGAAATGGCGGGGGGGGGGGGTGTATGCAATCTTTTGACTGACAACACTAGTTTCTATCCAGGAGATATGTTTAGCAGGGCTCTCCCTTTTACCTCCAATCACAGTACTTTTGGGAGGGACATAGAAGGAAGTACTCAGAAGCTGTTCCAGTGTCTTCACTGCATTTTGTATGTCTGTGACAGCAGAGGTGATAGCAGTGCTCAGGCTTGCAGTAATGGCTTGAGAACCAGCACCAACCAAGAGATGCCTGTACTACTGCTGCTGCTGCTGATACACTAACTGCCCAACTAAGTATGTGGAGTTCCACCAAGACCCCACATCCTATTATTCTCCCCCAGCACTTTCTCCCTAACGGGGCAGTGCCAGAGGAACACCGGGGGGGGGGGCAAGCACCCCCAAGCAAGAGCTTACCACCCCAGTTGCCACCCTAGTTGCCGGTAGAGCTGGCTTTACCAGGACGGCTCATCCAGGCAAGGCAGCCTCAGCAAGGCACAACAAGGGTTAACAGTTAGCCTTGCCAGAAGCCAGGCACCTGCGCTGTCGCCTTTGTTCTCCTAGGTGTCAGAAAAGGAACCAAAAGGAGCCATGTGGGCCAGGCTTGTGGCTGCCTTCTTGAAGGCAAATCTCAGCTGTTTTACAGAAGAGAGAGGCGGCCTCTCCTCTTCAGCCCCTTAGCCCTTTCCCCTCACTCAGCAGCAGGGACAGGGAGACAGGCAAGCCGAGACGCCGGTTGATCTCTGCTGATAATCGCCTACACTTTCCAGGTACCGATAATAGTATTTTTTATATTCCATCATGACTTGTTAGGGCTATTAACTGCATACAGATTTTTTAAATTTTTTGTTACTAAATGCTTATAAGATCCCAGGCTGACATTAGGTGGGGGAAGGGGATGTTTAAAGCTTTCCAGCCATTGCTGCTGTCACCACCCCTTGCCCGAAACCCTGCTTTTTGCCCTAACTGGGGAAAATAAAGAGTGGACTAGTTTCTCTCTTGCCACCCCCCCCCCCCATGTGCATTTGGTGGGATGGTTAGGATTAGCTGTTAGAGAATGACTTTAAAAGCAACCATGCACAAACTGGCACTGTCTAGATGGTTTGGACCATAACTCCCAGTATTCCTGACTATTGACCATGTTGTCTGGGGCTGATGGGAGTTTATGTTCAAAACCTCTGTAGAGCACCAGGTTGGGGAAGACTGGTTTAGAGGAAGAATAGCACCACTTACCAAGATTCCTTCTTCTCTTCCTAATTGCAGCTTTCCACTTATTTTCATTTTTTTAAAAATTAAAAGGTAGAACTTTGGGGAAAACTTTTACGTGTTTACATTTTATATTGTACTCTAAAATGCGCTTTGTGGTTTTAATTGTTGTGAACTGACCAGAGAGTTTTGTTGTAAGAATTTGGTTGTGCCAGTTTTTAGGATTTGTCACACAATCCTATGCATGTTTACTCAGAAGTAAGTTACTGCCAGTAGGTATTAGGAGCCCTTCTGGGCAAAGAAAGGGTTAATGGATGTTTTCCCTCCCCTCTTTGCTTTCAGTTCTCCCAACAGTTGCTGGGTTCAACTGTTTGTAAATATGGCCTAAAATCCATTTTGTTTTGCTGTATTTCAGTCATATTTTGAAAATGTGGTTTTAAAAAACCCTTTCTTTCCTTTTTGTGGTGCAAGTTAACATATATTCCTGGCTAAATTCCTTCTGTTTTATGGTGCATACTTTTTCTTCTTCTGAAACCTGTGATTATGTAACCCAAATTCACTCACTTACAGCCATTGATTTTTCTTTTCCTGCTGTCTCAGTTTGCCTATGTGTGAAAGGCTATAAATGCCTCTCTCTGTGTTGTGACATACCCTGGATAAATTGTTTTTTTTAAGACACTTTAAAAAAAAGCCTGATCTCTGTTGGTTCTGGGAATTTAGTATGCTGCACACACTTGCTGCTCTGGCACTAACTGCTTATTCCATGGATCTCTTCCTTTTTTTTCTCAGGACAGTAGGCCAGGAAAAATGAGGGTGGGGGAAAGAATTAATCTGTACATTCTCCACATCTTCCTTTTTTTTTAAAGCCTTTTTCCTTACAGTAATTTGAATTTGGCTAATACATGCTATATATATATATATATATATATATATATATATCCCTAAATTTATCAATATATGACTTATTTCAGAATATATGATTAGGACCAGCAAAGTAGAGCAGCACTATAAACACAATCATAACCACAAGGCCAACAAGATAAGGTGGGACTATAGGTACAATAATAAAAAGATTAATTAAAAATATAGATAGACAGTAATTTTTTTAATTAATTAATTGAATTGTACATGTCCTGCTCATAATAATATAGGATTTAAAACATTAAAAATTAAACATTAAAACATTATCACAGTCTGATGATATCCCACGCTGGCATGCAATTACAACAGCACAGAATTCAGCCACCTTGGAAGTTATTTGACAATTCTGGTCGGACAGGAGATAATCTGTATAAAACATATCAGATCTGCCTGGTATACATTGTAAGATAGAAGTAATGATTAGGATGGCAGTTTTAGTATGAGATATATCATTATTTTTCTTTCAGAGGTCTTACATATGGGATACAGCCCGCCAACCTAGAAATACACTTTGCCCCTTCTGTGCCTCCCCTGAATTTTTTTTCTGGTGCTGCGACTGATCCCTGACTACTAAAGGTAGTGCCTGCCAGCAATTTATCATATATAATAGGGGCTGTGCACAACCTCCAGGCAGCCAGGGAATGTAGCTAGAGGGTGGGGTAAAATTGGTCTTGCTGCTTCTTCTGCCTCGGTTCCCACTGCATAACGTAAATCCCAGTGATGAGCTAGGCTTCTTCCTCTGAAAGTAAGGACACCCTCCTTTCTGCCTGGAAGGGCTTTTCAAGCAAATAGTTTTCATGGTTTCACTAAGCACTATTCTTACACAATGACCCTCTTCAGACAACATACTAAGCCATGGTTAGCCTGCTAACCCTTTTGCAGCAAATGAGCAGTGAGCATGTTTAAACTATAGTTATGTAGCCACAATGATTAGGAATGGTTTACATGACATAATGTTTAGCTCAAAATGCTTTTCCAATTTGTCTTAGCGTGTCATCTAAACAGGATCTGTGTGTATAACATGGGGCTAAATTAAAAGCTACATTAAATATATAGTATGCAGATAGTCCTAGCTTTTTCAAGTAAATTTGCAGGGACCAAATCTGGACTGGAACCAACACACCTCATCTACAAGAATTCGCCTTTACGCCTGGTTAGGCGATTATGCGCATATTCGCAGAAGTGCATTTACGCCTAATACCTCTGTACGAGAGGCGGTGAAGCGCATTACTGGACAACCGAAACGCGATTTAAACTGTTGACATGCGGAGAATCGCTTGTTCACATAGTCAAAATGCACTTTAACGGCCGGAGCAAAATAAAACTCGCTATTTAACGCGCATTCGATAATGCGCATAATCGGAGAGAAAACGCGCCTCTACGCCCGATTTGCGCTCCGTTCTTGTAGAGGTAAATTTTTTAATGCGCCTTGAAAGAGCTTTAAATGCCTCTTGTAGAGGCAGGGAGGTTGAAACCTTACCATCCAACTACATCTGCCCCCCTAAATTCAACCCCTGCATCGTGTCTAAAAAAAAGGGTGTCAATTGGTGCCAGCTGAGTCTTTGCCCTCTTTCTAGACAGGGAGGGGGGTTAGTGGGGAGCAGCTGGGTGGGAAACGCTGTTAGCTTTTCAAGTTCTGTTCCAATTTCATGAGAAACACATTTTAAATTGTCAGATCTTTTGAGATATTCAAAGCTCTGCTGGGTTTGTGCCGGTAGAACAGTACTGAGGTAGGAGTAGGGGAGGGTCTCTCTCTCTCTCTCTCTCTCTCTCTTTCTCTCTCTCTGATTTCCAGCTTTCCAGCTCCAGGGCTAGCAATTTTTTATCCTGTAATGTTGAGGATGGATCCAAAACTTTCCTCAATGTGCCCATACCGTGCCCTTGATCCACTCCCTTTTTATGTGATGTTGGAGCTTTGATGCTGTTATGTGAAACTTTCAATGGAGACTACGAACAGGTTGGATTTCCTCATCTGAGGACAGACCTCTCTTCAGTGTTGCTTTTGGAGGGAAAGAGACGACATATCCTGTGGCTACTGGGCTACTCTCCCAGGGAACACTGCGGTGCAGCCTGAATAACCTTAGACCAACCTTCCTCAGCTTGGCTGGAGTTTTAGTCCAAGACATTTTCAGGTTGGGGAAGATTGGATTAGACTTTAATTGTGCTTTTTCATTGTACATGTTTTTCTGTATGTATCAGGAAGTGCTCTGTGTGTAATTTCAGTCACCTTTGCCATGAAAGTGCATATAACATCCCCCCAAACTTGCATTTTTAATGCATTTCAATTATGTGACTTAGAAAGGATTGCACAGTGCTACTGAATCATCTTATGTAAGCAAATTTTAGATGAATGTCCATTGTGTTTTTATCATATAATCCCAAAATATAAAATTACATCAGATTCCTCCTCTTTTTAAAATCTTTCTTCTATTAATCTTTCCTTCCCAAGCGGAAGCTTCTTTTTTTAAATTTTCAACCTAAAGCAGCTTTACTGGTTTATTTATTGTGCCTTTATAGTTTTATTTTCTGTACAATTTATTTGTGCAAAGGATTCTGATCTTCTGTCTTTGAATTAAAATAGTGAATGACCTAGAATATAAAGTATGGAGCAGTCAGAATTGCCTACAAAAAGACAGTGTTCATATGCGTGCTATTTTTACTCCACTATCTATAGCTATAATAATAATAGGGAAAATTATGTTACCATTTTAATTACACACACACACACACACACACACACTGCCCTTCATTCACAAGGAATCTAAGGATGGTGTACATAAAATTATAGGAAAACAGACACAATATTGTGACAATGATAAAATTACAAGATGAAAGGTTTAAAAAGTATTCACCCAAGAAACACATATTTTTTAAAAAGGCTTAAAATTTTAAATGCTGGGACAATCAGGAATGCTGGCACTGAAAAGAAAGTAAGGAGGGCTACCTAACTCAGGAGACACCAATCTTATATATTATCTGTGCTGCCACATGGAAGGATTCTCTTTTGTAAATGCATAATGTATTTCTCCCCTTATGCAAGTAAGGTCTCCCTTCGAAGATCTTAATACGTAGGCAGGATAATATGGAAGGGAAATTCAAGCGTAGTGCTTTAAAGAGGATAACCAGCACCTTGAACTAGACTTATTGTCAATTTAAAAATTGGTGTAACATCTTGGTAAACCAGTCAGAACAGTAATAGCTAGATTTTGCACAAATTACCACTTCTGAAACATTTTTCAAGAGCAGCCTCATGAATAACACATTTGAGCAATCCAACTTGGAGATTACCAGAGCGTGGATCACCATGACAAGGGCTATCCTTACTCAGGAAGGGCCACAGCTGATGGATGCTATGATCCATAGAGGCCACTTGGGTCTTCAGTCACAATATTGGATCAAGGAGCACCCCTAAGCAGCACATCTATGCCTTCAGGGATTGTCCAACCCCATCCACCAAATTCCCAGACTCAGGAGCCACCGATCCCCACTTTCTTATTAGGATTCAGTGTATTGGATCTAATCTATCCAATTACCTAGTCCAAACAGGAGTTCAGCTCCTCTTCTGTTTCTTATGATACGAAGATTACACTTCACACCAAATTCCTGGATAACCTCAGCCAGCAGCTTCATATAGCTGTTAAACACCATGGGAGACAAAATGGAACCCTTGAAGAATCAACATCTCTTTGAAACTCAAGGCGTGAGCAAACCATCATGTCTCTGTGGCCTGCAGCCCCAACACACAGAGTTGGTCCAGGAAGATACCATGGTGGATGACATCAAAATCTGCTACGAAGTCAAGTCAATCATACAGCCCTGTCTCTTTCCTGATAAAGGTAATCCCTCAGGGTGACTATGGAAATCTCAGTGTAACACCTTAGCCTAAACCTGGATTGGAATGGGTCTATATAATGCATTTTCTCCCAAAGCACCTGGAGCTTGTCTGCGTCAGCTCCAGAAGCACTTTGAGCCAAACCTGGGACATCTGTGACCAGGTGATAGTTGTTACAATCTTCCAAGTCTAATGAGGCTGTTTGAAGTAGTCTCAGAACTGTTGTATTCAAAGCAGCCAGGAAAAAATGGAACTGTGGGCGAAGTGAAACCTCTAGTAAAAGTGAACACAGGTAGAACTGCCCACTGACTTATCAACTACTGTGCTCATTCAGGAAGCCTGAAATTTTGGAGGATTAATGTGTTTGGGAGACCAGCAGCAATGCAGGAAATCTGTTTAGATAGAACTGCAGGATATGGGGTAATATCCATTGTCACAGTGCTAGTTGCAGAATAGCTTAGAAAGTGGCTTATTTTTCACCTGTCCCTGAAATTTCTCAAAATCAATCACTAAAGGACAAAAAAAAATAAGTACATTATTTTCTGGAAAAGGAAACCTTGTTGTTCCATTCTCACTTCAAATTAAATGAAGTTGTTGAACTCAACCCCTAGTTAACAGTAATTCATATCACATCTTTGTTCATGAGCATATTGAAAAAACTAAACACCCCTCCAAAAAAAACCCCCATGGTTTTCAAAGCTTCCATGTATTCACTGAAAATTGGAAAACTAGGTGATTTTTATGCTTCAGGTCCAAGTACAAGAATGAATGCAAAAAGAAAAAAAGTTGATTTCATTGCCTCTAACTTAGCAGCATGACATTTTACTTTATAGTATTCTGAATCTTTCACCTCCTAAGAACAATGAAGTTCAGACAAGAATGAGACAGAAATCTCTGTAGCTTTAAAGAATATAATTTCAGAAAATGTTTCTCTGGAACGGTGTTAAAGTGAAAAAAAAAGTTGGAATAAAAGATGAAAAGGGTCTCTTCTGCTCGCTGTGTATTGATTCTGGTTTCAGTCCTATATGAAGGGGAAAGAGAGTTCTAAATGGAATGAATGGCATGTCAAAATAATGTAACAATATTTAAGCTGAGCTGTCCTTCAGTGTACATAGCATCATGCCTATCTACAAGATGTGGCTTATCTATCATGGATATCAAGTTTCTCCATTTAATAAAATCTCCAGGAGTTCAATAATATTTTTGTATGCTTCAGCTCCTTTTATTAGCAGATTTATCCAAACGCTTTATAAAAGAAAATTCAGATAAATCTTCTGTATGCAAAGGATGGCTTACAGAAGCCCAATTAATTGGATTTCCCCCCTGTTGTTGAATTCAACCAGCAAACTAACCAGGCTCTCCTAATAGCACTGGGAACATTAGACTTTGCTTCCATTCCCGTCACCCTTCTCCTGAGAGCTATATCAGAATTCAGAAGCTCACCTCTCAACATCAGAACAAAGCACTGACCTGAACATCAAATACTAGGTCAGAGTCCATAAGAACAGGGGAGCTAATAGACTATGGCAAGACTCCACTGAGTCAACTTGTCATTTCCATAATTTGTTTATTAAAAGTCTAGTAAATGCTTGAATTACTTGGAATAAGCTGCTTCTCAGTTTCTGTGCCTAACCTAATTAAGTAATTATTTGAATTCAGAAAGTGCTCACAGACCAAAAATGCAATTGGCTTTCCATTTTTCCTGTAATGCAAACTGTTAATGAAAACCATATGGACCCGTAGAAGGTCTCTGATGGTTTTAAGTAAGACACATTGCAGATATCATGTGAAAATAATATTGTAACGATCGTTGAGCTGAATATGAAATGAATTATATATTGCTGAATATGAAATGATTGTTACACTCAGATGGTGCAATGCCCAGAGCTGCACTTGCTGGATGAAAATTACACAACTAGTTACTCAGAGATCAGTAAAGGAGCTGAGCTGTGTTCCAAATAGGCTTGAGTGCTGGAATTACATTAAGCCTTATCAAATTCAAAGTGCTAGTATTAACCTACAAAGCCCTAATGAGCTCGGAGCCAGGTGGCATGAAGGATCATGACATTTTAGATATACCATCTCAGACACTAACATCATCTTTGGAGGCCTTTCTGTAGGTGTCTCCATCAAATGAGATGAAGTGGTGACTAAGAAGAGGGACTTTTCTGTGGTGGTACCTCATTTGTGGAATGTCCTGCCCAAAGATGCTAATCTGATGCCTAAATTATGGTCCTTTTGGTACTAAGTGAAACCCCTTTTATTTTCCCAAGATTTTTAGTCATTCAGATTTTTATTTTTTAAATGTCTTGTACATTTTTCAGTCATTGCACTGCTGCTGGCTTTTACTTTCTCTCTCCCCCACCCCTCTCTCTTGTTTTACTTTGGATTTTTTCCCCCATTTTAAACATAAGATTTTTATATCATGTTTTCCCATGTTTTTGTATTTTATGGTTTTAGGTTTTGTGAACTGTCCAAAGAGATATGGCTACAGGCATTATAGAAATGTAAGAACTGTTAATTTGTTTGTTTCAAAGTTATCTGTGTTTGTGTTATATGAGGGCTTAAAGGAGCACCCTTCAATGCAAGGAAGATCACATTTAATATTGTTTCTGCTGACTCCACTTGTCTGAGTGCTGACAAGTTCCAAGGGTTTAGTTTTGCATGGAAAGAGGTCACTGATTGTTATAGGCAATGTGCTAATTTATTTTGTAATATGTACAATTATTTACACATCCACAGAGTGAGCATGGGTTAAACCACAACTTTAAAAGTCCCAACAGAGGGTCAAAGTCACTTGCCCCCACATCTAGATATCAGACTGCATCCCCAAATGCTCTTAGTTTACAGAACAAAACTCAGTGCTCCCTGTGTCCCTTCAGTATTTATTGTATTTATTGCTGTATACTGCAGTATTTATCGTCTGTTTTCACACAGCAGGCTCCTGGCCTACATCAGGGGTGGAGCAAACAGTGTTTGCTTTTATCCTACTGAGAAGATTTAAGAAAATCCGATAGTAAACTCACAACAATACCATGAATGTCATTCATCTTCCATAATTCAGTAGAACTTATGGTTGATGGAATAGTGAGGTTATAGTTTTTAAGACCTCATCAGGGTGGGAAAATTAGTTACCTTCTCTCTCTCTCTCTCTCTCTCTCTCTCTCCCTCCCTCCCTCTCCCTCTCCCTCTCTCTCCATCATCACCGTTGTATTCCACTCCCTCCTACACAATACAGTAGTGTTCTATGCTAAAAAGGATACAGGTATCAGTTATATGAATAAAGATAGATAATATGTCTGAGGTGTGAATAGACTGACATAACATTTATTACTATTCCCATGACACTATGTATGCACAGGGCTGAGAGTGGAAAATCAGATGAAGAGAAAATATAGAATAAAAAGTTGTACTATTTTTATTCATGCTATTTACAAATTTGGCCTTCAAAATACCATGGCATCGGCTATAATAGGATCTCACAATAATAATTATGGGATCTAAAAACAATCTTTCCCCAAAGTTCTTAAAAGCAAGCATTCCCTGCAAAGTTCACAGTGGCTATCAGAATTCAGAATGCTGAAGTGTTTTCAAGACTTTCACCCCTATCCATCAGAACATTCTCTGCTCACTAAACTATTTGCCTTATTTATCAGTGAGTTGGTTCCTGCTTAATAAGTCAGGAAAAGCAATGCAGAAACTGCAAAGAAAATTATCTTTCATGAAACTACTCTGTTGGTGGATTTGCCTAGTTAACATGTTGTGACAGCCTGAAGTACTTGAAACTGTCTGGAGATATACACAACCCATTAAAAACTCCATGAAAAGCAGCATTTGAAATAATAGCAAGCATCAATATCTCCTGGAAAAATGCAGTGCACTAAAATATTAATATCAAAACAGCTGTTTAATAGCATCCTACAAAACATTTACAACATGTTGATGGTATTTATAAAAGAAAAGAAGTTTCATTATGTTTGAGGGGGAAATGATGTCCTGTTGTTTTCTAGGACATATTCAAAGCACCAATCTAACACAGAAGGTACAGTATTTAGCTACATTTAAATTTTACGAGAGTAGGGATGAAGCTGACATTCCTGTGTGTACGATTTGAAGCACTTCCTCTGACAGCCTTCAGCTAAACAAATACTAAAGCTGCTTTTTTTGTCATTAATGTATTTGTTTGCCTTCAGCGGATTGCTTTTTAAGAATCACAGTAATCCAGTGGCAGTAATGAAGCATGTCTGAAGTGTACTATTCATAGACTCATTTTAAACAATTACTTGGACGTAAGTTCCATTGATTGAAGTTTGGCTAAATTCTTTATTTAGGGTGCTAACAAGGTATATTATATCTTCAGTCTTTACCAGAAGTTATCAATATACCATAAGATTATATTTATAAGTTATTATAAGTGTCAAATTACAATTTAGTTGTCAATGAACACAGGCTGACCATATGAAAAGGAGGACAGGGCTCATGTAACTTTAACAGTTGCAGAGAAAAGGGAATTTCAGCCGGCATCATTTGTATGCAAGTAGTTCCTGGTGAAATTCCCTCTTCATCACAACAGTTAAAGTTGCAGGCACTATACTAGAGTGACCAGATACAAAAGAGGGCAGGGCCCCTGCAGCTTTAACTGTTGTGATGAAGAGGGAATTTCACCAGGAACTACTTGCATACAAATGACACTGGCTGAAATTCCCTTTTCTCTACAACTGTTAAAGTTGCATGAGCCCTGTCCTCCTTTTCATAGGGTCAGCCTATATTAACAGAACAGAAAAGGGACAACTGAGTTGATCAATGCAGCTTTTCTCTCCCTGTGTAAATGAGGCCTTTTTTAAAATGTATTTCATTTCATTTAATAACAGATAGTAACTGGCATTCTTTGAGGAACTTACAAATTATAACAAAAAATGTTTAAAATCCTAGAATCAACACAAATACAGTTTTATAGAAGAGCATTAAAACAATTAATCAAAAATAACTAAAAATAATAATATCAAGCAGCAGATAATACAGCCTTAAAACAGCCATGTTTAAAACATAGCATAATAAAAAATTGAAAATAATAGATTTTAAAAGCTAGTGCCAATAAAAAGGTCTTTGCCAAAAGGACATCTAAGAAGGAACCAGGTGAGCCTCTCTAGAGAGGACATATCATAAATTAGGGGTGACTGTTGAAAAGGTTGCTCTTGTGGCCTCCTGCCCTTGCAGGTGTGCTCAGAGAAAGGATTCTGATGACCAGTGTTATAGCAGGTAAATCTAGTGAGGTGTCCAGAGCACAGGCTTGTCCTGTTTTCTTGGATGAGTTTCAGTTAATACAGCTCGAGGATGTTGACAAGGTGCTTGGACAGGTTCGTGCAACCACCTCTGTATTGGATCCTTGCCCCTCTTGGCTAATAAAAGCTAGCAGGGATGGAACAGCTGGCTGGGCCAGGGAAGTGATTAATGTCTCTCTACGAGAGGGAGTGGTCCCAGGCCGCTTGAAGGAGGCGGGAGTGAGACCACTCCTGAAGAAATCTTCCCTAGACCCCAAAAATCTCAATAACTATAGACCAGTGGCAAATACTCCATTCCTGGGCAAGGTCCTTGAGCGAGTGGTTGTGAGGCTTCAGTCCTGGTTTTGGCACGGAAACAGCCTTGGTCGCCCTGTATGATGACCTATGTCAGGAGAAAGACAGGGGGAGTGTGACTCTGTTGATTCTCCTTGATCTTTCAGCAGCTTTTGATACCATCGACCATGGTATCCTTCTGGGGCGACTGGCTGAGTTGGGACTGGGAGACACTGCATTGCAGTGGTTCCGCTCTGACTTGGCATGTCAGCTCCAGAAGGTGGTGCTTGGGGAACATTGCTCGGCCCCGTGGATTCTCCAGTATGGGGTTCTGCAGGGGTCAGTCTTGTCCCCCATGCTGTTCAACATCTACATGAAACCATTGGGTGCGGTCATCCGTTGGGTGCGGTCATTTGGAGTGTGTTGTCATCAGTATGCTGATGACACACAACTCTATTTCTCCTTTTCATCTTCAGCAGGTGAGGCTGTGGATGTGCTGAACCAGTGCTTGGCTGCGACAATGTATTGGATGAGGGCTAGCAAACTGAAACTCAATCCAGACAAGACTGAGACTCTGTTAGTGGGTGGTTCTGCTGACCGGATGGAGGGTCTTCAACCTGTTCTGAATGGGGTTGCACTCCCCTTGAAGGAGCGGGTTCGTAGCTTGGGGGTTCTCCTAGAACCATCTCTATCACTTGAGGCTCAGGTGGCCTCAGTGGCACAGAGTGCCTTCTACCAACTTTGGTTGGTGGCCCAGCTACGTCCCTATCTGGACAGGGATAACCTGGCTTCAGTTGTCCATGCTCTGGTAACCTCCAAGTTAGATTACTGCAATGCACTCTATGTGGAGCTGCCTTTGAAGGCAGTTCAGAAGCTGCAGCAAGCTGGCCCACTTGCATTGGCTGCCTATACGTTTCCAAGCTCAATTCAAGGTGCTGGTTTTAACCTATAAAGCCTTACACGGCTTGGGACCACAATACCTGATGGAACGCCTCTCCCGACATGAACCTACCCGTACACTACGATCCACATCAAAGGTCCTCCTCCGGTTGCCTACTCCAAGGGAGGCACGGAGGGTGGCAACAAGGGAAAGGGCCTTTTCAGTGGTGGCCCCCCAATTCTCTCCCCGACGAGGCTCGCCTGGCGCCAACATTGTTATCTTTTCGGGGCCAGGTCAAGACTTTCCTCTTCTCCCAGGAATTTAACAGCATATGATGAGGGGTTTTGTGTTTTTGTGTTGTTGTTGTGCTTTGACCCAGAAGGATATTGTAATTTTAACTTGTTTTTATGCTTTATTCTTTAAAATTTTGTATATCAGTGTTTTAATTGTTCAATGTTTTTAATTTTTGTAAACCGCCCAGAGAGCTTTGGCTATGGGGCGGTATATAAATGGAATAAAATAAATAAATAAATAAATAAATAAATGATTTTAGGATCAGTCAAATAGGTTATCCTTGCCAATCAGGGATAATGTACTAAATGGGACAACATAGACAAATCAATGAGATCAGACTATGTGATTACATTAGTGAAGTCAGGTAAAGTCAATTGAGAGTGAGAGGAAGTCATTACTATGTTAATGGGAAACCTTTCTTACAGAGCAGCTCAAAAAGAAAGGGAAATGGCTTTTGACAGTCAGATGGATTGGCAAATAACTGTGAGTAGTTTTGGCTCATTTCTTCTGCTGGACAATATAAACCTTCCTAACCCCATTGAACTATTGAACATACTGTAGGCTGACCATATGAAAAGGAGGACAGTGCTCATGTAACTTTTACAGTTGTAGAGAAAAGGAAATTTCAGCCAGAGTCATTTGTATGCAATTAGTTCCTGATGAAATTCCTTTTTCATCACAACAGTTAAAGTTGCAGGCACTATACTAGAGTGACCATATACAAAAGAAGGCAAGGCCCCTGCAACTTTAACTGTTGTGATGAAGAGGGGATTTCACCAGGAACTAATTGCATACAAATGACACTGGCTGAAATTCCCTTTTCTCTACAATTGTTCAAGCTACATGAGCCCTGACCTCCTTTTCATATGGTCAGCCTAACATACTGTTCTAATCCCCATGAATTGTTTGGTCATAACAATAGCGCTGTTAGTATCAAAGGAGAGAACTGGGCTTCCAAGTAGCCTGTTTCAGCAACTGTCCAAGAAAATAAAAAAACATTTCCAAAATGGTGGCACCTCAAACATAGGATGCTTCCCTGCAGCTAATGAGCTGCTATTACATGTCAGCAGTTGTTTTACTTTACACTCTCCAGTGCATTATTTTTAAATCTTGTTCCTCAACTATTGACATTAAAGATAATCAGGAATTGGTGTTTTGAAATAAAATGTCAATGCAGCTATTATAATCAAATAGGTGTGGAGGCTATTCTACTAAAAATTGAATAATTCCTGATGTACTTGGTAGCCTTCCTCTCATTTTTGGAATAATGACTTGCTCATCTATAGCTCATTCAGGTGTAACATCATCACATAGCTTCATTCTTGAGGGGATATCTGTTTGACACTAAAAGTGAAAACTTCTCTGAGCTAACTGATATTTTTAGATATGATTTCCCACAATTTTTGCACATAAAATATTCATCTGTTTTGTTTTTGTTTGTTTTTGTGTTTCTGTTACACATGTACTGTTTTCTTAATGAGAAATTGATGAATGACGACATCTGGCAAGGAGCAAAAACATATGGTTTAAATAGCTGTTTCTACAGAGGTTAAAATTGGCTTTGCAGTTTTCTCTGGTTGCCACTATGATTGACAGGATCATAAAATAAATCACTCATTTCTCTCCCCCTCTGAGCTGGTCCTCTGTATCATCAAAGACACTAGGGGGTAAATTTGCAATGCGGTGCATAAGGAATTAGACACGCAAGGTCTATTAGCATAAATGGGATTTGTGCACCTAATTCCCCACACACCATGCAGAAAATCTACCCGTAGGATAAAATATTAATGTTTTCTTCATTCTGTTTTTCATTTCAGATGTAATTGTGTTTTTTTTAACATGAGAGGAATGCTTGCTAAGTTATCTAAAATATTGTGTAAAAGAGTTTGGGCTTGATGTTTAAAAGAAGAGAGGATCAACATATCCATGATTTGCAAAACAAGAAACAGAGAACAAAGATGACATAACATGGTCAAAAGGAGAGTGACCTTACAGTTCCAGCTACTACAACAAACCCACCCTAGGGATGTGCAAGAATTTTCTTTCAGTTCATTAAGCATCAGAATTTGCCCTGTTTGCAACCCCAAATGTGAATGCAAATGGGAGCGCATTTCTTGGCCAAAACCTTGCATATTGTTGAGCTTGTGACTGCACTCAAACAATGCATTTGCAAAAAACAAAACAAAAAAGTTCTTTCCTTCATTCCAGAAATAAGCATTTCTACTAAATCTCTCTTGCATAAGCAGTGGGACCCGCTTACACAACAGAATTGGCAGGATCCACCACTTGAGTAAGGGAATTGGCAGGGCAGAAGGGCCTTGTTGGATTTTGCCCATCTGCTCCATATAGAGGGGTACCTCTAATGCTCCTTCTTTCCTCCTATGCTCTCTTTGCGGCCTCCTTAGAAGGTAGTCACCTGTTCACCTGCTCAGATTCACTTTCCACCTCCCACTGCCCCCCGACACACATTTGTGATGCTGATACACTTATATAGGAGTGAACAGTCAGCATTGGCAAGATGCTGGAAGCATAACATTGGCAGCCTAGCAGCCCTTCTAGCCAAGTAATAAAAAAAATCTTGCACCATGTAACAGCTAGGCAACTTCAGGCAGTTGAACACCACCTTGCTGGGCAAATGAATTTCTCAGCATTGGTACTTTTATCCTGTTTGGCTTGAGCTTCAGTTTATTGAGCTTCATCCAATACTGATCCCAGGCATCAACTGAATCTGATGTAACTTAGAAATAGGATGGGGTGAGTTGTTCTCAGCTAGGGTGTCCAGATCGCCTGGGGTTTCCCGGTCCTAACCGGGAAACCTAGGCCGATCCGGGTCAACTGGGGGGCAGCGGGGGAAAACTGGGGTGGTGGTGGGTCACGCGGCGGTGGCAGTGAGCGACGACGAGCAGCGGTAGTCCCGGCGGCGGTGGTGGCGGAGGAGCCCGGGAAGCAGCCGCCCCAGCAGGTAAGTGCCCCCCCTCGTGCCTCGCGCTCCTTACCTGCAGGGCCGTCCGCTTCCCTCCGGAGTGCGAGGCGCGAGGGGGGGCACTTACCTGCTGGGGCGGCCACTTCCCGGGCTCCTCCACCACCACTGCCGGGTCCTCCACCACCGCCAGGTCCTTCGCCGCCGCTGCCGGGCTCGTGAGGCCAGAGGCTGCGTGGAAGAGGCGGGAGAGGGCCGATTACATCACTTCCAGATCCGGCCCTCTCCCATCTCTTCCGCGCTGGCATCCGGGCTCCTCGAGGCTCGTTGCCATCGTGACGAGCCCCAAGAAGGCCAGAGGCCACGCGGAAGAGACGGGAGAGGGCCGGATCCGGAAGTGATATAATCGGCCCTCTCCCGCCTCTTCCGCGTGGCCTCTGGCCTCACGAGCCCGGCAGTGGCGGCGAAGGACCTGGCGGTGGTGGAGGAAGACCCGGCAGCGGCGGGTGACCTGGGGGACAGCGGCTGACCCAGCGGGGGTGGCAGCAGAGGACCTGGCGCGGGCGGCGGAGGAAGAGAACCCGGTAGGTCCAGGCTGGTGTTTTGGGGGGGGCTTGGTGGGGGGGTTGTTTTGGGTGGGTGGGGGTGGCGGGGGGGACACCGGGATTTTGGTTTCCAAAATCTGGTCACCCTATTCTCAGCTCACTGATGACAAGTTGTGCCAAATCCTTGGTTTTGGGAAGGTGCAAAAGTTTTAGACAAATATGTTTAAACAAAGTATGTGTTTTTGTGTAATGCAATATATAGTTCCATACTGCTGTAAGAGTCAAATGTTCGTACTGCACCTCAACCGCACCAATATCTTTTTGCCCATCTAAGTGGAGAAAAATGCCCTACTCTGTACCTCTGTTTCATTTGTTTGTCACACATTAAAGCATACTATAGAATATGGTGCATATTAGTAACCAAAGTTATGGAATATGGGAGGGAACAAAAACTATAAAAAATTTAAAGACGATACCAAGATAATAACTGTTATTGAATAACTGACTATAGGAGAAAATTGGTGGACATTTCTCTGTGATCAGATCCTTCATTTTTTTTACAGATTGTCTAGAAGCTCCATCACACCTACCCCCACCCCCCGGTTTGAGTCTGCAGTTTCCCCGTCCGTTTCCTTAGTGAGTCTAGTGCTGGGCACTTTCACATTTGTGTGTTGTGCTATTTCAGCTCATATATCTTTTCACCTGTATCGCTACTATGCCGCCGAAATCTCCCGCCCCGTCCCCTAAGTCCTCCTTCCTCCTGCAGTTAATTTTTTTTTATTTTATATGTTTTTATTTCCGAGCAAATACAATAGTATGGCAGCCTGAAACAGCGCAATTATTGCACCCAGTTGGAGGTTCTAATGCCTTCGAAATTACCCAACAGTTTTCCAGGCATCAATGCTGTGTGTGTGTGTGTGTCTTTCTTAATTGAACATCTCCATATCTGGAAGAGGCTGAGTGGGCTGAGGGGTAGCTTTGATATTGACATCTATGGCTAATCAAAATGCTTACATCTCTGTAATTTTTAAATATAAAGAGATGAAACTTGGCATGGTGATAGCTCTTAAGGAGGGCTTTAGCAATGCCAAATTTGAATCAGATCCATTCATGCCTTGATTTTTAGGAATATGTTGTCTAGTGATTTACTGAGTTAACATTTCGTCGTCTGGCACTGTTTCTGCAGGCAAGAAGTAAAAAGTCCATTCAACCGACTAAGCACAGGAGGAGGAGAACCACCCCGCCCTCCCCTTTTGTCAGCAAGACTCCATTCAAAGCACACACACCCAACAAAGGAAAAAGCGAGGGGACAGCAATACACGGAGGCTTAAGGGCACATTAAATCTGCTTGGGTGGATGTGCAGGCCCCAGCCCTGGACATCCACATTTTGGTGTAGATGTCTGAGTTAAAGAAGCTGTTGATACATAGGCTTCTTCAGTGCAGGCAGCCCATGCTAAGATGTTGCTGTCTGAAAACATGGCCCACCCAAACTTAGCACTGGGGGCAGGCTGAGACCGTGCTTTTGAAAATGGCATTGGGGAGCCCTTCAGATTAAAGGGAAATCACATTTGCTTACCGTCGTTTGCTTCCTGCTTCTCTTCCACATTTTAAACAAGCTGAATTACACAGGAGAAGAGCAGTGACCATGTTGTCTGTAATTTAAAACTTTCCTCCAGTGGGTGTTTTGCACATGGCAGAAAATCCCGAGACATTTCAGAAGAATTGGGTTTCCCAAGGTTTATTTTTTAGCGGAATAAACAAGAAAAGGAGTGGGATATGTGCAGGAGGCTCACAATGTTGTCAAAACGACTCACAAATTTCTGTAAGTGGCCACTCACAAGCATGCTATAAATTCCTTGTTTTAAGAAATCCTATGTGTACATGGTTTTTCTAGCGCATAGAACAAGCAAAGGCAAAATGCAAAGGAAAACCCTATTTTGAAAATAATAATAACAAATAATAATAATAATAATAATAATAATGATGTTTCCATTTCCAACCAGGAGCAGAAGCATTACTACTGAAGGAAATAATATTGGGGGTTGGGTTTTCTTTGAATGACTGGATGCAGTTAGAAGCTTTGTGTGGAATTCAATGGGCAGACAATTAATTCTAGAGGTCCTTTGAGATGCTAAGAGTCTCCCACTATGCCTTGAATTAACATGAAGTTAATATGCTTATGGCTTGCCCAATCTCGGGGCCAACTCACACAACAATTCCTTCAGCTGATGTTTTCTTTTCCTCTTTTGATTTGTATTAGCAGCTTGCTGCAGTGAGGTTCCCTGATATAGTATTTCAGTATTTCCCATGTGGTTGAAGCAGAATCATAAAGAAAAAATAAGTATTAGATCCCTCTTTCAAATAGGTTGCTCTTGTGCATGCAGCTCAAATCATCATTGGCTGTTTTAGCAATGATTTCACCTTGCAGACTCATATTTAATTTGCTTTCTACTATCACTCTTGGAATCTGACATTTTTCTTGGCATTATCACTTTCCTGATTTTTACTTTCCAGTAATTTCCTGCAACAGCATTAGCCTGAATTTCCCCAGATGTATAGCATGTTGTTATTTACTGCTTATGTGCCCAATCTCTCTCTGTCTCTTTGTAGAATTTTCACTTCTTAAAATGGATTTTGCCACTCTCTCCATGTTTGTATTGCTTGAGTATTATTCAGTCTGTTAAGGACATAAGAAAATAAGAGGTAGCTGCCTATTCTGGGTTAGTCATTGGTCCATCTAGCTCAGGAGTGTCTAGATTGACAAGCAGTGGCTTTCCAGGGTTTCAGGTAGAAGTTTTAAGAACATAAGAAGAGCCATGCTGGATGAAACCTAGGGTCCAGCTAGTCCAGCACTCTGTTCACCCAGTGGCCAACTAGCTGTTGACCAGGGACCCACAAGCAGGACATGATGCAACAGCATCTTCCCACCCATGTTCCCCAGCAGCTGTGTATATACGCTTTCCTGGCACTATCTAGAGATACTGGAGATTTTATGCACACCACCCTGGAACCCCTTGTAGGTCAAAGGGTAGTTTAGAAATAATAACAAAAATCAATAAATTAAAATTGAATCCAGGACTTTTTGCATATAAAGCACATGCTTCATTACTGATGGCCCCTTGCTCATATCAAAGAACAGTGAATTTTGTGATCATATAAAGTTCATGTCTTGATACATAGCGATTTATAATTATGCTACCGTTGTTTACTGTAGCATAATTATAGGCAGCGTTCATGGCTTTTATGTATTCCAAAATTATTATTTTTTGCTTTGAGTTCCTCAGATTCAGTACAAAATATGTTCATAAATCCCAAATAGCATTTGCTTCATTCACTACCATCACAAATTTTATAATGTTATGTGTAGAGCTGACTAATGCCTGGATGAAAGCATGGATGAGATATTTTTATTCCAATGAACAAAACAGAAGTGCTGAGTTGGGGCAGCCTTCTTGAAAACAAATGAAATAATCCAAAATACTAATTTCCAATAGAGCAGTTCAACAGAACAATAGAGATGGAAGCGACCGCAAAGGTCATTTAGTCTAACCCCCTACCAATGCATCAAATCTACAGCTACAAAGTGTCTATCAACTTCTCAGCCAGTCTGTTCCATTGTTGAAATAACACACACCATCAGTAAGTTCTCCCTAACGTTAGTCAAAATCCTCTTTTAATTTTAAGCTTTTGGTTTGGATCCTACCATCTGGTGCAACAAAAAATAAATTCTTTCATCATCTAAGTGAAAGCCCTTTAGATATCTGAAGATGGCTATCATATTGCCTCTTAATTGTCTCTTCTCCAGGGTAAACATACCCAACTTCTTCAACCTTCCTCATAGGACCTAGTATCTAGACCTTTCACCAGTTTTGACACTCTCCTCTGGACACATTCTGGCTTCTCAATATCCTTTTTAAACTACAGTGCCCTAAACTGGAGACAATACTTCATATGAGGTCTGACCAAAGTAGAATAAAGTAGCACTATTATTTTTCATGATATAGACACTATACTTCTGTTGATGAAGCCTAGAATTACATCAACCTTTTTAGTTGCCACATTGTACTGCTGACTAATGTTTAGCCGTGTGGTCTACTAAAAACCCTAGATCCTTTTCACATACTGTCAGTCTTGGTGTGATCCATCCTAAATACTTGTGCATCTCATTTTCCTACTGCTTCATCCATGTCATTTATAAATAAATGGAATTACTAGAACAGCACCTTGTGGTACTCCACTTATCATGTATTTCCTTTTGAGGAGTTATGAGTACTCTTTGGATACAGTCCATCAAACAGCTACAAATCCATCAAACAGAAGCATCATCTAGTCCATATTTTACCAGCTTGCCAACAAGAATATTATACGGGATGATATGGTTAGATATAATGATAGAAGCGTTTCTGTTTATTTTATCAACCAAATATTCAACAAGCAGGAGATTTCATCTTGTTCAGGCACTCTGACTGGGTTCACATGACATGACAACCCAAGCATGGTGGGCTGTCATGTTGTTCAAACTTGGTGGCTTAATTTTCATGATCAAGTCACCCTGGGAACTCATGGCTTGTTGTAGGGTTGTTCATACCCTTGGTTGGTTGTTGTGTCATCCAAATCCAGGAGAGTGATTTTATTGTGGGTTGTCAGGACGGCTACAGACTTGCTCAGCAAGAGCAGCAAAAAAACAAACAAACAAACATGTTGCTCTTTGCAATTTTCCCAGTGCCACCTCCTGCCTCTCTCATCACTGACTGCCCTTCCACTGAGGATGAAGTGGCACTTTGGAAGGACTGACATGTGCCTCCTTTCCCCCTCCCCCCCAATGCCTCAAAATTGCACAGATGGGGGGTCATCATTTTTTGTGGAGGGTGTGCGGGTGGTCCTTTGCAAGTGCACAAAAGCACATTTACAGCTGCCTGATATATGTAGTCTTGCCTGTCAATTTCTTTGTATGTTTCAACTGTCAAAGAGAGCAGTGAAGTGGAGTAGATAACATACAAAGAAATTGACAAGACAAGGCTGAGTATAGGCTAATTTACACACAGTTGCAAATGATCAGGGAAGAAATAACAGTAAGAAGAGTGACGACGTAGAAGAGCAATTCAGAAGCACCAACAATGGGAGGGGGGAAAAGAGAATGGAGTAAGTGCAGCAAATGGTGAGGATTACAATATCTCCCCCTTGGCAATGTGATCTTTGCAACGGTGTGCAAATTAGCCTATATGAAGCCTTGTCCTGTCAATTTCTTTGTACATTACCTTCTGCATTTCAGCATTCAGGTGGATAGCTGCAATGTACAAAAACATTGACATAACAAGACTATACATGTTGGACAAATAAAAGTGCATGCTTGAGCACTTGTGAAAGAACAGAAACAACAACAACAACAATAATAATAATAATAATAATAATATTTTAAATTACAAATACACTTGAATACACCTGAAGTAGCAGGAAAAATGTGTTGAACAAAAATGTGGCATAGCTATTGGAAATATACACACCACTTCTGTGTTTCTTGGGGACTTGCATGGATAATTTACATGTAATCCAATGGACCCAAAAGTGAAGGTGATTAATAAATGGAGCTGTAATCATGCAGCATTGTTTTGCAACAATTACATTGTTGATTGGATGTTTGAACTAAATCTCTCATGCACTGGATTAAGTATAGGGTACCACAGTCTTAAGTGTAGGATTCCATAACTTTAGACATTTATTAAAGTTTATGGTTTCTTTTTCCTTCAGGTTCAAAGGATCTGCTTACATTTCAAAAGGCAAGAAAATTAACAGTTCTTTAAATCTCAGAACTAACCATTAAGTAATTGACTATTAGTCCTATTAAACGTTGTGCCATGTGTATGCCTGTTCCCTCCGGCATTCACACGTGCTGGCAAATTGACACAAGACACATCAGTGAGACTTCTTTTATTCAGGGAAATCTCACAGTGAAAAGCTTAATGGTTACACACTTCCAAAAACACTTACAGTAGATTGATGGTCAGAAAGCTTTAGGCTCCATTCTTCAGGCAATCACAAAGGGGAATTCTTGAAAGGCTTAACAAACCATCTCCAGGGAGTTTGGCCAAAGTCCAAACATGGTCACAGGAAGGGTAAAAATCTCAGGCACAGGAGTCTTATGCTTCTGCTTAGCATCAGAAACTCCCTGCTACCTGAGTCTGGCAGGGAACAGTTCATATAGCCAAACCCAGCCTGCTGAACGCTGTGCTGAGCAGGAAGACACAATCACAGGGAAGGTAAAATCTAAGGCACCAGCCTGCCGAATGCAGAGCTGGCCACAACCACGCGATCCACAGCAAATGCAAGTTCAAGTCTATGAAAAGTCTCTCAGTACTTTTCATGGCACAGTCTTTAGAAATCTAAAGTCCAAATAGAAGAGAGTCCATGTGCAGAGTGCTTTCAAAGTCCCAAACAGAGATGCATCCAAACAGGGAGGGATTTCAGGCCTTGTGTTGAAAGATGATCCTAGCAAAACTCTTTGGCTTTGCCACCCACTTATAAAAGGAGGCACGGCCTATTCAAAGCAACTTGACAGACGAGGGCTCTGGCCTGTAAATCATGCCCATGTCCAAACAAGGAGGCACGGCTCAGCCCACCAAGATGACACTACAATCTGAGTAACTCCTTCAACAAGTGGGCCCCCACCTTTGTAAAACACTATCAATTCCCAGATAACTATTAGCTTCAAGGCTGGGACAGGGAGTGAGCTACTCCCATGGGAACTTCTGACAGAGACCAGCTTGCATAGATTCTAACATTCCAGAACTATTTCTAATAAATCTACCTACAATCAGCAAAGCCTCCAGCTTTGCTGAACTTAGTACCTGACAGGTAACTAAAGTAAGTAGGTGTGACCAGAAATACCAATGAGACTGCAATCCTGTATACATTTAGCTGTGAGTAAGTCTTGGTGAACAGAATGGGATTTATTCCTGAATAGGGATGGACAAAACTGTCAACTTTGGTTGCTCAACTTTCAGAGTCTTAAATTCAGTTTATCCTCAATTTTGAGATTTCTTTTCAAGTTCATATAAAAATTCATCTGCTTTTTTTACGCATCCATTTTTGTATGTAAAACTGCACAATATGTACATTTTTGCAAGCAATTTCTCTAATATAATGCATTGTAATACATGTTTCCCTAATACACATTCTTGGTTGCAATTCTTCAATTAGAGAACTCCATTGCAAAATTCAAGGACATGGGAAATTCAAAGGATAACTGAGTTTTCATTTGTGAATTGGTTTGAAAGTACAAAATTATGTATGTTTACCTTAAAATGCAGAACAAATACATATCTCCACCATCCTTACACCTGAGTAAACTTGCATAGGATTGTGCTGCATATCTTAACTTGAACAGTGGTAGAGAGCAATAATAGGAAAAGCTTTTTGGACATACTTGCTTCCTGTTCTACTGCTGAGACCTCTTCCTACGCAAAGCTTAACTATTCACAGCTTGAAGTGTGAGTGGGTTGAACAATATTTTGATCAAGGGATCAATGCCACAAGCTGCAAGAAATCTGACCCGACCCACTTAGTAGATCATTATCTTTCATTTCATAGCTATGCAGTACTGCTCAATAAAATGTTAAGCTGTGAAGTGAATTATTAGATAAGCATTAGGAATAGATATAAAAATAACACCAATTATCCAAATTCAGGGAGTGGTTGTGGGGAAGGTTTTTCCACTAGGGCATTTGTGTCACCAGGAATTATTGTTAATATACCCAAAAGAAAAAAAGTAAAGATTAGAAGATAATCTTTGTTTTTTAATACAGTAGAATTTGTACCATCAATAAGTCAAACATTAAGAAAATGCCTGGAAAAGTGGCAGCAGTAAGTATAATAATAATAATAATAATAATAATAATAATAATAATTATAACCCGCCTCTCCCTCCGGATCGAGGCGGGGAACAACAACAATATAAAACACAAGAATCACAAAACAGTTTAAAAAAAATTAAAAACAAGAAAAAATACATAATTAAAAACATCTTAAAATTCATCTGGATAGGCCTGCCGGAAGAGAGCAGTCTTCATGGCTCTCTTAAATTCATGAAGACTGCTAATTTGTCTAATCTCCTCCGGCAGACCATTCCACAGTCTGGGAGTGATGGAAGAGAAGGTCCTCTGGGTAACACTCGTCAGCCTAGTTCTGGCTGATTTGAGTAAGTTCTTCCCAGAGGACCTAAGTGTGCGGGGCGGATTGTACGGGAGAAGGCGATCCCGCAGGTAACCTGGACCCAAACCATGTAGGGCTTTAAAGGTAATAACCAACACTTTATACTTCACCCGGAATGGCAGCCAATGAAGTGATTTTAAAACTGGTGTAATGTGGTCACCCCTAGATGTACCGGTGACCAACCTGGCTGCCATATTTTGAACAAGTTGAAGTTTCCGGACTAGGCACAAAGGTAGCCCTATTTACAGTGCATTGCAGAAGTCAAGCCTCGAAGTTACCAGCGTGTGCACTACTGTCTTTAGGTCTTCCAACTCTAGGAAGGGGCGCAGCTGGCGTATCAGCCAAAGCTGATAGTAGGCACTCCTGGCCATTGCATCCATCTGAGCTGTCATTTGGAGTGATGGATCCAGGAGTACCCCCAAGCTGTGAACACAGTCTTTCAGGAGGGGTGTAACCCCATCCAGAACTGGTTGACACACCTCCAAACCCAGGTTGGGGCTTTTGACAGCGAGCACCTCCAACTTGTCTGGATTTAGCTTCAGTTTGTTTTTCCTCATCCAGCCCATTACCATCTCCAAGCATTCATTCAGAGGAGACACACTATCCTTAGCTGACGATGTTGTCGAAGGCATAGAGAAATATATTTGGGTGTCATCTGTGTATTGATAGCACCCCGCCCCATGTCTCTGGATGATCTCTCCCAGCTGTTTCATGTAAATGTTAAACAGCATTGGGGAAAGGATGGCACCTTGTGGTACACCACATAGCAACTCCTTTTTTGAAGAGCAGCTATCCCCAAGCATCACCATCTGTTACCTGCCCGAGAGATTGGATCGGAACCACTGAAGCACAGTGCCCCTGATTCCCAATTCCCCCAGGCGCTCCAGAAGGATACCATGGTCGATGGTATCGAAAGCCACTGAGAGGTCCAGGAGTACCAGCAGGGACACACTCCCCCTGTCAATACTGAGGCGTAGATCATCCTCTAAGGCAACCAAAGTGGTCTCAACTCTGTATCCTGCCCTGAAGCCGGTTTGAAATGGGTCTAGAAAATCAGTGTCATCCAAGACTGCCTGGAGTTGGAAGGCAACCGCCCTCTCGATCACCTTGCCCAAAAATGGTAGGTTTGATACTGGCCTGTAGTTATTAAGGTCCAGGGGATCCAGGGAGGGCTTTTTTAGAAGCGGCCATACCACCGCCTCTTTTAAACATGATGGAAAACTCCCCTCCCTGAGAGATTCATTAATGATATGTTGTAGATGTGATCTAACTGCATCTCCTCCCTGGACGACCAGCCAAGAAGGGCAGGGATCGAGAGGGCAAGTCGTCTTCCTCACACATCCAAGTACCTTGTCCACATCCTCAGTACTCACCAACTGAAACTGATCAAGTGTAATCCTACTCGCGGAGTCGCTGGACACTCCACTGTCAGCCTCTGCTATAACAATGGCATCTAAGTCGGCTCTTATCCAAGAGATTTTATCTGTGAAATTATCATTACAGGCATCACAGCGAACTACCGAAGGCTCTAAAATTTGATTCAGGGGAGAATGTGCCTGGGATAGACCCCTCACCACCCTGAACAGTTCTGCTGGACGTGAATTCACAGACGCAATGTGCGCAGAGAAGAAAGTTTTCTTCGCTGCACGTATTGCCACCCTATTAGGAACGAAGATGTTCTCTATGTAGTGTCTTGTCGGATATAAGTTGAGTTTTCCGCCATTGGCGCTCCAGTCGTCGTCCTTTCCACTTCAACTCCCTGAGGTCTTCTGTATACCAGGGCGCCCTATTAGAAGCAGGTCGGAGAGGACGTTTGGGGGCGATCGTGTCGATAGCCCTAGTTAGGTCTTGATTCCATCTATTGACCAGGGCTTCTACAGGATATATAAGTATAAATAAAGTTGGAGGAACGACATACTTCATATATATTAAGCCCCTTTCTGACATCTAAGAATTGTAGCTGGATCAGGAAAATACCGACATTGGTAAACTGTTTATACTGGCTAAGTTATCTTATTATTCATGTGCCCTTGAACCTTTTGGGGAGATCAAAAGCAGTTTCCAATTAGTGGAAAGGCAGTCATTTTGCCCTGGCTAAAATTTTAAGTCAGTAAATCCAGACAGCACCAGGCAGGCCTAAGAAAACTCTATGATAACATGAAGTACACTACGTTCAAACTTTTGGAGACATTTTTTGTGCCTCTCAATCAGGGATGGGGAACCTTTTTCCAATTCAAAAACCAAATTCCAAAGTGTGGAGCGGAGTGAGGATGCACACTCCAGCCCCACCCCTTCAATTTACAACTTCCCTGTTTTGATGAGGAAGGTCTGCAGAGGAAATGTAACCATGTTCAAGTGGGTTCCTAATTGCATGGAACTTTCTAACTGTGTTCATAGGTCACTTTGGCTTTCCTTCCTTCCTTCCTTCCTTCCTTCCTTCCTTCCTTCTTTCCTTCCTTAACATTACAGTATTTCACTGTGAATTCATTTTCAGTCTTCCCAGGCAATATTTCTCTCTATCTTCCTGTGTTCTCTGTTTTGTGTCTCCTTAACATGGCTGCAATTCCTTGGAAGAAAGACTTTGTAAAAAGTTCTTATATGCTGGTGCTCATACATGATGATGTTCATACAGCAGCAACAGAAGCAAACACCTCAGTTCCCCATGATTCCTAATATCCTACCATTTGCCTCCATCAAACTTTAGGATATTAGGAAAATATCCTAAACTTTAATAGAGCCAAATGGTAGGGTATAAGGATATTTCTGTCTTTGTATAGAAATAGGACGTATCAATTGGGCTTTCCCAAAACAAAGCCTGGATAGAGAAAAATAGATATGTCACTTACAGAACACTACCTAACACATAAGATAGAGAAATGATTTGAAGGACAGATATTTATTGCATACAGTGATAAGACTCCAGGCAAAAGAACAGACCCCGTTTGCTTTTGTCAGCTGTGTGACCTGACACCATCAATTCAGGTACAGTTCTGCATAAATAAAGCCTGTGGCTCCCTATAAATTACACTTCATTCTTCTTTTTTAAAAGCAGCATAGCTTGTTTTGCAAAGTACCTTTGAGGTGCTTTGTAAAATCTAGTCCAGCTGGATAGGGGGTGGAGGATTTCTGTCACATAATCTCCTTTGCATGGCTCTTGAAAACTGTACGATAGATGAGGAACTGTGGCGATTTACCCGCTAATTAGCTGTTCTTATTAAGCAGAGTAAGATAATTGATTTTAGGATGCACTACCCCTTATTAAGACCTAATTAAGCTGTATATCAAATGCTAATTAAGTAGCTTTATTCCATCTCACTGATGGGTTTTGATGCTTGGCAAATAGACTTGGGTGGAAGATGAACACCTACA
Source organism: Anniella stebbinsi (assembly GCA_029215795.1). NCBI lineage: Eukaryota > Metazoa > Chordata > Lepidosauria > Squamata > Anniellidae > Anniella > Anniella stebbinsi. Next base: position 71,626,246 of record JARDYH010000005.1, on the reverse strand, counting down.
ATAGATTTCCTGAACAAAACAGATACATAATAGACACAGTGCATTTCAGATTATTAAAACCTAACCTGCTTAGTGTGCCATGTGTTCAGTCTGACAATTTGAAGCACAGTCCTACCACTCTCCTCCACTTTTACACACATTTGAACAGGATTTCTTATGGGATGGGCATTGGACTTGTGAGAATATTTTTTCAAGCTTATCCTGGAAGTCGCTGTAGCTCATTCACTAATTATATAAGCCATTCTGAGAATATATTACTGAAAATATGGAGTAACATTCTATCCCCTTTCTCCCTCTCTTCAGCCATTTCTATTAAATTGAATAGCATGGTGGCACTTTAGATTAATTTAATAATAATAAAAAATCAGGAGGGAAAAGGTGAAAGGCCTGTTGCTATCTGATTCCTGGCAAAGCCACATGCCGAGAGAAACACAACAGATAGGAAAACAGATGTTGCTCTCAAGAAAACAAATGATGAGAGTCGAGGTTATTAATAGAATTTGTGTTTTTGACATGTCATTCCTGCATTAAATGAACTTGCTCAACACAAAGTGAAATCTTTAAGAACTTTGTCATTTGCTTGATAAAGAGACCCTTATGCTCAATTTTTTGCATCTGATGTAAATCAATTCATAGCTTTAATCCCATCAGCCTAACCCACTTTGCCAATAGTGTATCTTGAGAACAATATTACCTTGACAGCACAAAATCATCAGTCTGTTAATCTATGAGGTTGTGACCCTACAGATTATGGTGGGCTGTCTCTCAAACTCCCCAGTGCTCCATAATGCAATGCCTTTTGGATAAATCACAAGATAGCCACAAAAAGTAATGATTTCTTTATGCCTCTGGGAGGTATTTGATTGTCTGTAATAGTTATTTTCACTGGCAGTATGATATTCTGCAAACAATAACATCAACCATATGTCATTTCAGCACTCATTAATGGCTAAGGTATAACTCTCTAGATCCAATAATCTATATTTTTGAACGTCTAAATTAAATGTCATTTGATACTAAGTGTAAGAAATTCATTTGACAGTGAACTTCCACAGGAACAAATATATATATTAAATTATATGAAGGATATCTATCAAATGCAACCTTTTCTGCATTAATAACATCACAAGAGATGGAGGAAACACACTCATCAATATGATCTGTGCAAGGAAGGAAACAAAATCTCGGTAAAAGAGGGAATCAATTCTTCTGTAAGCAATCTCGATGGGCTGCAGGGTGGATTAGCAGAGTTACTGCTATATTCCAGGTCTTATTACATCATTATATTATTTTCATGTATTCCTCTTGACTGAAATGATGAGTCTTTTGGAAGCTATGTCAGAAAATGTAACTTTTAAAAAAGTTAAACCTGTAAAAGATAGATGGATGCCAATCAGTAGGCCCTGCTATTAAAGCTACTAAAATTATAATAGGGGGAAGGAAGCACTGTGAAAACACTCAATTTGGGTCTGAAGACACGGACACTGTGACAGGACACATTTTGGAAAGAACGTTAATAAGGAATTTAACAGAAATGACAATGTAAAAGGCTTTATTAACCATTACCCCTCCCCCCCCCAATATGAATCTGAGTATGGTGACAGACTGCCTCTTGGGGTGTTGTTTACTATAGAGTGTCTTAAGTCTTTGGATCCAATGGGAAATCTCACAGACTGCAGGCCAACAGAACAAGCAGGAAAGTATTGCATCATGGTAGGGAAATGGAAGTGATGACCTCTATTGGCCTTTCACCACCCCGGGCGATGTTCAAGCAAGTTTGTAATCATTCTTGTTCCAAACATTTGGTAGGCTGCACATTTCCTACCTGAATCTCTACTTGAATTCATTCCCTCACAATGCCTAAGAAACCTGGCCTGCAAGACTAGAAAATGCAATACACACAAGCAGGAAGAACTACATGCACTGCAAGAGGTGTCTTTGAATTGTATATGATTGCCACTCACGTGGCAAAAGAAGCTAATTTTAAAATGAGGATCTTCTGCTGTGTTTGAGGCTGCGGCAGAAAAGTCACCTCAGGGCTGTGATATGTGACTCTTCCCCACATGTGCATAGCATTGTAGGACTGCAGTCCTATCCCACTTACTTTGCTAAACAAAGAAACAGATCAAGGATTCAGTGCAACAACTGCCAATGATACAAACAGTCAAATAAAAATTCATGGCTTAAATGCCATTCTTCTCTTGTATGAAGAGAATTGACAATGAATCTACAAGTTTGCTGGAGCATATCTGAGGCATTCTAAGTAAACAAGTGTTCTGGACAGCTGATGAACAACAAATCTGTAATAAGCCATCTATAATTAGTAATAAAGTCCTTAAAATAACTGTGTCCTCTTGAGACAGCAACAGCTCTATCCTTGCTGTGTTCTGGAAGTAATGGATTTTTCCCCCCTAGTGTAACTAAAATGGTAATTAAAAGATGATTTAGGATCAAAGACAACCTCAAGGTTATAAATATTAGTAGCTTGCTGTGAAGAATTCCCATCCAAATAACTTCAGCAGGATGTGGTGTGGGTGGTAGAAGTCAAGTAAAACTCAGATATTTTCTCAGACAGAGAGCAGGTCACAGAGGAGAGATTGTTAAAATGCAATTATATAGCCTAGAGAGGTATGTGATTGGGGGTGAGGGGAAGGTTGACGGAATCATTTAAGGGTATTTTCACTAGCTGATGGTAATTTCTATTAATTAGATTTCTTTACTCCTACCCTTAGCTTTATTTTAGTTTATCCTCATAATAATCTTGGCAGGTAGATTCAGCTGAGAGAGAAGAATAGCATGCCCAAGGCCATACAGTTTGCTTCATAAATGGGTATGGTTCTGAAATAGAAGACAGAATATTCAGGTACTAATGGACAAACTGGGTTTGTAGTGAACACCACTCATTTCATTTCCAGGAATGAAATTTGTATCTTGGCAGCTACAGATAAGTTTCCTGAATATTGTAACAGTTTTATGAAGAGTTTTGCAATGGGGAAGAATGTGAAATAGTAAGCCAATCAGCAGTTGAGTTGGAAACTATCCAAGCACCATACACAATAGCAATCTAATCAGCATCTGAGTGGGATGTTATGATGAGCAATACCTGGACCAGATGGAAGCAGAATACATAGCTAGTGCTTGGTTGAATGAGGAATGTGTTAAGCACTGCTAGTTGGTCTGTAATTTAGATATCTGTGCACTAAATAGCAAGTCCCCTACCTTTCAGATTGGTACAATTAAACCACCATCTTTAAATGTTAAACATTGTACAATAATGGTGGAATCCAAACAGTGCAACAGTAATGGAAATGAGAAAATCCCATATTTATGGATAAATGTCCCAAACTTATAATGTCACTCAGAAAAAAAGAGGAAAGAAAGCATCTTCCAAATTTATCACGTTTATCACAGATTTTTCTTAGGGGATACTCATTCACACATGAGTCTAGCAAGTTAGCTTCTGTAGTTTTGATGGCAATACCAGAATCTCCAATTTAATCACCTAAACCTTGTATATTGACCCGTTATTTTCAGTGTGCTAGTTTTACTCTCAGTTCAGTAGTATTAGCTTCTGGATGAATATTTGCAAATGTACACATGAATGTGATACCTTCCTTGAAATGGCAAGAAATGATTTCTTTAACATTGCGTTGCAAGGGAATTGAAAAACAAATTATATATATTCGCCCAGGATATATTATTTGTCGAAGATTATTCATTGACTGACATAACAAAATGACAACTTGAAGCAGCTTGCCCCTCCTCCAGTCTTGCTTTATTAAAGAGCCTGTCGGAACATAAATACTGCAGAAAGGGCACTTGCTACCAAAAGTATTTGTGTTGTTGATGGGAAAGGTCAAACACTAAACTTGGAGTTTTTGTTCTTACTTTAGGTGGCACACAGTGAATGATTGTACCAAACTCCACAGCTCAACTTCAAAGGGAAAACAGGAATTAACAGTGTCAGCCAAGCAAAAGCATAATCCCTTGATGGATCACAATATTGATTTTCTCTCCTCCAGAGCTCTAACAATACAGTAACCTCTGGAAACTTATTCCAATCATGAGGGCAAGCTACATTTGCCTCCCCATGGTTTAATAATGCTTGGGCAGAGGGTGAGAATACAGGCTGGAACTGTTGCGTGTAGGGCTCAGGGTCATAACTTGCCACATTCCAGCCTGGTATTCATCAGCTTAGAGACTGCCAGTAACTCTTATATGTCCAGCAGGTAGCCCTCCAAAGGTGTTGGACTACAACTCCTATCATTGCAAGTCAGTATGTCCCATGGTCAGTAATGCTGGGACTTGTCATCTCAAAAATCTAGATATGCAATTTGATCTGCAGAGGTGACTGTGGGGTTGTGGGAAATGATGATGAACAACTTAGGACCAGCTACTTCTAATTTCTTAGAGCATCTCCTTATGTTGAGAGTTGCAACCCAACACATCTGACAGGCACCAGGTTGGGGAATGTTGTTCAAGAACAAGGGAAGGCAGAATGTAGATCTTCAGATGTATTGGAATTCAACTTGTAAAAGCCCCTATCAGCATGGGCAGTTATCAGGAATGCCGTGAGTTGATGTCCAAATCATCAGGATAGATCTATTTTGTGTCCACATCTGTACTAAAGTATGATGTTTTCCAGCATTAAGATATGTGATCAATCAAGGAACTACAAAAGAGCTGCATCACTTTAAATAAACTGTCAAAACCAAATGAAACAACAATGAATGAATCTTGAACACCTAATCCAGATAGCTCTTCAGACATCAAAATTAGTTTTCAACACATGGCATAGGATGTCTGTTTCTTGAATATCAGATAAAAGATTTCTCTTACTTGTTCAGCAGTGTGAGATCAAAGACAGAGCTACCACCTAATACTTTCATGCGTAAGTATTATTTTAAAATTAAGTATGAATTGATTTTTGTCTTCCCCATAACACATAACATGGGAGTTACAGTGCAACACATCTGGGGAGCACCAGGCTGGAGAAGGTTGACTCCTATACATGTCTTCTCAGAAGCCAGTGCCACTGAATTCACTAGGGATTTCTCCCAAGAGGCATAGGATTGCAAACTAATCTCATCTGAAAGGTGTTCAAGACAGCCAAACTAAACCTCTTCTGCTCCGCTGTTGCTTTGATGAGATGATGTATTGTGCAGGGATTGTGGGGAGTGAACAGTATATTTTTTATAAATACATTTAAAGAAAAAAAACATTAGGTCTTTGAAAGGCAGGACATTGACCAAAAGTTGGAAGTGCCTGGCACATGCTCTGGTTCTAGATCTGTAATGAATAGTGCCCCTTTTGTTATCAAGAGTGCTGCTATATGCGAGATGTGTGTGAGAGAAAAGTATTGGGCAGACCTTGTATTTGGTAAGGGTATGGAACAGCATTCCCCATCCTGCTGCCCTCCAGGTGTTTGAGATGACAAGTCCCAGCATTCCTGACCATGGGACATACTGACTTGCAATGATGGGAGTTGTAGTCCAACACCTTGGAGGGCACCAGGTTGGGGAAGGGCTGCTCTAAACAAAAAAAGAGAAGTAGGTGGCCCTAAGTTGTTCGTGATCAGTTTTCCACAACCCCACAGTCACCTCTGCATATCATATTCTCCACCCTGTCGGTTTATCTGCTTTGGGAGAATGAGAATTTCACTTGCACTTTCTGCCTCCTTAGGGAGGATGTGGCATTAAGGCTTGTGAGCCTTAACTCCCAATTTCCCTGCTTTTTGGTGCTTGATTGGAAACTGTAGAGCCTTAACATTGTTTTTGTAAACCGTAGGTTTTTTGTTTAATGAATTTTATGGCTTTGTGTAACGGATGACTGGATATTATACAGTTGACAACCAAACCAGCGTCAGCCAGGATGTTATACCATCTTGACATCCAATATAAAATCAAAGCTAGTGTTATGTGTTGAACTCACTTTTAACATTAATAAATCAACCAAAATGCTTGCATTTCCCTTATTTTTAAAGATAAAGAGATGAAACCTGGCATCATGGTAGCTCTTAAGTAGGGATATAGCTATGCCAAGTATGAAGCAGATCCGTTCATGCCTTGATTTTTAGGAATGTTTTAAAGTTCAAACAGAAATCTCTTTGGGGTCCAGGACCTTGAGCAGTACAAGTTTAAAAAATGAAATTAAAGATAAAGAGATGAAACTTGGCACCATGTTAGCTCTGGATTTAGCCATGCCAATTTGGAAGCAGATCCGTTCATCCCTTGATTTTTAGAAATGTTTAAAACTTCAATTAAATTTTTTTAATTAACTAAAATGCTTACAATTCCATCATTTTTAAAGATAAAGGGATGAAACTTGACAGCATGGTAGCTCTTAAGTAGGGATTGAGCCATGCCAAGTTGGAAGCAGATCTGTTTATGCCTTGAATTTTAGGATTTTTTTTAAACTTCAAACCCAATACTCCCCTTTTTTCTTAAAAAAAAAGAAAGTAAAGATGAAGAGATGAAACTTGGCCCCATGGTACCTCTTAAGTAAGGCTTTAGCCACGCCAAGTTGAAAGCAGATTGGTTCATGCCTTGAATTTTAGAAAAAAAATTGAAGTCAAACTTTTAAAAAAACTATCCTAAAAATCAAGGCACAAACCGATCTGCTTCCAACTTGGCATGGCTCAATTCTAGGGTGACCACTAGGATGTGGCCTAGTGGCTAAAGTGTTGGACTGGGAGCTGGGAGATCTGGGTTCTACTCCCCACTTAGCCATGGAAACCCATTGAGTGATTTTGGGCCAGTTGCAGACTCTCAGCCCAACCCACCTCACAGGGTTGCTGTTGTGAGGATAAAATGGAGAGGAGGAGGATTATGTATGCCACCTTGGGTTTCTTGGCAGAAAAAAAGGTGTGATATAAATGCAATAATAAATTAAAAAAAACCTGTCATGATTTCCCCTGATTTCTCCTGGTTTTTGTTCTATCCTCGGTGTCAGGGGGGATTTTATGCAATAGTCTATAATGACCTGGAATTACACACTTTCCCTTTTAAGGCCACCATTAGCGTGGCAGGGGGGAATGACATGCTTTCTGGAAGTGTGTCATTCTCTCCCACTGCTCCAATCAAGGTCTTAAAAGGGAAAAATGTGTCATTCCCAGACATTATAGAAAAAGGCCTGATTGGAGCAGTGGGGTGGGGGTGAGAATGACATGCTTTTCCCTCCTACGCTCCAATTGGGGACTTTAAGGTGGCCCCAGAAAGCCATTTTCCTGCCACCCAGTAGGTGTCCTCTTTTTTGGTTTCCCAAATATGGTCACCCTACTCAGTTCTTGCACAGGCTGCATTTCCATCCCTAGATATTTACTCAAAAGTAAGACCCATTGAATTTCCTTGGTTCTTGAAAAGCAACACACTTGCTTTTAGATTTGCCAGTCTTAGAATTCTATGTGTGCTATGAATGCCTGCTCTGTCTGTCCCTATAGTTTCCTGCAAGGTCCAGCCAGGGGAAGCCAGTAAATTAAACCCAGGGGTGGAGGGAGGGATTCCCTCAAGTTCATCTGACAGCAGGTGCTATAAAACATGGACCTTCCAGGAATGTTGAGGGTGGATTTCTGGCAGACCCAGCCAGGAAACATTATGGCTTGTTAGTCCCTCCATTTGGTAGTCCGCAGAGTACCTGCCTCATAAGGCAAATGGCCACATGAGAACTGTTATCATGGCCTGCTACTTTGTTTGTCTTTAGTAGTCTGTGGTCCAGATCTCTTCAGAAGGGGGAATAGTGTTTTGTGGTTGGGGTCAGTCTAAATTATCTCCAGGGGTCCCTTACTCAGTGCCTCTGATAGCAAAGAGATTGAGGATTTTCCCCAACTCTGTTACTCTTGAAGTTACTAGGCCTGTTGAAAATAGATTTTATAACATAAGCATGAAAACAGTGAATACCCCTTTTAACTTGTTAAACCAATGAAAACATGCCACACAAGAAGTCTTAAGATATGAATGGTTTATAAAGAAAAGTAAATGCAAAAGAACATCAGATGCAGAAGTGAAATCTGAAACATTACTAGTAGTAGCCTGCCTTTTGCCCAATGCTGGGCCTCAGGGCAGCCTTACAAAACTAAAACATATACAGCTAAAACCTATAAATAGGAATATACTAGGCTAACTATATGAAAAGGAGGACAGGGCTCATGTAACTTTAACAGTTGTAGAGAAAAGGGGATTTCAGCCAGTGTTATTTGTATGCAATTAGTTCCTGGTGAAATTCCCTCTTCATCACAACAGTTAAAGTTGCAGGGGCCCTGCCTTCTTTTGTATATGGTCACTCTAGTATAGTGCCTGCAACTTTAACTGTTGTGATGAAGAGGGAATTTCACCGGGGACTAATTGCATACAAATGACACTGCCTGAAATTCCCTTTTCTCTACAACTGTTAAAGTTACATGTGCCCTGTCCTCCTTTTCATATGGTCAGCCTAAATATACAAAAGTTAAAAATATAATGAAATACTTTTCAATATTAAAGCATTTTAAACATTTTAAATACATAACAATTTAAAAGTCAAAGGTATAGACAGAGGTCCAGATTATTTGCCAAAGGCCTGCTGGAACAAAAAAGGGTTTGTCTGCATCCAAAAACACATCAAGGAGGGAGCCAGTGTAGACTGCAAGGATTAGAAAGAAAATCCATGTGTGTACACTATGCAAAATAAACGACAGCTCAACTGTTTCTAAACCTTATTAGAAAAACAGGATGACTAGGCCGAAACCAATGTTGTAGGCCCAGAAGCACTTTGAAAGGTTTCAACGTTGTACTTAAAACTTAACACCGGCCCAAACTAATTAAATGAAGTGTTTGAAGCTTTCAACTTTATAGCAGTATGGACCAAACTCTTAGAAAAGAGGGAAGGAGCACTGTGTGTGTATGGGGTGAGGGGGATAGAAAGAAAGGTATAGCCACCTATTCCCAGGAGAGATCTGAAGATCAGGTTGTCATGGATCCAGAGGAACCACACCCTGCTTCACCAGGGAGCAAAAGAGCAAACTGGCCTTATGAAGATAGCCCAAAATACTCTCAGAGCCAAAGGAATGCATGTTCCAGACGAGAAAAGAGAAACTCTTCTTCTTCTTCTTCTTCTTCTTCTTCTTCTTCTTCTTCTTCTTCTTCTTCTTCACTCAAAAGGTCTGTGCTATAGAGGCAGCGGCCATTTTGCTCACCCACCCCACATTCTAAGGCAGGAGGGAGGGGGAGAGCGACGCTACTGAGCGTGTGTAAGTGTTGCGTTATGAGGGAAGATGGCCGCCTCATTGACTTGAATGAGAGGTTAAAATAGTCCTTAAAAGTCAACCAAAGGGAATTTTAAAAAAATGAAAAGCTTTCCATCAACTACAGTCAAGGAGGAAGAAGACCCCACCACTGGATTAGTTAATAAGGCTCTAGAAATTATGCAAATTGAGAGCACAAAAAGTCTCAACCTGGAAGTAAATTTTACAAAAGCAAGGAGAGAGGTTTGTATTCCTTTTCTACCTTAAACTGCTCTCCTTCCCTCAATCTTTCACCAATCTTCTTGAAATTTTCAGGTAATGTAAAACAAACATTTCTTTCTTGCACCTGTAAATTTCAGAAAGGTTGATGAAACATTTTCGATTTTATGGCTGTTAGAATGACCCCCCCCCCCAATTATCACTTAAACATGGCGGAATGTGTTTTTTACTGACGGCGCTTAACAATGGAGGCACGGCTGTGCCTCCATTAATCAAGAAGCATTTGAACTTTAAATGAATGGAAATTTAGCTGAAGTACAAGCAAATCAAACAGCCATACATATTTATATTTTCACATCTCTTTGTAATCACCTAAAAATACAGTAGGTTTTTGGAGATCTATTTGACAAATCTAGTTGACCTGTCAACAATCCTAAATCCACAATCATTCCAAATGACACTGGCCTATGCTTTAAATCATAAACCATGCTGGCAACCTCCCAAGCTAACATCAGCTTAGTCTCCTGATCTTGAGACTGGAAAAATATTGTACACCTATAACAGACCTGCTGTATAGACCCCTTCACCAGGCAATGGACATGAGTGAGTTAGGTACTTTTATAAGTTGATTCATCCACAGTTCTCAGACATGTCCCACCCCCCTAACTAGCAGAAATTCAAAGAGGTGAATCTTTTAGCATCCCCATGCCAGAATAGCCTTCAATGTTGAATTTCGTCCTGGGAATCATGGAACTAAGAATTTTATAGATTCATTTTTTAAAAAAGTTCAGCACACAAGACAATGGCTGAATTCAGACGACACAATAAACAACTGGTGTGTGTGTGGGGGGGAAACAATCATCAGTTGTATTGACTATCGTGTCATCTGAATGCTGCCATAGTCAACTCAGCGCTGATCCTACACCACAGTTGATTATTTATTACCATGTTGTGGGAGTACCCCCTAGATGAACAACTGTAAAGTTGATTATTGCCCCACCATAGACTATCATGTTGTCCGAATTCAGCCATTGACTTAAATCTCAATCCTATGCATGTTTACTCAGAAATAAGTCACATTGTGTTCAATGGGGCTTACTTCCAGGTAAATGTGCATGTATCAACAAGACTGAAGGAAGTTGGTAATGGTGTGGTGGTAGTTAATGTACAGATAATCACAGTATACAAGCTGTTTTGCTGAGTAGAAAACATTTTTTGCCAATTTCCTTTATTTTTATGAATTTATTTGTGATATTTATATATTGCTTACTATAATGAAATCTGTCATTGCCATAAACACTATCATTCATAAGAATTACCTGATATGAGCTTCAGCAGGACATATACTCCAGAAACATTTCATAGAGGTGTTTTGATGTCTTCTTTGAGTCTAGAAAAAGAAAATCACTAGTGAAAACCATCAGCCGGTGTCAGAAAAGTAGCTATGAAGGGATAGTGATGAACAATTCGGAGACAAGATGCCTGTGTACCAAACAGGGAATGTGCCAAGGGGAGAGGCTGCTGTAGCTTAGAAGTGACAGATCTCTGCAGTTTTGGAGAATGAGCTGGGAGGACTTGCATGAATAAAGAGCCTGTAGTCTATCAGTCGGACTGGTTTGATTGGATCTTAACACAGTACTGAAAGCATAACCTAACCCAATATTTGTTGGGCATCACAAGGTCAAAGGCCTTGTGAATTGAAAGTTGAAGAATTTGGGATGGTTTTAAGAAAGTTTGTTTCTCTGTAAGCTTATCATCTGTCTCTGTTTCCCATGGGAAGTTGCTAGCTGAGGCCGTAGAGTAGATAGTTTCCCTAGGAACAAAGAATGTGTGGAAATAGAGGGGGCCTCTCTTACAAGCAGTCACTCACACTGTAGCGTCATCAAAAGGAGGTTGAACTGCACCACTCTGTTGGCACATTGGTTTGTTTTACACGTCTGAGGACTTGTCTGTCAAGTGGCTTGGAATAAGCCAGGTCTCCAGTCTATAAGAGGAGGAGCAAGGGTAAAGAAACCTTGCTAGAGTTAATCTTTTGATGCTTAGCCTGAAACCTAGGGTGACCAGATAAAATCCAGGTCAGGGCTCCTGTAACTTTAACAGTTGTAGAGAAAAGGGAATTTCAGCCAGTGTTATTTGTATGCAATTAGTTCCTGGTGATATTTCCTCTTCATCACAACTGTTAAAGTTGCCGGGGCCCTGCCTTCTTTTGTATATGGTCACTCTAGTATAGTGCCTGCACCTTTAACTGTTGTGATGAAGAGGGAATATCATCAGGAACTAATTGCATACAAATGACACTGGCTGAAATTCCCTTTTCTCTACAACTGTTAAAGTTACAGGAGCCCTGACCTGGACTTTATCTGGTCAGCCTACTGAAACCCCTCATGTTTTGATTCTATCTGTTTGGAGATTTTGGAAGCACTCTGTACATGCTCATTTGCTATTTGGACATGGAATTTCTAAGGATTGTGCCATGGAAAGTGCGCCGAGGTTTTTCATAGACTTGGAGTTGTGTTTGCTCTGCATTGTGTGTGTGGCCTGTGAGAAAGCCTCCCTCGGAGCTAAAGTACATGTAAAGGAGGTTTCCTAGGTCAACGAGATTCATTCCCTGGGGTCTTGCTTACTTTGATCAGCTCAGCATTTCAGGCAGGCTGGGTGTGGTTAGTGCTGTCTCTGCCGGGCTTCAGGCGGCCCTGTGCCCTGGAGCACTTCCTTGGGCTCTAGCCATGTTCTTGAAGAGTCAGTGTGTGTGGCATCTGGAAATGCTCAGATAGGATAGGAGCTAACCTTACACTTCTCTCCCCTGAGTCATTTCCTAAAGGATCGTGTCAAGACTGTAGCCTAAAGCTTTCTGGCCGTTAACAGCTTGAAGTGGATGTATGCAAAATGAAACCGTCATGCTTGTAATCCATCTCATTGTGCTGAGTGTCTTGTCAGTTTACCAAAGTTTGTGAGAAGTGGCCTGGGGAGGGGCAAGCTCACGATAATATTGTCCTGCGTTGCTCTCCCCTCCCCTGCTGACAACAAGCCTTTTTGTCCCCAAATTGAGATGGAAACAGATTTCATAATGCACAGTCACACATATTAACAGCAGCAGACAAGGTTGGGAAGATGATGAAATGACAGGTGGAATGCTTATACTTTTAATCTATCCTTTACAGATAGAAAATGAGAAGAGTTTCAGGTGTTAACAAGCAATGTCTCATAGATTGCTCAAAGGCTGAGGAGTCTGCGTTCATCATCTAAAGACAGATAATCAAGAAGTCATTACACTGCAGAGATTGGACTCTGCACAATTGTGGTGTAATTGCTTGCTGCAATATGCAAATATTACAGATAATAAAACATAAAATTGTTTGCGGTATTGGACTTGTCCTGTTCCTGCATTATGGTGTCAGGTTTAATCTTGTCAGTAGAAGCTAAAAGAAAGAAACACACATTCCACTGCTCATAAAATAGATGTTGGCAGCTTGCAGCTTGTTTCAATAACTAATGCTAAACGTTAAAGCTGTCCTTTATAGTTCTTTCTAATTAGAAACAAAGTTGGAGCTGTTGTATAATTAAAACTCAAGACCCCGGTACCAAAGCTATTTGTTATATTACTTTGGGAATAGAGTTGGACTGTACTAAGTCCTTCAGTTGTGTGGATTGGTACACAGTGTCAGTCATTTTGAAGGGCCTGTTAACTCTATAAGTCCAAAGCACTACATACTTTATTTGTGTATAATATATTTGTCCCTGGTTCTACATCCCCTGTCACTTCTAAATGAGCCAAAGGGATAGAATTGATATCCCCCTGGGGCCTAGGTTCATAGACCTCATGTGACATTCCATAAATTGAAAGCCATCTACACAACTCATATTCTTACTCCAGGCAGAAGCAGTTCCACAGAAACGACTCATTCCCACACCTTTGCAAAGCTTCACAGATACTTGGAACCAGCCAGCCATCTTGAAATTTATTGCTCAGAATTGCTATGATAAACTTCCATGTACCTGTCCAAAAGTTTCTTCATCCTTGGTGTGAATCAAGAACAGTATCCAGTACTGGAACTGTGTTCCTGCTCAATCTGTTGTGCCAGCAGAATCCACTGGTCATGCAACGGGGAGCTAGCAGTTCTAAAATCAATCCCGGAAACAAGCAGAAATGCTTGTTCTTGGATTGGGACATTTCAGGTTGGGTTTTGAACCTCTAGCTCCCTGTTGCACTAGTGCTGGGTCCCACTGGCATGTGGGCAGACTTGAATTCTGCCCATAATCCCCTTCTCTTTTGTATTCCACAGGTAAATCTCACCTGAGTTAAATTTGAATGATGCAGTAGTAATACCCATTAATGCTGATGCCATTTAGAATCAAAGTACAGGATTTGCCCAACAAGGTTGTGAAGAAGGTTCATGTTCCTTAGAATAATGAGACTCCATTTACCAGAAGATTTTTTTGTAACTGTCAATACCATTTCCATCAACAATGTTTTCACAAGATTAATAAAAAATTAATGAAGCAGACAGAATGTAATCATCTGGTTAAATATTAATTTTCTTTCTTTTTCTTTTTTTAAAAAAAGCTTGTCTAGAGATATTTGAACACCTTGGTGTACATTCCAAAGAACCTGTGTGAATGAATAAAAACTCTTTATTATTCGGGTAGTTTTGAGTGATAGATGCAGTATCTGCATTTATTGCACAGCATTATTATTTTTTTGAGGGAATGTTCTGTGCGGGTGGGAAGTATGGCAGATTGTGTGGAGGGAACGATATGTGGGGAAAAGGGCAAAGCTTGGAGGAGAGGATTGCCTTCAGTTTCCTAAAAGCTGAGGCTTCATTGATTTAGGGTTATAGCACATGTGGGACCTAGATGAAAATGTTGGATTGTGCCCTCAACTTTTAAAAGGAATCCTCTGATTCAGAGTTCCAGCCAGTAGTCATGCATTTCTCAAGAATACTCCATTCCACTCCCCACCATCCCAGGCAATTTTCAGTTTGCTTTCTTTACAAGCGATATGCTGTGGCTACTGAGCATGCTCAGGCTATATTGGGTAGAAGGGACTTGTTTTAGCTTCTCAGGATTTCTTTTTTATTTCTCTAAACTTTCTGTTCCACTGAGCATGCTGTTATCACTTTCTTCTTTCTTGATCACCCCATCTTATCTCTTTTTCTCTCAGATTGGTACTCTGCACTTGAGGTTGCTGAGCGGTCTTTGGGTACAAGACCTGTACTGCTCTTGCACAGAAATGGAGCTTCAGCAGCCAGTTTTAAGTTGAACTCTTGGTGACCTAGAAGAGGCCTGGCTTTAATAATCAGGGTGCACACTGTTTCTAAACAGCTCTGTGGTGTGTTTTTCAGTAAAAGATTGTAGCATGGTCAAACTGAGTTGCGCTGAAATGGATTAATGTGAAAGCACCTTATGTTATAAAGTTACAACCCTGCACTTCTGAGTTTCTCTAATGGAGTAGCTGCCCATGATTGTCATTGTAAAAATTCTACATAGTATGGTAGAATAGACTGTAAAACAGCTGGAGAATTCCAAAGACTAACAACTGGGACTTAAAATCGAATATGCAGAGATAGTACTTCAAAAAGAAACCAATGTCTGTTGTCAGACATCACAACCTCAGCTCAGCCTGAGGTGCCTGAACCTAAAGCTGTGAAAAGAGCCACTCACAGAGAATACTGCTGGGTAGAGCAGTGATGAAAGACAGAAATTGGTCTGCAGGAGATTGAATTGGAGAGTGTTAGTGGCATAGTGCACAATAGAATCTCCCTTGCATTGAGATGTAGTGTCACTCCTGTTCCCAGGCACAGTCGCACTGACATTGTTTACCAGGTAGCTGAGGCATATCCAGTCTTAAGAGATGTAGACTCTCAACTCTGCAGTTCTATTTTCTTTTCATACACTTGCTTTTCTGGCGAGTTTAACACCCTGTCCTTCTCATCCCACATCGATGCACTGACTCTGAAATGCATTTTCCCTTATTTGTACCACTTATTCCCTGATCCAATCTTTTCATGCTGAGGCCAGAAAGTTAAGGGTCTTTTTAGTCAGCAGCACAGCACGCATAAATCCTTGTTTGATTCCCACCTGTTCTGTTTCCAGCCTGAAGTGTGGCAATGCTCCTTGTTACTGTATGCTCATGACATGGTTTCCAGGGAACCTCGCTTGTGCATCTGGCTGGCAGAGGATTAGAGTATCAAGAGCAGTATTCTTAAAATGGCTGGTTAGTTTCTAACTTAAGCAGCTGCTGTGGGTAGATCAGTTACCCACAGAGCTGTGGCCAAGAGGTCTAAGTAAAAGATTGGCAGTGAGTAACTCCTGAGGAACTTCCCTTGCCTCACTGACACTCTTGGTGGTCTTAAGAGAGGCACTAATCTGCTTTGCTTCAGTGCCCTCATCCATATAATGGGGATAATAAGGTACACCTCCTAGGGAGGCATTGAGGATTAATTAGTCACCGTTTGTAACATGCTTTGAAGATGAAAAGCACTATACAGGTGTTAAGTGATAATTAGTATCACACTTTACAGTCAATAAAAGACTTCACTATATTTGGAACACAATCTCCAGCAAGCAGGAAGATAATATTTGAGGCGTGTCACTCCTCAAGGGTGGCCAGAAAACAGCCGATCCTCTTGTGGCCACTATTTAAAAGTCTGGCTGAGAGGAAGCCAGAGACCCACTGCACTGATCCTGTCAGCCACACTGATCCAGCTAGTGCACTGATCCTGTCAGCTGTCTGTTGAAAATAAAACACGAATAGAGCATAACATAGTGCCGCATTTTGCATATGCATATTGTGTATGATTGGCTTCCTTTGGCTTTAATGGAATCAGTCAGGATTACATCAATTAACTTCAACAAGGAGAAGATTGCACCCTTGAATATTATATCTGCATTCACGTTATGAGCCAAGAAGCATAATGCATAGGATAAAGATACAGAACAGCTGTCCTAAATGTTCTGGGCTTTAAAGACCAGACAAATGTACCACTTGTGCTTTGTCATCTTTCTCCTCAGAATATCAATGCTAAAACCTCTTCCTATAAACCCTTTGGGGGGGGGTGCATTATTTGTCCTGATACTGAATTTATAATGCTTGCTGCCCTTTTCAGTGATTCTACACATGCTTCCAAATAGTATTAACTTGCTTTCACTTAGCAGCAAGTACTATAGAGTAGCCAAGCATAGCATCCTTCTCACGCAAGAAATGTCTACAAGGCAAAATTTGCATTTAGCTTTACTAGGCTTACTTTGATTTATCCAGAAAAGTCTTCAATACACAGACACAAACCCTGCTAGTTTTTTATGTATATCCTGATATTCAAAATGGATTCTGTCATGCAACAGACAGAGATTTCTGACTTTCAGTACTGAATGATCAATCATTGTATACAAGTTGCAGGTAGTCAGGTAACTGAAGTCTCAAAGTTAATGGAAGTCAGTTCTGAAATGACTACAAATAATCTCAGAGGGGCTGTGCTTGTTTATGAACTGCATCCAGTTTAAGGTATTTGTCTCATCGCTAGGACAGAAGCAGCATCTTGCATTTCAACCTGATCCAGAACTATTTTTTTTTAAAAAAATTAACACCTTGGGAGTTAAAATGTAAAATAAAAATCACTTTAGCTGAGATCTTTTATTTTATTTATTTATTACATTTCTATACCGGCCCATAGCCAAAGCTCTCTGGGTTGTTTGTTGTCACCTTGATCCTTGGTAGCACAGTTATGCTCAAAGTTTATGTTCATTACATTTCTCCTTCCAACATACCTGTGTGTGTAGCTAGCTAGCTAGGTAGAATTAATATAACCACAGACTATATGAAAATATGATTAACATAAACAAGACAGGCATAACTAGGAAAATTCAGCTAAAAAATGGCACTTCTTACAAATAACATGAATTTACATAACCATTTCAAGCTTCTGGTTTACAACTTTGGCAGACCTTTTTGTCTATTTGGAATGGTCCATTTGTGCCTAGCCTTAGTTAAGCAGAAGTAGCTGGCATATGCACAATCTTTTATGCCTGGTGTGCTTTGGGATCTGGGAGTGGTGAGTGACAGAAGTCATGCGACCTGTGGCCCGATGGCATTCTACCAGTGAACTGGTTGGGAATTCGGCTTTTTCGGAGCTGAAAGAGGATCTTCAGGCCTTATGGCCTATCCTTGTTGACTATCTGCTGGAATTCTGGGTGATACTACACCACGGGGTGCTTTCCACATGAATCTTAGGAGGTAGGCTGGCTAGCTCATCTTTTTGCTGCCAAGGGGAAAGAGGTTTGCAGGCAACATGGCAATTTCCATGTTTGAAGGATGCTGGAAAGGCAGATAGGATTGTCTGAGGGAGCTGGTAGGACCTGTCAATTTTTCTGATGCTCAGTTAATCATAGAGCAGTCATGCACCTAGGCAGTGGGGCGGAGACACCATGAGTGAGAGAATATGCCCTTGAGCATTCTGACCTACTAAGAACTTGGGTTTCTGTTTTATCACAGGGAGGGGCTGCTCCTTAACCAATACCATTTATACAATAGCCAAGAAGACCTTTCATATATCAGGCTTATGGAACCTGGCTAGAGTTGCCATGGTAAAGCTCATTGTAGACTGGAGGGTATATGCCCATTTGCAGTTTTCAGCCTACTTCACCCTTCAGGGTACCATTTTGGTGGTGGCCATGAAGCCCCTTCAGATATGGGGCCTATGGAATTATTCAGTTTGAACACTCATGCAGGATCGAGCCACTGCTGCTGCAGCAGGGTTAGGGGATGCCAAGATCTGGGTCATAGAGAGATGGCAGTCTTAAGCATGCATAAGCATACGTTTTGAAAGGAAGATGGATGCAATTGCTGTAGATTCAATGTTGATAATTGTGTTCCTTTGACAGATTGGTGGAGGAGATCACAGCCCGTGGGGGTCCTAAGCTGTAGATATGGCATGGCAGCAACATGAGCAACTATTGGCAGTTTGGGCTCGGTCAGTTGGCCTCCATCCAGTGGGGTGGCACGCAAGGCATGCTGTGGTGGCATCTCCTCCATAAACAGTCCAGTGTGGCTGGTTTGCCCATCACAGGTGTGGTGCCCACCTGGGGGGCTACAGTGGGGTTCCTGGAGCAGACGTCCCCAACTTTACAGGCTAGAGCAGACCTGGAAGATATCTGGATGGCCAGATACTTGCTTCCTCAGGGCCAGAGGCCTGAGGGTAGGGGAGCCCTTAGTTTAAATAGGGCAATGACAAAAGTAAATAGGTAAATTCACCTATTTCTGAGGACTGGCAGGGATGTGATCTGCCATCCAAGGTCAACAGGGAAATTTGGCTCTTCCTGCTGGATCGAGGGGAGGCATGAGTTCCCCATCCTGAAATTTTACCATCCAAAGGGGGAAATTTATAGGGCAGATGGAGTTCACCTGTCCGATGCAGGGAACAATATTTTCCTGCGGGATCTGCATGTGGGTCTGCGGGATTCCATCCAGGGCAGGTGGGGTGTAGGGCGCTAAAACAGAGGCTTAACACCCTCCTTTGGCGGGAATCTTAGGATAGCAGATGAGGTTGGTGAGCACTCGTTGGGCACCTTTATGGTGATTGGCAGGTTCTGAGGCCTGGTCCTCTGGGGACCAGCTCTCAACCCAGCATATGGCCTGCCTTTGGGGACCTCATTGTCTCACCTACTCGGAGTTAAGTGGCCCAAGCGGGGGTGAAACAGGGTGGTTTCCCTCAAGCACACATGTGTAGTGTAAGAAAGGAGCTGGGTTTTACCCGATTCCTGTCTTGGTCGAGTGGCTCGCCCATGATGCAGGCTAGTTGCCTGGAGAAAGAGAGATTAGATTCCCACACTTTCACGTGCAGATCCAGGGAGGGGTGAGTTACCCAATCTTAAATAAAGAGGCCCTAGTTTACCCCAAGTTCTGGTGTCTGAGTTGTTATTTCCTCCCTTCTTCCTCCATCCGCAAGAGGCTGGACATCTATGAGAGGTGGCTGTCCAGTCTCTTCTTATAAAACCTGCAGAGATGAAGAACTCACAGGCTCTGTAGGTAGACTGGAATTTGCAGGTTTTTAAGAAGAGACTGGACAGCCACCTCTCATAGATGTCCAGCCTCTTCTTAAAAACCTACTGCATTGGTGGGAACTAACCTGATTTTTCTGGAGGATGAACAGGATACAAATGCAATAAAAGTAAATTCAACATAAAATTAATTTGCCCGGATTGCGTGCATTCCCAATTTCCAATTATTTTATGTACTTCACATTTAATGTCCATAAGTACCAATCTCTCTATGAGTGCTCTCAATTTGTATACAAATTATAAGTATTTATACTATCATTTAGAATGTGTGGAAGAGCATGAATGAATAATACCACCAGTTAACCCATCTGGCAGAGCAGCTTAATTTATAGTATCATTTATCCTTCGATCAAAACTATGTTAGCGGATAGGTCCACTGCTTTAATCAGGCCTCTTTTCCCCTGGAGCGCTTGCTCCCAAATGTATTTGAAATGTATAGTTTAAAGTAAAGGAGAATATAGACAGAGTTAATAAACAAGTTTCAGAGCGAAGTACTACAGGAGATGGTGTGCTGGGGTTGGATATAAAAGATCCAGGTTCATTCACCCATAAAACTCCCTGGGTGATCTTAAGGGACTTAGCATATTTCGTACTCAACTACTTATACAAAAGGGGAATTGTAAAGATAAATAAATATGTCAGCAGTCCTATGCATGCTTATTTGGAAGTAAGGTCCATAGAATTCAATGAGATCTATATCTAAGTAGACATGCATAGGATGTCATTGTAAGAAGTGCAAAGCATGTGGCACACCGAAAGATCTGAAATTCATCATCATCTTGGGCATCCTTGTCATTATTTGTTCACATACAGTTGGGTAGCTTGCTGTAGAGGGAGGCTGAGACTAGTTTCTGGCTTACTCTTTTGGATTTGCCAAAAGTATGTGATATAAAGGATGGTGTGCATCATGTTGAACTGCTTCCAGGCTACCTCTGGCATATATCTTGCCAGGTTAGGACACTTTCAAGCTGCCTCAGATCAATAAATTAATGAGTCATCAGATGTCAAGGGGCACCAGCTGTATAGCCAAGGAAAATATTCAATTGAGTGGGATTTGTGTGTGCAATAAAAACTATGACAATTTTTAAATTCACACCAAAAAACAGCTTTCATTCAATGTTCTAGATCCTCCATTCTAGGACATTCTAGAACAACCATTCTGAAATGTTCATAAACTGGGGAGGGGCTGTAACTCAATGACGGAGAACATCACTGGCAATTTAGGTAGGCCTGGAAAAAACCCTGCCTGAAAACCTGGAGAGCTGCTGCCAGTCAGTGTCACCAGTACTGGGCCAGATGAAACACTGGTCTAACTCACTATAATGAATGTGTATTTTAGTTACCTAATAGTGTAAAAAAAGTAAACAAAATAGAGGATTACCAACATATTTTGAAATACTTTGATTCCTTCTTGAGCCACAGTTTCACCAGTGGTGTTGGCCACTTGATCAGTCTTTGGGTGCAATTTTATGTTTGTTTAGACAGAAAAAAGTCCAAGAACTTCCAGCATCCCCCCTCCAGTTGTTCTGTCCAAACATGTGTAGGATTGTGCTCTTATAACACATTGAAAATATCTGAACAATTCTTTTTTTAAGTTAATATGTTAATGGCCATAACCTCTTGAATAAAATTAAAGTTAATTATTTGACAGCACTGAAGAACTATAGAAATGTTGATCATGCAGTAAAAAGCTATATTTTGGTTAAAAGAAGTAAATCGGTCCTTCCTTCAGTTCAACAGGCAGCCATATGCAACCCTTTGGACATTGGTTGAAACAGTGGGTTCCAAAACAGAACCACTCCTCAATCTAGCAGAGCCTGGACAGCTCTTTAGTATACACTTAAGCTGAAGGCAATGCAGCAAGAGAGAAGATGATTAGAACACAGATGGAGGAAGACCTGAGTCCAACCAAGCACAGGTTAGAGCTCATTGTTGAGTCTATTCTGTGGTAGTGTTGCTAGCAAAGGGTGCCTATGCAAGAGCAATTTAAAGCTCTTTCAAGTTGCATTAAAAAAATTACCTCTACAAGAGAGGAGTGCAAATCAGGAGTACAGACGGGTTTTAGCTCCTTTTATTCGCATTTTCACATTCGCATTAAATAGCGAGTTTTTTTTCCCCTCTGGAGTTACGCCGCCTTATCCTACGGGCGGGGAAGGGGGGAAGGGAGGCAAGGAAAGTGGGGAGAGGGGCGTTGAAAAGAAGCTGATTTTCTTTTATTTTGCTGCCTAGGAAAGGCTCGGTTAAACACACACACACACCCCGACCTAAAGAGTCTCTCTCCACCCACCTTCCTTCCCTCCCTTGCAGTCCTCTCTCCCTTGATTTGTATCTATGTGGCAGAGGGTTGTTGCTGCTGCTTTTTGCTTGTTCAACTGGGGGATTAGCCGGTCCTGTTTCCCTGCCAGGAGGGAGCGGGGGAGTTTGGATCTGGCATGCCTTAGGCAGCCAAAGCGATGCCATCAGCTCCGCGCCGCACATGGGCAAGGAGAGGCAGAGCCCGAGGAGGAGGAGGGAGAAGGGAAGAGGGAAGGAAGGCCACGCTCAGCCGCCGCCGCTGCTGCCGCACTTGCTGGCTTCGCACACTGCAACAGCCGC
The DNA here is from genome assembly GCA_029215795.1 of Anniella stebbinsi. NCBI lineage: Eukaryota > Metazoa > Chordata > Lepidosauria > Squamata > Anniellidae > Anniella > Anniella stebbinsi. The sequence continues at coordinate 71,604,162 of JARDYH010000005.1, read as the reverse complement.
TCCTGCCCCCACGCAGAGATGTCTGTAGGTATTAGGCGTAAAGGCGCACGCAAGGTAATTCGCATAATCGGGGAATCGGGCGTCAAAGCGACTGCTTGTAGAGAGGACCAAAGAGGGAGCTCTTTTCCATTAGCATTGCATCTTCTCAGTGTTGTCCAGTGGAGCTTTTTCAAATGGTCTGTTGCAATCTGGGACAAAAAGAGAGATGGTTGAGTCCTAGTGGAAAGCTGTGATAAATTTGCATGACACTTTGAAGATAAAGTTGCTTGCAGCTGTCATGACTTGGACAGCACAGAGCACATCCACACTAGTAGAGATGCTCAAAGCACCAGCTGGTCTAGTTTTATTGGATGGCTTTCGGTTGTTGAGGACTAATGTGGTCAAGGTACTGTGCGCGCTCAACCTCTTCCTTCATGGTTTATTTTGTGTATTATGGAGGGGATGTCTGGCTGGGTCCAGGAGGTTGTAAATTCCTCCTTGAGAAAGGAAGTGCTGTAAGGGTGGGTGAAATCACCTGCATTTGCCTCGGCAGGCATTTGCCCCACCACCTCTCTTCTGAGGCTCAGCAGCTGCCTGTCCAAGCACTGAAATCACACTCTCCCCCTTTCTGCATTAATGGCAGTCACCACTGATGCAATGGGGGGAACTGTGCAATTTAGTGAGCCACTGTAAGTTGCGCCCTTCCCCCTCTCCATGCCAATGGCGGCCTTAAAGTCTCCACTGACGCAAGAGTAAAGGTGCAAATGGAAAAGTTCTTCTCACAGGATGTCCCTTCTAATTTTTGAGGTTCCCAAACACTACCATAGCTAACACCATTCAGCAGGGTCTCCTGATTCTCTTGTATAGCAGGAATACAGGGGTGGGGTAGTCCAATTCCACCAGTGCAGTTGATCCACATCAAGCTACATAGTTTGGGAGTATTGCAGCATTGTCACTGGATGGACAAGTGGACCTGGTAGCATGGAACCCTTTTTATCAGCTTAAGCTAATATATCCTCTGGTCAGAGATAGCCTAGCTATGGCTATCCACTCTCTAGTAACTTCTTGTTTGGATAACTGCAATGCATTATACATGGGATTGCCTTTGAAAATAGTTGGAAGCTTTTGTTGGTGCACAATAGGTATCAAGATTGTTAATGGGGACTGGCCAATGTGATCTGCACTGGCTGCCAGTCCATTCAAAGTTTTCTTTTAACTGTTAAAGCCCTAAACAGCTTGGGGCCAGGTTAGCTTATTTCCTCCCATTTATACCCAGATCTTAAGATCATCCCCAAAGGGCCTTCTCCAGGTACCCCCACCAAGTGACATGAGGCTACCAAGGTAAGAGCCTTTTCTGTCGTGGAAGTCTTTTTGTGGAATGCCTCCCCAGAGAGGTTTGCCTGGCTCCTATGTTGCGACCTTTTGGGCACTAGTTGAAAATCTCCCCAGGCTAAAAATTCATTCAGATTTTTTACAAAAGTGTTCGTGTATTTCAATCTTGGTATTCCTGCTGGCTTTTAGTTTGGTTTTATTCTATTTTAAACTTTCAATGTTTTTATATTATTTTTTGTGGTTTTATGGAATAATCAGAAGAAACAAACAAAAAGTACATCTGGGTTTTTCTGCAGGGCATTTAATGCTGCACTTCCCATATTTGCCCCCCTCCAGTTTATAGGCAATACTTTTGTTCAGACCTAGCTGAATCACTATTATATAAAGTTTGTAAACTCATATCTACTTAAAGGGTTTTCCAGATGCCGCTAGTCACTTTTGTCTAAACCCATGCTAGTTTTAAACACATGCATTTCCTTAGCCTAAAATATTAGCACCGCTGTGAGGCACCGAGAGAGGCTAAGTTAACAACATGGCAACATCAACAGCTGCCATCAACAGCTCAATTTCTCCACTTCTCATCATCTTGGCTTTTTAGGAAGTCTTTTAAAGAGAGTCTTGGATGACTGTTTCAGCAAATCTGTGATCTCTTTGGACTAATATTTCCCAATAGATCCATGAACACTGATTCAAAAAGCCCAACGCCCTGTTAAGTGCTCTAAATTGGTGTCTATTAAAGAACTTTAAAGTTTGATGGGAGAGGGTAGGGGATGTAGAAGAAAGTTTCAGCCTCTTTTAACAATCCCTCTCAGCAAAATCTGTATATGCAGCTACCCCTCGTGCCATTTCTAAACAGTGAAACAACCCCCCCAACTTATGAATGACAATGGACACTGTCTCAATGAAAGATGGTATGCCTGGAGGATTGGAGAATTCTTTGAGGCCGTTGCCAGGGGTGACCAGACCTGCTTTCCCAAACCTGTCCTTGTATTCTGTTGTTTCCAACTGACCCTGGTTTCAAGTCCAGAGAATATTGCAATCAAATTATATTTGATGCTGCTAACAAATGTGTAAAATGTTAGGAACAAGGATGAAGCAAGATAGGAGTAATAAAAGTGTAATGAAAGAAGTATAGCGAGCTTCACATTTCTGAAATCATAGTTATAATGCAAATTGATTATTTGCATTCCTCTTTATGAACTCAGGACACTAATTCATACGATTGAAAGCAGAACCTATTCTGAGTTTGGCAACTAAGTTTAGGGGGTGATATTGCACTCATATCCTACTTGTGGTTTCTCAGAGCCAGCTGGTTGGCTACCATGTGAACAGAATGCTGGACTAGATTAACTCCTTTGTCTGATCCAGCATAGTTTTTCTTATGTCCTTAGCCAAGGTCCTTCTATACAAGTTTTGTGGGACATGAGTGATAGATAATCTGCTCTTTGTTTCTGTATAGTAGATGTGAAGCACAATTAAATATCAAATATTAAGGTATGGGAAGGCAGTTCATTTGGTTGCGCTAACTGACCAGAGTGGTTTTAAAACAGGGGTGAGCAACGTTTGGTCCTCAAGCTATTTTGGCCAACAACACCTATAATCCTTTGCCACTGGCTGGTAAGGAATGATGGGAGTTGATGGCCAAAACAGCTGGAGGGCTACCCCTGCTTAAAAAATGCCTTCTGAGGTGTGTGAGTGTGTGTGTGTTTGTGTGTGTTTGTGTGATGGCTTCCCCATAGGTCCAGCATGTAACTCAGTTCATATTTATTATACTATTGCCAACTCATTCTTTTAGCAGCTTAGTGATTGTGGAGTAATTGTGGGTTGAACTGCAAGCTGGTGCATGGTGAAACCTTCATATGGTCATTTGACCATGTGCCATAACTGCCCAGATCCATTTGTACACATGTGTACATACAGTATTATGCCAACATGGTTGCATGGACCCATCTTCACATTATGTAGTTCTGCCACATACTGAAGACTACTGCAAAGATGGAGGTTGAAAGGAAGAGTGACTTTCCAATAGGCTATTGATTGCACAGTTGTAATATCACGGATGGTAAATGAAAAAAGATAATAACAATATTGCCAATAAATAATGTATTCCATCCTTAATGTTCCTTCCTTTGCAGCACATTACTCAAACTAGACTTGATGCTGTGCCAATGAATTATTGCCAACAGTCTCTCTTATAGATGAAAGTTTCTTTCTTTTCCCTTTTTTTGATCAGCAAGGCAACACAGAAAGGGGAAACAGAACAATTTAAACAATGTTTAACACCTTTAGAGCTGCCTGGAGGCTGAAATGAAGATGAATGCTGTTTTAGGTAGCTCAATCAGTGCTTATCTTGATGAAGGGAAAACAAGCAACAGACCAACGGCTGGAGTGCATTAAAATAAAGTATATGTTCGGGAGGAAAGAAGAACACGGAATCAGTTTTTTGCTTCACATTCTAACTATGTTATATTAGAGAAGAATGTTACTTATTCATTTCATTCATCATTAAAAGGCAGATAATCAGGAAACCATTATATGGCTCATATTGGGCAGCTATTCGATTATAACATAATTGAGCACTGTCTAATGCAGCCAGGACTGACAAGTTGGGAATGCATAATATCCTTTCTATGCCATTTTGAAGGTAGAAAAACATATATATGCTGAAATTAGGTGTCACAGTCAGATCCTACTCAAGCAATTGGGAAAGTTGTAAGAATGTAAGAATGAAAAAAACAATTTTACTTCTAAAACTAATAGGAAGTTAGACACTTTTTAAAGTATATATCAAAGATTATCCATGTTCAGCACACAAGCATTTTGGCCTAACTCATTTTATTCAGAATGTCCCTTTACTTTTTAATTATATAAACTGATACATTTGGCTTGGTCACACTCTAAGGAAGAGGTGAGGAAGAGGTGAGGGGGGCATGTAGATGGTCAGTGGCAAGTACCTAAGCCCATGATTAGCTAAACCATTGGTCTGTGAATAAACCAAATGGTCTGTAAAACCATTGCCCGCTGTGCTTTGAATCTTCCTACCTCACCTCCCAGGTTTTAGCATGGCAGGCAGATGCACTGATTGGAGGACAAACAAGGGGGCAACATCACTTTCCTCCTCAACGAAATAGCAAATAGAGTGGCAAAACGAGATGGGAGCTCCTCAACATGGCACAGAGTGTCCATCCAGACTAATGGCGGATACTTGCCTCAGCATGGGTGCAGTCAGCTGGGTGATTACCAGCAAAGCAAGTGTGCCTTTTTACTGTGCTGGCTGCAGCACCTCTACCATGATCCCCATTCCTCAGAGCTGAAAGGTAAGAGCACAATTTCCCTCTCTTCCTCTATTGCAATGCCATGTCCACCAGAACTTTCAGCAAGTAAAATGCCTCTCCAGCTGCCATTGTTCTGGGCACAGCCTGTGATTTTCTAAAGTAGAAGCTTATTTACTTTTCTAGCAAAAAATAACAACCCTGACATTCTTTTCTTGAAATAGCACGGGGGTATAATCTGCTCAGTGATGTGATCTGCAGGAAATGGCTTAGAGGAGGAGAGTCCAAGTTAATACTTGTAATGGGAAAAAATCACCCAGAATCTTTAATTTAATTTAATTAGTCTATTTATATCCTTTTCTTCCATTATGGAATTCAAGAAAGTCGAGTTTCTTTATGCCAAGACATAGAGCCTATCTACACTACTGCTTTAAAATGGTTTATAACAGTTTTGAACCGGTAAAACTGTTATAAACAATTTTAAAGCAGTAGTGTAGATAGGCCCATAGTGTATGAACTATGAATTCATAATTCATGAATTCAGCCAGTTTACATTTTATATGCAACTGTGGAATGGCCTGCCAGAGGAGATTCGACGAATTAGAAATCTTCTTGAATTTAAGAGAGCTGTGAAGACTGATCGCTTCCGGCAGGCCTATCCAGTTGAATTTTAAGATGTGTTTAATAATGTATTTGTTTTTATTTGTTTTAATGTTTTATCTATTTTATGATTCTTGTATTTATATTTATTGTTGTTCCCCACCTCGATCTGGATGCAGAGGCGGGTTAGAAATAAAATAAATAAATAAATAAATAAAAATGTATTTATTATTCAAATGTATTACTATTATCATTGTTAGCAAAACTTAGGAACTGGCCAGATTTTCTAGGAGCCACCTTGGTGTGAAAGTAGGATAGCTAAAAAAAGAATGAAAATGTTGGCTCAGGGAAAAGGCCAGGTGTAGGAGCAAGTAAAAGACTAATAATCTGGCAGTAATTTCTCCCAGGAACAAGTTAACCAGATTTAGAGAATGCACAAAATCTGGGACATTTATACCAAACAATGGTACCAGAATGCCCTTCAGTATCACTGACTTCCCAAGGATTTGGGGCTATTGGAACTGCCTCTCATTGCCTTCTCTGTTAGTCTTGGTGAAGCATATGCGAGATTTACCAGGCCTTTGTTTAAGGTCCTACAGCACCCATCATGTAACGTTTTGCTTTGTTCACCTATTTTTACTACATTGTTTTACTACAACTCCTGCTATAAGAACTTCAGAAATGTGTTCCAGTTTGACCAAGTGAATCAAAAGTGTTCATTTTGGCTATAGGAAATGGATCATGTGTTTGCTGGGGGGTGGGGGTAGCTGAGGACAGCTTTAAGGGGGTGATGTATGCAACATTACAGGTATGAATGCCTGTAATGTTGTATACATCGCACCTTTAAGGCTGCCATTTATGCAAATTGGACATTTAAAGGCAAGAACGAGCCACTATTTCTGCAGAAAATGGCAGCTCACTGAAGGAATGGATGCCCATGCATTTGCCTGGCTCAGGCACCCGCCGAGTCGAGCAAGCACTGGGAGCTGTGGACTGGCATCCCTACTGCAGCCTGCGCCGTTCCTACTTTTGATAAACGTGTACTTCTCCCATTTGAATGAGATGGGGGAAAAACAGGTTGCAAATGAAGATGGGAGTGAGCCAAGCTGAGCTTTGAAGTAAAGTTTGGATAATTTCAACGAGCTCAATCAACTCTGGTTTTCCCATCCCAAAGTCAGATCAAGCGTCTAGCTGGAGCTTTGGAGAACCTCAATGTGTTTGAGTTTTGCTGATCCCTAATAGAGGCAGTAATGATAAATAACATGTGACAAAGCAAATTTGAAAGCTCTCCCATTTCCACTATAAATAATTTCAAAGGAAACTACTTGGGAAAATATGTGGCAGCTTATGAAGATTTATGAATCTCAATGTAAGCTTCAACTTTTAAAGTTAGTGATATTTGATGACAGTATCTGAGATATGTGCCAAAATGTAGATTGTATAAATCTTATTTTTGAGGGAGAAATTAAATGATCTATGCATTTTTGAAGTTTAAAGTACGGGAAATGGAAGTTTTACAATGAACAACACACTATGTGTAACCAAATATGCTACAGCTTTTTCAGCCCTTTAATAAAAGTAGAAGTGACTAACACTGGCCCAAACAGAGTTTGATTTTAAAATGAATAAATAGGGGTATGATGCATCTTGGGCCAGATCTAAACCTCAGTATGTTCCCATCATGGCCATGCTATATCCCTCTTGTGCATTGATACCTCATATCACAGGCAGACATCTGTTGTGGTATTTTGGATGCTAATGAATAAAAAGTGGGAATTAATGCTAGAAAAGCAGTATACGGAATGTGTGATGTGCATTACAATACCGATAAAAAGCACTAGTGTAGACATAGCCTGTATCCCCAGTTCATATTGTTTTTATACTTCATGGCAGTGGCTATGATCCAAAGCTTATTTTATGTACAAGAATCTTTCCTCCTTCATATCAAGCAGTAAGAAAACTCTGCTTAAAGGAAAACAACAGCTTCACTGGATCATGACAAGTGTCCTTAACAACAGCTTTGTGGAAGTCAGTCAGAAGGTGCCACTCATACACGTAATGTTCATCCATTGTGCTAAATGTTGTTTATAGTTATTTTAAGCAATTATAATTATATCACCAGCAAAGTAAAACTTAGTGGGTAACATCTTAGGAATGAAGTTCATTACTTATCAGAACTATATTGTAAATTCTGCCCTAATCCCACCCCCAATGGCCCCAGTAAAAATCCATTAAAATTAGGCAAATTTTAGAAGGAAAGAGATTGTATTCAGGGCTAAGAAAGGGTATCATTGCATGAAAGAAAATAAGTAAAAACTTTGCAGAAGACCCAGGTTTCATTTTAAACATATATAAATTCACACTTTCCAAGGTAAATAACAGCACAAATTGAGGATCGGCTTGCATTTGTCAAGAACAAATAGAAAGTTGCGTTGTGCACTGAGGGCAAGATTCACTTTAAGATCCGCTTCAGTGCTTTGTAGGGATGTGTATCGTATCGTTAAAATCGCCAATAATGATATGATAAGGTCGTTATCGTGCATGTTTTTAACGATGATGTTACGATAGAAAATCCTACGATAATCATTGGAGATCATAATTTTCGGATGATTTTATTTTATCGGACTGCCATATAAATATACCTATAACTTCTGTATTTTAAAAGTTAGAGGCTTGAAACTTGGTCACAGTTCTTCTGGGGTATGCCTAAGTATGTGTATTAAATTTTAGATCGATCCCTCCAACCCTCGATTTTATATTAATTTTTTAAAGATGCATGTAAGCATCCCCTTTCCAGCCATGCCACCTCTTCCCTCCCTTTATCCCACAAGATTGAACCCCCCCCAACTTTTCACTGCAACCATTAGCCCCCAAGCTAGCCATCCAATGCTCTCCCAACCTAGAACTGATGCCAAATAGTGCCTTAGTGGATTCAAAGCAGTATTAACCAAGCCCAGTATTAATCAAGCCACAGAAGATGATTTCTATGCCAATAATAAAAATATATATATCTTTATATTCTGTGTAGTTGGTTTGCTGCTGCTAATGGGGGAGCCATCAAAGATTTGGAAATTGGGGTGGTGCCAGTGGGTAAAGAGGTTTGGGAGTCAGAGGAAGACTGTACTCGAGAGCTTGTCTGATTCAATGAAGGGAGGTATACAAAATGCTTTTAACAGATATACCAATATCTATTCCTTACAAATATTCTCATGGACCAGAAAAATCGGAATTGGCTTAAATTGTATGGTTTTCAGGAAAGGACTTTTGCTTCAAAAATTAAGTGGTGGTTTAAGAAGCTGGCAGCTAGGAAAATGTGTAAATCACAAAATATCACAGTTTCTTAATATTGTGCAACTTCATTATACATCAGGTTGCTAAGTATTTAGATTAAAATAACTGGGCTTACTTACCACGTAACTGAGACATGTAACTGATATCAGATACCTTTAGTCCTTTAGAATTTCTTTCATGCAGACTGGTGCTTTTATTTGAAATTACCTGCTTTACTTTTGAACTCTGACTTTTACCTTAATTCTTACCCTAAAATCAGGGAATCCACTAAATCCAGGAGAGTCTCATTGCTCTATCTAAGGTTATATCCTGCTGCGTAAAGAATGGCATTGGCTTTGTATACAGGTGCATAATCCCTACCTTGTCATCTGATAACCTACAGAGCTCCCAGGTCTGACAAATATTTTTGTCCTGTTAGAAGAAAAGTTAACATAGTATATCAAAAAAAGTTATCTTCCGTATATTTTCAGTAGGGCTGTGCACCACTTCAGATGTGGATCCGAATTCTGAGCTGAAGTGAGCTGCTTCAGTCCAAATCAAGCCAGTTCCAGAGCAGGATTTTGGGATGCTTCAGACTGATCTTGGCACTGGGATGAGAGGACAAGAAGGGAGCACCACTCCCTTATCCTCCTCTCATCCCAGCTACCATGGCGAATTGCTTGAATATCTATTTTCCTGGCTACTGTGGCAGCAGTGGTGTGGGCAGGCAGGAGGAATATAGGAGTCTCTTGGCTCCTCCTGCTCCACTGCTCCTGCCATCGCCATGGTAGCCACCAGAATGAGAAGAGGAGAAGGGAGTGGCCTTTTACTCCTTTCATGCAGCTACCACGGTGGCAGCAGCACTGGCTGAGCAGGAAAAGGATGAGAAACTCTCCTCATGTCCTGATGGCACTAAAAGTGTTACGGAATGAGAGGAAGAGAAGAGCACACCCTTTTCCTCCACTTATGCCGGTGACTACTGCAGCAGCAGCGGGGCAGAAAGAGGCCAAGAATTTCTTGTCCTCCTCCTGCCCCGCTGGCATTGTTGCCTCCACAGAAGCCAGGAAAATGGACATCTGAGGAATTCTAATGTCTGAAGCCCGATCCGGATCCAAAGCAGGTTAGGGGGTCAGTGCACAGCCTGAATTTTCAGTAAAATCCCAAACCTGGTTTGTAATGTAATTGTCCTGAACTTAGGGATGGTGCAGGAACAAGGGAATAGAAATAAATTTGATGGGCAAATGCAATCTGTTAATTTGGGGGGCATGATCCAGCTGCAATCCTGTACACACTTACCAGAAAGTAAGCACCATTGAAATGTTTACTGTTTCTGCAGTACCATTGATTTCAATAAAAAAAATGAAGCATGTGCTGAAATAGTTCTTACTGAACTCCAAGAAATCTAGATGTGCATAACTTTGGCTAGATCATGCCCCTGTCATTAAAAATGGGATTATCTAACTGCACTGCACTGCACTGCACTGCACTGCACTATACATTGCCCTGAGTATTCATGTTAGGCTGCTTGTCCATATAGTGCTTCAGTAACCCTAAACACATTGTTAAACTGAGTCTCTTTGACAGGAGATGTAAATGTGCATAAGACATTATGTCTGCTGGGTCTTCTGAGAAAACCTAGAAAACACTCCAGCCTTGTAAAATCTAGACTGACAAACACAGAGGATAGCTACTCTTTAATAATAATTACAGATGAAACAATCTCTTTCTGCAATATAAGTCATGTACTGAAAAGGATTTTCTGTTTTGACCTTCTTCCATTCACCTTTTATAGACTGTCATTGCCTCCTTCAAATAATGCTTAGTTTAAGCAGACAAAATGAAGAGTCTATTATATTCAGTTCAGGGCTGTCTATTCCTCTGGAACGTCTTGGTATCAACATTATGTATAATGTTTTAAATTTGCTGTTGTGATAAGTTTTGGATTTAAGTGGTAGACCAAATGCATTCAGTATACCTTCTGCAACATCAAAAGCTTATGAGTTCTAACCAGTCTCTTGACACAAATGCAAATCTGTCAGGGGCATTGAAATTGTCTCTTTTTTTGTATATACTAAGAAGGAACACCTTTTTACTTCCTTCCTACTGATAATACATACTTATACCATAAAGGAAGGGGGATGTTTAGGTTCATGGCACTCATTCATCCCAACTCTATCTCATCCTCCAGAACACTCACTTCAAGTTGTTAGGGCCTTGAGACAGCTTATATCCCTCCGTTCTCCTTGCCCTCCGTTTTTTCTTTCCCCCACTCTACTGACATTCTAAGATTCTGTGTCTCAGTTGTGCCCAATTTCCCATCCTCTTTTTCCCACCTAACACCCCATATTTCAACTACTCTTAGCCAGAGTCTGCCAAATCTTTCCATGGTAATTCAAGCCCAGTCCCCAGGACAGCTGCAGAGACCTTCACAGGTTATATGGTTCTGGTTTTTAAAAAACTGAACAAGAACTAAAAAATGATCCCCTGGCCACCTTGTATAATTAACATAAATCAATCATACCTAAATGTTTCACCTAATTTTCCTAACTCACTCTGAAGACAAACCCCCACCATTTTATGGGGGAGGTTGGGTCAGCAAGTGGATGGTGAGAAGTACATGTTCTGGAGTTTGCTGGCTCCAACGAATCTCAAGGGTCTAGAAAAAACAAAGCTCCCTGAAAGCCAAGATCCTCTAAAACAACTTCACTTGTTTAGACAGGATGAGGAAAGAGAAAGACAAGAGACAGAAAAGCCTCTCTTCTCCTCTCCTCTCTTCTTTTGCTATAGCTGCAACTGCTCCTGCCCAGGGAAGAGAAGGAAAGGTTTCAAGGTGGGTGACAAGAGTTTGAGGGGTGGCAAATTTTCTGAGCCATTCAGACTAGCTTGGGGTTTCCTCCCCTTAGCCCATTTTGGAGGGGGCAACTGTCAGAGGATGTGCCATCTGTAGAAGTAAGGAAGAGGGGCAGCTGCAGCCTTCCTTCCATGCCTTACTTTTAATTTGCTGGATGCTATGGGAGGGATGTCCACAGCCAAATTTCCACAGATGTAGTCTTGCTTGAGGGTGAATGAGATTTGTAGCTGCCACTTCTGGGAGTTTCCCATGCTCCAGAAGTGGAAGTCTTGATGCTAAATGGGAAATCCAGAAACAAGTAGAGTGGTTTCAATGTAGATCAGACTTTCCATGGTCAATGCATAAATTGCCCCCTGACTTGGTAATTTTTAAGGGCCTTATCTAAAACTAGATAAACTACTAACTAGCTTGTCTCTTCTACCCATCTGCCATGAAACTAATCTTCTTTCCTTTGGCTTACAAGTATATATATATTTTTCTGCATTGCCATTCTGGCTGAAGACCCAACTTACAGCACTTAGGTTGTTTTAAATTGTCTTTTCTTTACCTGGTTCCCTAGATTTGACTACTGGCTTGGCCTATTCCTAATTTGACTCTCCTGTTTGATGCTTCAGGGAACACAGTGTTGCCCAAACTTTAATTCAATGGAGCTTGATCCTACAAATTACTGCTATCCTTCAGCCAGCATTTGACAATAGGGAGCTCTCATGATTGTGTAGCATAGCCAGAAAAACACGCTGCCTCCCTTAATTAACTGCCATTGGATATTCATGAGAAAGAGAATATCCACACATGCAGATATGAAGAGCTTCTACATGTGAGGAAGGACCCTGATTGGGTAGCACCTCTCCTTGAGTACAGGCACTATCTGTGCATACATCTGTATGCATGAAGTCTTTCTATGACCAGGCAATGTTACGTTGGTTTAGGGGAAGGAGTGTGAAGTTCCAGCAGCGGGAGAGGTTAGCCCATGTGAAGGGGGTTGTGTGAACCTCCTACTGTGTGCATAAATCAAAGAACAATCAGATGGTACAACTCCATGTAAACCCAAACCTTTTGTCTATTTTCCTCCCCTACAAATGGTTATGCTAGCGTCTGCTTAAAATTAAGCAGGTTCTGCATTTAACGTTCTCGACAATACATTATGGTGCTTATGATAATTGATTCTTGAAATCTTTCTAGGAGTTATTTGTTTGTTTGTTTAAATATTCTTTAAGCAACTTATATAGTGACAGGTTATATGACTATGCTGGAATTCTTTTAAATGACACAGAGATTTTATTGACTGTAGACTCAAATATTACATTACTATTTATTATTTATACAGCTCCACTCAGTAGATGTGCCTGTTGGTTTACATGCAATCAAAGTGGCAGGGCCCTGCCCTTGGGAGTGTGTTTGGGTTGAATGTGTTTGAAAGAGTGAATGAATTAGATCCCTGAGACAAATTATCTAACAATCACAAGCCAAAATATGCTGTGAGTGTCTGTGTCTGTGGGTATAAATTCAGTGTGTGTGTGTGTGTGTGTGTGTGTAAAGTGGGAAGCTTTAATTTAAAGTTGGAACCAGTGAGAACTATAATAGGCAGCTTTATGGGATTTTCAATTATAATTAATAGAATAATAACTAAAGTTATAAACAAGAAAAGGAATGACTGTACTATGAAACACCTGCTTCGTAATTATTTGAACAACAACATGCATTTGAGTCTCCCACCTATTTATGAACCTGGCATGGTATTCAATGTCACATTATGAAATACTCTGTTTAAAGAGATATTATCAATTTTGAAACATCCTGTTGAAAATGCTGTTCCATCACTGGAGCCCATTAGAATTCTCACACAATGAATTTATCCACAAAGAAATAGGCCCTGTGTTACTGAGGCCCCTAGGAGCTCCTACTTTGAATGCTTACAAAGCTCTAAGCTCCACTGGTGTGCATTTAATATTCCAAAAGTCAATAAGAAAAGCTTGGAGCAGTTTCATCACAGAACAACTCCAAAACAGTGGCTACAGGGCCAATTTTCTGATGATCTACTGGTGAGTAATTGGTTGATGTTTTTTCTGAGGATTCCAGAGTTCACTTGTCAAGTCCCTGATTTCCATTTTGTCCATGCTTGCTTGCCAATCTACATGTTGCACAATTGATCCCAGAAGCCATCAACTAGAATTGATCCTCCTAGGCTGATTCTGGCTGTTAAATAGACTGTATTAAGTATATTACATTATTGGGATGGTTTAACCATAGGGTGTTCCTCTTAGGACAACTCAAGCAAAGTTCTCTTACTAAGGAACAGGAAATGAAGAAGCTACCCAAAACAATTAAAACAATGGCAACAGGGAAAAAAGAGCCCCTCCAGTTCCATAAAAATGTCTACATATGCAACATGGATGCTGAGTGCAGATGCCCTCATGCTGCTTCTTGTGGCTTTTAACTGAGATGAATGTAATTGGGATTATAGAAATGTGGCTTTTTCCACCTGGGTTATTCTGAGAATTGTGTCAAAGATGCAGAATTGTGTCAGCAGAGAGGCTGAAAGGGAGAAGACAGCAAGCAAACAGCAGATGTGCATACAAGTTCACTCCACAGAAAAGGTGAGGACTGAAAGGTGGGCATAATTATATTTACAGCTATTGTTTTTTAGCCATGTGTCCATCCCTGCCTCACATAACTGAAACTAAACAAACCAGGCAAAAATGTCTGGCAACCTTACACACCGTAATCAAGGATAATACATTTATGTTTCAATTATTTAAAGCAAAAATAGAATTGTACCTGTTTTAAAAAAAGAGATATAAAATTATTCAAATAAATTTAGGGCTATAATTAACTGGCAATGTTAAAATCCTTATCCTGAAACCTATTAGCACCATGTTTAAACTAAAACCCCATACTTGAGGCATCTGTTCTGCTAGATTCTCTAGCCTGAGTAATACTTTCAGTGCTATCCCAGAGGTGACAAATGCATGGTTTCAATGTGATAACTCTGTAGTTGCTTGGAAGCACATTTGTAAATGTTAGGTACAGCATTTATCTGATCCCCGTTACACCAAAACGGGCACACGTAGACTTGCCATTTGGTGTCTTTTTTAACAATATTATATTTGGTTTGAGTAGTACATTTTCATTTCATTCATCATTTAAAGACAGATAATCAGAAAGTCATTACATCAGCTGACACTGGGCCCTTCGCTCGATTGTATCGTAATTGAGCACTGCAGAGCATGTGCCAGATCTAATGGATAATGAATATATTATGTCAGCAGAATCGCCTCAGTGAGACTCCTGAGGGATAGGAGGAGGGGGCCGTCACAGTGACAGAGAGGGTCACAGATGTTGTGCTGATTTACTGATAGAGTGACTGTGTAATTAGCTAATCAATGATGGATGCAGGACTGTTTGTGGGCAACTCACTATACATATAAAAGCTGCTCAGCCTGTGATATGACATAATGTATAATGATGGGAAAGACATTGCTTTGGCTGTACACATTTTTGACCAATACCTAGGAGTAGGAATTGTACTAGGATTGGAGTGCTCAATTGCCACATGTTTATTAGACCATTATATATCAATTTGGATATATATCCATTTATTAGTCCATTATATACCACATGTTCCTATATAAATAAATTGTTTCAGCTTTTAGGATTCCATATGCCAGCTTCACATGAAAGAGCTACTATGAAGAAGCTACTCAAAACCACCTTCACAGTGCAAGCCTTCACATGCCATGGCTCATACCACTTATATCAGACCAAATGCCAAACTGGTCCAGCATTCTGTTCCCACAATAGTCAAACAGATACCTATGGGAAGCCCACAAGCAGGTGGGTAATAGCAGCATCCTGGTCATGTTTTCCTCAAACTGGTATTTAGAAGTATCCTGGAAATCTCCATTGATAGCCTAATCCTTCATGAATTTTCCAATCTCATTCTAAAGCCATCCAACTTGGTGGTCATGAGTACATCTTGTGGTAGCAAAATATAGTTTCATTGTGTGAAGAAGTACTTCCTTTTGTCTGTCCTGAATCTCCCACCAATCAGCTTCATGGGATGACCTAGAATTATAGCGGAGGGAGGGGAGACTTCTCTCTATCCACTTTCTCCACATCACGCGGTGTGGTGGTACTCAGACCCAGCAATAAAACCATGTCATAACTGATAAAAGGTTGCCTGAGTTTAATATCTTTGCCCTGGTAAGTATTCTCTGGCCCATCCCATCTTGAGAACTCCAGCAACTGCCAAAGATCCCGGAAGAAATTCTGCGTCCTAACTAAATGTTTAACTCCTGATACTACTTGAGGTGCCTGTTTCAAACACTATGGTACCCACATGTCTTCTCAACCCCAAATGTCATTCCTTTTTCATTGTCTGTTTCCTTTCTCCTCTTTTTCCCTGTCTACCCATACCTCCATATCCCCCTTCCTCTGTTGTTTCCCTGTGTCTGTTTTAGATTGTAAGCCCCTTGGGGAAGGGGCCTATCATAACTGTTCTTTGTAAAGCTCCATACAAATCGATAGTGTTATATACTACTACTACTACTAATATAATAATAACCATTATCATATCACAACATTAATTTTAAATTTGACAACAGCATCTCATTCTCTACATTTTAAAGAAATGTTGGTGAGATGGTGGCATCATTTTTCCTCTTTTGAGGTATCATTAAGGTTATAATTCATATTTGTCTATGACTGAAATAACTAGCACCATGAATAAAGTAGGAGGAAGGAACTATTTATAAAATAATTATAAACTACCATGAAGTGTGATTTGGACAGCCTCTTGTAAGATTTTGACTTATTGTGCTAAACCCAAAAGACAACAAATAATGTGTAAATGATGATACCATTTTAATTCTAGCCCATCATTGCTCAGTGTAATGCTTAATTTGGGTGTATATACACCTTTTCTATTTTAGGCTTGGGATTGTATATTGTAAATTTTAGTGCATAATGCAGGTGGGTCATTTCTAAGTTTGTGTGAAGAAACTCTGACCCATACAGTTCAATCAAATCTTTATTGCAGCTTTATTTTAAATTACTTACATTATTTGCATGTCTTATTTTGAAGATACACAAAATATCCTCAAAATAAAAATGGCGGATTCACATGTAGGTCCTCTTCACACGATTAGGAAACCCAGCCATTCAGGGTTTTCCAATGGTGTGGAAAACCTGTTCATGCACAAAAGCCATTCTCATGAATGCTGAACATACTAACCCTGCCTGGAGGGCATGATCAGGGGCAATAACCATTGAAGGGGGCAGTTAGTGGCCACAAATCCACTCTTTCCTAACCCATTCACATAACTCCTTAGCAGGAGGGAGGGAAGCCAGTGTGCAAAATCCTGTGGAGACTGGTCCAAAATCACTGAGTGTGCAATCCTATCCATGTTTTGACAGCAAAAAAGAGCTACTATTCCCAGCATGCTCCAGCATGGCTGGCTGGGGCATGCTGGGAATGGTAGGACCTTTTGCTGTCTAAACATGCATAAAATTGCACCTTAAGTAAGCTTTCTGGCACTACCAACAACTACATGTACTTCAGCACCTATTCTTCCCATGTATGGCAGACACAGGAATAGTCTCAACATTAAACCAAGTGTTTGAACAAATGTAATGTATATTATTGGCAAATACTCATCTGGTTGCCTTAAAAACTATCATGGGATTACTGAGCATTCTTTGAAATCACTTACAAAGCCTCAAGGGTTTTGCAAGCACTTGCAAAGAATGCTTAGGGAACCTTGAAGGTTCCCCAGGCCGAAAGGAAAGGAAAGGAGAAACCAAAACAAGAATTTCCTTGAAAAGGAGAGGGGTAACCTTTGGTGGAAGAAAATGCTCAGAAATGTCATTTCCACTTCATCAGCTGGATGGTCATCTAGGTTTCCTGCAGCCACCAATGACCTATCTTTGTAAACAAAGGTAAGGCTACTTTTGTTTTGCCTTTCCATTGCTTCTGAAAGTATATATTGTGGGTGGGGGGGAGACTATCAGGGAGGGCTACGTTGGAATGGAAAGAAAGCCAGATTCTGAGCCCAACTAATTTTCTAATCCTCCCTTTTTGAATACTCACTTCCATCTCTACTGCCTCTTAACTGAAAGCCTATGAGATTTGTAACTTTTTTAGCCTCATAAAAGCATCCATTGCCATGGACCACCAACTCACTTCCATTTTAGGTCCCCAAACTATTGACATGGCTCAAAAGTCTGCATTTTGTCTGGAAAGCTGATCAAGTTAGGGCAAGATGCATGTGTAGTTCCTACTTACACTCTCTATTGAAATGAGAAAGGGAAGGCTCAAGTCCTTCACATGCTGTCCAGGGAACTCTTGGACTCCACAAAGCTTAATCTTCCCCTGCATTCTAATTGAATCAGGTCAACATTGTATCATTTATTCAGATGGGCTACTGAATTCTTGTGCGATCTTTCAATCAGTACCAAAACACACTCACCTACTGACAAATCATCCCCTTTGTTAAGAAGGACAGACAACCATCTTCCTTTTTGTGCACCTGGAAATCTTCTGTCCTGTTACCACTCCATTCTTCTGCCCTCTCCCCACCCCCACACAAAGACTTTAACTGATCTTAGATCTCTTAACCCAATGAGATGCCATGAAATCTCATGAGTAGTGTGATTTCAGGAGAGGTCTTTCAGACATAAATGAAGCCTTGCTAATTCCTGAAGTTCTCAGCTTTGGGTACCTATCTCATCACACACATATATACCCCCGCTAACAATTCTGGCATCCCTGGATTAACCATTAAGCAACATAAGCGCATGCTTAGGGCACCAAGGGAAGGGGGCATCACAGAGTATTGGTACCATAGCTGTAGCCATCTAATTTTAAGGAATATATAAATATAGTAAAAAAAGTTTATATTTAATATAGTTGTGTGTTCTGGCATAGGGGATGGCCTTGAAGAACACTGAGTTTTTAATGTCTTATTTCACCTTCAGCACTTATTGAGTCTTAATGACTTGCCGGTTAAGCAATGGAAAGGCCAAGGGAGCACCATTATTGGGCTGTGTTTAGGCCATCAGCTGGCCTTAATCCGGCCCTGAATTCTGGCCAAGTAAAGTCTTGCCCTGGCTAAGGAAAGCCTATTCTTTCTGCTTCCCATTTGGATTCAGTCTGAGGCGGAGGATCTTTACTCTTCCTCCCTTTGTTATGGTCCTCAGATCAGAAGAATGGAAAGGTATAACATGTCCCTCACTATAATGCCCCCATTCCTCTTTCTCTCTCTTGCAAAATTTCAAGCTTTCATCACTTCAAATGCCCATATTTTCTCCCCCATGCTGATGCATCACTATGCAGCCTCCTTTGGCTTGCCACCGTCTCATTCTCCTTCTATACCACCCTTTTTCTGAGGTGTCCTTAAATAATCAAACTGTTAAGTATTACTTTCTCAATAAAAACTCATTTTATGGAAAAGCTCTGATCTCATTTGTGTTCTTCCTGCCTGAATATTTTACAAGGGCATTCTACTACTTAGACTAACATTCCTAGGGTTATGCACCCTGTGCTCCTGTGCATTTCGTTAAAAGTGACAGTTTCTAGGCCACTTTTACTGGGTTAAAAGTGGCCTAGTTCTGTCCTCTGGCAGAACAGAACCAGGACCACAGAAATAAGAGATTCCTCTAGTACTAGAGCTGAATTCTCTCAGTCATTCATGTTCCAGAAGGGCTTATTTTCTGAAAATAGAAAATTTGATTTCAGTTGCGTGTAGTAACATGTATTCTGGACAAGTGAGGGATTTCTATGTCAGTATACTTTCCTTCCATTGTAGAAACAAGTCCATCACTATCTATTAGTACCTATATTTGAGGGAGGTTAGTTTTTGCAAAGTTATATTACTCTTAAAGGTTTTCGAGTCCAGCTTGATGCTGAGAATCCCCTTGGTAAATGTATCAGGCAAAATGTATTGATAGTCCCCATTGACAAAATGAAGAAAAGGCTTCCTTTCTAAAGATAAGCTCTGAATTTTCATTCCTCAAATCTATTGGGAGTTACCATACAGTGTTGAAGACAAAGCTGTTAAATCTGTTTATGGATGCCCAGACATTCATTGGATAGCTCAAAGAATTAAAAGTCATGGTACACAACAAAGATTTTGTAATAAAATATAGATCAAAGGGGGAAAAAAAAATCTCTGGTAGCACTTAAATGCTCCCACACTTCTGGGAAACACTAAAGTCATATTTGAAAGTGCAATCACATCGGTGGAGGGTAATGGTGTTGGGATTCTAGTGCCCAAAGGATATCTATCGCATGACAATGAAACAAATGATATACTTATAACAGGGTTTAGGGAAGAAGCTTATGTTGAAGAATGCAGCCTAGTCAAAAGCTCATAAGATTTCATATCACAACCACATACCATGTGACAAGATCCTTAGAGCTTTAAATAAATCTGTTAAGGTCTTCTCCTTGTTTATATTTCATGTGAGCCAAATCGCTCTGTTTCCCAGTAAACCAAATGTATTGCTTGATTAAAAACAAACAAACAAACAAAATAGGCTTGTTCAGAATATATGTCCAAAATACATTGCAGAAAACTTGTGGCAGAGAAAGGGGGAAAATAAAGAGATGACACAAGTATATATGGGTCAAATTATGGGTCACATTTATTGAAATCTGCAAAGGGAGACTGGGTGGGCTCTGTTCTATGCCCGTGACTATGCGAAGCATTATGTTGGGAGAAAACATTCTCTGTCTGATGAGTGGCGTCTGACAATCGCCACCCCCAGCCATACCCCTTTTGGGGTGGGTAGGCCTTCCTGCGCCGCTCCCCTCCCCCCGGGCTGCACAACACCAGGTGGAGCAAGTTGAGTTGGCCTCACAGGTGTGCCCTATCCCCCACTGGGGCTGCACAACCCTCAGCATAAGGCCTCGGGTATCACCTGTCACCAAAATGGTGCCACAGAATGCCCACCATCCCTTTTCTCTAATCGTGCCTGCCCCTAACAGCCTAACGAATTGTGACCAAATTAGCTAATGCCAAATAATAGTTCCCCAAGACACTCTCTCCCGACTTACAGTGTGAAGTAGGCAAAAAGACCGATAGCCCCAAGCCAATCAGACTATAGGCCAAAAAATCCTCCTTGGCCCTCAATACAGCAACCACATAAAGCCACACTGCATATAGGGAGGGAGGAAGGGAGGGAGCTGGTAAGCAAGAAGGTGTTTTGGGGTGGGTGTGGTCGCCTAATAAAGGCTTCTTCGCCCCACCCCAGCCAGTGGCTCCACCCTGTCCCTGCCAAAGAGGACAAGGCATGTCTCTTCCTCTCCCCACCCGCAACTGTCTCCCCGTGGCCACATGCACGGGACACAGGGGAAGGGCGTTTTCTTTCTTTGAAAAATGGTACTTGGCTTTCATTAAACAAAGTTAACATGTTTGTTAAATGGAAGCCAAGTACCACCATTCCAAGATCTACAAAGTAGCTTATGAGATTTTAATTAGAAAATAAATTTAACATGTTTTCTTTATTAAATTCTTACAAGTAATTTGTATGATGTGAAACTAGGGCCTGATCTACACCAAGCAGGATATAGCACTATGAAAGCAGTATATAAAAGGCAGGAGCCACACCAAGCAGACTACAGCACTGCGAAAGCCGCATGAAAACGGTATATGGTATGTGTCTTATGTGCCCCAACAGTTGCCAGTGCACTTCAATATCACTATAAAGCAATAGTGTGGCTCCTGCCTTTTATATACCATTTTCATATCATGTTCTTAGTGCTATATCCTGCTTGGTGTAGATCTGGCCTAGGTCTAAATCAGGGATGGGAAACCCATGGCAATCCTGATGTTATGGGACTACAGCTTTCATCATCCTTCCCTATTGGCCATGCTGTCTGGGGCTGATGGCAGTTGGAGTTAAATAATATTTGGAGGATCATAGGTTCCTCACACCTTTTCTAAATCATGGATTTGGAAATCACCTAGGATTAAATGTGTGAAGAAGTAATCTATCATTTTGGAACACTTAGATATATTAAATTCTAATTGTGAGACTGCAAAGATTGGTAAAGATTCTTAAGGTTCATATTTCTAAGCAAAATGGGAAGAACCTAAAAATTACATTGGGATATTTTTTATTTATTTGTAACATTCCCTTTTCCGAGAAGTTCAAGTCAGTGTACATGAGGCTATCCCATTTCTCATCATATCAATTGTGTAAGGTGGTTTAGGCCGAGAGACAATCATCAGGCCAAGGCCACTCCATGAATTTCATAACTGATATTTCATATCAGTTATGAAATGTGTAAAACACAGAAACACTACTAAGAAAAATATATAATAACCCAAAATAAAGGTTGTTGTCATTCCTAAAAATATATCATTACCTACAACTTCTAAACATATTGGGTTGGATCCAAAGAAAACAAAATGGAACTCCTCTCACATGAAGGGGCTTCTCTGGAACCTGTCCCTACTACATCCCTCTGTGCATCCTGCTCCCCCATAAGCCAGTCATGATAGTTAACAGACAGTTTGGAATGGCATGAAATAGAGCACAAGGAGCCACAGCAGCATAGGGAAATTGGAGGATTTTGGTGGGGTGTGTTCTTCTTCTCGCAAGTGACCTCTGCATCCATCCAAGCCAATCTGAATACTAAAAAAATGCCATAAGTACATGAGCACATGGGAAAGTTTACATTCTGAGAGGAATTCCAAACCTACAATTCACAATAAAAAGTTATTTCTTGTTGCAAACATTTAAATTGATCTCATTTTATATCAGCTGGCAATATGTATAATTAATGTTGACTGCAGAGGTTCCTTCACATCATTGAGAATCATGGCCAGTTAGGAGATCTAAAAGCATAGAGGACATGCAAGTTCTATGCCAAAATCTCCCAAAAGTTTCTACCCCAAAGAAAGAGACTTCCATTTTTCTGGATCCTTCTCTGGACACTTTAGAAGTTTTTTTTGGTGGTGTATTTGAGCTTCCCGTATTATTGTGAAGTGCCAAGGATTCTGTTTTTTATTGCTCTCCTCACTGGATAACTGCGCTTTCTGGATTTCCATCAGACAAGCGTTTTACTGCACACTTGTTACTGGGCACTCACGTGGGTGGATTTAAAGTACTTTAAAGTACTTTAAAGCGCTTTATAAAAGTAGTGACAACTGTTTTGGAGTGTGTCCTGGGCCCCAACAGTTCTCACTACTGTTATAACAGTACTGACAACTGTTGGGGCCCAGGACACACTCCAAAACAGTTGTCACTACTGTTATAAAGCACTTTAAAGTGCTTTAAAACAGCAGTGTAGATCCTGCCACGGATTTTCGCAGGTACCTCTCAAGACGTTGTCTGCCTCCTGTGCTCCTCCTGCCCCTTCTAGCCTCTTCGTGCCACAAAAATAACCCCCCCCCGTAAATCCAACTTATTTTTAAAGATGGAAGTTGCTGCTATCTCCTGCTGTGTGCAGGAGAAGCAGCGCAATCAAAACAGCCCACTGAATGGGCCTCGCGCATGTTGTTTACTTCCTTTTTCAAAAGAGAAAGTAATGAGGGACAAATGCGTGGGCGGAAAAGTGATTGTTAGGAAATGCAATTCCCTGCATGTGATGATGCTCCTGATCTAAGAAAGAACTCCAAGTATGGAGTTACCTCTGGCCTTTAGCTGAATTACTGCAAGCAGAATTGAATAATTAGAGAGAGATAATTAATGACACACATCCCTCCGTCACCTTGTAACTAAGGTAAGCACAAGAAGACTGCACCCCACCCACAAGAATTTCAGTGAAATGTCCTTCTTCTTTGGACATTTTTCCCCAATTGCAATTTCTTTCTCATCAAATTGAGTGAGAATGGTTGAGAAAAAAAAATGCTGAATATTTTGTTTGGCACAGCCCACTTATGGAATGATGGAGAGATCTGAATGCATCAGTTCTACTTTGGACACATGACCAGGTAATTCATAGCTCCAGAATCCAACGAGAAATTCTGATGGGGAGAATTTCAGAAATATTGCTATTAACAACATCAATGTTCTGTTGCTTTTTCATTTGCTGAGATATGGTTTACAAACCAGTGAAACTGAGGGACTTATAAGGTTCGTAAACAAACAATTAATACAGAGAAAATTATGAAGAAATGAGACAAGGCTTTAAAATAACAACAAATATTATCCCTATTCTAATAGGCATTGTGGTGGCAACCCACAAGTGATAGCAACCTTCACCGTCATCATCATTTGGTTTGAAGGGAATTACCCGAGTGTGGATAATACAGGTTTAGTAGCCCACCTTCTGTCGCCTTGCATTCCTGAGGAATTACTCATGTTCTCACTATAAATCTTTGTGTTCCGCTGCTGTTTTAATTGCTTTTAGCATTCAGTAGTTACTACTTAATGTCCTGAATTAAATTCTAATGTTACCACATGCCTGCTTTGTCATCCTGAGCCTTTTTGACTACTGTGTCACATTATTTTGCAGTTATTGACACTGTGCTGCCAAGTCTCTGGCATGCTGGCTGTTATAATGGCACTCTGATCCTGCATTACTGCTTTCTGCGGTTTACCCCTTCAGTATTCTAAAGAGAACTGAGAGAGAGAGAGAGAGAGAGAGAGAGAACACCATATTCAGTATGTCTTACTATTTAGTATGCCTTAACTCTTTGGAGCGTTGACAAATGAAACAGGTAGCTTACTTTTCAACCATGCCTAGATTTTATAGAAGGAAACAAAAAAAGGCTGCCTCAGAAAATTAATCAGAATACAGAGATTGGGCTGTGCACATTTCCCCTTCAACTCCAGTATTTCTTTTAAGCAAAACTGTTCCGAAAGTAGCATCCAATCTTCATTTCACTGTTAGCTTTGTCCTTGCTACCCACCTCAGCTGTATGCTACAACAGCATATGCGACTGATAGGGATGATTTTAACTTATTTTTTTCATTGCTGAAGGAAGTAATGATATAGCAACTTCACAGTACCATGTTGTATTCAAGAGCTGAACTGTCATTTCATTCGTGTCACTCAAACAACAATCCCCCCTTTCTTCCTTTCGGCAAAGCAAAACATTTGGTATCCTTTTCATTTTAGAGCTATAACGTTTCCAAAAGGACCTTCAACAACATTATTGCATGCCACAAATCAATCTTTGGAGTTCAAACGATGAAATGCAAAGTGTCAAAATATATACTTTTGCCTGCCAAAATGATATTCTTCTGCTGTATGTTTCCTGCATGTGTCTCTCTGTGTGTGCATGCGTGCGTGTTTTCAACCTCATAAGCATGCCAGATTTTGTGAAAACATAGTATTCCCCCATCCCATCCACTCATACAAAGAACAAAACAGATATCACAAGTCATAGAGTCATTCATTTAGCAAGAAAGACAAAATACATTATTTTCAACCCTTCTGAATATTTGAGCCGTTGATTTTGGATTCAATCCTTCAAGATTGCCCTGAAAAATCGTCTTAATGAAACTTTACTTTAGCCTCAGATTCTCCATGAGTACTAAATCACTGGCACAGTCCTTCACACCACTGTGATGATGATTCCTGAGTTTTCTAATTTCTGCCATGACGCTCAGGTGATAAACATGGGAAATCGCCTTAAACCAAGTCAAACTGTTGGTCCATCTAACTCAGTATTGTCTACACTGATGGGCAGTTCTCCAGGGTTTCTGATTAGTCCTTCTCAGCCCTATCTGGAAAGGCCATTGATATAGCTCTCTTCCCCACCCTCTTTTTCAAGGAATATGCTAATCTCTATCTGTGAAAAATGCAAGTAATTTGGGGTAGTTGCAGCTAGAGCAAAATGGAGCCCCATAAACATCTTTAGGATGTAAGGATCCTTTTAGAAACCTGACAGGGTGGCAGTATCTGTTGGAGTGTAATGCTGTGAATTCCCATTTACGCTTAACCTGTATATGCATTTAAATAAACTATGTATTGTAAGAATGCCACAAGCCTCCAGTCCTTCATTCCAGGGAAGCCAAACTCTGGGTAAAATGCATGCATATTTTGCGTTCTCACTATTGGGGCAATTGGGGCATAGGGGCATAACAGTATCATCTGAGAATTATTTTATACTGCTGGTGGGGCAATGTACATTCATAGTGTTGTAAACAATACACTATGTAAACATTTCAGGATAAAAGGAGGATAGTTCCCAATAATTACACTAGCAAATGTAAAATCTCTAAAGCCGTTACATTAAGTGAATCTGCTTGGGGAGTTCCACTAGAATCAATGAGCTTATTTCCACTTAAAATTTTAGGCTCACTGCCCAAGAAATCAATGTCTGACATTTCCTAGTCACCCAGAAACTTATTGGCAAGGCTATTCATTAGGTTAAATAGCGTTTTTAGATTTTATAAATGTGACTGACAAATCTGAGTTACATTTTTGTCTCATGGTCTATCGTTTGCAAGATTGTCACAAGATTCCACACTCCCCCATTTAGCCATTAAACTGAAAGAACTAAAAAAATCCCCATGGATGATTACATGTGAATGTGTGCAAATAAACTGAAATGTTTGTTCCTACATCCTCTTGGCTTTGTTGTGCATTTCATTCTACATTTTGATTTTACATAGTCTTTTAAAAGCATTTCACAGGTGTTTGCTGAAGCTCATTAGACTATTTGGAAGTCCTTCATGCTCCCTAAAAGGCAATTAAAATGTGTCTGCAAATTACCTCATGTGGTCCAAAGCACAGCTGCCTCTTGTCCCCCTATTATTGTGCACTATGTCCAAACAGAACGGAAAAGCTGCTTTCATACCTGTGGGTTATAAAGGCAGACATGGCTTCATAGGTGATTGAAAGACTTGGCACCCTTTGATTTGCTCTACACTTACCTTTGTTGCCATAATGAAAAGCAGAGCTGAGAAAGAGTTAAAAGACACAACTAGTAAATTAAGCAGCTGTTGCAACTGATCTCCAGCAGTGGGGACTTAAGTCATTCAAAGGGGCTAACGGCTGAATCTTTAAGAAGCCCATACTTTTATAGACACAGGAGGTAGTTAGAAGTGAGTCTAAAATGATGAGTTTTACTTGCTTAGAATTTCAGTGATTTCTTCAGCTGGAGTAGTACTGAAAAAAAAAAGAAAACCCTCACTTTTCAATGAAATTATTTATTAAAACTGAAAATGCAGTTGGCATGAAGGGATGCAAAAGTTCGATATCCATATTGTGTTCCCTCTTCGATTTTCAAGTTTCTCAGGAAATCTTACTTCAGAGAGACTTTTTTGAGAGATCAACAGCACAAAATCTACAAGCAACGGCTGAAGAGATTCAATGGGACATAAGGCAAGCATCTTGGAACAATGGTGCTCTGTGTACCACTGTGCAGTACTTGATCTGTGCACAGATCTTACCATGCAGAGATCTTAGTATGCAGAGGCTGCCTGGATGGGCAGCAACACACTCTGCTGGCTGCAAGTTTTATTCTTTATTGAGACTGCATGGTGGAGTCCCAGAAGAATCCCAGAAGAGGGGTGTCATTTGGTTTGCCCTGTTGCTGCATTGGATGAGCAGCCTTTCCCAAGTTGGTGCCTTCCAGATGGTTTGGACTACAGCTCCCATCATCCCTGACCATGATGGGAGTTGTAGTTGAAAATGTGTGGTGGGCACCATATTGGGAAGGCGTGTGTATAATGTGCTGGTGTGAGATGGGCCACAGTCATATATAGGTGCAGTTTATTTTTCCTGGAGAGGAGATGCAGTGTGTTTCCCATGACATTGAATGCCCATTAATTTTTATGGGACTGCCCACATGGGGAAGGATCCCTTCTTTTGTACATTAGTATTTCTGGCAGGTGATTTTGCAGGTTATGTATGTTTGCATTTATATCCCACAGCATCTTGATTTTGAATGGGTGATCAGAACGTAAATGCCAAAAATTACAAGGGCTAAGTGCATGGTCTGCGAATGCCAGACGCTGTAGTATTACTGAAGCTAAGCATGGGTGGGAAATCTGTGTGGGAAATCATTGGAAGTTCCATCTAGGGGCAGGATATCAAACTGTAATCAAATCATAAATGATAGAATACCAAAATAAAAATAAGACTAGCAGCTCCACATCACTATAATGTCATTGTCATGAATGAGAATGGAGGTAAGGCTTCTATCACTAACATTTTAGTGTAGGTGAACTCTTTTGTACATCCAATTAAATAATTATACCAGAATATTAAGCTCTTAGGAGAAGAACAGCAAGCGAGAAGAAGGATGTTTGCTTATCACACAGTATCACAAGTGTAGAAAAGCCACTTCACAACCACAAGGTTGCCTGGCTTCTCAGCTAGGCAACAATCCTGTGGGAAGGGCCTACATGACTAGCCCTTCTCACATAGTTGCCTCCACCAAGGAGAAATGGGTCCCACACAACTGAATTAATGTATGAAGGGCCTCCTCCTGAGCTGTCCAAGTACTGCTAGATGCCCCACAACCCAAGGTTAGAACCTCCCTGAAAACCAGCAGAAAGGTGAGATAAGGTACAGTAATTGTTATAAAGCTTAACATTAACATAAACATTATTTCAAATAATCCCACAAGTCTCTTCAGAACTTTGACTAATATGTTCATCATTTCATTAAAGTTCATAAATGCTAGTTCTCTAGACAGATGTCCTTTGCTTTGTATTTGCTGAAAAACCCATTTTAAGCTGGAAGTATGTCAGGAATGAAACGAGAGCCCTGGATGGTTGCAGAAGCATCAGAATCTAATTGTCTCTGTGTCTCTTCCACTGACTAAATTAAAGGGAGTTACTTCCATGGAACTCTGGATATGTGAAAAATTGCCTACCTGACTTCACTGCCTTACCAGCTAACTCATGATGAAACTTTTTAATTGGCCAACGCAGAGTCTTAGTGGAAAATACAATCCAATGCTGAAGTCCTCCCACCGCCATGATAGGTCAACTGGGTTGAATAACACCTTGGCATTCCTTGGGATACTTTTTGCTTTCCATACTTCTATCCAATGATCTTCCGTAGCATGGCTTTGCAATATTCAAATTAACTCAATAGCCACAAGCCTCTCCCAGGTTTTCTTTCATTCCCCAGAATACAACTATTGATTCCTTGGTTCTGATAGGGGTGGATGAACCTACCAATTTTGGTTTCACTCAGTTGTGCCTCAATCCCATGCCCAGCTCACCTGGGCGGAGGGAGGCTATTCGCGGGCGGCGTGAGCAAGCGACAAGTGGAGGCAAGCCATTGGCTGCCTCGTCGTGGCGCTACCAGGCCAGGGAGGGGTCGAAGCTAATTAAGAGCTGCACTCCCCTACTGCGTCCTCTTCATTTTCTCGGCTCCAGCGGGTGCGGCAGAACTTCTGCAGGGACGGAGCCGAGCTGCATGGGTGGAGAGCGGCTGTTTCTCGGGCCTTTCGGCCCCAGGTTTGGCGCACAGACCGGACGGTCCCCGCGCGGCAGCCCCGTGCTGTTTACTTACCTTGGGGGGTCAGAAAGGGTCTCTCTGGCCACGGCTGTGGCCCATTTTTCCTTTTAGTGCCCTGGTTGGGCGGGTGAGCTCTGGATCGCGGAGCGCGCTGGCGGGCTGTCTGCTGCCGCTTGGGGAGTCCGCGGGGGTGTTTCCCGCCTAGAAGGGGCTCATGGCGCCTCCTGGCTTCTGGGCTTCTGAGCTTGCGAATCTGTGTGCACTGCAGCTGGGCTTAGGCTGCGCACGGCTGCCTGCAGGCCCGGGGAGAGATTGAGGGCCTGGGGGGTTTGAGTAGGGGACTATTTAGAGTTGGTGCGTGGACACTAGCCCGCCTTAGGTGCATCTCATCCCCCGGTTGAGATTCCCATTTTACAAGTCAGTGGGGTGGCTGACATACAACTCATTGAGCTTCTTTGCTGAAACTAAGCTGAGTCAGTCCCAGTTAGGATTTGGATGGGAGACCGACTTGAGTTGTAAACCCTGAAAGCAGCTTTGGGGTGGAGTATCACACTTTCATTGCTGTACCAGCTTGTACTTATTAATAATAATACTTGATATAATAATTGGTTAAATTAATAATAATAATAATATATATATATATATATATATATATATTCTTGTAGTTAAATATAACTACTTAGCTTACTATAGTATTGCATTAATAGGTAGCTGAAGTTTGGTAACAACTCCCTTTAGTGAAATTGTAGGTGGTATTTGGTAGAGTTACAGTTATTTGGCTCTGCCTTTCTCTGTCATTAGTTATTGTTGTATCTGCTATGCCTCCTAAAGAGGGAATGGGTGGTAAGAAGGGTAAAGGTAAAGCCCCTCCATCTCCTCCGAAAAGATCCAGAAACAACAGTGGTTCATCCTCAGATGGGGAAATGAACCTGCAAATGGCTGCCTTATTGACAAGAGTACAGGCCATGGAGCAAGACAGAGGTATAGCCACGCCACCGCAGCCATCATCACGGCAAGGCTCCTTGACTGTTAAGCGTCACCACACCAGGATGCAGCGACAGGAAGAGTTACTTTCATCTCTTTCTAGCAGAATGGATGCCATTGAGACATTGCAGAATTCTGGGCAGGATGGGACTGTAATGCAGGCAGGTGAACAGGGACCCCAGGAAGTGACATCACCCCTAGGGGAGACGGTGACAAGGGACGAAGGATGCTCGGCTCAAGCTCCTTTTTCACTTCAGCCTGCAGTAAACCCAGGGCCTCGTGGACAAGGTGAGCAACATCCATGCATGACACCAGCTCCCCCGCAGGCTATGGGAGCTTCTTCCCATCCATGGGGATGGTTCCCATGGTTTCCGGGGATAAGCTGGACAACACCAAACATGGGCGGGGTATTGTCGCACAGTGCCCCTACAGCTTCCATTTGAAACAGTCCAGCGGCTACAAGCGGGGCGGTTACCAACGTTCCCGGGCTGGATTCTTCTCCTTCTTCCCACAGCACCTCAATTGCGCCCAGTCATTCGCAGTTAAAGGGGGCTGGGGAAGGGCATGGTAATCCAATGGTGGTACAGCGGGGCCCGGCGGAGGCACCTAGTACTGGGTTGGCAGCCACTGCACAACAGACAGTATCCACTGAAGCTGCTTGTGCCATGGTATGTCAGGGACTGGCGGGATCCTCACAGGCAAGGCCTGTCCAGCCCAGTCAGGATGTTGTCGACCCTTATGCGGGAGCCGATAGAGCAGCCATCCCTTCTGGGAGCACGTCAGCCCCATTGGGCTATCATTTATTACCCGCCACAAGAGAAAAGATTTGGAAGAGCGAGTATGTAGACATATTTTCCCAACTCTTTAGAGAAATTGAGAATCCAGAAAAAGATAAGACTTATGATAAGGAAGCTGAAAAATTGAGGAGAAAGAGGGTTGCGAGAACTTGGGCAAATTGGCTGCCCGGTTTTCTCATTTACATGGGAGTGTTGCAACAACGCTTCCCAGATAAAGGGACAATTTTAACGAAATATCTCAATATGATATATCGAGCATATTCCATATATGAAGGCGGGGCGTGGTTGGCATACGATGAATCTTTTCGTCATCGTGCTGCATTTGACCATGCCCTACAGTGGGATGCCAAAGATAATGATCTTTGGCTACAATATATGACACCAGCTAAACCAGGTTTTGGTGATAGGTCGGACAGTGGCCATATTCTGGCCAGGCAGCAGCCCACATCCAACTTAAAAGGGAATGTGGGGCAGGTGGTTCAACACCGCCAGCCTTTTTGGGAGTTCAGTTCCCGCGGGCTCTGTACTCGGCCGCAGTGTCGTTACAGGCACGACTGTTCGATATGCGCAGGGCATCACCCCGCTTCCAGTTGTCCCAAGAATAAGAAGGGAGGGGGACCAAATAGAGCTGGTCAAGGGCCCAAAAGTCATGGTGGCCAGCAGCCTCCTCCCAAAGGGCCCCAGTCCAATTAAAATAGAGCCTCTCAGGCGGTTGCTAGCTCATTATACAAAACGCCAAGATGCTACCTACTTAGAGTCGGGTTTTTTAGTTGGTTTTCATATCCCTTTTCAAGGCGAAAGGTCAGCTTCAATTTCCAGGAACCAAAAATTGGTTTCCTCGATGGAACTACTCGTTCAGGAAAAAATTCAGAAGGAAGTCTCAGCCGGGAGGGTGTTAGGCCCTTTCCTCAAGCCACCCATCCCAAATTTAAGAGTGTCTCCATTAGGTATAGTACCCAAGAAAACACAAGGGGAGTTTAGGCTAATTCACAATTCATCTTTTCCCAAAGGAGCATCTGGCAATGATGCAATTCCAGAGCAGCTTAGTTCTGTAAAATACGCATCTTTTGACTTGGTGGTCAATATGGTGTGCAGGAATGGCCAGGGTGCCTTGATGGGCAAGTGTGACATTAAGGCGGCATTTCACATCCTGCCCATCAACCCGGCCGATTTTAACTTACTAGGTTTCTGCTTCCAAGGCCAGTTTTATATTGATAGGGTTTTGCCAATGGGATGCTCCATTTCCTGCGCCATGTTCGAGAAATTCAGCTCTTTTCTGGAATGGGCACTTAGGGACAGGACAGGGGGGCAGGAAGTGGTTCATTATTTGGACGACCTCCTGTTCTCTGGGTCAGCTGGGAGTGACCATTGTGCGTTTCTAATGAGGGAATTTGGAGCTCTTTCAGATGAGTTGGGTGTTCCGCTAGCGCAGGAAAAAACTGAGGGGCCTTGTTCCACACTTAAGTTCCTGGGAATCGAACTTGACTCCATGCAGCAATGCTGCCGTTTGCCCCAGGATAAATTGGACACACTAAAAGAGAGGCTTCTATGCATGAGCTATGAGAGGAAAGTGTCCTTGAAACAATTGCAGAACTGGTTGGCCATTTAAATTTTGCCTGTCGGGTTATTGCGCCAGGTCGAGCCTTCCTGAGACAATTTTGCAATGCTATGGCGGGCCTTCGGGCACTGCATCATAGGGTACGAGTTACTGGACCCATGAGGGAAGACATAAAGGTGTGGCTGGACTTTTTGCAGCATTTCAATGGGGTTTCCTTTTGGCGGTGGGATTTGCTGCTGCAGGCCGAGCTGCAGGTGCGTTCTGATGCATCTGGCTCGTGGGACTTTGGCGTGATTTGGCAGGATCGTTGGTGCACTGAACCGTGGCCTGCAGAATGGTCATCTTCTGGTCTTTGTAGAGACCTCACTTTTTTGGATTTTTTTCCAATATGTGTGGCTGTACATATCTGGGCTACTGAGCTGTCAAACACCAGGGTGCATTTCTGGTGCGACAATTTGGCCATGGTTCAAGTGATCAATTCCTTGTCGTCTCGCAGCCCCAGAGTGATGAAATTAGTTAGAGTTTTTACCCTGCATTGTCTGAAGTATATTATCCTGTTCAGAACTCGTCATATTCCGGGCTTGAACAATGATATTGCTGATGCTTTATCGCGTCATCAGGTGCAGTGGTTTCGAGATCTGGCTCCCTGGGCCCATCAAACATCGGAGGCAATGCCACCTGTCCTTTGGCAGATTGGAGGTGTGAGGTAGAGTGTGCTATGTGGCAGTCCATGGCACCTAGTACCAGAGCAGCTTACCTAAGGACAGGTAGGGAATTTGTGGATTTCAGGAACGTGGCCCACCTTCATCACTCTTGGCCCATACCAGTGGACCATATTTTACAATATTGTGTGTCCTCACGGAGGAAAGGCTTATCAGCCCACACTATTGGGGGTAGGCTCGCTGCTTTGGCATTTTGGGCAAAGATGAAAGGAGTTGAGGATTCCACAGTTGATTTTAGAGTCAGGCGCACTTTGCAGGGATGGCTCAGGGAGACCCCCAAGAAAGCGGATGCTAGATCTCCCCTATCTCCAGAGATTCTATTAGGTCTAAGGGATTTATGGCTGTCCTTATGTATTTCCAATTATGAAGCTCTTTTATTTCACGCTACAGCTTTGATGGCTTTCTTTGGCGCTCTACGGATTTCTGAGCTAGCGGCCTTGTCGAGGGGCGATTTGTCTGACAAGGCTCTTCTATTTAGTGATTTACGATTCACACAGGGTAAAGCTCACATAGTGCTTCGTAAATCAAAAACTGATCAAACTGGGAAAGGCATGGATATCAGGTTTTTCCAGTCTCCTGTACAGGAACTTTGTCCAGTTCAGGCACTTCAAACTTTTGTGGCCATACGTGGCTCTAGTTCTGGCTACCTATTTTGCCACCAGGATGCCTTGCCTTTGATGAGGTACCAATTTTGGATGGTGACAAAACGTGCTTTAAAAGCATTAGGTTTGGGAGGTGTGCAGTTTGGCACACACTCTTTCTGTATTGGAGCTGCTTCAATGGCAGCAGCGGCTGGTTTTTCACCTTCTCAGGTCTAAGCCATGGGCAGATGGCGTTCCTCAGCTTTTAAGACTTATATGAGGAGGTTTCACAGATAAGGGTGTTCAGGGAATGTTTAACTGACTCGTGTTTACTTTTAGATCTCTGGCAGGGGCACGGCTCTATACGTGTGGTCATTTGTGGCCACAGCATGGTCTTTTGGGCCTGCAGAAGGGCTTCCAGGTCCAGTTTCGGTTTGCAGCTGAGGATGAGCCATCTAGCCTCCATCCAGTGGCTTGGCCGTCGTGGCATGAGGTGGGAAGACCTCATCACAACATTGTTTCAGAAGATAGCTACGTAGGCGCCCCCGCAGGTTGTGGTTATACACCTTGGGGGCAATGATCTTGGCCTGCTAAAGGGCAAAGCCCTCGTTTTGCAATCAACTGCTGATTTTTGCAGATTGCGAATGCAGTGGCCTGGAGTCCTTATTATTTGGTCCTGTGTGCTTCCCAGGATCAGATGGAGAGAGGGTAGTGACCCCCTTGCGATGGAGCGTGCCAGGAGAAAAGTGAACAATGAGATCTATAGGGAATTAATTAAACATGGGGATAGTAGCATTAAACACCCTTTGATTTTGCGTAGCTGGAGGGAGCTATATAGGAAGGATGGTGTGCATCTGTCTGAGGCCGGTAATGATATTTTCTTAGCAGATCTGCAGAGGGGTTTGTATGAAGCAATCTTATGTAGGTGGGGGGAGCGACTAAGCAGACGCTTGTCACCCCCTGTGGCGGTTAGGTGCGGCCGTCTCGAGTGTGGGGAAATACTGGTGAGCATTCTCAGGCACCATTGGTGGTGATGGGTAGTACCTGAAACCTATGGCAGGGAGTCTTGTGGCACCTGCTAATGGGTGAAAGGTTTACCTATGAGGCCGATCCTACTCACTCCCTCAGAGTCTTGAGGCACGGGGACGGTGGCAACAGAAGGACTCCCTACCCCGATTGGGGAGCCTCTGGAGTGGCGAGGTGCAGGGCGCCACTGCAGGGGTTAAGGATGGGTCGCCCAATCCTAGAATATGGCCTGATTGTGCCATGTCACGAGATGCCCACTTAGGAGTTCCCCCCCTTTGCAGATCTTTAATAAATGTGGCCCATGTTTATTCCATATATACTGTGTCGTCTCATTATTTCTCGCATCCGTTCTGCAATGTCATTTTTCCAATTTTAAGTTTGATTTATCTCTTTCTTCATGAGCTTGTAATTTTTTTTTAAAAAAAATGGTTGCCATGAACATTGCAAGTCATTTCCATAGCTATGACATTTTTTGTACATTACTTTAATATAATTTACATGTAAACATACTTGTGTGCACTTTCCCCAACATATGCATTTTTGCATGCACTTTTGTTTTTAGAATTGCATTGCCAAATTCAGAAAAGTGTGAATATTGAATTACAACTGTCTGTTGGTTCACATATTTGTTTGGGAGATGCAAATTATGTACATTTACATTAAAATGCAAACTAAATTAAATTCTCTCCATTCCTATGTTCTGCCTCATCCTGAGTCCATCCTCATAGCATTGAATCCTTTGTACTCTTCGTTCTAAATTCTTCAGCTGTCCTTAGTTTGGGCATGAAGCATTGTTCTTTCTTTTTGCTTGGGCACCCAGCATGGCCATTATTTTCATCTGATCTAAAATCACCTGATTTCAAAGACCATTCCTGAAAATCTTTTCCTGTCTTTGAGTCCAATGATGGTTAAGGAAAGAAGCCAGGGTGTTATAGACATTCTTGAGTGAAGCACAACAATTTAGCCACTCCTAATCCCCCTCCTTTTGCCAAGTCTTCTTGTCTCTCTCCATGTTTGTTATTTTCCTCATAGTAATCAGTGTCTAAGTAGAAGTCCCATTTTAAAGTCCCATCTCAATTTTTAATTCAGTTCCCCCCCCCCCCCAAATTGGGGCCATGTCAGGATCCCCTAAAAATGGCTAATCCTTCATTTTGTTTGCCCATCATTCCTTTAGAGCCTTTGCCCATATTGGTGTGCACACCATGGTCCTGTATCCTAAAAAACAAAACAAAAAAACTATTGAATTTGTAACCAAAAGCTAGGAGTTCAGAGGGTAGCCTGTCCACACTGAGAATTTCCACGCATTCTTAACTACCAGTAAATGAGGTTTATTTGTGTTCTCCTTACACCAAAACAAGGTAATTCTAACAGCTTCAGCACTATTTTCTTTCTTCTTTTATGCCTTTTAGATTTATCATTTCCATATCTGCATGGCCCACCATTTCAGTAGCACTCAAGCATTCCTACAATGAGCTCCCCAAACCCCTGTCTTGGTATTTCCATAGGGACATCCTCCTCCAAATGACTCTTTATTTGGCAAATGTTAAACCTTACACCTCTGTCTTTCTCTATCCCTCACTTGGGCTAATTAGAGCTAGTACACTGATCATGTGCTAGCTTGGTCTTGGAACTGTGCATAGATGGTGTCTCAAAATTCTCTACCCTATTTGTGTGCAGAGAACTTTGGGGGACAATTTCACCCAATTTCTCCAGGGGAAGGAAAAATTCTCAAAGAGAATTCTTGGAGGTGGAGCTCACCAGTAGCAGTGGTTGTAGCACAGCTTCTTTCTTTTTTCCTCAGGGTTGTTTTTTGTGTGTGTGCCTCTACTGCAAGTGGCAACATCAGCAAATGTGCTGGCAGCCTGGTCACCGTCGCTCATCCTCAGTATCATTCAAGGGAATTGTATAGGGTGGAGGCTGCTCCAAAATGGTGAAGAAAATTTGGCAGTGGCCAAGAAGGCAGTGCGTACTTTTTCTTCCTATTCTACGTATCCTCATATTTTGCAGCCTCCCAGGCTGCCTGCACTTTCTGATCCAAAAAATCCCTATGGACAACCCATTATAATGATGATGATTTATTACATTTATTTATTTATTCCAGATGGTGATGCTTGGGGATAGTTGCTCCTCAAAGAAGGAGCAGCTATGTGGTGTACCACAAGGTGCCATCCTATCCCCAATGCTGTTTAACATCTACATGAAACCGCTGGGAGAGATCATCCAGAGACATGGGGCGGGGGGCTATCAGTATGCTGATGACACCCAAATATATTTCTCTATGCCTTTGACAACAGCATCAGCAAAGGAGAGTGTGTCTCCTCTGAATGAATGCTTGGAGGCTGGATGAGAATAGAATAGAATAGAATAGAATAGAATTTATTATGGTCGCAAGACCAGCAAAGGAGGCTGGATGAGGAAAAACAAACTGAAGCTGAATCCAGACAAGACAGAGGTGCTTACTGTTAAAAGTCCCAACCTGGGTTTGGAGGTATGTCAACCAGTTCTGGATGGGGTTACACTCCCCCGGAAAGACTGTGTTCACAGCTTGGGGGTGCTCCTAGATCTGTTGCTCCAAATGACAGCTTAGACAGATGCGACGGCCAGGAGTGCCTACTATCAGCTTCGGCTGATATGCCAGCTGCGCCCCTTCCTAGAGTTGAAAGACCTAAACGTGGTAGTGCAAGTGCTGGTAACTTCAAGGCTTGACTTCTGCAATGCACTGTACATAGGGCTACCTCTGTGCCTAATACAGAAACTTCAACTAGTTCAAAATATGGCAGCCAAGTTGGTCACCGGTACAGCTTAGGGGGACCATATTACACCAGCTTCAAAATCACTCCACTGGCTGCCAATTAGTTTCCAGGCAAAGTACAAAGTGTTGGTTATTACCTTTAAAGCCCTACATGGTTTGGGTCCAGGTTACCTGTGGGATTGCCTTCTCCCATACAATCCACCCTGCATGCCCAGGTCCTCTGGGAAGAATTTGCTACAGTCGGCCAAGACCAGGCTGACAACTATTACTTGGAGGACCTTTTCTTCTGCCACTCCCAGACTGTGGAACGGCCTGCCGGAGGAAATTCGTCAACTTAATTGTCTTTTTGACTTTAAGAAAGTCATAAAGACCCATCTCTTCCAGCAGGCCTACCCAGTTGAATTTTAAGAGTTTTATTTGTAATTTAATAATGTATTAATTTTATATGTTCTTAATCAGTTTTCTGTCATTTCTATTGATGTTGTTCCCCGCCTCGATCCTGAGGGAAAGGCGGGTAATAAATAAATAAATATATTATTATTATTATTATTATTATCCAATCATTTTTCTTTCCTTTAATATTTTGGTGTTTAAAATAAAATCTTGTACTTTATGAATTTTAATAGTTGACTTTGAACTAATTTCTACACTTGAAGTAGCTATTCCCATGATATTAAAACACAGTTCCTCACCACATCTCTGAGAAAGACCTCTTTATTCCTACATGACACATGTATATACATACACTTTCATGAACAATGTCCACTAGACAGCATTTGTGTTGTGTATTGTTCTGAAGTGTAGGGTGTAAATAACGAGTCGAGACAATGAAATTGGGTTTAAAATGGGCCACTTTTATTAAAGATTTGCAAAGGGTGAAAACCTAAGCGGGAATCTGCACTCTTGGCCTCCTCAGGCCAAATCTTAGGATCGGGTGAACCATTCTCTAACCTCATGGTGGCACCAATCCTTTGCCACACCATGGTCTTCCCCCATATGGGGTAGGGAGGTCTTCCTTTGTCACCACTCCCGTGCTGCACGGCTCCGAGTAGGTGAGTAGGGGTGGCCTCAAAGGTAAACCTTATCCCAATGATCTGGTGCCGCAAGACTCCCAGATGTGGGCCTCAGGTATTACCCATCACCTCAACGGTGTCTGAGAATGTTCACCAATTCAAAAAGCCCCTAAGGATGCCCGCACCTACCGCCAAAATTAAGTGACCAGATTAATACAGATTCGCCTAATTAATACACCCCATCTGTCTTACAGTGTGAAGTAGGTGAAAAAACTCTTAACCAAATTAGGGTAAGAGCAAAAAATTCCTACTTGGCCTCCTAATGATGACCGGCAAGCCCACACTGTCTACAGGGAGGGGAGAGAGGGAGCCGTGCAGACAATTTAAGCCAGACAGACCCCGCCCAGCCCTGTGGCACCACACTGAGGCCGCCAATCACGCGCCTCCACATCGCCTCTCACCACCCCTACCTGCAAATGTCCTCCCTGCTCAATTGGGCTGGGGATGTTAGGCATGTAGATGAATTCATTACAATACATATCAACATGAAACAACCCACTTGGTCTAATACCTCCCACTGTGGACCAGTATGCTTAGTGTAGGAGAACAACAACAATCCCACTGTATATAAGTGATTACAAAAAGGGAGAGGTGAAACTCTGCACAGAAAGCAAGGAAGATGCCAACAACATCAACTTGGATTTGGGATTTGGGAAAGTGATACACACATTAGAGATGTAGCTTCCGTTAAAACATCTTGTACATCAACAGATGGAAGTATGATGGAAGGAGAAGTACAGATTTATGCATCAAATCTAAGAGCCTCAAAGGGACTGTTTGACATCAATTTGGCAGTGCTTGCTTTCTAAAGATGAAGTTGTTATGTGGCCTTAGAAGAAATAGTCTCAGCACACAAGAAAAATATCCAAAGGTTTGTGCAGGTTGAAGCTCAGAGGCATAATGATATGTGGCGGCAACTAGGAAGATTGAAGCACAAGAATTTCTGCTGCAATCAGCAGTAAATGTGGACATTCACAGCAATGGCCAAAGCTTTCTTACATCAGCTAAGATTTCTTTGGAATAAATGTTCCAGATTTCTCAGAGAGCTTGGACATTCATTTTATTGCATTTTCTCTCAAT
The DNA here is from genome assembly GCA_029215795.1 of Anniella stebbinsi. Classification (NCBI taxonomy): domain Eukaryota; kingdom Metazoa; phylum Chordata; class Lepidosauria; order Squamata; family Anniellidae; genus Anniella; species Anniella stebbinsi. The sequence continues at coordinate 71,564,911 of JARDYH010000005.1, read as the reverse complement.
GGCCGTGTTCAGGCATTTGTCCGTAGTCTCATAACCCATGGCTTTTTCTCCAGGTTTTAAAATTGATATTAAGACAAGGCTTCCTGGTTCAGACACTACAGAAAACTCTGGCTCAATGCCAGCCAGGCTCTGTGCCAAAGGAGGCACATGGCAGAGGGGAGTGGGGAGGAGCACGTGCCCATAGCTTCATAAATCATGCTATACGAAGCCATGAACAAATGTCTGAACATGGCCAATATGTCTGTCATTCCTATTTGAGTCACAGCATACAGGATGATATTACTTCCTGCTATGGAAACACTATTATTGCATATTAGTAGCATGTGAACTATGCACATATCCTTTCAATAACTTCCCTTTGGTTGATATTAGAAATAGCACTTCTCAAAAACTTAAATTGCTTTGCCAGTAACAGATGTGCTGAGAAAGAAAGGGAGAGGATCTGCCCTTTACAGAAACATGATTGAAACGGTAATGTGCCACCAAATAGCTTTATGTTCAGGTAAGAAAATTCTTGCATGACAAAGGAGATTCTTTTTGTACGGTGGCTATCTACTTGCATAGACAATGTTTGACAAATAAATTAATGAGCTGAGCAATTATCAAACCTATTTTAAAATAGTTCAAGCCCTCTATAATTCCTCCCCCCAATGTCAACTAAATCCAATCCAACCTTTTGTATTTTAAATGGTTGCATTTGTGTTTTAAAATTATGTTCTTAAAGTCTTAATAATAAATCCATTATATGTCTAAAAGTGAAGAAACTGCATTGCATTGGGTTTCAAAGACTCATATAATGTTATATCGGACTGCTTGATGACTGATGTGGATGAAAGTTTTTTGGTACACATGTTTCTTCTGATTTCATTTACCACTGATGTTGCTTCATTTGCTATTTGAATTTACACTTCTTTTTCTTTGTTGCAAACATAAAACCACAAGGTGTGATGACAATTTAACAATTATGAACAGGAATTTGTGGAATATTGGTGTTGAGGGACTGAATCATGACGAAGGCAACATATACAAAGTCCAAACTCTAAAGATGTTTACTGGCTCTAGAAGAGTTCTCTGTTGGAAATGCGCCAACAAACACAATTCAGCATGGTACCATGATTCTCCCAACCAAACATTCATCAGATCCATACCTAGTTAACTTTTTATTTGTTCTAGCACTGAGTCTATCTACTGCAGACATCAAGTCATGTCTGCTCCTGTGAGTCAACTCTACTATTCGTTGTGAATAAGCCCAGAAGAAGTGGGACCATGTAGTATAACAGGGCTAGTTAACTGGAAAGGGGAAAATTCTGGAATTAATAAATGAATAATAATTGCCACAAAGAGAAGAAAGCAAAAGAATAAATTACAACAACAAAAACAACAACAGACCAGGTAACTAAGCAGGAGTGTCATGTCATTAAAAAGAGTTTCTTTTGTTCTTGTTCCCATTAGAATTTCCCATTCTTACACTCTCACATAATCAAGCACTCTTGGTTGCTGTGAAATGAGGATATAGAAGACACTGTGCGACTCTGTGAAGAGAGATGGAGGCAACAGGGCAACTACTTTCAGCAGCTCTCCACAGTGCAGCATGGTTCAGGAACACATTAATTCAGATACAAAGCAGGAGGTTTTGTGAATACAAGGAGGGACTATCCCAAACTACAAAGTGACTTTGTGCCGGCAGTTCTTAGGGCTCTAGTCTCTCCATGCCACCGTTCATTTTGGATTCATTCTCTCTGAGTGTTTGAAGATAATGAACAAAGCATAACCCAGTTGTCTGCATGTGAATACATTGCTGCAAATCCACCCCTATATCTTAGGAGGGGAGAGACCTAATTTTTTTATAAAAAATATTTTAAAAATAGGCATCTGCTCATTTCTCTGTTCCCCCACCCCCACATTTGGCTTCCTGGATGTAACATAATATTCAGTTTTGTATCTCTTGATATACATTGCCTTTGTTTTCTTGCCATGCTCTTTTGACTCATCTTGGTTTACACAAACCTTATCTTTCCTCTTCAGTACTTTTAATGTTTCACCTTTACTACTATTTTTCCTTTACAGGCCCAGTTTACATAGAAAAGCACATTCTGGACAATTCAAAAGCATGATTTTTCTCTCCTAGTCAAGGCCACACTATTCCTTTAGATTGCAGCTGAAAACACAGTATTATATTGAAGTTTTCCATATCAAACATATAAAGTGTTGAAGTAATATATGTATGTCTGCAGATCTTTAACACTGCTGGCCCGATCAGGTTCCCCAGACATGGTTACATTGGTGTTTAAAAATACACACACATGCATGTTTCCTTTCACAATGTCCACATTTGCTGTAGAAAACACTGGTATATTTTTGCAGTATCCCTAATGTCTACTACTGACTTCAAACTGTTACTGGAGGTTTTACAGTTTCTCAGCCAGTAACTTTTCCTAGTTCTTTTCAATGCTGTTCTGTAACTGGGTCTTGAGGAAACGCAACAATTTCAGCATGTGGAAGCTAGCTTGTGCTGACTTCCAACTGAGACTGCAGCAAGCCAATTATGTCATGTTCTGACAGTACCTCCTGGAACACCACCACATACCACCCTAAAATGTACACAGAGTATTCTGCAGTTTCAATTCTTCAGATAGAAACTAGTAATTTTGGTGGTGCCTGCATTTTTCTTGAAAAACATTTAGATAATGCAAATATCTACCTTTCCCTGTCTGTCAGTGCCATTGTTTGCTCTGGCAAGTTATACTGCATGACATTTCTGCTTTTCTGCTTGTTCCTTTATGGATTAGTCACAGGGGGATCCCACTTAATTTGGGATCATGCAGCAAACAGGATACAGTCTCAACATTTATGTAGCCAACCAAATTATGTAGCTAATTGCATGACCTCATCACTAAGGGAAATGTGGAAAAATCACCCAAAAGGATGAAACTTTTGGTACTGCTGAAGATATTCTTACTAATGTATGGACTCAACCATTTTTAAGGCAGCCTTGCTAATGGCATGCACTGTAATTTCACATCAACCAGCCCTTACTTTTTCATTCTATGAAACATAGAGATTTTAAAATCTTTTGCCCTCCCATTCATATTCCTATATTAGGATTAGGACCAATATGTATGATTTCAAAATAAGAGTTAAATATCCATATTGTGAGTATGCATATGCAGCTTTGATCCCTTACAGTACTGTCTATTCTCCATCAGCTGTTGGCATTGTTAGCTGTGAGGGAAGGAATCAGGGTCGATTGTTTTATAAGCATTGCATGAATGGCAGTCTGAATAACTGCAGGAATAATGCTGCCAACTGAGTTCTCCTACCATAACATTTCATATTTTGCTCCTGCTTCTAATGAAATGGATCAGGAAATTGCCAGAAAGGACAGTTGAGGAGAGATGCATCATTCTGGCTCATTATTGGATAGCAAGTTTCAGGTGATGGTGGGGTTCACACAAAAAATCACGCATATTTTTGTGTTCATTTTTCAAAATGAATGTTTCAATTGTATGCAAAACAAGAATGTTTGCATACTTTCCTGCACATTTTCGTTGTTCGGTGAATCACATCACAACAAAATGTATGGACTTCAGAGTGCAGATTGTTTGGGTCCACATTCAGTTCTGGTAGGTGTCAATTGGATAAATTCCAGTCAAAACCAAATGAAATGAATTTCTCAGCAATCCCTAGTATGCAGGCGGTAGTACAGAACATGCCAGATAGGTCAACACCAGGGAAATAGCAGGCAGACTGGGGACCCCTAATTGTGGTGTAAAGAAAGGCCTTCCTCCAACAATTTGCCAAATTGGGACTGAATTGGCATACTAGGATCACCTGCAACCCAAGGAGGATTTGGGATGTTGTGTAAGTGTCCAGATGGAAATGACTCTCAGACCTCCTCCAACCAGCAACCTAGTGACACAGTGAATAGAGAGCTAATAATGTCTGAGTATCTTGAGAAAAAAAATGAATTGCTGTATTAGCCTTTATTCTGGGAAGAATATTCCTGCTACAAATGTCATCCTGGCAGTTGGCAATTCAGAAAGAAGAAAGGTGGTTTTGAAAAGTTGGTGCTGTATAAATTAATAAATGATTGCTTTACTGCTTTCATTAAAAATGTCACTAGAAATATGGTGATCCATGATTCATAGCAATATGATATAAACCATATAATAAACACTATTTGCATTGATAGTACAGTATTTCATTATGTACATGTTTTATCTGAAACTAGGTATTAAGGATTTACTTTGCTGGTTTATGCATTTATGTACATCTTTTACACATGCCTAGAGGAAGATGGTTGAAAAAACATATTGGGCTTCTGGAAATGAATCTTATTTCATGCCATTTTGACAGTAACGCATTTGTCCTTAGTTTTTTAAAAAAATCTTCTGCCATTGATCCTCTTTTTCCTTCAATTCATTTGTTTTACCTTTCATGCTTGAAACTTTACACTAATTTTTCCTTTTTGACAAATAATTAGTCTGAGGTCATTCTATATCATAATAATATTAGACAGAGAGATGGAAAGGCCTTCTCTGGGTGCCCCCACTGAATAACAAGAGGTGGCTGGCCATTAGAAAGACAGCCTCTTCCATGGTGATGCTCTGGTTATAGAATGCATCTTTTTACTCGCTTTTTTTCTTTGTTTATGATCTAAGTTTTTTTTCCATTACTATCTGTTTAAACTTGATAAATGTTTTAGCCAAAACCCTGTTCAAAATTGTGCTCAGTTTTATGAATGAACATCAAAGCGTTTTGAATTTTTTATAGCCCTACCTAGAACATCATTAAAATATTACAGTTATAAACTTCATAGAGTAGTCTGGGAGTACTCGGAGCCTGAGTAAGCTGCAAGGCATGGAGGGTGGGGAATGGGATAGATTTGGTATAGGAAAGGGCTTCTTAATGCAAGTGCTTTTCCCGTGCCTCTCCCCCCTCCTTCACACATTGGGACCCACCATGAGTGACTGGAGACTCCCTTGAAGAAGGCTGGATTGCCGTGGGCACTCATGGCAGGTTCAGGTAAGGGCAGGGGGCTGCAAGGTGGGGGCAGGAGGTGCATCAGAGCCTTAAGAGGCCCTTTCAGGCAGTGGCCCTTCAAAAAACCTATTAGCGGGGTGGGGAGGGCATATGATACTTCCCCAAGCCTGGGGAAATTGCACATCCCCTCCACACCCGACAGGAGCAGTAGGCAAGGAACCATGGGGCAAAAATCTCCCTGGATTCAGAATCAGATTCTGAAGAAGCAGAAGACCAGCTGAGGCAGGAAGCAGGGGAGGAAATTCTCTAAGACTCTCCAGGAGTCAAGGAGGAATCTTCCCAGGAGCTTATTGAACAGGAGGCTCAGAGATCATCTTCTCCCTTCTCCTTTCCTCCAGAATTCAGTCTTCGTTGGAAGGGGAGGGAGCATTGGAATTGACAGATCCCAGAGTCTGCTGCAGTGTCAAGTGGATGGAGTTGAGAAGAGATGGGGGCAGTCTGCCAGACTAGCCACATGGCAAAGGTTACAGCTTGAAGACCCTCCCTGGAGGAGGTGTCCAGTAAAAGCTTGTATGGCGCAGTGGGAAACCATCCATTTAGCTGACAGGCAACTGCCTTGCTTTGTTGGGCTAATTAAGCTTAGAAGATAGCTCCTAGCATTCCCAGTCCTTTCAGGTGTGAAGAGGTGTCTATTTACTGAATAAAAGTTTTGTGGATTGCACAGCAGACCTCTTTATTGCTTCACATCTCAGTGGGAGGGTTTAGAATCACAACAATCAATCATCACCATTACCATCATAATCGACTATGTACTAAACACATATCTGGGTATGGAGGGGGTAGACAAATTACTATTTTGTGTAAATATAGTGTGTATATAAATCACAGTAGATGGCACTTTGCAAAGAGAAAGTCCATCAGATGCACACAAATACAGCATGCCATGACCCTTTCCTTCCAGGCTCAATTCTGATTGATAGACTAAAGATAACACCAAACGTGAGAGCAGGAAAAGTGTGTTCAGTTCTGTCATAGAAAAGAGCATGACAATTCTATTAAGAGCTGCAAAATGTGACTTAAGATGCTCTTACTTACAAAGGCACAAAAAGCAAGCAGAAATTTTCACGCCCTAAGAGGTCCTGCATGACTGAATTGCAATCACATAGTTCTATGTACATTGGTCTGCAGCTGTGAATGAGCTTGAGGATTAAAAGACCTGATCTGACTTCACCCTCCTTCAGCAATCATTTTCAAAAATTCAATTACTTTGCACAATATATTCCAAGCTAAAGAGAAATATCTCCCTGTTTTACAACATATGAAGACCCCTCCCCTAAAGAAACCTTACATTTCATTCAATTAGTTACAGTGTAGCTACAGATTTTTCATTATGCACAGGAGAGGATTTTTATAAGCTTATCCTTTGGAGGGGAGGGGAGGGGAGGGGTGGGGGGAAATCAAACTCATCCACTCTGTATTTAAAATTACTTTTGTAGACCATATATTATCAAATAATTTAAAAAAGGTGTAGAGGAAAACATTACAGTTAATATTGTCTCCATTATAGTTAAGTTAATGTGCCTTCCAAGATATTATAAGGAATCCATATTCACATTCATTTGTAGGGTAATCATCTTATGGTACAATCACACCATCATCGGTTGCTGCATAATCATCTTCTCTCATCCTATGCCCTGCACTGTATATACTCAGGGATGAGTAAACCATAACACTCTTCAAACACTTCAAAGGTTGCCACACAGAGGAAGGCCAGGATCTCTTCTCGATCATTCCAGAGTGCAGGACGCAGAATAATGGGCTCAAGTTACAGAAAGCCAGATTCCGGCTGGGAATCAGGAAAAACTTCCTGACTGTTAGAGAGTACAACAATGGAACCAATTACTTAGGGAGGTCATGGGCTCTCCGACACTAGAGGCATCCAAGATGCAGCTGGACAGCAATTTGTCAGGGATGCTTTAAGGTGGATTCCTGCATTGAGCAGGGGTTGGACTCGATGGCCTTATAGGCCCCTTCCAACTCTATGAGCCTATCCACATTGCTCTTAAAATGACTTATATTCTGTTTAAAATGTGTGTTTTTAAGTTGTTTCATTATGTGGTAGGACACACTGAGCAGTACTTACTGTTCATAGTGACTGCTTCCTCCGTCCTCAAAGTGTTCAATGGTGTATTACAGGGTTAATTCCTGGACTCTTCTTTTTTCGTTTCTGTTTTGCAGGTTGCTTGACCCACCCACTTCTGTCTCCGTAACTCAAGCAGCCTGCAAAACAGAAACTAAAGAAGAAGAGTCCAGGAATTAACCCTGTAATACACCATTGAACACCTTGAGGATGGAGGAAGCAGTCACTATGAAACGTAAGTATTACTCAGTGTGTCCTACCACATAATGAAATGTCTTTAAAAACCACGTATTTAAACAGAATATAAGTCGTTTTAAAGGCAATGTGGATAGGCTGTATGATTCTATGATATTATTGCTTAACAGAACATACTGGATATAACAGATGAGTAGTAGCCTGACCCTGATCCTTTGGATCTTCTGTTAAAGTACAAGCACTGGTTTGTACCACAGCAGCCAGAGCAACAACCAGTTTGTGTAAATATGACAAGGCAATGGAACATCTGTTACTCTGGTGTTGCACAAGGAATAAGGTGGAAGAACCTGACCTCATCCATGGACCAACAGATGCAGGGAACTTGTGCTCCTGCCTGCCCAGCCAATAAGACATCCATCACTGTGCTACAGTTTACACAAGCCAAAGTTCAAAAAGTCATATTCTGTGCAGTCCCAATGCATTATGCAACATAGCAGAACTATCATAAGTTTTACTTCTAATATTTATTGTTTTGTAACAGTTCCTATCTTTGGGTAAGCATTCTTTATTTTAGAATAGCCATTATTTTTATTTTGAAAAATAACAAAGAAAAGTAATAAATAAAAAAGGTATAGAGCTGACTTCTTACACATTATTATTATTATTATTATTATTATTATTATTATGCTTATAGTGTTTACAACATTTGAAGCTCTAAGTGTTCAGTATCCACTGATTTTTACCTAGGGCTAAAGGCCTTAAAGTCTAAATGGATAAATAAACACACTTTAAAGCTAATTGAAGGAAGATCATTTTTATAGTTAGTATTCAAACAACCTATAGAACCTTGAAAGAAATGTTACAGACCCTTGCTTTTTGCCACCCTAGCTTACTGCAGCCAGTACATTAAAAAAAACACAGTCAATGAACTCAGCTTGGCTCCTCCCTCAGTTCGGTGTCTTGGGCAACCGCCCAGCTCACCCACCCCTAAGGACGGTCCTGGATGGGAGTTGAAATGGGAAGCAACTAGTGGGCACCAAGCCGGAAAAGGCTGATACAAATGGTCCTTACTTAGAGTGCCTGCTATGAATTGCCTTTCCCCTTCCCAGCTCTGTTCCTTGCCCAGCTTTGTAATACTTGTGTGCGGCAGCAGATACGTTTAGAGCAGCCCCAGTGACTGTTGATGTTTCAGCATTTTAGCTTGATTCATTGCCACTAGTGCTAGAACAAGAGCACTAGCTAAGGTAAGATGCTTTACCAACACCAATTCTATCAGTTGTTATGCTGCCAGTATGCTGGCCAATAGAATCAGGTCATGAAGGTTTATTTGGCATGGAAAATGTAATGTTTCTCCCTTGCTGATTTCATGAGAATGAGTGAGTCATTGTGAACTATTGATCAACTACCGTGCTTATTTAACTTCCTAATTTAGCATTTTGACAAATGCCCTCCATTCATTTTGCAATATTTTACTTTCAACTGAACTTTACTCACGTTGCCTTCATAGGTTTTATGTAATGAAGAGTTAGCAAGGGAAGTCAATATTTGGCCTAGTAGTGTGTGGTACTTATATACTTTCAGAGATCATTTTAGTGATCTATTTTAAGAGATGGATTGTGCCAACCTCTGCTGTTTTATTAGAGCTGTACAAGCATGGTGGTTTAATAGGAGTAGCATGAGAATTTAATGCTTTAAATCAAAGCCAGAATAAACATCCTACTGTAAAGCCTACACTTAACTGCTATTTCAGAGAACAGATAACCTAGTAGTACTGGCAGAAACTTTATTCATCTTTCATTTGGCCTATGGATGAGACTTAAAATTGATCTCTGTCAAGTAAAGCACCATGATCTGAGAAAATATAAGAAGATAATTTGATATCCCTGAAACAACTCTCCATTGTTCTTACACCAAAGAGCATTAAGTAAAAAAAACCAAATACTTGCAATTCAAAGTCTCAGAAATGGTATCCAGGGGACAGATACAAATCCCATTATAGCCAAAAGAAGACTTTAATATAGTGAAATCAGGCCTGAGATTTTAAAGGCTGATAATCAGCCTGTAACTGCAGTCAGCCAAAAACAACTGGTTCTCTTGTATTAACTGATCTAGATACTGGGAAGAGAGAGCCACAGATAGAAAATGTACAGGAATATGCACTTTCTTGCTAACCTTCCTTCCATGTTATAGTTCATTTATGACATTTCTATATCACCTCATAGCCGAAGCTCTTCGGGCAGCTCACAAAAAATTAAAAACCATTAAAATAAATTATCTAAAGTATAAAAACCACTCAAATAAAGACATAACACAGCTTAGGTTTCTCCCATTCAATAGTTGTTGTTGTTTGTCTCAAATTCTTTTTGTCCTGAATATGGAGAACTATGTGAGTTTTGGCCTTTTAAAAAATAACAACAAAAACACAACAAACTCAAAACAGATCTGAAACGACAGTCTCACCCATCTCTAGTTGCATGTCTAAATTTTTCCACTTTAATCACCATCACACTGTTCATTTTCTTTATAATGGAATATAGGATAATATATATGCCTAAAAAGGAGTAGGAATACAGGATATATTTTATTACAAACGTGTTATACAATATTTTTTAAACTTTCCATAATGCCAATTTTTTCAAACACAAGCTTGTTCTGTTCCATGTCTGCATCAGTTTACAATTCACCCCCCCGAAAGTCCATATGAAAATCCATATGCATTTTTATGTGAACAAAAATGTGCACATCTTATTATATCCACTTGTGATGCTATTTTACTTAACGTCCAGATTTTTGTACGCTGTTTTCCCTAATGTAGACCTTTTTTGGGGGGATTAGAGAACTGCACTGCAAAATTTGGAAAGGTGTGAAAACTGAAGGGTAATTGTGTTCTGCATGTATTAGCTTGGGAAGTATGAATTAGTTCAGTTTGTATTAAAATGCAAATGAAACCAATTTCTCTTCCATCCCCACTGAAGATGCTTTACAATGAACATATAGAGCATGAATATGGTAAACATGTGCATCATATGGGTAGATTCATCAGAGAGTCACGAATGGCTAAAATTACATTCATGAACAAGAGTGACCAAAACCATTTTTTCTTTCTGGTGTTTTTTGTGTATCATATTCTTCATTTTTGAGACAAGCCACAAAGGACCACTTCACAAACACAAAGGTGATTCATATCATTTCAGGACTCAGGAGGAACCAGAGTCAACAGCAGGAGGGCAAGAAAGCACATAATAACCCAGCAGCATTTGCATGGCTCGTTTGCGCTTTCCTTTTGTGAAATGAATATCCAGCTGCAATTCTGTATAGCAGAGATGCTCAAGCAATGGTTTTCTCCTGGGATCACACATCTTAGCTGAGACAATGATCAGAAAAGAACTTTTTAAATTATTATTTTATAATGTTGTAACTTTGAGTCTGTAGGATACAACCTTCTAAAAGATAGCCAACTACTTAAAAAAGAGCATGCCTGATTATATATTCTTCTGTGTTTTCCCTCAAGAGTTTTTCCCCTGGTTGTCGTATTCCAGTTTGTCATTGGATCTTATCAGTTAATAAATATATTTATGTATAAGGTGCAGTTGTCAAGCACCAATGCATCATTTAACGAAACACATTTCAATTTTTGCAAAGTTATTTGAAATTGTACCCTAATGGTCCTCAAAAAAGCAGCAGCTTCTCTTTATGCCAGGATAAGATAGATGTATGAGCATTGATTCAGAGTGGATTTTGTTATGCACAATATAATCACTGAAGAAAAGTACCATGTTAAAATACTGCCAACTTCATCCTTATGCCTTCAAAACTTCTACTTTAGAGTGGAGTGCAAATGGCCACTTGAAATTCTCCGATTTATTTGTGGAGAAATGAATGCAGAGGGGTGATTTTGCTGAATTCCCCTAGCAATTTATTGGGGAGAGGGTCTCATCATTAGCAGTTGCAGCAGCACAACTTCTAAAGTTTTTGTTGTTGGTTGTAAGTCTTGGCAGCCTGGTCACCATTTTGAATCCTCCACAATGCTCCATTGGTATCATTCTGGGGTAGTCTGGAAAGGAAATGGTGGTTGCAACAAAAACAAATGTGGAGAATATGTGGAGAAATTCTGCAATGTGGCCTTTTTTTCTGGGGGGGGGGGTAGAAAGACGAAAAACCTGGAACTTTTTTTTCAGAAAAATGTCTTCAGAGAAATTTCAGCTGAGCTCTACTTTGTTTGATCCCCATTCTACCCATTCACAGCTAGTAAAAAGTGGCAACTTCATTTTGCTTGATATCTGCATTTATCTATCATAAATGGACACCAGAATTAGCCCACAACTTGGATATGTTTGTGATGGATTGAAGCTATAAACAGACAACTGGCATGGGCTCAGAAGGAGGTGAATGATCATCTCCCTGCCCCGGCTCCCGACACACATATGAAAAGATGACTGTTCATAATAGCTCATACTCAACTTCAAAAAATTATGCAGTGGCCATTTAGCAAAGTAGCAAATGACTACTGAGACCTCTCCCAAAATATTGCCAGCTACATCTCATATTACTGCACTCATTGGGTGACAAGCATGAACTGACATACCATTTTGGCTGGCTGTGGTAAACAAATCAAAGTTTGTAGTCAGGACCATGCCCCACCCTTTCAGGGCAATCCTGTGCAGTATGACCCACTGTGTGCACAAGATTGCAATTTTAGGGTTGTACCTCTCATGCTCCATCAGGGAATCCATAATCTGTCCTGGGCAATAGCTCAGGCAAAGAGGTCCAATGTGGTTAAGATGGCTGAATCACATCTGTAACTAGAGTTAGGTTCAGCACAATGGGCAGCAACCCTGGAGCTAGAGAACTAACAAGTTACTCCAGCAGTGTTCAGGAGCAGCTTGCAGGCTTTCATAGTCAGGCCTGAACAGTCTTTCTGGAAACTGTCCTCAGGTGTTGCATCTCATTGTTAAAACCAGTATTTTTTTCTGGCAGGTGTTGGCTTGTCCTGGGGATGAAGGTTGGAGCAGTTCTCAACTGCTCCTTGGGATCTCCTTATTTACTGGAGGAGTCTGAGCTGCACCCCTCTAGTCAGGGGGCAATGGCACCTCCTGGGGGTCATGTGGATAATACATGGGGTCCAAGGCAGTTTGCCCCACTTCAGAAGAACCAGGGACTGGTTCTGGTGCCTTCACAGAGTCACTGTCACTGGAGGATTTAGTCTATGAGGGCTCCCTATCCTGGGCTATAAAAATATCCAGTGGTGTCCTTTTCGGCGCCAGGTCAAGACTTTCCTTTTCTCCCAGGCATTTAACAGCATATGATGAGGGGTTTGTGCTGTTGCTATGCTTTGACCCAGAAGGATATTGTAATTTTAACTTGTTTTTATGCTTTATGGTTTTAAATTTTGTATATCGGTGTTTTTAATGTTCAATGTTTTTAATTTTTGTAAACCGCCCAGAGAGCTTCGGTTATGGGGCGGTATATAAATGGAATAAAATAAAATAAATAAATAAACCAGCAAAACAGAAACAGCTACTGGATGCAACATCTCTTCCACCTTCTAGCCACCATGCATGCCCCAAATCAGCTCCAGTGGAAGGGAAACAACCAATGCATGAGTAGAAGTCTGCTTGTATGATGTTGGATTTAGCCCTAAGTCCTGCCCTTACACTGCTCCTCTGCAGGAGAATGCATTATTCCTATTTCCAGTTCAATGTTTTAGAGCTGGAGGCATGGAACAGTAGCTTGTTTGACCTGCAGGTGGCCCAAATGAACCCCTTCTCCAAAGCTTGTTGTAACAGTGAGGATGATCCCCACTCTCACTTCAAGTCTGAGCTATAAAGGAAGTTCAGGGTTCATCTCATCAACTACCAGAGGATGATGAAACTCTTGCTAAAGCAAGGATGGCAAGCAGAAATGTGCACTCCTGAACATAAAGGCTATTTGCCCTTCAACATGCTCCTCTACTTTTTATGTAGCTATATTACTAATGCTACACAATTCCAGGAAATATTAACATCTGTTCCTTTGAATGAATGTTGCCAACCAATTCCCTATTTCTCAGTGTTGTTTTGACCATTTCTTTGTCTCCATCATACTGCAGTGTAGAATTTTGGGTAACATTGTCACTACAGAGAGCAGGAATTGCTTAATTATGTATTTTCTTTCTTTTCTGTTTCTCCTAATTCCTTAAAACTTCTTTTAATAATATTTTGTGCAAAATTTCTCCATGATCTTTAAATGCCATTAGAGCATAAGATAAGCCAAGGACTTGCTATCAGTGGACACATTCCTTTCCACGTACTTCCCCCCACTTTCCCCCACAATCTTTACTTGCCCTTCCATTCTCTCCTTAGGGTCCCATCCTACAACTCCCTCTCTCCTGCCAGAATCATGTCACAGCTCCTGAGCATATACTTCCAACAATATTCTTATAATGAATAGTCAACAGTTATGATTTTAAATTTGTACTGCATACTACAAGAATACTGATGTCAGGTTTTGCTGTTCAATAAATATGATTAATAGGAAAAGCTGAGAATCAAATTTTGGCAGGAAAACATCTCCCAATTAGGCTATTTGTTAGGAACAATGAACTCTCAAGAACCAGTGTTTCCACTAATGAATATATATCTACCTCATTGAATAATAGAAAGGACCTTGAATGTTATCTAGTCAACCTCCCTGCAGAATGCAGAATCTGCAGTGCAGGATCCAATTACAGCATCTCTGACTAGGGCTGTGAACAGGTCCGGATCCCAAATCTGGACTGGAGTGATCCAGACCTCCCGAATCCGAATCTGTACCGGATCGGGGGAGGTCTGGATCATTCTGGACTGGATTGGATTGTTCTGGATCATTCCGGAGATCTGGGGCCCATTGGCCTTCCAGGTCCCTGGGTGCCAGCTGCGCAGCCGGCACCCAGGGACACCAAGCCAGCGGTGAGTCCATTGGACTCACCGCTCTCCCCCCACTCTCCCTACTTACCTGCTGCCTCATCGCTGCCGCTGCTTCCGCTCTACTGAGAACCAGGCCTCTACTGAGAACCAGGCAGTGGAAGATACCATACACTATGTGCTATATTGTAAACTATACAAAATCCCTAGAGATAAACATCTAATGAGATTTTTAGCACTGAGGGCGAACCTCTCAGATATGGATAAAATAATATATTTACTCTCAAATGCAGCCAAACTCATCATGCTAAATGTGGCCAGGTTTGCTGCGAAAGCAGCATGGATTAAGGAAGCTCTAGAAGACGTTGATGCCAGCTAAGATAGGGGGTCTATAATTGTGTATTTTTAGAAATTATTTTGTACTTGTCTATTCTGTAATGTATGTATTGTATGATGCTGATTTTGAGATCAGGCTAAAATCTATTTTAGGTTGCCTCAACAATAAAATTACACCAAGGAAAAAGAAACCAAATGCACAGTTACAAGATGGGGGATACTTGGCTAATCAATACAACAAGCGAGAAGGATCTTGGAATTGTTGTAGATAACAAGCTGAATATGAACCAACAGTGTGATGTGGCTGCAAAAAAAGCAAATGCTATTTTGGGCTGCATTAATAGAAGTATAGCTTCCAAATCTCATAAGGTACTGGTTCCCCTCTATTCGGCACTGGTTAGGCCCCATCTTGAGTATTGCATCCAGTTCTGGGCACCACACTTCAAGAAGGATGCAGACAATCTCGAGCGTGTTCAGAGGAGGGCAACAAGGATGATCAGGGGTCTGGAAACAAAGCCCTATGAGGAGAGACTGAAAGAACTGGGCATGTTTAGCCTGGAGAAGAGAAGATTGAGGGGAGACATGATAGCACTCTTCAAATACTTGAAAGGCTGTCTCACAGAGGAAGGCCAGGATCTCTTCTCGATCAACCCAGAATGCAAGACACGGAATAATGGGCTCAAGTTACAGGAAGCCAGATTCCGGCTGGATATCAGGAAAAACTTCCTGAATGTTAGAGCAATACGACAATGGAACCAATTACCTAGGGAGATGGTGGGCTCTCCCACATTAGAGGCATGCAAGAGACAGCTGGACAATGATCTGTCAGGGATGCTTTAAGGTAGATTCCTGCATTGAGTAAGGGGTTGGACTCAATGGCCTTATAAGTGCCTTCCAACTCTACTATTCTATTATTCTATGATTCTATGAGATAGGACAAAGGCACAGGAATGGAGTTAATAGCCCTCACGTAAGGCTAGATCAGGTAATTCAGTTTATAATAGACCTCATAAAACACATTCACCAGAGGCAAAGGTGGGAGTAAATTTGAACAGAATATGAATGCTGGATGGCAAGAGTGATATCTGGTCTGCACCTGGTCATGAACATGCTAATGTGATCCTATTGTTGAACTCCAGCCTGGACACCTGTCTTAAGACAGTCATTAGTATCTATGGTCACTTTTTGTTAGACTAATAGAAATAGTAAGGCTTTTGTTTCCAGCAAGTACAGCCATCATCCCCATGTACCCTCTTTTGTTATCTGAAATGAAAGGACAGCTCAGTCTTTCTCCCATGGCAAGTGGTATCATTCCAGTGTTTATGAACACTGGTGTCACTGCTTTTCTCCAAAATTGTATAAAACCCCTCAGGTTTTGAGAGTCAGTGTCCCCCACTACCCATAGGCATGGGGCCATGCTGCTGAAACCACTAGGTGTCTTACCCCCCCCCCCCCGGGAAAGGTGCAACACTGCAGCTAAAATTGCTGAGTCTCTCCTCCCAGAGAAAAGGCTCCTGCTCTTTCCTTCCTCTTCACTGGGACCAGGAGCTGCAATGCACACTAGTTACTGTCTTCAGGAAAGGGCTTCAGACCAGGGAAAGGTATATTACTTTTAGAGATTCCCTCCCTTCTTTTCCCTTCTGTGTGTGTGTGTGTGTGTGTATGCTCTAAGTCTCAAGAAGACTCCTTCTCACAATCTTGGAACTACTTTTAAGCTTCCATTTGCTCAGCTAATTTCTCCAAAACTAGCTTATGCATTTGAATCTGTTGAAACCTCAATAATTGTGTCATTGTGGTGTTATCCTCTTCAATAGTGTAGTTTTCTTTGGATAAGAGTCACCTTCTTAGCCACAGATGCTATAATGCCAATGTCTAAAGGTTCCTTATAAGCGAATGGGTAGGTCTCATTAGAATGTATGTAAGTTTGTACATGGGTCTAACGAGAGCAAATAATAATAATAATAATAATAATAATAATAATAATAATAATATATTTATTTATCACCCGCCTCTCCCAACGGATCGAGGCGGGGAACAACACCAAACACAAAACACAAAAACTGATTAAAAGCAGATAAAACCAGTACATCATTAAAACACCAATAAAACACCAATAAAACACTTTAAAATTCCTCTAGGTAGGCCTGCCGGAAGAGATCAGTCTTTAATGTAACAACATCCTCATCCAAGTCATTTATAAAAACACTCACCAGCACAGATCCAAGGACACAGCCCTATGGCTCTTTCAGTAGTGCATCTAGTCTCTCATCTAAAAACAGTTCACTCTCCTTGATAAGCTGGGGTGTAGTGGTATGCCTGAAACCCCTTCATCTTCAGGTTCAGCAGAGCTAGCAATTTGCAGCAAGACAAGAACGGCACATATACTGGAGGTCCCCTCAACCACTCCATTGATGTCCATGGTGCCTGAATTTTTAGATGAATCTTCTGCCTACTGGGATCTCACTCAATGTTCCCCACAAAACTTCCATGCAGGTCTCCCCTCTTTGCTCACTTTGTCTAGACATTCTGCCACTTGCTCCCAGGAAACAGAGAGCCTTCCTACTGAGTTGACCTGCTGTGATTATTCCCAGCTTTTGAAAAATATCCAAACATTCCCAAAACCAACACTCTTTTAGAAAAACTGTATCCTCTCCCTAAGATTGAGCTTTCTTACAATGGCCAAAAAGACTCACATAATACCAAGCAAAGGAGGAGAAGGGAAAAGTGCATAATGGCTCATTGCATAAACCCTAAGTCATCCCATCATGGCTGCAGTTGGATGGTGATAAGACTAGGGATGTATGAAAAATTGGTTTCAGTTCATTTTAGATCAGAAATTTCCCAGTTCACACTTCTGACATTCAACACAATCTGAACTAGAAGTCCATACAATTTTGAGCTTGTGATACAATTTGCGGACCAAAGAAAAAAATGTGTCTGAAAAATGCACATAGAAAAGTGCATACTTCTGGGAAAATGCACATAATCTTACTTTAATCAATATTAGAAAAAATCAAAAAATTATGTACCAAAATACACACGATTTTTCATCTTAACAAGAAAAAAGTTTGCAATCTGATATGGATATGAATTGGAACAAGTCTTGAGGTGAAATTCGCAGAACCTCTACAAACTGACATTTTGCCAATTCGCTCATCTCTAGATAAGACCCATAGATATGATAAATGTGTCTGAATAGCTCAACAACCCTCAATTCTACTTGCTTACTGTGTGACATCCTGTCACAGGTCACTATACTTTCATACTTTTAAGGAGAACTAACATTATAGCAGCAAGAAATGTTAGCATCAAAGTAATAGATGAGTGTTCCTCTAAAAGGCAATTTCATTAAATACCATTGATATTAATCTTTCTGGCTGTTAATTATATTCTTTTTGACGTATCATCCCTATATGACCTTTTCTCTAGAATTCTTGTGAGTATGTATAACTGTAGCCATGGAAGCTCAAACATGGACGTAAGCAGAAATGCCTTCTTTTTCAGTGTAGCAAAGAAGATGGAATAAGCAATACATGTTCTGGGTTTGAAACAAAAAGTCACTGAACATGTTGGTTAACTGTTAAAACAAAATTAAAATAAAGCCCATGTTTATCTCTTGCCATTAGCTGCCATTTTTCTTGCGTTCTCGGTTTTTCCAGGCCACAATACATCAAGTTGATTTGTCCAATAATGCAGACGCTAAGATATTGCTGAAGAACTTAAACTTTTTGAACTAGAAGTGTCCCGCCAATATTTAAACACAATTAATAATGGCAACCCCTAATAGAAGAACCTGAACTTAGGTTAAAAAGAGTAAAGGCTGGCAGTCCTGAGATTAAAAAAGTAATGATTCTGCCACTAAACCACTTTTACACCAGTCA
Organism: Anniella stebbinsi; assembly: GCA_029215795.1. NCBI lineage: Eukaryota > Metazoa > Chordata > Lepidosauria > Squamata > Anniellidae > Anniella > Anniella stebbinsi. Next base: position 71,546,495 of record JARDYH010000005.1, on the reverse strand, counting down.
ATACTTCAAAGCATCCAGATTTTATTAGATCCACTGAATAAGCAAAATAAGGTAATGTGGGTGTTTAGTACTTCTTTTTTTATATATAAAGAATCTTTTAATTGGACAAGTGGAACACAATTCCAATAAAAAACAATCTAACATCAATTAAGTTTGAAGAAGGAAGTAGGTGACAACAGGGTTCAAGAAACAGCTACCAACCGGGCATCTAAGCACCCTAAATGAGTCAGCTAAATATTCAGGCTCTCTTGTAGGTACTGCTATTTTTCAGAATTCAATTACATTCACAAACTTTGTGCCAAACCAAGTAGTGAATCAACACAGTTTGCATTTTTCACTATCTGCATCATTGATATGTAGCTGTACTCCAGTTATCAGCTTCTTTGGCAGACATACAAGCCATATACTTCATCGGCATGATGAACTAGCTTAGGTTTTCAAGTTTTATTTGGGAGTAAATAAAACATATTGTCATAATAAAGCACAAAGTTTGCATTAAAAATAATCAGAATTGCAATCTTTATACCCTTGGATGTGAGGGAATGAAATTAATATGTAAAATTTGTATAAAATTAAATATGTAATAGTAACATGATTTTAACACTTAGTTGAAGTGCTGTATTTTCTGAGTCCAGAAAATACAGCACTTCAACTAATTTCTAAACCCTTCCCAACTCAAGGAAACAGGGATACTATTTACATTAATTTCATGTCATCATAAATGTAACATAATTTGATTTTACATTTATTCTGATTATTTGATTCTTCTAAGTTTTAAAAGGATATGACAGCTACACAAATTAATTTATAGTAATGCTTCTTCGAACATTCTTGCATTCAATTGTATGTCATGCAGTATATTGTACCTAGTGGATTATAACTTCAAATGTAGGAAAGACACAAAAGCTTTGAAGTAATTTACCATCCAAGTCTTTCAGTTGGGTTTGAGCTTCAGTACTGATCTGCTTTGGCCTTGGGACACCTTGGGCCAACCCGGTACCACCTCAGTTTTGGGTCGAGACAGGCTGAATTAGCCTGCCTCAACTTGGATTTGGGGATTCGACATGAGGTGGTGCATAGTCCTACTGGGTAATGGTAGGAGTAGTATAATTGTTTTCTGTCTAAACATAGATAGGATTGCACCCTAAACATAGATAGGATTGTACATAATATTACAACAAAATAACTTTGGCTTTAGCTCAAAATGGACAATTACCTAAAGAAACCACTATTTAATAGCAAAATATAAGCTGGTGAAAATGATGCTGTTAACATATGTTGACTCACTCAATTGTTTTAATACAAAATGCAGCTCTTTGAAAAGTCAAAATGTTGCTTCAAACAGTCTCAGCTGTAGGTCAATAGCACATATTATGGCAATCAAAATGATATAAATGAGATGATATTTATTGGGACCTGGACACATAGACAAGGGTATAACTTTCTTTTAACATTGAAGAAAGAAAAGGCTTAAGGCTGCAGTATTATATACACTTATCTTATTAGTTAAAAATCTAAGTAATTAAGATTTTTTTTAGCAGTACAACTTGACAAGGTTGTTAAATGGGTTCACATAATGACAATTGTTATCGTATTTATATTTTTTATAATAATTTTTATTAATTTTAATACATACAACAATAAAAAAATGACTTACAATAACTAATAAGCTGCCCTGCACCTTGTTGATAGAATCTGCTCCAGTAATTTAAAATAAAGCAAAGGAATAGAGATATTAATAAAACATTCATTAACTGAGCATGCATGTTTAAAGATAACTATAGAAAGTTTAAAACTTAAAAGAAGTTCCAATGAATCTTTTATTTTGTCCTTTAAAGAAACTTTAAATTGTGTATACACACACATGGACACACACATATTTACTAATAAATTGTATTTATTAATAGAGAAACAAGAGAACAGCAGCAATTCTTTCCTAAAAATGAAAACAAAATGCTAGGTTACACATCATCTTGGAAATATTAATTTCAAGAGAACAAAATTTGTCTTTCACTAAAATAATTGTCTTTGTTTCCTATTTCATACTCTCAAATAATAATTTAATTCTGACATATATATATATATATATATATATATAATCTCATATGGGATTCTGCAGTATTAAAAAAACATAAATGAATACATCCTTTTCTGTATATAATATCATAAAAATATTACCTACATTCACAAAACGGAGTGCTCTCACACAAATTTATTGCATTTAGATGTGTAGTATACGATTTGCAGCTCTTAGGTGTGATTCTAGCATGCATTCGCTGAAGGTACTAAATTGTGTTGATGGGTAGGAAAGGGTCTCTATCTTTTTAGGAATATACTGCAGCCAAAATGACAGCCACATTCGTTTCTACTTCCCTGCCCCGCAAAAGGTGATGCACATTCTACATCAGAGCTTAGTTCTGGCCTTGGGCAGAAGGAGGAGGTGTAGCTGTGCTCCTTCACTACTTAAGCAAGCCCCATTGGCTCAGATATGGAGCTTGGAGTTCAGGTGAATGCTCAGCAGGGCCTGGTTTGAATCACAGTGAGGCGTATTCCCTCCTGCCAAGCCTATCTATTTCCTGCTGTCTGCTTTGGACAATCTCCAAAGCATGCAAGGCAATGGTGTTGAACTGTCAGGAGGGAATCAGATCACCCTCCTTCTTCACTTTTATCTCATCATAGTTGCTACTTGTAAAGCACTGGGAGGAAGAATGGAGGAAGCAACTTGGATTTATTTATTTATTTATTTCTCCTCAGCTCGTGCTCAGGAACCTTGATAAGGCAGGATCTGCATTCCAGTGAACACAAGTAGAGCTATCTTCCAGAGCTTGTTGATTCAACATAGTAAAGTCTGAAATGATGGGTGAAGGGCCAGTACACACAGTAAAGTAGGGGGTTGCCCAGCATGCACAACCTTGTCTTTCTACCCACTTTAAGTCCTCCTGTGTTCAAGGCAAATCTATCTATCTATCTATCTATCTATCATCTATCATCTATCTATCATCTCTCTCTCTCTCTCTCTCTCTCTCTCTCATCTATCTCTCTATCTCTCTATCTCTATCTCTCTCTATCTCTCTATCTATCATCTATCTATCCATAATCTATCTATCATCTCTCTCTCTCTCTCTCTCTATATCTATCTATCTATCTATCTATCTATCCATAATCTATCTATCTATCTATCTATCATCTATCTATCTATCTATCTATCTATCTATCTATCTATCTATCTAATCTACTCTCATCAGTGCATTTGTAATACTAAGATTTACACTTATAAGAGCCTTTCTACATGAGGCTTTTATTGCACACTCATGATTGGACACTCACAGAAGTCTGAGGGTCCTTTACATGACCTTGTCAACCTCCAGAGCATCTACTGCACTTTTTAAGCTTTATTCCACTTTTTAAAGGATCATAGATATGATCACAGATAAATAATAAGAAACGTTAATGTGAGATATCAGCAATGTGAAAAGACAGTGTTTATATAATAATTTGTGTAATGAAACAGAACATTACTGAGAAAAGAAGTTGTCAGTTCAATTTAATTCAAAGGAGCCCATCCCACAAAGAAACTGAGAGCAGAAAACAGATGTGGAATTTAATCCTGATGTGATGAACCTCTAAAACTTATTGTTGTGAAGTACAGTTGGACCTACACTGTTTTATATTATATTTTCCTTACATTCACACATGGCTTTTTTTTGCAGCAGTTATTATACTGGCTCCTTACTTACACTCCAGGGCTAGAGGCCTAAAATCCAAGGTGAAGTGCCTGAAGCAAGGGAGAGAGGCCTCCAAGTATCTCAAGGACTGTCAGAATAATGTGAAATGTAGCCCCCTTGTCCTAAAACTAAGAGGTATCCTTCACTTCAAAGGAGGCTGTAGCTGAATGGCTACATTCCCCATGATTCAAGAAAACCTGAGCCTAGACAGTAGTGTCCACACAACATCTCAACGGTGGTGATTTGGCCCTCCCTGCTACTACCTTCAAGAAGAAGGAGGTAGTGAGGAAAACCAGACCTGCATCATTCAATGGACGTCCTGCTTATTTGTCCCTAGGCCCTGGCATACGCTAGTGGGATCACTTGCATGTGGAAAGGCTTAAAGATTCCCAAGTCCTAGATGCCTTTTGATCTGTCCTACAATTAATAAGTCTGAGTATAGTCAAAATGGCCTCCAAAGAAGGGGTCATAACTCCAAATCTGCAGCTGAAATCCAGTAATCCCAAATTTCCTCATGAACACTACTTACAAAGTTAATAACCTCCAAAGCTCTACATTAGTGAATATTGCAGAAATGCTTTAACACTGGTCAGTGGAGATGCGCTTGCATGGGGTCCATGCCCATTTGTTTATCAAAAGATTCATGTTCAGAAATAGCTCCTCATTAGGATAATTATGTAAACAGTGTGAAAATTCTATAAAACAACATGATCCCACATCACAAATTCACCACTAATATTACTGCCCAAATACGATCCAGTATTTGAACACCCAAATTCCATTGTGTACCATTCTGTAAGATTTAGGTTTTACATTTACTTGCTAAAGAAAATAACATTACATTATCCATGTTCTTAAGGCAGCTGAATAAATGTCACTTTGGCTTTCAAAAATATATCAACATAAACAAGTAAAGCAAGAATAAACTTTATGAAATGTAAGCCAAGGACAACCACGGAAATATTGGCTCAGAAAGAACTGAAAACAACACAAACGGGATTCCCTATCTTATGTGGGAAGTCTGAATGAAAACTTTAGAAGACAAAAATCTTCACATACTTCCATTGTCTCAAGACATTACATAAAAAGCACTCTGGAAATGGAAATGTACATTTGTATTTAACAGGTGTCTCATTTTGAACACAGATGGAAGTGATCATAAGGTAATATGTAAACATTTAAGCTAATTGCCTCAAAAATCCTTTAAAATGCTTTTTCCACAGGCTCTGGTTAGATACAGCTAAGAGGAGGTGATCTGAGAGGACAACACTCAACATGTCACACAATCTGGCTAATAATAAGAATGCAAAAATATTCATTATTATGTCTAAAATTGAAAATGGAAATTACAGTATTTGTGTACTGCTTCTGGAACATTCCCCTCCAGAAATTAGTGAGTGTGAGTAACAGAGGTAGTAGGTAATACATGCCTCAGTGTGGGAGGTGAAAGTTTTAATAGTCCCAAAGAAGCTGTGGTGAAACAACTCCTGGGGGGGGGGGGCAGGTGACAGTTGAAACAGTTGATCGTAACAAATTGATCCTATTGATCTTGTACACCACCCTGGCACACACCCTGGCACACACCCTGGCACACACTTAGGACATAGATGAAATAGGAACATAGTCTATCCAGATGAGTTGGATGCATTTTGGTTGTTTTATTATCCTATTGCTTGTATGTTTTGTGTGTGTTGTGTGTGAGTGCATCCAATCAGATTTTTAAACTTTTTCCTATTACATTCTTTCTTTAGTAATATTTAAAACTTTATTATTTGAAACTTGGCTGTATCTACACTATATCTAACAGCTAATCCCCACATAATCTAAAGTAGATTTTTTTTTTAAAAAAAGATGCCTTCGAAAGGTCAGAGTTAAGGATATTTCATATGGCTCAAGCTCCACAAATTCAGGAAATGGGAAGCTAAGGCTGATGCTTTCACCGACATATTCCATGATCAGTGATGATGTTATGCAATGTCACAAGTTTTGATTGCTTTCAACCGACTTTTCCCGATTTTTGAAATGTATAATTACAGTGTTGGCAATCTTACAGTCCCTCCAATGCATTTGAATCTGCTTTCTTGCTAATTCACTTATATGATCAATAGGTTCATAACTAATGGTAATTATGATTTAATTTCAAGAATAAAGATTCTAAAATCTCAGGGAGAACTTCCACGGATATAGGAGGCTGTTGCTCACCATATGTAGGAAAAGGAGGCAATGGCAGCAGCGCGGCAGCTGCAGCTTGAGGGAGGGAAGAAATATTGTAGGAGGCAGCTGGCAGGGTTTAAAATAGTTTTTTAGCAGGAGAAGGAGGTGGCGGCTCTGGGGAAGAAAATAACTCTTCTCCCCATGGGGTGTTCTGGTATCCATTCTGCTGGCTGGCCAACCCCCTTTCCTTTCCCAACCCCCTTTCCTTTCCCAACCTGCCCCCTCTGCTCAGGTGGATGGCAACCAATTAGGGGTTGCCATCCACCGGGAATACTCCCTGAGCAATTCTGGAGCAGCTTCTGAGAGAGAACAGACTGGCGGAAGAGCTGGGCTGCCCTCGTTCTGGCTGGAAAAGTCGGGTTAAGTCCCTGACATTTTAGTCACACATTTTTGGCTCTTTGCCCCCGGGGCAACTTTGAATCTGTGGCTGCATCATCTAACCGATGCTGCGCAGATCCAGCACTGTCCCGGGGCAAAGACAGTTAAAGCTGTAAGAGCCCTGCCGTCTTTTGTATCTCCTCACTCTAGTATAGCTCCTGCAGCTTTAAATGTTGTGATGAAGAGGGAAGTTCACCAGCTGCTGCAAGCTTACAAATGACACCTGCTGAAATTCTCTTTTCTATGGAACTGTTAAAATTACAGGAGCTCTGTCCTCTTTTCCATATGGTCACCCTAGAGCTATGCCTCTACTAGTTCAACAGAAGATACATATGCAAAATATGAAAACATACAAATGGGCCAATGTGCAGTCAAAAGTAGAAGAAGCATGCAATCTTATTCAGCTTTCTATCTTCTTTAACATTCATTTCTGGAGGATGCAGATATATTTGCATATAATTTGGAAAGGAAAAAGAAAAAAAAAGCCCTGCATTTTATAGCCACAGTTCTTGCTCAGTGGGAAAAAAACTGTGAACAACACACGCTAGCTAGCTGTGCTCCAGCTCGGTATGAAGTTCTGATGGTACGGATCAACTACATTCATTAAACAAACCTCAAGGAAGGACATTTTCTCACACATTCCTATTTGGGACCAAGATATTGAAGGACCACCTGCTCCCACTTGAATCTGCTGCTCACTGCATTCAACACCTGAGGTCCTGCTCAATATTGTAGGCACGGTTGGTTGTTGCTAACATTTCCCCCCTTCTCCCTATGTGTGAGTGTGTGTGTGAGTGTGTGTGTGTGTGTTTGTGTTTGTGTGCGTGTATGTGTACTAATGGACAAAACAACAAAATATCTCTACAACTCAGGATGACAATTCATTCACTGCACAGACGTGGGCTCTGAAGTGCAAAAGTTTATGCCATAATAATCTGATAGTCTCTAAGGTGCCACAATGCCCTTTGTTACATGCAATTTTGTGTTTTATGAATTGTTTGTGTTTCTTTGGGAGCCACTTTAGAAAGTTCTTCAGTGTACAAAAGTGGGGTAAATATGATTGAAATACATAAATATATAATAAATACATCACATATAGAACCGTATTTGGAAACAACATTGAACATAATGTTAGAATCCATTTGCAGAGATGCCCCACTCTTTTACTTCTTCACAACTTCTTTTGGTTTGGCTGTCCCTGGATATTCCTCTATTCCTCTTCACATATTTCTTGTATATGTGCTCTTCCTTCTACAATTTCTCTTTCAGTTTTCACCATGGGAGTAACTTGTCTGAATCTTTCCACTGATTAGTAATTATGAATGAACACTGAATGAAATCCTAAGGATATGTTTTTTAGACATTTTTTTTTTTACTCATTCTCTGATGCCTTTTATATCATTTAAATTAACCAAAGAAATGCACGGGCTAATTATTGCCTAGCTGCTTCTTTTCCAAAAAAACATTTTCTTATCCAGTTTAAAGTTATTTAGATCAGTAAAGGCTCCACTGATCAGCAAAGGCATACGATCCTGTAGGAATTACACACAGAATATTGTGATACTTAAAGTTTCATTGCATGTTGATGGGAATACATTTAAAAGCAAACATAATTCTGATACAATCGCGCCAAGATGACAAAACTCAATTTAGCACTGTTTGCCAGCCTAATCCTCAAGATGCTTGGCTCCCCATCGGTGCTTGGTGTTGCATGGCTACAATCATTACAGGGGGGGTTTAAATTAAAAGCAAGGGAACAAAATTATGAGTCAACGATTATAGAAATATAGATTGGCTGTTTTAGATTCTTTCAACAATTTAAATAAGTCAATCATGAACTGGACTGATTTAGATGTGCACTGTTGCTGCTGCACCCTTTTATTCTTTAGGTTCTGCCAGTCCAGATTTCTGACCTATATCTTGATAGTGTGTAGCCTATTTCTATATGTGAAACACAAGCAGCAGCCAATTAATAGATATGTATGTGAACACCTATATCTAATATTCCTAATGAAATATCCCAATTGTATTTGGGGCTCATATAACATCTAAAATATGATGGGCTGGGACATGAATGTTAGAAATGTAGTTAGCTTGGCATGACAGTGACCTTTGCTCCTTATAGTAATAGCAACAGAAGAGCAATTAGGCAGCTAATGGGCAAGGCCTTTATCACACGGGCGGTTTGATCCACATCCACCATGACTTTGATCCAATTCTTTCACATGACATCGTCCCCCTCGCGCTGCTCTTGTGCCCCAAGTGCTCTGTTTCCCATTTCACTTTCGAAGTATCCCTGAACGGGGAATGTCCGTTTGCTCCCCTCCTCCGTAGGCTTAGCTGAGGAATTGGAGAAAAACTGACCACGTGTAATCAAAAGGCTACGCTCGCATAGGAAACGGAGGGGGAACACACATAAGCAAAATGGGTAGGTGTGATAAAGCCCCAAGAATCACCTCCCGTGTTTGTGCTGCCCACCACTAGTGTTAGTAGAGAAGAATCCAGGGATGGAAAGCCAAGGGGTTGAAAGTGATCTCCAAGTGAGGAAGCAAAGATGGGATGGAGACACTTGCTTCTGCTCCACCCTTGATCCCTGGCACCACTTGTGCCATGTTGAAGTGCCTTTGCCTTCTGCTCCCACAGCCTATTTCATATAAATCTCCACTGAAGAAGCAAAGTTTATGATGCTCTCAAAATCTCTTTTGATTGTACCATAGGTGTGGATGACAGAATGAATTTAGCCCCCTACCACTTGAGCCCAGACTCATTGTGCCACCTCCATGCTGTCTGAGAGACAAAGCCGTAACATTATAAGTGTATACGTAACCATGTGGTAATCTAGCCATCTGTAATGCCTGAGCAAGTGATGAGAAGAGCTGCTCCTGTTTCCATAGATCTCTGATTTAGTATGGATAGTGTAAAAATCTTCTCACCATTTAAGGTTATTTGAGAGATCCATCCAATTTTACCACGCATTCCACATTGTCATACTTGTTACATTTTGGAGATCCAGTCTGGTGTAATGCTTAGAGTATTGGACTGGGGCTTTGGAGATTGGGGTTTTAGTCCCCACTCAGATATGAAGCAAACTGGGTGACTTTGGGCCAGTCACTGACAGTCAGCTTAACCTACCTCATAGGTTTGTTGTGTGGATAAAATGGCGAGGAAGACCATATAACTGGCCTTTGATTCCTTGCAAGAGCAAAAAAAGGTGGGATAAAAATGTTATATACATGCACCTGACATAATATTATTCTTTCCACTTGGATGGGCGATACAGTCAGTCATGTTTCTAAGTAAGGAACATAGAAAGTTGCCTTATACCAAATCAGACTATTTGATTTTCTAGCCCAGTATTGTCTTCACCAGAGTTGCAGAAACTTCTTTCAGCCCGAGAGCTGAATTTCACTTCAGAGGAGCTTTCAGGGCTATATTCCAGTGGTGGGTGGGGCCAAAGGCAAAAGGGGTAGGGCAAAATACCAAAAATACCAACATGTTGTAGCTTAAAACTCTTACTGCCAGTAACTAACCTTTAGGAGAGACATTCCTTCTTTTTAGAATGGGGGAACCAAAAGCTGCACAATGGGAGAGGCATTTCTAATTTTTGAATGGGAACCCCCCCCAGCATATGGTCAGTGGTTGGGAAAGGGGGTGGGGCTAAAGGAAGGAGGTGTGTCCATCTGGGGAACACTTGAAGGCTGGATTGGGATCCCAGGAGGGCAAGAGCTGGCCCCTGATTCTGAATTCCTGGTCTGTGCTGACTGGCAGTAGTTTTCTAGTACTTCAGACAGGGGTATTTCCCAGCCTACCTGGAGACCGGGATTGAACATGGGACCTTCTACAGCACACATGTTTTCCACTACTGAGCTATAGCCTGGCCATACACTCAAGTTGTTTCATATTTTTTCCCAATGTCCACATTAAAAAAAAAAAACTAACATGCATGTAGTAGAAATGTCCTGTTCAGTTACTGAAGTGTGTTGGCATCATGATGGAAGCACAAATGCAGGCAGGTGTTTATTTTTACTCCAAAATGTCTGCTGGCTGCTAACAAAACAAAACCCTGGATCAATTCCTGTTCTAAATTAAGATAGCACTGATTCTAGAGGGAGTAGAGACAAATATTTATTTATGTGCATCATAGCTCATTGCTATTTAGCCTTGTAGCTGAATCCACCTCTTTTTTTTACATCTATGCTTTTATATGACTCTATCAAACACAATTAGTAGGAGCAAAGTGCCAGGTGGCATAGACCAACCCAACTGTTCCATGGAGGATTTGGAAAAATGGCTCAGAGTGCAAAATGGATGGTTAAAATTGCAGTCTGAGAAGGTGACAAAATTGTCACCATATTAACCTAAAAAGAAAGTGAGCTTATTGCCCTATGCAGGTGCAAAATGTCTGCTTTTATTTGTTCTATGTAACAATCTCATGTGCTTGACTGCCATCACACAGCTTGTCACAATCCCAATTAGATCCATTATTGTCAATGGAAATAACAGTTTGTTGCCAACTCATGACAAGAACAAAATTAACTTACATCTGCCTTCCTGCTGTGCATTAGGCGCTCAGTTCCAGCTGCCACCTTGCTCTGACACCTACACCCATACCTGTTCTCTATAAGCTCACAAGGACAGCTTTTATGAAGAAAATGCCTTGGGTGTATTTTCTAATTATCTCCCTCAAATATTATGGAAACTGAAGCACAGCTGAAACATTTCACTATCACTGTTAATATTTTTTGTTCAAGTTGTGACAGAAGGGCCTTTACTGTGAATTGAAATGGAAAGATTTATCAGTGAGGAAGGGGGAAAGTTAATGATTCAGCCAAGGTGAGTAAAAAAAAGTCAAATGCTGGGAAGAGGAAGGTTAAGAACTTGTTTATATATTCATAGGTTTCTAAACTGCCTTGCATGGAGCATTGCACTCGCAAGGCGGTGTACAAAACCCTCCTACTGTATAAAACCATCACATTAAAACCTGTGTTATACTAATTTAAAATTCCTCAAAACATGACCATTGAAATAAAAGCCCCTGAAGAGCTCTCTTAACAACTGATAATGATGGGGGCAATACGCATTTCCTGGGGGAGGGAAATTACTAAATTGGCAGATTACTGAAAGCACCTCTGATAGGGAATATGCAACTGTAATCTTTATTATGGAATGATCACAAATGGACTGTTTCAGAACACCATCTGTTCTCAGTGAAGCATCAGCAGGAGGTATGGCTCAGTGGTTTCCTCTGCCCTTCACCTTGTGTTCTTGATTCTTAGCACATACACAAAAGAGAGAGAGAGAGAGAGAGAGAGAGAGAGAGAGACGCAAAGAGCTAGGATGTATTAAATGGAACTGCTTATATGTGCATGTGTGTTAAGCACTCCTTTTATTGAGACAATAGCAGTTTATTTGAGAAAGGATTGACAACTGCCACTCTGCTTAAATCATCCTCATTGTAGAAAGGCTCAGGAATGTGTAATCTCAGGTTGCCTGGGAACTCTGTACTTAGAGCTGAACATAAAAAAAACAACAACCTTTCTGTCTGATGGCCATAGTGACGAATAAATGTCAGACTACATTATGAGCATTATGAGGATTGCCTCATTGTTGGTTTGTTTTGTTTCAGGGGGCATTGAATGTAATAGAATGAAGAGGCTGCTACCAATCTTATTTGAAAGATTTTTCTTTTTCTTTCCACTGGACCCATTCAGACTTTGTATTTTATATTTACCCTCACATACCACCAAAGACATCATCTTAATTCCCCCCACTCAAATGTGGTCTTAGGAGAGAATGACCTCTGCCTATTTTAATAATGCCCCCCTTTTAACAATGTGTCATGTTAACCAGTTCTGCAATCTCCCTCTAAACCCATAGCCCCTTCCTGCCCCATGCCCCATCATGGATTGAAGAAGGTTGAAGACTTGTCTATGACAATTTCTGAGTGATTGAACCATCTGGAGCAGAAGCTCTGGTGGTGAAAAGGGTATTTTACTGAAATACTGTAAAAAATAAATAAATAAAATTTACATAGAGAATCTCACTTGGATATACAGCTTTGTGTTATTCTTTAAAAATAAAAATGCCATTTCTGAAGTGTTAAACACTGACATAGATTTCTCTCACTTTGATTTATTCCCTTCCCTTCCCTTTTTATCTTTTATTATGTTTCCCTCCAAATCAACCTACTCCTTACTTTTGATTTCTAATTATTCATATATGAATGAACATATATCCAGATATTAACACTAAAATGGTTACCATATTACTATATTTATAGCTGAACATAATTTAAATATTCTAACACTATTATATTTATGCTCTTCTTATGAACAATAAAACCGGATGAATCCTTAGGTTAAAAAGAAAGTAGAATGTTTTTTTTTTAAATGAATGTGTACAGGTAGGAAACAAGCAACATTGGTTTTTCAACAACATAATTACTAGGAAGGTGTGTTATTTTCATGAAAGAGAATTTTTAAAACAGAATCTTGTTTTATCATTAGAATCCTTTCTTTAAGACATTCATACATCGACAGAAGCTGTCCTTGAGGAATATAACAATGACAAACAAAACACCATGTGAAGACACACATTCACAAAACTGGGGGTATGGAAGTGGCTGTTTAAAAATTTATTTTTGTTCTCCATTAAATTTTAAGGGCTCCTTGGAAGCAGAAACATGCTAAAGGTTTATTTTTAACACAAGAAACGCACACCAGGTGATTTTACTGCTATGCGGTCAATGCATAACACTATTTTGTTTAAAGCAGAATTTGAATTTGTTGTTGACGCTGCCTGTCTCCCTTTGTCCTAAACCAGGCTTGCTTCAGTGAGCTTATTTCATAAGAAAACAAGCATCACCATGACTCAGTTTACATGATCATGGCATGGTTAATAAGCCACAGTGGCTTGTTAACTTTGCTGTGTGTGCTGGTTGTGGCCCGGCCAAATTTCCCTAATTACCCTCACTGGTGCAGGTTGCCATGTCCTCCGAACCTGGGCAGCATGGCTTGTTTGAGGAGGCAGCAACCCTTAAATAACCCATGGACTGTGTTGGGGTGATTTGAGGATTGCTGCTCCCACAAACAAGCCACGCCACCTGGGTTTGGATGATACGGTAAGCTGCACCAGCAAGGGTAGTTAGAGAAATTTAGCCAATACCTGTGGCAGGGTAAATAAACTACCATGACTTGTTTTCTACTCTGTGACTGGGTGAACCAGCCCAGTTCACACACATAGCGATCTGAGCATTTTAGGTTCAATTTAAATATATTTGCCTCTATGGTAAAATTGATTACTTGCACTCGGTTTGACCTGATGAGGTTAGTCCAGACAGCTTGAAATATCAAGTTATTTGATCTCACTTAATATAGGGATGCAAAATTAGCATTACCTGAGCTCACTGAGGTTCTCTGACTTTCACCTCGAAGCTTATTCCAACTTTCATCTGTTGTCTTTGCGGTCTTGTGCAATCTTCCAGAGTTTTTGCACCAAAATTCATGCACATTTTCCTGTGTACTTTTCCAAATGTATGCATCAATTGTGCACATTTTGAAATGTACACATTTCCCCCCTCTGATTAGGGTGTTTGTACACATTTTTCAAATGTATGCGTTTTTTCAATGTGCATTTTTCAAATGTTTGCATTTTTTGAACACATTTGTTTGTTGCATAAATCACATTATAAGCCTGGAAACCTACAGACTTCAGATGGTTGATTGCCTTCAGGTCTGTGTTTGGCTCTGGAGGTGAAAATTGGATATTTTCTGGTCAAAAATGAACTAAAATGAATTTCTCACCCCTCTCTAAATGAGTAGGATTTTCATTTCTGCACTGCTGCAATTTCCTCACTGCTGTTGCAGTATTTTTACTCTTGCTACCTCCAAAAGGAGGAATAATTGAGGAACTTCCAGTTACATGCTTTTGTATAACTCACCTTCACATATGACACTGTGGAATTTCACCTGCCCCTGGGTTATTCCTGTGGGATAACTTCCCTGAATTGCCTGAAGGCCAAGGATCTAACTCTTTGTAGTCCCTCATGACTAAATCACTTACAAGAAGGAAGAGTTTTGCAACTCCCACTTTTTTCACTCTTTGCAATGGTGTAAGTTGTTCAGGTAGCAGAAACTAAAAATAAAACCACAGAAGAAATTTCCTTTCTAAAAGAGTTGTAACCTAAGAACAAGCCCTGGGTTATGATTCTGGCTTATTGGGCAGAGACAAGCCAGAGTTCCTAGTTTGAATGCACTGCTAACTGGATGAAGGCTAGAGAGTCCCTGGCTTGTTTAGCCATTCCTGACAGGATAAGCTAAGCAGGATTGATTGAACACTGTACACCACTATGTTGGCTCACTCACAGTATGGTTGATGTTGATGTTGTTGCTGCTGTTGTTGTTGTTGTTAATAATAGCAATTATTATCAATTATAACGATGATATAATTTTTTACAGAGCTATCAAAGTGGTGAACGTGCGGAGCAGGCCGATGTAGGCTGAATCTGTGCTTCGAGCTGGCATCCTGTAAACTAGCTCCAAAGCATAGATTGCTAACAGCAATGAAGAAAAAAAAATCCCTGATGACCTATGGGATGAAATTCATTTTGTCACAGGTACAAAAAGTTCTTTCCTGTGCAGGTTATAGGCCAGATCTACACCTTGAGCATTTTCAGATGGGGGGAGGGATCGTGTTTCCCTACTATTGCTTTTCCTCTTTCTTATCTCCCATAGTAGGGACAAGCAGCTTACTCTTTCTTCACAGGGGAAGAAAGAAGAAGCAAGCAGTGACCACATGGCTCATTTAGTGAGTGTTTTTATAGTGCAGCTTCTCCTGCACACAGCAGGAAACAGTGCCAATTACCGTCAGAGCCAAGAAGAAACGGATTTTCCCCATCTTATTCTGTAGCATGAAAAACAACAGAAGAAGCAGGAGACACACAGGAGACCATTGCATTGTCAAAATGACCCAGGAAGATCCCTGAATAGGCAGTTGTGAGCGTGTCACAGAAATTTGGATTCCAACCAAATTTGATTATGAACAATGGTCCTCATTCATGAATAAAGCCAGTTTTCTTTGCAACAGATATCCCAGTTATTCTAATTGGGTGGTGGGACATTTCACGTCTGTGCCATAATTCTGGCTAATGGCTAACTGAAGCATATGCATGAGAAATATTTGGAAATTTGTTTTTAAAGCATTTGAAACATAGTTTAATCTGGACAGAGACTGTTTTAACTGAGTAAATGTTTGTTGTGTTACTTCGGTGTTTGTCATAACTCAATATGTGCTATCAAATATGTTTTTATATAACAATTTAGAATTGGTTATGACTGTTGTTATCAAAATGTGAATTTGTTAAAATCTGAAAGATACAGATGGTTGTTTTCCAAACTTTTTGAAGTAGCTGGCATTTACCACTATGAATATTAAAGAATCCAGAGTGCAACTGGCAGATTGTCATCATTATTCATTCATACAGTATTCAAACTGTATCAATGATTCTTTAAAGGGCCATTACAGCTGATGATAAGACTTCTGCTACTTATTATTATTATTATTATTATTATTATTATATCCATTCATTCATTCAATTTTTACTCTGCCTTTCTACCAAAAGTGGTGCTCAGAGTGGCTTACAGGCACAATGAAAATTAATTTAAACAATAAATCAATACATTAAAACACAATAAAAATAGAACAATTACAAAATGAAAATGAAAAAAAAATGAAAAATGCCTCTGGCCTTCCCTGGCCTGGCTCCTTCCCTCTTGCTGACCCCTGCTACTCGCAGGGAGAAGGAAAGATGCTGGGATGTGCATATACATTTATATACCGCCCCATAGCCAAAGCTCTCTGGGTGGTTTACAAAAATTAAAACTTTGGACATTAAAAATTGATATACAAAATTTTAAACCATAAAAGCATAAAAACAGACAACATATAAAAACAGTATACATTTTAAAACAACTGTGAACTCTCAGCCAGGTTCAATACCTAATCCCTGATCTGCCTTACAACTGAAGAAAAGAACCTGCATCCTCTCTGGATTAAGCTTCAATTTGTTTGCCCTCATCCAGTCTATTACAACATCAGGCACCAATTTAGAATCAGAACAGCTTCCCTGGCTTTAAATGGAAAGGAGAGATAGAGCTGGGTGTCATCAGCATACTGATGGTACCGACCTCCAAATCTCCGGACAATATTTCCAAGCAGTTTTATGTATATGTTAAATAGCATGGGGAATAAGATGGAACCATGAGTGACACCACAGGTCAATGGCCATGCTATCAGACAAGAATCTCCCAGCACTACCATCTGAGATTCCCACCAAAATGGACCAGAACCATTGTATAACAGTGTTTCCCAGTCTCACCTCAGACAGATGCTTCAGAAAGCTATCATGGTTGATAGTATCGAAAGCTGCTGAATGTTCCAGCAGAACTAGCAGGGACACACTCTTTCTGTCCAGTTTCCAGCATAGATTGCCCATCTAGGTGACCAAAGCAGTCTCTGTCCCATAAGCAGGCCTTAAAACAGATTGAAATGGATCTAGATAATCTGTCTCATCCAGAAATCCCTGGAGCTGAGAAGCCAGAACTTTGCCCAAGACTGGTCAGAAATAATCCAATATAGTGGGGTTCAGGGGTGTTTTTTTAAACAACAACAACAACAACAACCAAGACAAAACCACAACTTGCCATTAATAGGTGCTCCCCACCAACCCCTCCCAGGGTGCTTTTATAAACCAGGAAGGGCAAAGGTCCAGCACACAAGTGGTATGCCTCATCCCTCCAAGGATCCTGTCCACATCTTGGCCTGTACAAATTGAAAAGTATCCATTGTAACTGGATGAGCAGGAGGAGAAGTTATATCACCAGAACTGTATCCATTAAAGCATCCAAGTCAGAACAGAAATGATCAATTTGAACTGCAAAGTGTCATGCAAATTGGTCATAGCGGACTATCAAGTGGTCCAGGTCTTCTTGTGGGTCAGAGTGTAACAGGTCTCCAGACACCCCCAAAAAAGCTCTGCTGGGCAACTCTGAACAGATGCAATGATTGCAGCGGTTAATTTCATCACTACCTTCATTGCCATGGAGTAGGCTTTCAAATAGTATCTAGCCCATGTTTGATCGGAGTCCTTCTGGGTTTTCTGCCAACACTGTTCTAGTCTAAGTCACATGTTTTTCTTATTTGCAGCACCCTGGAAAACTAAGGAACTTGTAGGGCTCCACTTCATGGGAGGAGAACGATCATGTCAACCTCTTGGGCCACTGCTCTATTCCAGAGGTCAATCCGCTCAGAATTGCCTGCTGAAGTGAAAAGGAAAATTCCCAAGAACCACCAGAAAGCCATCTGGATCCAGGGGTGGATCATCTTAATCAGCCTCCGACTCCTACAGAGACTAAGTCCAAGCAAATGTAAAGCCCACCAGGTACTGATCAGTCCATGACAACAGAACTATGGAAAATTCTTCCACCCCCAGATTACTATTATCCCACCCTTTGCATAAAATGAGATCTAAAGTGTGCCCTGCTGAATGAGTGGGGCCAGATATTAATTGGGACAGAACGATGGTTGCCATGGGGCCCATGAATTCTGAGCCACTCCTGATGGTGGCCTCAGCATACATTAAATCTGGGTTTAATATTAAAGATAATGGCTTGGATCCAGAGTTCCTGTGAGTGGAACCTGGATCATAGGATGCTTCCACTGGAGGAAGGGGCAAAGGTCCTTCCCTTTGAAATCCCCCGAGAAACGGCTCTGGAGGGTTGTGGAATTGCACTGGAGTTGGCTTGGGGCTGCAAAAGGAAGAGGGAACTTAAAAAAATGCTGTCCTCCACTTCTCCAATGAGAGCTTCTACTGGATTTCAATTGCTTCTGTGAATGGAATGATGTGTTTATGTATTTTATTGTTGTAAGCTGCCTTGTAAGGGCTTCTGGCTTGAAAGGCAGCCAAAAACTGCTATAAATAAATAAATAAATAAATAAAATAGAGGGGACATTCTGGATCCAACCCAATGACAGCTATACTGGATCAGACCTATGCTAAACAGAATAAAAGCATAAGGAAAATTATTCATTCACACTTCTGTTCTCCAATTCTAACTGTGTGTGTGTGTGTGTGTGTGTGTGGTATTTTTTTTACAATGGAAAATCCAAAACAACAATGATGTAAAAAGAGAACATCAACCACACAAAATGCATGAAGTCTACATATAACAGTATGTACTATACATTGTGCTTTGCTAAAAATCTTTGGTGGGTGGTAAGCAATTAAAATTTATTTGTTATTTGGTTTTTTTTATTTTAAGAGATTATGCCTTTCCAAAAATGAAGGTGAGCACTCAGAAGACACTGTACTCTTGATACTGCATTTATTCATGACAAGAAAAGAAACCAAGTTTCCATAAATAAATCCTGCTTAATTACCCCTCTATTGTGCTGTGCTAATTTTTCTGCTAAGACTATTTCCAGATCTGTATACCCTCTATTTGTTTTCTAATATTTTGCTATTTCCATTCTGGCAGCTGCTAAGAGTAACAAAGTAAGATCCTTGAGAATAATCTGCTTTAGTGTATCATCGAATACTGAAAGAAGTGCTAGCAGGGAGCTAGCCTGAACAGTCTGCTGAGTTATTTCTGATATATACTTGAAAACAGATGTCCAGAAAACCTGTACATATTCACAGGCCCACCACAGATGAAACAAAGTGCCTCTGATCTGACATTCTCTCCAGCAATTTGGTGAGAGACTTTTATTGATGTGGCTCAACTTTACCGGTGTTCGGTGCCATCTGTGTAGAAGCTTCAAACAAGTTTCTCTAATTGCTGCTGAGATATATTTAATAGGTTTCTGGGCCCATAATGCATTCCACTTAGTTCCTGAAATTTGACTGGTTAAAATCACTGAATGTAAAACTCCACTCTTAGTCCTTCTGAGCATTCTCTGGAAAGGGCTAGAGAGGAAGTATGTCTGCCTTCTTGCTAAGCTTTGGGTGTCCTTGAGATGGGAGAATACACATCTCTCTGCAAGGAATGTGCACATCTACTCCCTTTAGTCAAAACCAAAATATATGGAAGTACGACTCAGATATGGAAGTCCTATCTTGCCATTTCTATGGAATAACTGAAGTAGCTCACTTAAACAAGATTAATTCATACAGTAATACACTACTTCCCATCTAATGGAAGTTGGTTTTGTTTTTAATTTAAGAATATTCGGAGTCATGATTTAGGGTGCAAGTTTGGTAACAAGACTTTCCCCATGTCAAAATGCATGGGTAAACCAACATCTTGTTGATGTGAATAAATGGAACAAAACATGACTCTGGTTAAGTGTAGAACAAGGACTAGGCTAGATCTTTGCTCTTCAGTGGCTGGTTAAATCTTCTGGTATATATCCAGGTCAAAGGAAATATAGGCAGCTATAAAGGATGTTTCTCTGAGTCCCTTTGCTTCTCATAGATGCACATAGAAAATATACATCATGAAGACAACTCATGATTAGAACTTTTTGTTTTAACTAGAGTTTGTGTTGACTTGAATTAAATGTTTTCCAGAACCTGGAACTGAAAGCCCAATTGACCCAATCATTGAAAAAGACTTTGAATTAATTGGAAAGTGGGAGAGGGTGCCATAGTGAATGGATTTTGTGAATCATCTGAAATACATACTGAAACTTTCAAAGAGATGGTAACCAACTGAAATGGAGACAATGGCGCTCGCCATGTCAAGAAGAACCCTGTAAGAACCAACTTAAGGTTAAAAAAAGATGTTTGTGTAAATTGGTCTTGAGCTAGAAAATGGCTATGAATTGATAGGGTCAATTCATTTTTTATGATCCTGTGTTTTTAACTCTATTTTATCATTATGTTTTTTGCTTTAAGCTGCCCAGAGAACAATGTGGCTTTTTATGCATATAGTAAATAAATGCATGCATGAAATAAAATAGTGATGTGACAGAGAGGCATCTGGCTCAGCATCATGCAAACACACCCAATCAGTTTGTTGAAATGTCAGTGGTCCATGCCCATGCTGGGTATGGACATCAACTCAGCAGGAGAACACATGTATGGTGCTGATCCAGAAGTCCCTCTGCCAGTGGCACCAGTTGGTAAGAGCTCATACCACCCTGGTCTTTATTCAGTAGTTGGCCCTTCCTACATGCTGCACACCCTCCCATGCTGCCATTAATTTTAGGAACAGATGTGTGTGACTAACTGAATAAATTAGAAGGATGATGGTGGAATTAAGAAACTGTAGAGAGGATCTCAAGCAAAATTCCATTATCTAATTAAAGAGCATTCTGGACCAAAAGTTGCCTACAGTGGTTCAAACAGCCAGAAAAACAGCTTGCTGAACATTCAGTTCGAGACATCATGGATTCGGAGGACATTGCTGGTATCAGTTATTTCAGACTATGATTGGTGAATTTCTTGATGGGTACATGTCTCTAGCCCTTTCATCTCAAGTAAGCATTCTTCTTGTAGTTTAGTAATAAAGCATGAGAGCTCCCTAGAAACCTGCTTCTTGCTGAAAATATGCTTGCAGGTGACTCAGAAATATCTGGTCCCAAGACATCTCAACAGGCAAATATCTGCCACAAGAAATTTAATATGTTGAAATATTTACTAATGTAAAAAAATGTCAGGGATCTGATATGGAAGGAAATACATATAAATTCAGCCTTCCTGTTCCAATTTTGTATTTCCTCACATAGTACTAATGCATGCCTTGGTATATAGCATTCCACATGATGCAAGAATTGCTTTCTACATGTGGGTTCTGACCTCTATCAATGGTAAGACTTGAATTGTTTTAACTGTTTAAACCAATCTGTGCTTTAATCAGCAGAGATGAAGGGCAGCCATGTGCATTGCTTGTCCTCTGTAGAGGTTCAGGCAGTTTGGGAAAAGGTTCTTAATTGTAAACACTGACCTCCTTTGAAACTAATCACACAAGAAAGTTGGATACTTGTTCTCATAACTTAATCATTCTAGGCAGTGGTAATATAGAGTAGACTACCAGAGCTCTAAAGTCAGAAACACACCGGAGAAGGGATATGGGAAAATGCTGCCTTTTTCCTGAAAGAAGCCCTGTACTGTTAACAGCTTTATGATAGGCAGAAAGTTAATAGGTGCAGCTTTTATTGATATCAAGAAAACTGTACTTTTGGCTTTCTTCTTAATATGGAACTGTCAACTGCACAGAGCTTCTATCAAACAAAGATGTTGTAACCTAGAGGAAGAATGGACACTATAAACTCATAACTAGGGATGTGTATCATATCATTAAAATGTCCGATAATGATAAGATATGCTCTTTATTGTGCATATGATTAAAAATAACGATACGATACAACTTCCTACGATAATCATTGGAGACGATCATTTTCATCCCGATTATATCGGATTATCGGACTGCCATATAAATAAACCTATAACTTCTGTATTTTCAAAGTTAGAGGCTTGAAACTTGGTCACAGGGCTTATGGGGTATGCCTACGTATGTGTAAGAAATTTGAGATCGATCCCTCCAATCCTCGATTTTATATAAATTTATTAAAGATCGTTTAAGTTCTGACAGGTCAGAATGACAGCTTGCCACCTGCGTTCATTCAGACCTGTCAAAAAGTTGCAGGATCTTTAATAAATTCATATAAAATCAAGGGTTGAAGGTATCGATCTCAAATTTCATACACACGTCTAGCAAATGTTGCTACACATATGTGCCAAATTTCAGTTCAATCCCTCCATCCCTGTATTTTATATGAATTTTTGAAAGATCGTGCAACTTTTGACCTGTCAGAACGGAAACGATCTTTAATAAATTCATATAAAATTGAGGGTTGGAGGGATCGATCTCAAATTTCATACACATACTTAGCATACCCCATAAGCATTGTGACCAAGTTTCAAGCCTGTAACTTTGAAAATACAGAAGTTAAAAGCATTTTTCTAAAACCCCCAGCTCTATAGGGCACAATGGGGCTGCAAATTAAATATCGTATTTCTGATAATTATCGTGAAGATGATACAGTTCACCTACGATATTATCGGAGATGATAATTTTTTCGGTCCGAAATTACGACAATGATAAAATACGATATTTTTGGGCATGCACATCCCTACTCATAACCTACCGGGGTTATTGTGATGGTAAAATAGACAGAAGGACCAAGTAAGCCACCTTGGCCTCCTTGCAAGAGAGGAAAAGGGCAGATAATCATCATCATCATCTGAAGGATTCCTAATAGCTATACAGGATCAAGTTATAGCAATCAAGAACTAACAAAAATACATCATAAAAGATAACAGTGTAACAACAGTTTTATGTAGGAAATACCATCAATTCTAAGGAACAATAGACCATGTAACAGGAAGATGTAAAATTCTGGCAGGAATGGATTATTTGGGCAGACACAATACATCTGCAAAAATAATTCACGAACTACTGGCCATCAAATTCAACCTCATCAAACAACCTACACCATATTATACATACCCATCCGTAACAATCTTGGTAAATGCAATTCATAAAATACACTGCAACAGAACAAGTCATATGGACAAGACAATACCGTGCAACCAACCAGACATAATGCTTATAGACAAAAAGAAAAACACACACACTTCATTGATATAGCAATACCTAATTACAAAAATTGTAGAAAATGAAGAGGAAAAGAGAGAAATATATACACCACTGGCCATGGAAGTTAAAGAACTATCTCAACAAGAAAATATCACAATTATTCTGTTAATCACATCAGTCACCGGCATCACATCAAAAAATTATACAGAATACCTTCAGAAACTGGGCCTACCAAAATACATCCACACCAACATCCAGAAAGTAGCCATACTTAAAACATGCTCAATTGTCAGGAAATTCCTGAATCAGTAAAAGACAGCATGACCTGTCCGTCTAGAAAAACTGTCAAGAACAAGAAAGATAATAATAATAATAATAATAATAATACTACACTCTGGAAGGCTTTGCAGTATTTTATTAATATATAATGCTCCAGGCTGCAGAATTGCTCAGATGGTATGTTTTTTATTTGCTTATCCTCTTATAGGGAAGATATCATAAGCTTCGATTAAGATTGAACGCTTTACATCTATACTTATTATGAAGCCCTTACTTACTCTATTTTAATTCATTCAGAAAATGTTTTAATTCATTTACAGTAAAACATAACCAGTACTGCCATTACAATTGAATACGGAAGATTTTACAAATATGTCCTAGTCAATACTATTGTTGTGGATTTGTTTTCTACTATTTGACTCTGCAAGTCTCCTACACAATGGACATGTACCAAGTCACGAATTCAACTGCAAATACATGAAACATAATCAGTGGTAAGAATTGGTTCTGGGTGATTGAGAATACTAGCAAGTGTTCAGAGGTTGCAGAGTTAGCACGCAGTCTCCTGACTGACCAGCAGCTCCTGATTGTTGAAAAAGAAAATGAGGTAAAAGTCCTAGAGGAGAAGTACTGGTGGGTCAAATCCTAGATCTGCCTCCTATGGATTGAAGGGCTCCACCTACATGAAGTGCCTCCAACCACATTTCAGGGATCTCACCGCCACCGCCACTGCCACTGCCACCGCCACCGTGACCACCACCACAAACACACGCTATAGATCAACCCATTCAGTGGGATCTCCCAATCCTCTGTGTAGTATTTTGAGGCTGGAGGGACTGCTATTTGATGGTGGTGGAGGTGGTCTGTTTCCACCAGCCCAGTTGCATACACCGAAATCGGGATCCAACGCAATGTTTTTTAGGTATAAATAGAGCCTTTGGGTTCAGAGACCCTGTGCCACTGAAACTGGTTGCTGGGTGGTGGTGGTGGAGCAATAGCAGGGGAGGCATTTCTGTTCATGCTCTGCTTGTGAGCTGCCCAGAAGCATCTGACTGGCCACTGAGTGAAAGAGAATGCTGGAATAGATGGTCCCTCTTTCTGAACCAGCAGGGCTCTTCATATGCCACCACCGCTGTTACCGAAAAGAATGCTTCTCCCTCCCTTGTTTGAACAGTAGTGTACATATCTCTACTGACAAATCACAATCCCCTACACCCCCGGCACATGCAGTAGCTCCACTACATATTTACAAATATATACATATCTCTGGTTAACATATTTTTCACTTTCTTGGGCTAATGCAGACTTCCCCAGTGTGAGGCCCTCCAGATATTGCAGACTGCAGATGATAAGGATTATAGTCCAATCTAGAGAGTACCAGGTTCGGGGAGGCTGGACTAGCACATCCATGTATATTTATTTGATTTATATCCTGCTATTCCTCACAAAGTGGAATAAACAACATTAAAACATGTGTCTCTGGGTGAGGTATGTCTGTATGTGTGTATACCTTCTCTGCCCCACTTCACATATTAGATAAAGGATGTTGTTGCCTATGAAAGTGCATGCTAAAATTACATTAGACAATGTTTATAGTAATAAAATCCTTTTCCCCCTTCTTTTTCTAGTAATGTAATGGAAACTATGGCTAGATCTCAAAGAGTTAATATATCCTGTGAGAACATACTGGCTAACTCTCTTAAAGAATATTTGCTTTCAACAGCACCACAGTAATGTTCCAGTTATACTGAACAATTCCTTATCTCTTTTATTATTATTTTTAATGCTCATGGTAGCATTTTTTTTTTACAAGGGATGAAAGGACGATTCTAAAATGTAAACGTTTTTTCATTAATTGGTGCAAATAAAAATAGACTTCTATAGTGCTATAAGAACTAGTCTGGTTTAAGAACTATGTAACAATTGATTGAAAAAATAATCCTTCTAATAGTAAGGATGATTATGATTTTTTTTGTGCAATATCTATTATGTAAAGTGCACAAGCATGCATAAATCCAGCTCTGGTTCAGTTGGAAGGACACTTGTTTGGAAATCCAGCTTTGCAAGCATGCTTAAAAGAAAAAAAATGTCATGTAATATACTAAGGACAGCTACACATTACATAATATACTGTTTGGTATTCCTGGCCTATGAATAGTAGTGTGCCTTGGCCTTAAGGAAACTCGTAATAATAATAATAATAATAATAATAATAATAATAATAATAATTATTTATTACCCACCTCTCCCTCCGGATCGAGGCAGGGAACAACATCAAGCATAAAATACACAAACTGATTAAAAGCACATAAAACCAATACATCATTAAAATACAGATAAAACACCAATAAAACACTTAACATTCATCTGGGTAGGCCTTCTGGAAGAGATCAGTCTTTATAGCTCTTTTAAATTCTTGAAGACTGGTAAGTTGGTGGATCTCTCCCGGCAGGTCATTCCACAATCTGGGAGTGGCAGAAGAGAAGGTCCTCTGGGTAATGGTTGTCAGTCTGGTTTTTGTTGACTGTAGTAAATTCTTCCCAGAGGACCTGAGCGTGTGGGGCGGATTGTACGGGAGAAGGCGATCCCGCAGGTAACCTGGACCCAAACCATGTAGGGCTTTAAAGCTAATAACCAACACTTTGTACTTCGCCCGGAAACTAATTGGCTGCCAGTGGAGAGATTTCAAAGCTGGTGTGATATGGTCACCCCTAGGTGTACCAGTGACTAACCTGGCTGCCATATTTTGAACTAGTTGAAGTTTCCAGACTAGGCACAGAGGTAGCCCTATGTACAGCGCATTCCAGAAGTTGAGTCTTGAAGTTACCAGCATGTGAACTACTGACTTTAGGTCTTCCAACTCTAGGAAGGGGCGCAGCAGGTGTATCAGCCGAAGCTGATAGTAGGCACTCCTATGTATGTGTTTAGAATATTTTCCATCAACTCATGTAGAGTTTGCTGTCTTGTAGATTTAAGGTGCCCAGAGAACTTTCTATTATTGGGTGGTCTGGAAACAGCAAAAATAAATAAACAAACAAACAAATAAATGTTTATTGGCACAAAATGGCAAAATAGCATTAGCAGCATCAAAAACAGCAGTATACATACATATGTAACATACATGTCTACATGACATTGCTTTCAATGCTGATCTCCCAAAAAGCCTGTACCATCATAATTTCGAAGCAACTACCACTGCAACACATGGACAGGATTGAATGCAGTGTATCTTTGCAGCAAAGCTTTGCAGCATCAGGTTACACAGTGATTAATAGTGATTAATGATGGGGCTCTGTAAGTAATTTTTTCTCTCTCTTCTGAAATGCTGCACAACTACTGTGGAGTTTTCATAGTTAACATATATTATCTGCCATACATTGGTTCGCCAATGTTACCTTACTGCTGCCCTGCCAAGTGCTTGTAAACATTCACCTGGGTCCCACCTCCTGCCCTGCGCTCTTGTGAGGCTCACTGAAACTGCACAGCTGTGAAGGAGCAAGGTGGGGAAACAAACATGGGAAGTCCCACAGTGGTGATGGAGGTGGGATATGCCCCCAAAGTATGCCCACCAATCTGACCCACATTTACCCCAAGATGACACATGCACTGGAGAACGCTCCGACAACTCACCAAAGTGAAAATATGTGGTAAAACACCACTGCAAAAAAGCACAGCTTCAAGAGGTAAAACCTGATGTGGCTGTGAACTGGCAGCTGCGTCATGTATCCAAAGGTGCACAAAATTCATACCCATGATATAGTAAATATCCCATGTTGATCTGCACCAAGATAATTATATTTAAGCAATTCTGTTGTCATTACAATATTAAATGAAGTGAACATCTATCTCCATTTATAGCAAAGCAAATACCATTGAGTTCAATGGGACTTGCTCCCAATAAAGTGTGCATAGTGCATTTAAGAGCTTTTTAAAAATGCTGTTTGAGTAACACTACATGCAGCTGCTATGGATGCTAAATATGAAGCAATTCCATGCATGGTGTTTTGATGTGGCAGTATCTTTGTGGCACCTAGTTCAGAATGCATAATAGAATACCTATTTTAGCCTTCCTCATCATAGTGCTCTCTAGATATTGAAGTCCAAAACATGTAGACACACCAGGTTGTGGAAAACTAACTTATTTTAATGATGAGCAAGTTCATAAGTCACTCAGCTCATTGGGCAGCATCTGCCTTGCACACAGCAACTGGCAGTAGAGTTACTCTGTAACTTGAGTAAGAGAAGGAAAGAAGTAATAAGCCACACTTCTCCTGCACTATGGCCCTGATTTACACTATCCCTGCATAAGTTTGTATTGTTTTTGTAATAGTGAGCAAATGAGAAAAGTTGTATGGTAAAATAAATAAATAAATCAAAGCGATTTCATTTTAAACATTATCTGAAAGACAGATTTCACCTTTTCATCGTAGCATTAACTCCCATTTTACACATGTGAGTTATTCAAAGATCCTAAATTAGACTTAACTTCATTATGACTATAAAAAATAAAATAAAAATATAATAATAATCCAAGTAAAATAATAATAATAATAATAATAATAATAATATATCTAAGTAGAATGATAATAATGATAGCTATTATTGCAGGAATGGACGGCAAGAATAAAGAGACGACACGATAAATTGCATTTAAACAGGGCCACATTTATTAACATATCAAGGTAGATGGAGGCCTAAGCAGGCATCCTGTCTTTGGCCAATGTCTTGGCCATAATTGGGATTGGGCGAGCCATTCATATCCTGGTAGGTGTCACTGGTGCGTCGACACCTCCCAGGATTCCCCATTTGGGGTAGGTAGGCCTTCCTATGTCACCTCCCCTCAGGTTACAAAACTCAGAGCGGGTGAATAAGGTTGGCCTCAGAGGTAACCCTTATCCCCACACCAGGTGCCGCAGGACTCCCAGGTGAGGGCCTCAGGTATCACCAATCACCACAACAGTACCTAAGAATGCTCACCAAAACCTGTACTTGCTCCCGATGCCCACACACTTGCCCCCAATTAAATGTGACCAAATTCAACCAATTAGCCTATTTAGCTCTCCCCCGTTGTCTTACAGTGTGAAGTAGGCGAAAAAAAAAACCAAATCAAGTTTGAAGGTAAAAAATTCCTACTTGGTCCCCAAAAAGGCAGCCAGCAAGCCCACACTGTCCACAGGGAGGGAGGGAGGGAGCTGCAAAGGAAGAAGGCAGGGGAAGGAGCCGCAGCAGCCCTATAAATAGACCCACAGCTTCTCCCCCAACCAGTGGCACCATACAGTGGCTGCCAATGGCAGGCCTCCACGTGTCGTCCTCTCCGCCACCCGCAATTGCCCCCTCCTGCCCGGACAAGCCGGGCGTGGTAGGAAAGGCATTTCTACCTGGATATATATTTCTCTGTATCAGCTACACAAAATATTTTACTATCAAGAAAATTGCATATAGTTTTTGGAAGCTAATTCTTAGCCTCCAGACTGTGTTTTCTTTTTTCAGTTTATAAAAGTAAACACACTTCAGTTATTTTTTAAAAAAGGGGCCAAAAATGAGAAACATTGCAGTTAATGAAGAACAAGAACAAGGGCTCAAGCATGTAAATCAGGGCGGGTAACACTTATTATCCCATTCCTGCAAAGGAATGCAACCCCATTACCATGAGGGAAAATATTAAGGCTAGTTTGAAAGACAGAGATGTGTGCTTTCCCATTGTGAAATCTTTTCTCAGTCCAAGACTTCCTTGGGCATAGTCAGGAAAGAGGGATAGTAGTAGGAGCAAAAAGCATTATCATAAACAGGGTCATTGATCCTGGAGACAGTGAGATCCAGTTTTTCTGGTAGGAAGTATAAGTCCAAATTAGTGTGAGTAGGTATATAGTTTACACACACACACACACACACACACACACACACACACACTGCTATTTCTTGGGATAGGGGCCGTTGCTCAGTGGTAGATCACCCACCTGGCTTGTAGAAGATCCCAGGTTCAATCTCTGACTTTTCAGGTAGGGCTGAAAAAACTTCAGCCTGACACCCTGGAGAGCTGCTGCCAGTCAGGGCTAGGTGGACCAATGGCCTACTGGACTAGATGGACCAAGGGTCTGGCTCAGTATAAGGCAGCTTCCAATGTTCCCTAGGTAGCCAGAAACATAAGGAGAAATGTGATCTGAGCCCTCCATCTATTCTATGCCGTGCTAGCAAGAGCCAGCAGAGTTTTCAGGTAAAATGGAGATGATTTTGCCTTCCAGTTCTCATCCTCAAGAAAAAATTCTGCTAGACAGGCCTGTGAGCCCATCAAGCTCACATACTGGTGGTGGGTGGTGACAGAAAGGCTACATATCTCTTGTTGCCCCCTCTCTACACTCACTGGAATGCCCCCTCTTTGACTTCTCTGACGTTGCCCAAGGTCACTACTGTGACCTTGGTAGAACAGCTGCTGCAATCCATTCTGCAGCAGCTGTGAAGGGGCAGAGGAGGGAGAATGTCCCATCCTCAGATGTTCATGGCCTAGAGAAGTGGAATCCACTGCATACTGGAGTCCCTGAGGCAGTCTCACAGGGACCATAGGATTGATGTATAAACAAAGGGAACTAAAAGAAGCTAAATGACACCAGTAAATCAGCCAGTAAATCCTCCAAAGATAAGGCCTTTTTGTAATCTGATTTAGGTAGAAAATCTGAAACTGCATTTTCTTTTCAATTAAAATAGAATTTTGTCTTTGATAACACATGAGATTGTATGTATGGGATGGGATCATGTGTTACAAGTTTATATGCCCCCCCTGCCCCCAATGATGGCTCGGCCCTGGATATAGATTACTGTTTTGTTGAACTTTTGAAAAACAGATGTATGAGTCAATCATCATAAGGTAGCTCTCTTAAAATTGAATCTCTTATGCATACAGCACTTCTTAATGAGTCCACTAGGAATAAACAAATTAGTCTCCAGGATGTATCATGCATTAATTAATCAGACAAATAGTATTATGAAATGAGAAATATTTGAAAATTAGTTCTAAGCACAATGCTCATACTAGGAAAAACGGGACATGGGGAGAATAATAGCATCATGAAAATGTAAGTTTGTACCAATTCAAGTTAAATCAGTTGGAGATTATCCTACAGTTATTTAGTTTATTATCATCTGCATATGAACATTACACAGCCTTTTGTCAGTAAACACAATTAGAACACAGAAAGTGAAAGAACCACCAAACTATAATTTCAGATTCAACCTCCTATGAAAGCAATACACTGAAATAGATTTACAAAGCAAGTTACCTATTGCATGGACTGAAATATAAAAACAGAATAAAACTCTATTAAAATATCCTTAATTACCTAATAATTTTTCCTTGGCTAAACTGCTATGAGCATGCCAACCCACTATTCTCTATAGAACAAGAAGACAATAATTTCCCCTTTGAAGCTGATGATATAAATACTTTTTTCCCTCTGCTATGAGCAAAAGAAAATATGTTCATACTAACACGGGATATGTGTATTACACCTGACTGTGTGTGAGTCCCTTTATAAAGCCCCCACATTATAGAATATATAGCATGAACCCAATTACAATTCCAGAGTGCAATTCTCGCAACAGTCAGAAAGGCTATTACCTGATCCAAACACAAATCTGATGACAGAATGGCTTCACATCTAACTCTTGCTGGATGTAGTTGTAGGAAAGAAAATACATGCATGAAAATCTCATGCAACTATTTCTAACAGTTCACACAAAGGAAATGGAACAAAGTATTGACTTTACAAACTTAAAGGGCTAATGAGACTTACGCACCTCGAAAGCACCATGTGCCACTAAGACCAATCTAGAAGCTATGAAATTCAAGACAGAGATATAGGTCACTACTTTATACCATTAAATAAAGAAGCAGGCAACGACTTTCCTGGCAGTCACCCAAACTTGCTCCATATTCTTGTTTGCGGAGCGAAGGATGAGAAATGAAGAGGCGACACAGAGTTGGGATTTAAACAAGGGCCACTTTATTTATTTACAAGAAAAGCAAGCATAAAGGGGGGAGGTAACCTAAGTGGGCATTTTGCATGGCCAGCCAGGCCATTGAAGGGGTTGGGCGAGACATTCACACCCCGGGAAGTGGCGCCTGCTTTTTCGCCGCCCCCCGAGCTTCCCCAATCTGAGGTGGGGGTGGCCTTCCGGTGTCGTCTCCACTCGTGCCGCAGGGCTCCGAGTAGACGAGAAAGGTTGGCCCCAAAGGTAAGCCTTATCCCCCCAACTGATGCCGCAGGGCTCTCAGTGGTTGGCCCTCAGGCGTTACCAATCACTTGAATAGTGCCCGTGAATGCTCACCATTAAAAACATATCAAATGCCCGCTCCTACCGCCAATAAAGTGACCAAATTGCCAGATTGACCTAGTTATCACCCATCCTACTTTTGCAGTGTGAAGTAGGCAAAAAAACTCACACTCAAGTTAGATTGTGAGCAAAAAATTCCTACTTGGCCTCAAAAAGACGACCGGCGAACCCACACTGACAACAGGGGAGGGCGGGAGGGAGCTGCGCAGCACACAGTGGAGATTTGGAGGGGTCCTGGTCCCCCTTAAATAGCCACAGACCCCTCCTATCTCCGGTGGCACCACCCTGGGCCAGCCTATGGTGGCCCCCCACGTCACCTCTCCCCATCCTCGCCCGCAATCTCCTCTCCCCATCCCAGCGGGCAGGGTGGGGAAAGGTCTTTGCGGAGCGAAGGATGAGAAATGAAGAGGCGACACAGAGTTGGGATTTAAACAAGGGCCACTTTATTTATTTACAAGAAAAGCAAGCATAAAGGGGGGAGGTAACCTAAGCGGGCATTTTGCATGGCCAGCCAGGCCATTGAAGGGGTCGGGCGAGACATTCACACCCCGGGAAGTGGCGCCTGCTTTTTCGCCGCCCCCCGAGCTTCCCCAATCTGAGGTGGGGGTGGCCTTCCGGTGTCGTCTCCACTCGTGCCGCAGGGCTCCGAGTAGACGAGAAAGGTTGGCCCCAAAGGTAAGCCTTATCCCCCCAACTGATGCCGCAGGGCTCTCAGTGGTTGGCCCTCAGGCGTTACCAATCACTTGAATAGTGCCCGTGAATGCTCACCATTAAAAACATATCAAATGCCCGCTCCTACCGCTACAGGGGGAGACAAAACCATTACACAGTCTCCCCCCCCTCCCCCCGGAAGCAGAACATTACGTAGCCCTTCCTGAATATCTGCTAAAAATAACTGGTTACCAGGCGAAGACCGGTGAACCCCGTCGCGCCTATAGAGCTCCCTCCGAAAACGGCTAATGTTAGGATGTTGAATACTAAAGTCCCCATGCTGCGCTAGGGCCTTAAACCTCTCAGTATTAACCAGCTTTCTTGCCTTTCCAATAGCAAGGGGATGACTGGACACCCACCAGTTCATCCGAGGCAAAATGCAAATAGCAAGGGGATGACTGGACACCCGCCAGTTCATCAGAGGC
The DNA here is from genome assembly GCA_029215795.1 of Anniella stebbinsi. NCBI lineage: Eukaryota > Metazoa > Chordata > Lepidosauria > Squamata > Anniellidae > Anniella > Anniella stebbinsi. Next base: position 71,513,837 of record JARDYH010000005.1, on the reverse strand, counting down.
AAGGTGCAAATAGCAAGGGGATGACTGGACACCCGCCAGTTCATCTGAGGCAAGGTGCAACTAGCAAGGGGATGACTGGACACCCGCCAGTTCATCCGAAGCAAGATGCATGACCATATAATCCGTATGCCGGGCCAGCGCTGTCGTATATGCTGAAAATCAGCCAAAGCTTGCAAAATGAGGGCCTTGCCCTTCATTAAGCCCAAGTCGTCCCCCCCTAAATAAGCAAGACCTGTGGGGGAAACCTAGCAGAATGCCGCTGCAGCAAGGTAGGGATGAGCTCATCCCACCGCATACCACGTTTCCCGAGCCAGCGAATGGTTGCGTGCTGACTCAAGCCGAGCTGCGATCCAAAGCTGGACTCGGCTTCATGCTTGCTGGCCCAGAGACCATACTGTGGCTGCATACGGAAACCCGCACGGGTGCCGAAGCCACTGGCAAATCTAGAACAAACATGAAAGCATTAGCATCCGCTGCGTATAGCTTAAGTGTTTACATGCCTCACACATGTTTTGAATGCTGTGGACCGCCCTCTGCCTGGCGCCTGAATCTGAGGAGAAAATCCTCAAGCCACTGCTGTAGACGCTGCACCGATGCGAAAGGAATGCATACCAAACATTGCTGCGCGCAGACCCATATGATCAAAAGCCCACCTAGCTATTGCCCAGAATTGGTATTTCGTGAGGGGCGTGCCCTCCTGGTGGCAAAACAGGAAAACCAGCATCCTTCCCACGCAGGGTTACAAAAGCTGCTGAAGCCTGCAGTGGGCATAAGTCTTTGTTGGTAGAGGGGAATAATGAAATCCCACGACCTAACCCGTCTGATCTGTGTATGCGTATCGAAGAAGCAAACGGGCCTCTGCGCTCTTTAAGAAGCAATTAGAAAATTGCAACGCCCGTGTGGGAGTATCTAGCTTAGATGAGGCCAGACTCGGATATCCCGAATGCCCCAAAAAATGTTGTTAATGCTGCTGCGAGGAATAAGCCTGGTTCATATTGGGAGTGGCTAAGTAGCGGCCACTGTGCCCGTAGCCCAAGTAAGATATCTGGGGATAATGGAAGCCTATGCATCGGGGTGCGAGGTGAAGCGTTTGCCCAGCCGCTAAGGGCCCTGCGCACCCGGAAATCCGAGGTACGATCCTCCAGGCTGCGAGCTATAGCCCTAAAAGCTAAAGCTGCTAACTTGAGAGAAACGGTGCGTGTTGACAAACCTTTACGTGTGGCATGTACACAGAATTGGAGCACATGCTACACCGGGATGGGCCACAGAAGTTGCAGCTGATTTGCCATGCGGAATGCCTGAAATTCCATACCTGCGTTTCGATAAGCAGCCCTGGTGCTAGGCGCCAAGGACTGCCCAAATAGCCTGCTCTATCTCCTCCTTCAAAGGAGCCAAAGGGATGGAGGCAAGTTCTCCGGCCTTGTAAGGGCCCAGGAGCCAATTCCCGAAACCTGTGCACCTGATGTCGGGACACAGCATCTGCTATATCGTTATTCAGCCCCGGAATATGCTTTGCCCGAAAAAAGAATGTCAACTCAAGACAGTGAAGAGTAAAGGCTCTTACCAAGCTCATGACACGGGGATTATGAGAGGAAAGGGGATTGATTACCTATACTGTGGCCTGGTTGTCACACCAGAACAATACAGTGGCGTTGGCTAAATCATGCACCCACACACGTGCTGCCACAACTATGGGGAATAATTCAAGGAATGTAAGGTCCCGGCATGTGCCGTCGGACCGCCATTTTCCGGGCCATTGTTCTGCACACCATCTCTTTCCCCAGATAACCCCAGAACCCCATGAACCTGATGTGTCAAAATGTACCCACCAGTCTGCCTTTACCAAAAGTTCTTGCCGCCAAAACGATACCCTATTGAAATGTTCCAGAAAATTTAGCCATACAGCAATATCGGCTCGCATGGCCTGTGTAACCCTAATGCAATGATGCGGCTTACGCCAGCCTGACATAGCCCAACAAAGGTGTCGTAAAAAGGCCCTTCCAGGGGCGATGACCCTGCAGGCGAAATTAAGACGACCCAGTACTCCTTGCAATCTCCTCAACGACACCTTTTATTGCCTAAAATGTTCAGAAGTTTACTGCTCAATATACCTAGCAGGAAATAGAGCATCCCATGGGTAGGGCATGATCCACATAGAATTGCCCTTGGAAGCAAAAGCCTAATAAATTAACATCTTCAGGGTGAATGGGCATAATGCGAAAGGCTGCTTTATATCGCATTTGCCCATCAACGCCCCTGGCCCATTTTATCGCACCATATGCACAACTGAATCAAAAGAAGCATACCTAACTGAACTTAAATGCTCGGGAATTGCATCTTTTACGGATGCGCCCCCTGGAAAGGACAGGTTGTGTATTAGCCGGAATTCACCTGGTGCCTTTTAGGCACAATCCTAAATGGTGACACTCGTAAATGAGGAATGGGAGGGGGGTCAGAAATGGCCCCCCAAACCCTACCTGCACCGACTTCTTTCCCTATCTTTCCTGAGCGATATCCTCCATCAGACTGAGGGATTTCTGATTTGTAGACCATGAACTACAGCTAACTCCTTGAAAAGGGGTGCGAAAACCTTCCCTAAAAACTGAGCTAAGATACAAAGCGTCCTGCCGTCTGTGGTACACTGCCAGTAACCCGTTAAGCGGTTTAAGCTTGACCGGGCTGGGTCCCTTTGGGAGGAGGTTGTTGCCCCCCTGGTTGTTTGTGGCCCTGTCCGTCCTTAGCAGGCCATTTTCCGCTCCTGTTTTTAAAACAATTTAATGCGGCATGATAACCTGAGCAAGTTTGACAATCGTGTCTGAATTTGCATGGGTTGCGTGTGCAGCTTCCTTTGTTGAAGTCCCAGCAGAGCGGGCGGTGTTGGACCGCCTGACCCGCATACCCCCTGGATGTGGACGCGGGCTGTTGCTTGGCCAAAATATGGCCGCTATCCGCCCTGTCGCCCAATCTAGGCCAGGCTGGCGTCATGAACTGCAACCACAGATCATGATCTTTGACATCCCATCAAAGGGCGTGATCAAATGCCGCTCTTCGACGAAATGATTGGTCGTACGCCAGCCAGGCTCCGCCCTCGTATTCGGAATACGCTCGATAAATCATATCGAGGTATTTTGTTAGAATCACCCCTTTGCCTGGAAAACGTTGCAATATCACTCCCATATAGATAAGGAATCCTGGCAACCAATTAGCCCAGGAGTGAACAACTTTCTTCCTTTTGATCCTTACTGCCTGTTTATCTATTCCCTTTTCCGTCTCCGTGCTCTCTTGCTCTCGGAATAGCAAGGAGAATATGTCAACATATTCCCCTCTGCATATCTTTTCCCTGGTGGCCGGGAACAGGTGATATCCCAAAGGTGCAGATGTGCTTCCAGTAGGAATACTACCATGTGTAGCACCAGCGTAAGGATCCCTAACTTCCTGGGTGGCACCGTTCCCTGCTGCACCGGCAGGTCCCTGCCATACCGTATTGCAAGCGACCATAGCGTCTGAGACTGGGGGCTGTGTTGAACCCTGTGGAATATTGTTGCCAGGGGCTTCCAGCTGCTGAGGCCGTGCTGGCCCTATGGGTGTGTTCCCCGCTTGTTGAGGTGTAGTTAGAGCAGCGAAGGAATACCTGGAGAAATGAGTGCGTGTGGCGACCAAAATGGCTGAGCTGTGTTTCCTGTCTGTATTCCCATGCTTGAGAACCACGGTGAGAAGCCCCAATGAGCGGGAACGAACCCTGCTGCTTGAGACACTGGTGTAGTAAAATGAGACGCAGCTCACCTAGAGGCGTAGGCCCTGAACCCAATACCGGGGTGGTGCATTGAAGAACCGGCTCCGAATTTGATGCCGTGCTCTGCTCCGTGTCGGATGGAGTGGGAATCGTGGCTGGACTTGCTTCCGTAGCTGGCACTTCAATGGTAGATCCGCCTGAAGAGCTTTCTATCACCTTCAACCGAGCTGAAAGAGTATTGAATAAAGCATCCTGTCTTTTCTTACGTGTGTGCCTGCGTTCAGTCTGTGTGTGTGGTGTGAACGGAGTTGGGGTAGCAGAAATGCCTTTTTCTTTTTCCAGTGTTTGTAACCTAGCGACAATACTGGAAACTTGTGGATAAAGTTCTTCCTCAGAGGAAGAATTTTTGATGGGCTGTCTACATTTAGCAAATTGTGCAGGAGCCTTTCCCTTGCCCTTTCCCCCAACTCCTTTTTTGGAGGCATGATGTTTGTATAGATGCTTAAAAATGAGCTGTCTTACTAAAGAAACTATAGAACCAACAGGATTGGTTAACAAACTTGGGCTCTTCACTGAAAAAGAATCAAATATATTGAATCAAACCAAGGTTTTAGACAGCAGCTTTTCCCTGCACTACTTGTAAATGGCAGGGATTGAACCTGGGACCTTCTGCTTGCAAAGCAGATGCTTAACTTCTGAGCTACAGCCCCTGTACGCTGAGAAGTGAGATAATTGCATAGCACTTGGATAGCTGCCTATGTACGTTAGAGTTTTCAAACAATGGGGGCAAATGACCAGGGTGTGGGGGGGTTGTAAATCCAAACTTTTTTTTTTTTTTTTTAATGTGTCAAGACCATTGGTCTCTCTAGCCCAGCCCGTTTACTGGCAACTGCGGCTCTCTTGGGTTTTAGGCAGGATTCTTTCCTTGCCCTACCTGCAGAAGCTGGGGATCGACCCTGGGACCTTCTGCATGCAAAGTGTGTGCTATATCACACTGAGCCATGGCCCCTCCCTGCGTAAAATTAAACCCTCTCCCCTAACAGATAATGTAAGAATTTGGCAGGAAACAAACTCCCCAACGAGGCTTCCCCACTACACAATGTACTAAAGCCAGAAAAACGGGGCGCCCGCCCCACTCACGCCCCCCTTTAACCCAAAACCTTATGGCCCTGAGGCCCTGAAGACATCAGCCTCCACTGCTGTGTGCTGCCCTCCGTTGCCAGACCCAGCCTTCTTGAATTTCCGCCGCAGCAAGCAGCTTGCTGCTGCACTTCCTCTTCAGCCCTTATTCCCAGGGCGCGCTGATCTTGCCTCAGCCGAGGCCCTGTTGCCAGGAGACCAGGCAGCCGCCGAGGTCTCCTGCTACTGCGGCAGCGTTCCTGCGGGCTCCTCTGGTGCTCCGTGGGTCGCCGCCCCGCAGCCCAACTTCAGCTGAAGCCGCGCCGCTCGCCGCTGTCGCGCCTGGAGCCTCCTGCTCTGTCGACCACTGCGGGGTCTTCGCCCACTGGAGCGGCCGGTCGCTGGGCTCTTCTGCCCCTTCTGGCCTCCACGCCGTTCACCCTCCGCCGAGGGAGCCTCTTCTTCTTTCCTGCCGCCGGGAGATCAGCCGCCGCTTTTGCCCTTTCTGCTGGGCCTCCTCGCCGGTAAGCCTCCTCTCTGTCGCCTTGCTGCTGCTACTGCTCCCTGTGTCAGCTCTTTTGCAGCATTAACTGCGCAGCACACAGTGGAGATTTGGAGGGGTCCTGGTCCCCCTTAAATAGCCACAGACCCCTCCTATCTCCGGTGGCACCACCCTGGGCCAGCCTATGGTGGCCCCCCACGTCACCTCTCCCCATCCTCGCCCGCAATCTCCTCTCCCCATCCCAGCGGGCAGGGTGGGGAAAGGTCTTTGTAATATACCACTGAATTCATCCCAAGGAGCCCTATGGACAAAAGCGGCTATGTATACCAGCTTTGTACTGTGCTCCATCACTGGATTCTCCAAAAATGCCGGGGCTCTTCACCCAGACTCACCATAAATATTGGGCTCCACAGCTAGACTTTAAAGTCAGCTCAGATGATACTAATGCCAGATCTGCATAACAATACAAAATACAATACATGCATAGATTCAAACATCTGATACATTCAACATCAAGGTTTCTACATAGCATAATAACAATTGTTAGTTTTAAGCTTACCAAGATAGTTTACAGGCAATATGTTGGGGGGTGGGTAGCTGATCCAAAAGGACAGTCTCCACTGTTGTACGTACAAAAATTTCTTTAGATACTCTATGCAGACCACAAAATATGTCTAGCTTGTTTTTATTACTTTAATTCATATTCCATTAAACCACATACTTAGGATACATTTCTATACTTTAAATCATTTGTATCTAAATACTATTACTTCTTGTCAAGATAAATGATAATGATATACATATAAAACATTTTAGAATTCCACAATATGTTCCAGGCATGGTTGTGACACAAGAAGTATTTCATTGACTCCATTCTGTCTTGTGAGTATTTGTTCTCAAAACATGTCTTTTGTATTTATGATCTGAGAAGATCCTTCTTGTTACTGTATCTGATCACATTTTTGTTGTTATGATCTTATTATGATTTAGGTAACATAAATCTAATATGGATACTGATCCAATGGTGCCCCAAGTGAAATGCCTGTATTTAGTAATTATAAATGTGTGTGTGTGTGTGTGTGTGAGAGAGAGAGAGAGAGAGAGAGAACACACATGATGTACTGCTGAGGAAGAATCCTCCTGAGGAAAGACAAAGGCAATGGATCAGTATTTTTCCCTCTACAATGGATTGATTTGTTGGGGTTTAGAATTTCTGGACTACTTGATTATTCCCCCACCCAGAATGAATTCTTTCTCCTGTTTTCTATGGGGCTAGAGGAAGGAGCAGTGAATTTGAAGATGTTCTGTGAAAATCACCCAGGGACAATAATTTGTGATCACAATCTCCCTTGCAGTTCTAAAGTGACAAAACACATGTTGGGAATTCTCCATCCCATTATCACCCAGCCAATTCTTTTCACTCCTCTGCTTGCCAATCTGAACATCACAGAAGAAGCTCAGTGTACACATCATTTGCCCGACGACAGAGTGTCTACAATTTCATCTCCACACATTTCTATTGCCATAAATGGGGGGGGGGGGGAGGAGAGTTCTATATTCTCGTTTCCTACCGTTTGTGGCTATCTTTTAAGTAAGAAGATTTTTGACCTTTGGAATAAAAGCGGTGTCTTTCAAAAGTGTGAGGAATATAAGGGCATGTTCTACCTTCAAAACTGGTCAGAGTTGATGGGATCTATAACCAATGGGTGCCACTGGGCAGTGCTGTTGGACAAGTGGATGCTCCAGAGAGCCCTGCCACAGTCGGAGAGCAGCGCCAGAGGGGTTCTCTGGAACTCTTGCCTGGACCAATGGCACAACACTGGGAGCTCCAGAGAGCCCTGACAGCCCCACTCTCCAGTTGCAGTAAATGCTGCAGATGGCAAGTGGGTTGGTGGGTGGGCTCTCTAAAAAGTCATGTCAGCCATAAAAAGCAATGTGAAAATTTATAATACAAAACAAAGCTGCCAAAATAAAATTTATTAAGCAATTGAGTTCTAAAGCCCCTCCCCCACCGTTATCAATGGAGAATGCTCTCCGTATTATTTTAAGTAAGTAATGTTTAATTAATTCACCATTAAAATATATTTTAAATGTGTCAAAACCGAAATGAAAAGTGATGACTTATTCCTGCTCCACATTATGCATCTGCCTTTGCTCCTTTCCTTACATAGTGCCACCATTTGCTAGCAAGATTTCAGTGGGAATCATACTTGTTTTAGAATAAAAAAAATAGTAGGGCAAGAATGATTTCTTTACAATTGCCTTCAGTTCTAGTAGTGATAACTGATAACTAAACCATGCAGACTGTCAAAAATACATTTTACATGTTTTTCTCTGTAATATAACTTGAAAATTAATGCGGCACTCAGGAATATGTCAGATTTTACATATTAGGTAGCGCTCCTGGGTAAAAGTATTTGAATTATTTGAGAGAACTTTCATTTTCCAGATTGTATGCTCTTGTGCAGCTGGGGAATCTGGAGGATCCTCTTTTGTACAAAACATCCTTCCAGATGCCTTCAGTATCCAATGCAAATTATGAGATCCAGCTGCAGCCCTATCTGGAGAGGATGGACCTCTCCTCAGTTATTCATACACTTGTGACATCCAGGTGGAACTACTATAATGCACTGTACACTGATGTGTTTCTGAGCCCAATTTAACGTGCTGGTTTTCACCTTTAAAGTTTAAAGCCTTAAATGGTTTGGGACCAAATTTCTTGAAGGACCGCCTTCACCCTGCCCACACTTTATGAGGCCCTTCTCATCTGCCCAGCTGTGAGAGCAGTTAGGTGGGTGACCACACTAAGAGGGCCTTCTTTGCAGTGGCCCCACACCTCTGGAATAAGTTGCAGTTTCTCCATTATTATAGGCTTGTAAAAAGGCCTTGAAAAAATATCATTTAAGCTGGCCTCCTGATATTATTGCTGTTGTTGGTTTTTATTGGTGTTTTTATTATGTTTTTATTCTTTTATTGTGTTTTAATTGTTTTTAATATTGCACTGATTTTATGTGTTTTATTGTTGTATGCCACCTTCAGAGGACTTTTTTTTCTTTCCTTTTACTGTGAATATCAACAAAACAGAACAGAAAATACATAGTGGTGAAAAAACCCTCTATCTATCTATCTATCTATCTATCTATCTATCTATCATCTATCTATCATCTATAGATATATAGTTATTTGCCATCATATGTACCATTTATTTTTAAAAAGGGGGGGAGAGAGTTATACATAGGTTTCAAGAAAACAGACAAAATATCAGTGTATTTATCCACTTGCAAGTTGCGTCTATATAACACCCATTCAAAACTTGATAATGTTATTAGGACCTCAATCCATTGCATTATGGGAGGTGTGGATTTGTCCTTCCAATGTGATAGTATAAGTCTTTTGGCTGTCATGAGGGCTCTGAAGATCCAGCTGTGCTGACCATGTGTTAACTTCCAAGAAGCCAGTATGTAATTTAGGATGGCATGCACACTGTTCCATATTATAGATTGTTTCACTACAAAGTTTATCCTTATTATAACCTCCTCCCCAAAAGGGGCAACTATGGGGCATTGCTATAACACAAGTTAAAGAAGCATTAGATGCATTACATCTCCAACAATTGTGCAAGTTAAATAAGTTATTTAAAAAACATTGTGGAGTCCAATAAACCCAAAACATTTTTTTTTTGCTGAATAAGTAGCTTGCCTTGAAAGGTGTCCATGGAATATATATAAAAAATTGATAAACAAAACAACATTTGCTTTGAACATCCCAGGCATCTGGGAAGATCTTTTTGTCTCAAAAATCCCAGCATAAGCTAAAGTCATAAATGGAAAGGCTTAGCTGGCCTTTCTAATTTTAAGCTGTGAAGATGCTTTTCCTTATCTTAGTTAGACTAGGCTTAAGAACATCATAGGATTTACCCACTAGTCCCTAGAGCCTTTCAACATCCTTTGTTTTATTTCTTTTCTTTTACAGCAAATGGTGTCAGGGACTTGGAGTACAAAGCATGAATAAGGCAATCCTACCTAAAAGGTCAGACAGCTCTGATGTCAGAGCCTCCAACATATTATTCTGGACTTTATACAGCAGGGCTGGAGTGATGGGGGGAGCAGTGCTCTTCTCCCTCCCTTGAATTTCTTGCTTGCAACAGGAGGGGAATAATTTACAAGAGCTCCAGGATTGGTGTTGGGAGAGTGGTTGGTGATCATGAGGACTTTCTCCCCATATCCATCCATGCCATGCCCAACGTTTGCTCTCCTTAAGCACCCCCAACATTGGAGCACTAACATTGGGGAGCTAATGGCTGCAGATCTTTCTGCAGGGGCTAGGAGGTGGGATCAGAGGTCAGACCACCCCCTCAACAAGCAAACCTCTCTCTCCATCCTTGGGGAGACTTGATAGATCTTATGGCCTCTGCGATGTCTTCCCAGGGACCAAATGTCTGCAGCTTTATTGTAGCCTTAACTGAAAATGTTCTCTCTCCATCCTTCCTGTAATCCCAAGCTAAATGCTGCTAAGACAAACATTTGATTCATTTTTTATTTGTTATCAAATGAATGATCACCCACTTCTTCCTCCAGAATAAAGTTAACAAATAAATATCGTATATAACTTATTTTTATACTGTGTGGTGAACAGCATAACCTATCCTTCCTCTTCCCAATATGGTGCCCTCCAGATATTTTGGACTATAACTCTCATGTTCCCTGACCATTGGCCATGCTGCCTTGGGCTGAGGCTGATAATAGTCCAAAATGTCTGGAGGATATCATGTTAGGAAAGCTGGAGAAAAAAATTGCCATAATTCCTGCGATCTGTGGGGAAAAGGATAATATATATTAATGGAGGCACAGCCGTGCCTCCATTGTTAAGGGCTGCCAGTAAAAAAACACATTCCTCCATGTTAAAGTGATAATTGGGGGAGGTCATTCTAACAGCCATAAAATCGAAAATGTTTCACCAACCTTTCTGAAATTTACAGGTGCCAGAAAGAAATGTTTGTTTTACATTACCTGAAAATTTCAAGAAGATTGGTGAAAGATTGAGGGAAGGAGAGCAGTTTAAGGTAGAAAAGGAATACAAACCTGTCTCTCTGCTTTTGTAAAATTACTTCCGGGTTGCCGAGTTTTGTGTTTACAATTTGCATAATTTCTAGAGCCTTATTAATTAATCCAGTGGTGGGGTATTCTTCCTCCTTGACTGTAGTTGTTGGAAAGCTTTTCGTTTTTTAAAAATTCCCTTCGGTTGACTTTTAAAGACTATTTTAACCTCTCATTCAAGTCAATGAGGCGGCCATCTTCCCTCATAACGCAACACACTCTCCCCCCTCCCTCCTGCCTTAGAATGTGGGGTGGGTGAGTGAAATAGCCGCTGCCTCTATAGCACAGACCTTTTGAGTGAAGAAGAAGAAGAGTTTCTCTTTTCTCTTCTGGAACATGCATTCCTTTGGCTCTGATTGTATTTTGGGCTATCTTCATAAGGCCAGTTTGCTCTTTTGCTCCCTGGTGAAACAGGGTGTGGTTCCTCTGGATCCATGGTAACCTGATCTTCAGATCTCTCCTGGGAATACGTGGCTATACCTTTCTTTCTATCCCCCCCCCACCCCATACACACACAGTGCTCCTTCCCTCTTTTCTAAGAGTTTGGTCCATACTGCTATAAAGTTGAAAGCTTCAAACACTTCATTTAATTAGTTTGGGCCGGTGTTAAGTTTTAAGTACAATGTTGAAACCTTTCAAAGTGCTTCTGGGCCTACAACGTTGGCTTTGGCCTAGTCACCCTGTTTTTCTAATAAGGTTTAGAAACAGTTGAGCTGTCATTTATTTTGCATAGTGTACACACATGGATTTTCTTTCTAATCCTTGCAGTCTACACTGGCTCCCTCCTTGATGTGTTTTTGGATGCAGACAAACCTTTTTTTGTTCCAGCAGGCCTTTGGCAAATAATCTGGACCTCTGCCTATACCTTTGACTTTTAAATTGTTATGTATTTAAAATGTTTAAAATGCTTTAATATTGAAAAGTATTTAATAATATATTTAACTTTGGTATATTTAGGCTGACCATATGAAAAGAAGGACAGGGCTCATGTAACTTTAACAGTTGTAGAGAAAAGCGGATTTCAGCCAGTGTCATTTGTATGCAATTAGTCCCTGGTGAAATTCCCTCTTCATCACAACAGTTAAAGTTGCAGGCACTATACTAGAGTGACCAGATACAAAAGAGGGCAGGGCCCCTGCAACTTTAACTGTTGTGATGAAGAGGGAATTTCACCAGGAACTAATTGCATACAAATGACACTGGCTGAAATCCCCTTTTCTCTACAACTGTTAAAGTTACATGAGCCCTGTCCTCCTTTTCATATGGTCAGCCTAGTATATTCCTATTTATAGGTTTTAGCTGTATATGTTTTTGTTTTGTAAGGCTGCCCTGAGGCCCAGCATTGGGCAAAAGGCAGGATACTACTACTACTACTACTACTAGTAATGTTTCAGATTTCACTTTTGCATCTGATGTTCTTTTGCATTTACTTTTCTTTATAAACCATTCATATCTTAAGACTTCTTGTGTGGCATGTTTTTATTGGTTTAACAAGTTAAAAGGGGTATTCACTGTTTTCATACTTATGTTATAAAATCTATTTTCAACAGGCCTAGTAACTTCAAGAGTAACAGAGTTGGGGAAAATCCTCAATCTCTTTGCTATCAGAGGCACTGAGTAAGGGACCCCTGGAGATAATTTAGACTGACCCCAACCACATAACACTGTTCCCCTTTCTGAAGAGATCTGGACCACAGACTACTAAAGACAAACAAAGTAGCAGGCCATGATAACAGTTCTCATGTGGCCATTTGCCTTATGAGGCAGGTGCTCTGCGGGCTACCAAATGGAGGGACTAACAGGCCATAAAGTTGCCTGGCTGGGTCTGCCAGAAATCCAGCCTCAACACTCCTGGAAGGTCTATGTTCTATAGCACCTGCTGTCAGATGAACCTGAGGGAATCCCACCCTCCACTCCTGGGTTTAATTTACTGGCTTCCCCTGGCTGGACCTTGCAGGAAACTATAGGGACAGACAGAGCAGGCATTCATAGCACACATAGAATGCTGAGACTGGCAAATCTAAAAGCAAGTGTGTTGCTTTTCAAGAACCAAGGAAATTCAATGGGTCTTACTTTTGAGTAAATATCTAGGGATGGAAATGCAGCCTGTGCAAGAACTGAGTAGGGTGACCATATTTGGGAAACCAAAAAAGAGGACACCTAATGGGGGGCAGGAAAATGGCTTTCTGGGGCCACCTTAAAGTCCCCAATTGGAGCGGAGGAGGGGAAAGCATGTCATTCTCACCCCACCCCACCCCACTGCTCCAATCAGGCCCTTTTCTATAATGCCTGGGAATGACACATTTTTCCTTTTTAAGGCCTTGATTGGAGCAGTGGGAGAGAATGACACACCTCCAGAAAGCATGTCATTCCCTCCTGCCACGCTAATGGTGGTCTTAAAAGGGAAAGTGTGAATTCCAGGTCATTATAGACTATTGCATAAAATCCCCCCTGACACCGAGGATAGAACAAAAACCAGGAGAAATCTGGGGAAATCCTGACAGTTTTTTATTATTATTTATTATTGCATTTATATCCCACCTTTTTTCCGCCAAGAAACCCAAGGCGGCATACATAATCCTCCTCCTCTCCATTTTATCCTCACAACAGCAACCCTGTGAGATGGGTTGGGCTGAGAGTCTGCAACTGGCCCAAAGTCACCCAATGGGTTTCCATGGCTAAGTGGGGAGTAGAACCCAGATCTCCCAGCTCCCAGTCCAACACTTAAGCCACTAGGCCACATCCTAGTGGTCACCCTAGAATTGGGCCATGCCAAGTTGGAAGCAGATCGGTTTGTGCCTTGATTTTTAGGATATTTTTTAAAAAAGTTTGACTTCAATTTTTTTTCTAAAATTCAAGGCATGAACCAATTTGCTTTCAACTTGGCATGGCTAAAGCCTTACTTAAGAGGTACCATGGGGCCAAGTTTCATCTCTTCATCTTTACTTTCTTTATTTTTTTTTTTTAATATAATGCTCAAGGCCCTAGACCCCAAAGAAGAGTATTGGGTTTGAAGTTTTAAAAATTCCTAAAACTCAAGGCATAAACAGATCTGCTTCCAACTTGGCATGGCTCAATCCCTACTTAAGAGCTACCATGCTGTCAAGTTTCATCCCTTTATCTTTAAAAATGATGGAATTGTAAGCATCTTAGTTAATTAAAAAAAATAAATTGAAGTTTTACATTTCTAAAAATCAAAGGATGAACGGATCTGCTTCCAACTTGGCATGGCTAAATCTCTACTTCAGAGCTACCACTGTGCCAAGTTTCATCTCTTTATCTTTATTTTCATTTTTTAAACTTGTACTGCTCAAGGTCCTGGACCCCAAAGAGATTTTTGTTTGAACTTTAAAAAATTCCTAAAAATCAAGGCATGAACGGATCTCTTCATACTTGGCGTAGCTATATCCCTACTTAAGAGCTACCATGATGCCAGGTTTCATCTCTTTATCTTTAAAAATGAGGGAGATGCAAGCATTTTGGTTGATTTATTAATGTTAAAAGTGAGTTCAACACATAACACTAGCTTTGATTTTATATTGGATGTCAAGATGGTATAACGTTCTGGCTGATGCTGGCTTGGTTGTCAACTGTATAATATCCAGTCATCCGTTACAAAAAGCCATGAAGTTCATTAAACAAAAAACCTACGGTTTACAAAAACAATGTTAATGCTCTACAGATTCCAACCAAGCACCAAAAAGCAGGGAAATTGGGAGTTAAGGCTCACAAGCCTTAATGCCACATCCTCCCTAAGGAGGCAGAAAGTGCAAGTGAAATTCTCATTCTCCCAAAGCAGATAAACCATGAGGACAGGGTGGAGAATATGATATGTAGAGGTGACTGTGGGGTTGTGGAAAACTGATCACGAACAATTTAGGGCCACCTACTTCTCTTTTTTTGTTTAGAGCAACCCTTCCCCAACCTGGTGCCCTCCAAAGGTGTTGGACTACAACTCCCATCATTGCAAGACAGCACAGCCTCACTGGTAATTGGGACTTGCTGGTTGGGAGTAGATTGAAAGCCTGAGAAAGAAGGTTTTGATCTAAGCTGTCTTTAGCCCTGAGAAGTCCATGATCCTGCTGAGAGCTCTACTTGTGTTTAAGCAAATGTGGATAGAACTCTTGTTCAAGCCTTACTGGTTCAACACAGCAAGGTCTGAACTGAGGCTGCAGGGCAAGAGTGACAGAGGGGATAGGGCCAGCATGCATGGTGCTCTTGGTACACCCTTTTAGTGTTACACACATATATGGTTGCACTACCCTGTCATGACCCCAGGGTCAGAGTTAGGATAGCTAGGAATTGAAGACATTTTGATTCTTTTGTTATTCTTGAGTAAATGTCCTGTATGTTAATCCTTGTTTTCTCTGTAAAACCTGCCCTTTTGCCTCTGGATGAATAGGTCCCACTTTAAATATTCAAAGTGGGACCAAAGTGGCATTGTTTTAGAGATTCCTTCCTCAGGCACCTTCCCATGGCATGTTATATATAAGGATAAAAAGTGCTTCCAGCTTCTCCATAATTAGTTATATCTTAATATTGGAGAGCCTCCTAAATCATAGGAAGACTTACATCCTGTTCCACCATATTGTTTTCAAACAGCCTTCACTTCCAAGCTTCCAACAGCCAGCCCACACTTGCCTTTCAGGCAATGTTGGGGTCTCCCCTTGCAAGAATGCCAGCAGGTGGATCGTGTTGTGTCCATGGGTGCCTTCTTCTTCTTAAGGTGCTTTTTCCTATTGGAGGGTAGCTATCATTACACTATTTTTGGTTTTGACTCTGCTCTTCTAAATAAATGTATAGAAGTACCATGGGTGCCAATCTCTGTCAAATTTACCACCTCTTGAATCTTTCTCTCCTTCTTATTTCCATCTCTAGCTTTGTCATAACCAAGCAGTGCACTCTTGTCTATACCAGCCTTCCCCAGCCTGGTTCCCTCCAGTTGTTTTGGTCTACAACTCCAGGAACTTCTGATCATTAACCATCCTGGATGGGTCTGATAGGGGTCAATGTCCCAAACATCTGGAGGGCACCAGGTTGGGGAAGGCTACACTGCCTTATAATTTCTCATGTTAAAACTCAATCCATCTTTCTAGTTTGTTTGTTTTTTGGTTTGGCAGTTTATTCTGGCGCTAACACTCAATAACACCTCACTTACACAAAATAAAACTTAGTTTGTTAATAAATCTGCCCAGCTCTTAGGGCTAGGGAACAAAAAATATCTTGTATACTGAACTAATGAAGCAGAGATGAAATACATTGGTTCTGGTGGAAGCTTAATGACTTGAGCAAGGGAGTCCTGAACACAATGGATCTAAATGGACAGAAATGACCATTAATGGGTCAGTATTGATTTTCATCCATGAATGCTAGAGAGTGGCTAAAGTCAAAGTGTCAGTGAGCTGGTAAACTTCTGTTTGGCTGTAGCACATCAGATTGCAGGTGACAGAACACTGCTTCACACAAAATGCCTTCCACATAGAAAACTAGCATGCTGAGGAGAATCTCTCTAATATGGTAGTTATTTATGTACAAAGGTTTCTTTGTTAGTTATGGGAGGGCATTCAATCATGGGAGGACCCAACTGCAATATGTATAGCCAAACCCCAAGTTTCCTTCCGTTGAAAAGAGAATGATACATGAAGGTGAAATACAGGCTTACATTTGATTGCTGAAACACACATACTGGCAGAGTCAACTTAGATGGTAGCTGCCATGAACAGGGCCATCCAGAAATATGGAAAGGTGCATGTTGGGGAGACTGCTGCTATCCACTGCAAGGACCCATGCTTGGGTGGGGCTCTGATAAGAATGCAGTAGGGCTAAGGCTAATGATGTGTATAGGAGCCAAGGCAAGAAGGTTCTTGCTTTGTGGCGAAGCAGTGCAAATTGCCTCTGTTGGCCTTCTTCCCAGGTAGCCCTGGATATAGGATACATTTCAGGACTATAATAATAGTACGTCACCATAGTTCTGCAATCCTGGGCCAGATCTACACCTTGTGTCAAATCATTAGGATTCCATCATGATAACGTTATAGCCCTCTTGCGTGTTTATACCTCGTAGGACACACAATGACATTTGTTGCAGTGTTTTGGATAATATGAAATAAAAAGCAGGAAATAGCACTATGAAAGCGGTATATGGAATATATAGTATGCCCCAACAATTGTCAGTGCACTTCAATACCCCTATAAAGCAGTAGTGCAGATCTAGTCCTGGCCATCAGGTTGCCAATGACATATCCTCCTCTTCCACCACTACCATGTTCAGCAAGGAATGACCTTATCCCTGTCTTTATGTCAGCACAATCAATAAAAGATACCAGAAGAATTGCAATATTTTTTCACCTTGTTATCCAAAATGATATTTTTGAACTTTTTTTTTAATTTCACGTCAAGTAAACTATCCCTTATGTTTTACATGAAGCAATGAAAGGGATGAGTGAGATAAATAGGCAAATTTCTCCTAAATTTGAGTCAAGCCCTGGTCTTATTTTCAGTGTATCACAACAAGTTGGAAAATTGTCCTATTGAAATCTCGTGGTCATTTCTAGATCTGATAGAATGTGGCCTCCTGTTGATGTTACAAAAGAACAATAGTTGCTGTCAACAGTAGCTTAAACTAAAGTAACAATGGAACTAAAGAAATAATCAGTTACATGCTGAAAGTTTTCAAAGACAAAACAATAAAAGGATCGATAAACTAGTTAAAGAAATGCTTTTATTTTACTTTGCTATAGCAACTGTTTATAACTACACACACACTGAAAAGATGCCATGAACCATTGTTTTCAGGGGAAATGCTGCCTTGAGTGCTTGAATATTTATTTAGGACCACAGACACCTAGGTGGAAGTTCAAATGTGTATTTCTTCATCCCTTTCAGAGCAGGTGTTAAAAGCGTACTGAAGGAATATGATATTGTCAGTGAGGGTAAAAAATATAGTTTGTAAGATTTCTGGGAGTATTTGCCCATTGTTTGACACAATCACAATTTGTATGTAAAATAATCACAAATCTGTTAAGAACTGCAAAAATTGAAGTGGCAGAGGCCATTGGGGGAAAATATGACAGCAATAGTTTGGAAATGGTGTGGGGCATGATGAGAATTGTAAATCTGACTAAGGTAGGACATAACTTATGCATTTCTGTAACAAAAAGAACTAGGACATAATTAATTCTGAGATTATTGTTTATTATGTGTGAAGGTTGGAAATTAAAAATGGTAAAATGATGCAGTTAAGTATATAATAATTCAATTGTACTGTATGTATGAATGGTAAAGGTGTTGGAAAAGGTATATTATGTTTGGAATTATTGAGGCCCAATTCCCATGTCACATTTTTGACATGATAAAGTCAGTATAAGTTAAATGGCACTGCCTTATACAATTTTGCATGGGAAATGTTTGGCAGCAAAACACATGAAATCAGGGTGCTGCCTGAGGTGGAACTTCCCAACCTGGGCAGGATATACTATTGCTTTAAAATGGTTTATAACAGTAGTGACAACTGTTGGGGCCCAGGACACACACCATATATAGTTTTCAAACCGTTTTCAAAGTGGTGTAGCTCTGGCCCTGGACCACCTGCTTCAGGTTACTAAGTACTGTAAGTGGTATCCATTTCTATGTTCAATCTGTGATCAGAGATAACAGCAAGGATCCCCCTATGTGCTGCTTGTCCACTCAGTTGGGAAGGGAAGCAGTGCACAGTGGAATCCTCACTGTTATTTCCAAGCAGAGATCATGGGCTGGATAGGCAGGACAAATAGGCCAGATTAGCCCCATTGGCCAGAGGTTCCCTCCCCTGTTTTACAAGATTCGGGAGCAAAATCAGCAATAGGGCAAATATAAGTGCTGTTCTTGCCTTTAGTGGGGCATCAGTTGGTGGAAGCTATTCACATACCCAGGGATAGAAGGAAATTGTAAATTTTAAGTAAGTTTTGCTCAATAGTCTCATATGGCAAAGCTTACACCCCACCCCCACATGGCTGAAAGGGGAGCTTATCCCAAACAATCCACGATATTTCTATTAAAAACATTGGTAAGAAGACCACCCCTTTACAATGTTTACGTCTCTTTATTCTGGCAGGTTGTCAATGTTTTCCTGAAGATACAAAGGCTCATCTGCCACCTTCTAGTTTTTGAAATTGAAATGTAAAAAAATATACCCTTCTCTGCTGGTTTTACATTTTATTTATTTTTACTCTTCAGCCATCAGCCAGCGTACTATGGTCACTGAGTGTGCTCAATCCTCAGTGGACTGATTTGGAATCCCTCCCCACTTAGGGATTTGTTTCCTCAAGATATTTTGTACTTCTGCAAATCCTGTGATTCCCCTGAGCCTCCTGATACAACCATCTTGTGTGTGAATGGTGTCATTTTGGCTACTCAGAGAATATGATTGTTATCAGTATGTACAATAATGTCGCTTATGTCTCCCCACTGTATCCAGAGTTAGCAGGCCATTAAAAGCAGGCAGGCAGGCAGGCATTTAGGCAATCTGTTAACCCACTTCCTCTTTTACTCTCCATTTTAGGAGAGTCCTCAGAAATATTTCAGGACAGGCTAGGCTGACCATATGAAAAGGAGGACAGGGCTCATGTAACTTTAACAGTTGTAGAGAAAAGGGAATTTCAGCCAGTGTCATTTGTATGCAATTAGTTCCTGGTGAAATTCCCTCTTCATCACAACAGTTAAAGTTGCAGGGGCCCTGCCTTCTTTTGTATATGGTCACTCTAGTATAGTGCATGCACTTTTAACTGTTGTGATGAAGAGGGAATTTCACCAGGGACTAATTGCATACAAATGACCCTGGCTGAAATTCCCTTTTTTCTACAACTGTTAAAGTTACATGAGCCCTGTCCTCCTTTTCATATGGTCAGCCTAGGACAGGCAGAAACAAGCACAGCACATAACCTACCACCGTACATAGATAATTACATGGGGAAATGACATTATGCACTGTCTTTGCCTTTCTAACTTCCATTGAGCATTTGTGTACAAAAGGGGAACAGGGAGGAGAGAGTACTGACAATACTCCATGTATATCTCAGGTATCAGGACAGATGTGTGTGACTTTCATATACGAGCGCATGCTTGAGAATTTGTGAAAAAATTCAGAGAACTCATTCTCCTGCTCATGTTTGAGGTTGTGAATGGGGCATGCTCGACTGTTTTGCAGTACAAACTAAATTCTCGTACATCCCTACATACAAAGATGGTTTCCCAAAATATGGAATTTTGCTGTCAGTGCCACTAATGTTTGCATGGAACTATTTTTTTACAGAAGGCCACACCATTATGTTTTGCTTATTGTAAAAAATATCTGTAGGTAGAGATCATCAACCTAGTTCTGTGCTACCCTTGTGTTTATAAATGCTATTTACATGAAAGTTTAACCATGTTGTGACAACCTTCTAACTTACAAGGTGTCTTCAAATCTTACTGAAGCCAGTGGAAAGTTTTGCATGGATGTATCAGTTTTTGGTTCAGGCTCAAGAGATTTTCCTAGAGCACTATCATTATTTCCATTTGGTTAGGATGACAGCACATATTATCTTCATAGTATGAAAGACCACTTTACCATAAGACGATAAAGACTAGAATAAACGGTATCAGTCTGAATATCTCACAGAGCTGAAGAAGAATAAAGGGCAACTGATTTTTTTTTTTTTTACAGCAGGGAGAATAGCAGTGTGTTTCAGCTCATTAAGAAAAAGGACGAGTACGTTTCACAAAATATGGCCTTGTGGGCTAAAGCTGTCTCTCTTTGTTCCTTGAACAGTGGAATGAGGCTTTACATCTCAGGCCAATTATCTACCAGCATTCTACAGAAACTGACAAAACGTATACTATGAGCAATGATATGAAGCTAGTTTACTTTGTACCCTGCATTTGCATCTGATTTGTGTGTGTGCATGAACTCTCTTTTACTCTCCCACCACAAGATGTGAAGTCTCTTATTAGAAGAACAAAAACATTCCCTGTGATGTAAACAACATGGAACACCAAATACTCAATAATTAAAGACTCTTAATATCAGGAAGCCAGGCAGTTGCCTTAGAAAAATATATATATATATATCCAAGACTGATATGTGTTTTAAATTTCTATTATAATGTCAATGGCTAGAAACTACAATGTGGATCCTACTAATCTTAAGGAATGTTAATTCAAGATCTATTGATCTAGGTTGGGTCTAGATGGCACCTGGCCCCATTAATTAGCAGAAAAAGAAAGCGCTAGCTGTTGAGGGGTGAGATGGAAGATTGTCCTGCTCAACTGTTCATGGTCGTAGCGGGGGAAGGGAAACCTATGCCTTTCCATGTGCTGCAATTAAAAGAGCAATCATCCCTCCATGTGCCTGCAATACATTTCAGAAAGAAATAAAGACTCATTGCTGATGAAGGATGCATATTCAGTGAACCCTTGGAAAGGCAATGGAACCCTTCCTTCCCAGAGTCCTTTGAGCTGTGCAAAGCAGCAGGGATAAGGAGCAGCCAACAGCCAGCAGCAGCTCAGCTGCCGGCTTGCTGGCTGCCTTTCAGTAAAGGAAAAACAAGAGTGGGAGAGAGGGAGGGAATTTAAAAAAACCCAGATCAACCATCGGTCACCTCATCTCCCAGTAAAATGTCATCATGACCACCTGAAGGGAACTGAACACCCCATTTTTTAAATTAAAAAATTAATTAATGGATGTAATGATTATTGATGAATGGTGGTAATTAATTGAAGATAAACTGTTACATACTCTCTCCTTTTAGAGATTATATTTATTGTATTGTTCTTGTGGTTTTACTCTCACTGTTGGAACAAGCTCCATGAATGTTTGGTTTGGCTGATGATGAGTGTACACGGCTGATGAGGGTGGGACAGAGAAAGATGGGAGGGTTGACTTGTTTGGCAGAAAGGAGATGAATGGATTGACAGCTAACTGGGCTAAAATTAGTCTGGGAATGAATTTGGGGGAAAATTGATTTGAGGGTGACTCTCCTGCTAATTTGGGGTGAAATAGATTAACTGTAGACAAAATTATTTAGAGGAAGAAATATTATTCTTTTGTTCGCTTGCCTTCTGTGAAAGGGGCATTCAATTTGAAGAAGAAAACTGGGTTTATAGGACTGGATTTTGTTTTACACACAGCAGGAAATGGTGGCACATTTTAATCCCCCCCCCCAAAAAAAACAGATTTACCGGGGTCTTATTTGTGCTGGAAAGAAGACTAGAAGAAGTGGGAGATGTTCAGGAGGCAGATGGCATTGTCAAAAGGACCCACAAAAAAAGTATGTGGGCAGCAACGACTAAGCAATAAAACACTCATCTGGTGACGCTCTTAGTCACCAGCATTTGGTATTCTGAGAGAGGGGGGTTGCGGGTGGGGGAGAAAAGGGTATGTACAATGAAATGGCTGAATGAACCTTGTCTGTGTATGAGCAAGAGAGAGCGCTGTGTTTGTTGTCATCTCTTGGGTTTTAGAGTGTACCCCATCTCTAAACTGGCTATATGATTTCTAGGAAATCTATATACATAAATCCTTCATCACATTAAATGGGCTCAACGGCCTCCCTTTACTTAAGGTGAGTCACAAAAGAGGTTTCAGCATTATAAGCCTTAAAGTTATACTGCTCATACAAATGACACCTGTTGAGTTAACAACCTGAAACTTAGCATCCATGATAGAGTTGAAACTTTTCAAACCAATCTAATAAAAATTGTCACAGGTACAGCAAGTTCAGATATCCTGACAATTCATATCCTTTTTCACTACAATTTTTAAACAGCATGTCACATATTTCTTTAAAGTTTTGGGGAAAACTACTCATTGAGGGTGGTTGAAGAAACCAATCCTTCATTAGTTTGTTGAAGTTTGGAGAAGTGACTCCAAAGGGCTTCCTGCTCCATTAAGGCTTTTGGCAGTAACAGCTGACTAAGTCATCTCATACATACTCAGTTTCCTTCTGGTGCCAGTTTCCTTCTGCCAGCACTCCAATGTTTGCACAGGAATTTCTACCCCTTCCTCACCACCCCGGCAACCACTTCCCGCCATGACTCTACTGCTACTTTCCATGAGTGTTCACCAGTGTTTCCAAGATCTATAAAATCATTCTAGACCTTAGGGAGTCTTTGTCATGATAAGCCATGTGAAGTTATTAGTGCTATAATAAGGGCAGTGTGGTACCCCAAAAATAGCCAATGTGGCATTCTTAAAATGGACTGCTGTATTGTGTTCCTTTTTCATTCCTCACTCCAAATAAAAGTTTGTTGCTATTTGTGTTGCCTCTTGTGAGGAACTTCAGTGCCAGACTCTCAGGCAGTAGTGCATAATTCTCCATTCAGAGGATTTTCTGCCACTCTGTGTAGGCTTCTAAATGCTACAGAAAGTGACTCTAAGCAAGGAAGTATGTACATGCACATATAAGAAAAATGCACCAGTGTATTGTAGTGGTGCACACATTACAAGCACATACCTGTCCTGCATTGGCTGCAACAGACTCTGAGTGAAGGGACTAACCAAGAAGCAAGGTAATGAAACAGGCAAAGGTCACAGCACAGACAAGCAGTCAGATACACAGGCTAAGACAGGAGTGGTCAAAATAGCAAGCAGAGGTCAGAACACAGTTCAGCAGTCAGATATGTTACACAGCCCAGAAGCAAAGTCAAGAAAGAATCCAAGGGTCAGTAGCACAGAGCATCAATCACAGGCAAGCTAAAAGACACAGGAGCTGAAAGAACAATAATGTTTCTAGTATTGACTAAGCAGACACTGAAAACTTTTAACACCAAAGCCTGTTGAGCCCCACCCAAAGCTCAGCTGCAGTACGTTAGAATGCTCCTACTCCTGAGGAATCACTTTCTCCTAAAAAGTCCTTCATTGCAGTCAGGCACTTCTTCTTACAGGAGCCCTGCTGATTAGCCTCTTAAGGTGTTTCATGGGTATTTTTTTCTTTGCTTTTTTTGTTTCTCCTCCCTGCTTTCCATGGCCAAAGGAAATGCAGTAGGAAATACATTATTTTAAATAAAACAAATACCAACTTCACAAATACTGCTATATACAAGGGGAAGATGACATCTGTGATTTTTTCTTATGATATGAAAAGAAATGGGTCACTTCTCAGTACTTGTTTTTTAATAACTTGCCAGGAATGGATACGTTTTGTTTTCTTAACTCCTTTTGCTAACAGCAAAATCCTACATGTCTACTCAGAATTAGGTTTCATGGAGTTAAATGAGACTTACTTCTAGATAAGTATGTACAAGACTGCAACTTTATTTTTTTCTATAATCTTCTTGTGGGTAATATAAAAGTTCAACAATATTTTGAATCCTGGTCCCAAACTAGAATCATTAACTCTTAAATGCCATTGAAAGTATGACTAAAGCTACAATATTACACACACTTACTTGGGAATGGGACTTTCTTCTTAGTTAACATGCGTAGGATTGCACAGCACCAAATCCATCTTTGTTGGGGGGGGGGGGTTCTGGTTATCCCTGATGAATTAACTTAAAATCAGTCTCAGGCCAGCACAAGGCTTCCTTGGGCAACTGTCAGAACCCCAGCAACTTGTCAGGATTCACTACTGAATTGACATCTGCCAGCCTGGGGTGAGGGAAGGAAAAGGGTCATGCACCTAGTGCAGAGATGGGGAACACATAGCCCATGGGTGGCATGTGGCATCCATCCAACTATTGTGGTCCTTGCTTCCGTCCATTGTGTCCCCATTCCTCCCCCCCCCCCCCCAATATGACACCTGTAGCACTATGGAACACAAGGCCCAAAAAGCAACACAATGGTTTGTGGCTGAATTTTGGTAGCAAGCCAACATTTTTTTCTCATTATTGAATACCTTTGGACAAAGGGTGCCCTGCAGAGAGTGTGGGCAGTGTGACTCATGCGGAGGGTTCCAGAGGATGAAACTGGTCCCCAGACTTGCTGCAGTAGCCTCCCCCTGACCTAGTGTGTTGGTCTGAGAGCCACCGTTCATTTACATTTCCCACAATGCTCCAGAGTGATGCTATATTGTTGTGGACATTGCGGAAAATTAAAATGGTGGCTCCAAGACAACACTCGCCACAGTACTTCTGTTGTTCTCACAAGAGGTCTCATAAACCTGGAGCCAGCCCAGCTGTGTCCATCTATTCCAATAATCCATTCGTGACAAACCTTTATAACATATATGGTTTGAAAAGCTCTATATAAAACAGAAGTAATTAAAGTGAATTAGGATGTAAATATCAACCACAAATGTTATTTTAAAAATCCTGGTTTTCGTTTACTATTAAGCCAACTAAAAACTCACAAGAGAAGGCACAATAGGCACAAACTTTTTAAAGTCACAGAGTTGACAGGACAGGTTTGGGGGTAAATATGAAGGGAATTTCACAAAAAGCCTTTTAAAATTCTTTGTAGGAGGATATCACTGATGTTCAATCTTTGGAAGGTTTCAAGAGAAATTTAACACACAAGTACGATTATTATAGATATTTATCATGAAAATAACCTTGTTCTCTGATGCTCCCCCACATAATTCACAAAGCAGAAAGATAAATACCACTTACAATAATATAATCCTATAAATACAACTAGAAGTGTCTGTTTTGCCTCTAGTATTTGTTCTTTCCTTACTTGCTTGCCACAGAGTTAAATTCTTGTAAGAAAATATTAATATCATAATATACATAATCCTCAGATAGTATGCAATGATAGTCCTGTATAAAGCAGACTCATTGAAATGAATGAGACTTGTTAGTCATGACTAATTTAACTCCCATTCATTTCAATTGGTCTACTCCATGTAGGATTAACATTGGCTAATACCAGTCTCCCAGATTTTATCAATCCATTGATGTTTAGCTGGTTTGGAGACTTCCAATTATGGGATCTACATGATTTTTCTGCTGTATACAAATGTATAAAAATGTATTCTTAATGCAATGGGGAACTACCTGATGTTCACAGTCCACCCCCTCATTTGTACACCCACAGAAGTTGCACTTTCATGCACATATTTAGGAAACATGGTTTAATTTGTCTCCATCTAGTCAGAGAACAAGGTACTTCTACAACACAGGTGTCAAAAATATTCCTTTCAAAAAATCGTTAATGTTTTACTTTCTATAGTCTATAAAGTAGCAGTTTCTTTGATTTGTAACCATGTTTAAGTGTATGGCCATTGTTAGTGTTACTTCCTTCAGACACATTGTGCCAAAATTTACTTTTATCTTAGTTGAGTTTCCCCACACAGTGTTTCTTAATAGGCTCTTACAGAACACTTTTTGCATGTTTTCCACACACGGGATATTATTGATACTAAATTTTATGTACAACAATTCAGAGATTCCAACTGAGAAGAACTTTTAAAGCAATTCATTATTTCTGAAGATACAGAGCAGAATTTGATTAATGTCCGATTTGATTTATTTAAATGCATTAGAAATTTTAAGAGTATTGGGGGAAATTGGTTGGCAACTATTCTGGAAAAATAATGAGATAGTAGAATTTCTGTAATTGATTCCTGTGGTCTAAGGATTATATTTTCCCCCTGTGGGATCTGAGTTTGATGTTTCAACGAGATTTCACTGGAGTGCTAAATATAATCAAAGACATGGCTCAAAAACGACAGCCTTGATGCCCAAAGAGCATTATATGTAGGGAAGAATGTTCACTAGGCAAAGTATAACTGTCCCACCATGCCTATAATGATTAGAAATCTTAGAAGAGCTCCCTTTGAATTGCAGTGAAGATGTGTACTAAGGAGTTGAGTCAAATTGTTATGTAGTTCAATATTATGTAAAAATGCTGATGTCCTATGAAGGAGAACTTTTCAGGTTACTGCTGTAATTCCCTTTATACCCCTGTATCATGGCCCCATGCACAGCACTCACTACATTGATTCCAGCATGAGTCAGCTCAGTACTGTTTAAAGCATGCGGGGGGGGGGGTTATATGTGAAAAAGCATTGTCTTGGTGACAGGTTGTGATGATGATGATGATGATGATGATGATGATGATGATGATGATGGATCAAGCCTGCTGTGATGTTGCACAACTTGTTGAACAAGATCAGTGTCTACATTTCAAAATGTGTTTATGGTGAGGGTCTTGTGGTCCTCAAGGCATGGCATTCTGCATATATTCAGAATATCTCAGTAATTTATATATTGCATTCAAAACAAAGAAACAACAGCAACAACAGCAACAACAACAGCAACAGCAACAACAACAACAACAACTCACTAATTCTGGCTTAGATTAAGCACCGCAGAGTCCACTCTTAAAGTTGACCAAATTAAAGTTGGCAATATGGCTGTCACATACAAGAAAAAGAAACAATCTTTATCTCTTTATACAAACCATGACTTCATATCAACCCTGTTCAGATGACACGCTAAGCCACAGAGATTAAGCATTTTGAGCTAAACATTATGGCTTACTGTGTCGTGTGAACCATGACTTAGCATGACGTGTGAACCATTCCTAACATGGCTTAGTGTGTTGTCTTAACAGGCCCATTAAGTACAGTATTCACACACATGACACTATAGGACAGTGCAGATATTACATGTGTGTATCATTGATAGAGAGGAGGAACTGAGATTGTGACTGTGGGTTTGGCATGGTTAAGTTGTCTCCACATTATGAACACATGTGTGTAGGCTCTTTCACAAATCATGCCAAATGCATGTAGGAGGCATGGTTGGTGCCTGTGGACATTATTCAATATGAACTATGCATATTGACTAACATATATGTAACACATTCATATTTCTCTTCTTCAGTAAGGTCAACAAATCTTGCACATATGTAAGAGTTAATGATCAATGGCTTGGTCTGAGAGCACATGATGCAGCCACCTTGATAGTGCTAAGCAAGTTTAGGGCTGATATGGATGGGAGATCAGCTGCCTTGAGTTCCAGGATGCAAGAAAGGGTGAGGGGAAGAGAGATTCAAATAACTAAGGGTTCAATACTATACATGTTTAGAAAGAAAATCCTATAACTCCCAGCAAGCTCAAGGCAGCCATGATGGCTTGAGGCATAGTGAGAGTTGTAGGACTTTTTTCAGCAGAGGCTGGTGGCTCTTATTTTAGCAGGGCTGTGAAACCATTCTTGATTTCAGTCAGAACCAGCCAGAACTCTAAAGGGCCTATCCAAGGTGCTGAACCTGTTCCCATAATAGGTTCAGCACTTTGGATAGCTCCTTTAGAGTTCTGACCATGGGCCTCCACTGACTTTTTTTCTGTCCAAACGTGCATAGGATTGCACCCTAAATAACTAACTACTGAAAATTACTTCTATAGTAATTACTTCTAATCTTCAGCTGTAAGTGTAGCCCAGGATAGCCCAGGACATTACATCACTCTTGTGTTTGTCCGCGGCTGCCTATCCCCGATACTGCCATGAAAAATGTCATGTGAGAACTGCTCCTCACTAACAAGTGCTGAATACAATTCCACATAGCTGTATTTTTGTATTACTTACAAAATGAGGACTACCACATTCTCCTGCTATATACAATGGACGATCAGTCCTTGCAAGCGGGGTGGTGGTGGTGGTGGTGGGATTTACAGTGCACTTTGCTCCAAGGCATCAAGAAGCTTGCACCATTAAGCAAATTGCACATACGTTGTGTCAGTTCTATAAGTTATCTTTCTTGGTAACACCAGATAACATTATCTTAACTAGATAATTAAATACATAACATCTTGGCTCTTTAACTGCACAATGTTAGTAACTGCCGAGTTTGACAAATTAAATATGCAGATATGCACCCACAGATCCCCTCCTGAACAGAACACTAAAGAAAACCTAATTAAAATAGGAGTTAAAATTCAGCAAGAGAAAGTGGGGGAAAAGAGCAATACTGTTTGAAAATGCCCCTTAAGAACAATCCAAGACAATCTCTAACCCTCCCTCTCTCCCTCTTTGTGAATAATCCACTCTGTAAAATGTGTGTCTATCCCCATTCCAAACTCAACAATGATTAACTTTCTAGAAACTCACTTTAAGCATGTTCTTATCCCCTGCTGTAGCTGTTGTGAAATCAGAAAAAAACCCTCCTGCTGTAACGATAGCAGCATCTTATAAAAAGAAATTGGGACAAATCTAGGAAGCTTTTCCACCCTTTCCTCTCAAAACCTCTCCAACCCTCATCCCCTACTCCTTAGGACAGGATCTGCTGATGTTAGGTAAACAGGGTGGCTTCTCCTGAGGAGGGGCAGCATCTGTGCCCCCTTTTTCTCAAAATGTCTCCCTCCTCTTGAAAGGCTTCTCTCAGTTTTGGAGCAGGAATATCAACAGTTGCTGCTTGCTAGATAGGGTTGCTAACAATTCATTGCATCAGCGAAACAGTAGCTTTTTGGGACATGTACACTTCTCCATTCACTATAATGGATGTACATAAGCAGGGTCGGCATCATAATGGCAGATTTTGGACCCAACCCCATGTGTGTTAGAACAACTATCTGTGTGGACAGCTTCCTTCAGTCATTCTAACAAACACACAAAGGTTGGAGGCCAGAGTTTATGCATACTCATTGGCTGAATTCGGACAACATGATAGTCAATGTTGTTGTTCATCTAGGGGGTACTCTCCACACAACATGGTAATAAATAATCAATTGTGATGTGGATTAGGATCAGCGCTGAGTTGACTATGGAAGCATTCAGACTACATGATAGTCAATACAACTGACGATTGTTTCCTCCCCCAAGTTGCTTATTGTGTCGTCCGAATTCAGCCATTCTGTACGAGTGAAGTAGGTGTGTGTGTGTGTGTGTGTGTATTTGAAGTAAGGGGGCATTCTAGGGCACTCACATGAACATTAACTGTTGGTGCCGCAGTCAGCCAGCTTTATTCTATTCTACAACTGTGTAACAAGGAGAATTCTGCCTTCCTAATTATAGAAGTCCAGTTTTCTCTTTTAATTCTAAATCCACTTTCCTGGTGGTAGGCCCCACTGAACTCAATGGGACTTAATTCTGAGTAGACATGCATAGGATTGCACTGTCAATCTTAGAATGTTTTTTTCTAATTCGAATGAACTGTATGTAAATGTTTCCTAGAACGTTATTCTTTCTCTAGGCTGATATTTCCAAATTGTTCCTCATTGTTAAGGGCATCACTGATTAAATTGTTCCCTTTTCTTCTTTCTTGGGGTATGTCCAAATTCCAATCATTCATCATTATTAATGCTTCTGAAACCTGTTAATGGTTGAAAAGCACTATGTTATTCCCTAAGTGCTTGAACAATGCTTCTTCTCATGTGGCAAGCAAATAACTAAAAAGGAAGCACAACTTATTTACAGTCTCTGACTTTTTTCTCACTTCTTCTGGAATATGTGAAGGGAAAAAGCCAGTGCCTTTCAGCAGCCGAGTCAACCAGAACTGAAGAGAGGCAGTTGTCATCTACGGCTCAACCAAATCGTTCATTTGCTTGCTGCAGAAGAAGGAAGGAAGAGAACATAGTGGGCTACAACTTCAGCTATGAGGCCTAGTGGAAAACCCTACTTGTCCAAGGTCTAATCATTGTGCTCACTTGGTAGCCACTTCTGGGAAATGGGAGAGTTTCAAGGCCCACCACAGCAGGTCACCTCTAAAGGTGATGTCCACTTCATGTTGCCACTTAAAAGAGCAATGAGGGCAAGGATATGGCTCTTTGTTTGGCTCTACAGAGCCAGTCATGACAGAACAGGTAGGTTAGTTAGATAGGGACAAGATCAATATCCAGTACAAATTTCTAGAACACTTTCAGGAGACTGGTCTGTTTGCATTTTCAATCCAGACAGCTCAGGGTAGCCTCCTTCACCCTCAGCCTATTATTGTGTTGAAAGAGCATAGTAGAGGTTTTGTGTTCCTGGAATGTATGTGCCTTGGTACTAGATAGGATGAAATGGCTGCATTTGGCATCACTTTGCCAACTTGATATTAGGTTGATAGTGGGAATTCAGCTTAATATAGAGGTTTGGGGATGCCTTCATTACTGCTGTCACAATCCTATTTTCTTTCACTTTTCTCTTACAGGGTCATCACAGGTGGGAAAATCATTCCTTACCATTGCTTATCCGTCCCCACATTTGTCCCTCATTACTTCCTCTTTTGCCTGGAGAGGAAAGAGGAAGTAAACAAAGACCACATGGCCCATTCAGGGGCCATTTTAATCACACCACTTTTCCTTCACGCAGCAGGAACTTGCGGAACATTCCATTTTTTTTTTAAAAATCAGATTAAAAAGGATCTATTTTGAGAGTGAAAAATGAGTGGAAGGAGCAGAAGGCACGTAGGAGGTGGACGTTGTCATCTAAAGGACGTGCACGCATCCGTAAGTGGGCAGTAGCAAGCATGTGATAAACCACTTGTCTAATAAACCTCTAAGTTGTCTCAAATTATGTTTAATTCAGTATTTTTATGGTTGCAGCTATGAGCTCGTTGCTGATTGTATGTTTAATACTTAGAGGTGGTGTAACTTTTTTTTTTTTAAAAAAGTTCTCTTTCAGGCCCTCTAGTATGCAGTTTAGACTGTATAAAGTATTGTGTGTGCATGTTAGGATTTCACAAAGGTGATGTTTGCACCTGCTGGTTAATGTGCATTTGGGGGCCCACACAGATTGGAAGCAGAACACTGAAAGCAAGTGAAACTTGGGCAGGGAGACGTATTGGAGGTAGGACAGGTCAGGAAAGGGAAAGAGGAGTCAGACATTTGTATGCTGCACCCCCGCTCCGACTTTCAGTCCTTCCTCCAGTACAGGAGTGGACACCTTTCTTTCTTTTGTCCCTAGTCAGGATAAAATGGAGCTTTCCAGCTCAATACAGAATATGATATATGATATTTATGTATTTATTTATTATTGACATTTATACACTATCTTATCTGCTTAAAAGCCATCAAGGCTACATACATTTTTTTAAAAAAACTTAAAACAATAAAAATGAAAATATTTAAACAGTAAAATTTTGAAGCATTAAAAACTACATATTTTAAAAAAATAAATGGAAGAATTGTGTCTTCATACCCTTTCTAAAGTTCAAGAGGGTGTGGGGCAATTGTAGTTCTTGAGGCAGAGCATTCCATAGGAGAAAGCTAGGCTGACCAAATGAAAAGGAGGACAGGGCTCATGTAACTTTAACAGTTGTAGAGAAAAGGGAATTTCAGCCAGTGTCATTTGTATGCAATTAGTTCCTGGTGAAATTCCCTCTTCATCACAACAGTTAAAGTTGCAGGGGCCCTGCCTTCTTTTGTATATGGTCACTCTAGTATAGTGCCTACAACTTTGGCTGCCTCTACAAGAGGCATTTAAAGCTCTTTCAAGGTGCATTAAAAATTTTACCTCTACAAGAACGGAGCGCAAATCGGGTGTAAAGGCGCGTTTTCTCTCCGATTATGCGCATTATCGAATGCGCGTTAAATAGCGAGTTTTATTTTGCTCCGGCCGTTAAAGTGCATTTTGACTATGTGAACAAGCGATTCTCCGCATTAACTACTTGTAAAGCGCATTTGAAACAACCTGTAAGGTCACCTGTTGAGTGCTCAATTACCTCCTGCATATAAGCATTTACGATAAAGCGCTTCCGAGAAGATGCGCATAATCGGAGGAACAGGCGTCAAACGGAATCCATCTAGAGGGGGCCTCTAACAGTTGTGATGAAGAGGGAATTTCACCAGGAACTAATTGCATACAAATGACACTGGCTGAAATTCCCTTTTCTCTACAACTGTTAAAGTTACATGAGCCCTGTCCTCCTTTTCATATGGTCAGCCTAGAGAAAGCCCTTTCTCCTGGGCTCAATAAATGGGCCTCTGTGGGTAATAGTGTTCTCAGAAGGGCCTCTCCTGCAGATATTTATACCCAGGCATGTTTATAGTGAGATAGGCAGTTCCTTAGAAAGGCAGACCCTAAGCCATTTAGGCAAGTGTAGTACAGTCCCAAAGTAGTCTCAGTCCCAAATCCTAATGGAAAGCCCAATTGGAATGAGTCCAGATCATCAGGTTCATCCACATGCATCTAGAGTTGTGACGCTACCATAATTAGATCTCTGGGGTCAAGGGAAGATTTCTTTAACAATTTTTTTATTACTGCTTCTTTTAAGGAAGTGGGACCAACCCCTTGTGCAAGGAGGCATTAATCCCTTTCATTAGCCATAGCATCAGTTCCATCAAGTACAAGGCCCTCACCATTCCTGATATCCTGTCCATAACATGCAATAGCTAAGCTTACATCTCTCTGATCTGCCCCTATCATGGAGTCTAAATTAAGGTAAATCAACTTTTTCTGCAAAGAATAAAGCAAATTATTCATGACAAAATGAAATGAAAGCTACATTTAGAGTACTGTGTTAGCTTAACTGTAAGCTGCAAACAGTTCACAACTTTCCCATTTCTGTAAACATCTTTGTTAATGGATGAGAAAGGATCAAAAGATAAAATTATCAAAACGTTGAAAGTGTCAAGACTTTTTTTTTTTTTTGCTCAGTGGAGAAACTATCTGCAAACAATGAAGAGCATCAAACTAAAATTAAATTACCTTTCTCAGTAACAACACAAGCCCATGTGCCATTATTTGAATCTGACTATTTTTAAATAAGTCTGTTTCAGTTGTATAGCATCTAATAACATGCAATCAGTCATCTTTTAATGAAACTGAATTAAGCACTGCCAAGTCAATAGGTGTAGAGGGTTTTATTTTTGTACAGCCCCAGCCTAGGACATATGAGAAATGAGTCATGCTTCAGCACACAGTAGTTTGACCAAAAAATAACATTCTAATTTGCTCAACAGTCAGATGGGCTGTTCAAACACTAAAACATTTTAGAACAACAACTTTAGGCAGCTTATATAATGGAAAAATGTCTGTCGGTTTCCACATATAATGGGACCAGTGGGTCTAGCTTTGATAAACCCACTCAATTGACTGCAGTGCTTTGTTTCAGGGATGGCACAGGAAGAACAGAACCAGAAAAATGACCTGTGATGCATTATTCCTTCCTAAGTGGTAAAACCAACTTGATGACTCATGTAACAAAAGCAAGGAACATGTTTTCTGGAATGTAGAGTCTTAACAGAACAATTTCCCTAAACGTGCCGTGTCGAAGTGCCAGTTCTCATTATTTTTCCTAGTACTGAAAAATCAGTCAAATACTCTGATTGAAACAATACATGAACCATAGTAAAACTGGACTTGGTTACTGACATTTGCCTACTGAAAGGAGGAAAAAAATGATGGCAACAGCCCAGGAATAACCACATGAAAAATAGGTGGAAGGTGGGGAAAAATGAAAACAAAAGACAATCAGGTAGTTTACCTATGTAATCCACTCCTGCATTAACATTTTGAGTGTTTCAATTAAGTCCCCTGTAAGTAGCTCTTCTGGAGCAAAGTCTAACAAAGCATAGAACCTGCTGTCCATAAAAATCAAAACAGAGCTATATCTTGTGAAAATGATAACTTTCTGACAGCATTGCCTCCCTCTGCTGCCTAGTAATGAGTGAGCTGGACACCTCCTGACAGCTCAACCTCAGATAAATATTTCAAACATATCATGCAAGAGATTCACAGATCAATCCCCACCTCCATGAAACCAGTGGAGTGAGACAGAAAGCCATTTTGAACTGGCGCAGCAGAGCAGAACACAATGAGAAGTACTTAAAAAAGCACCCTGTGCCTGTTGATGTTTCAGGAAGCGGGTTCAGATAACAGAGGTAATACTTTGGTCTGTAGTTTCATGCCCATGCCTCACAACTACAATACAAACTGGCACATAAAAGCATTGCCTGATATACAATTAAGTGTCAGTTAATTGGTTACAAACACGTTTTAAATTGTATTCAACACTATTGTTCGGAATCAAAAATTATTGCAAGGGGAGATTTTGTTTTCAATCCCTATATGATTCAGTCTAACAATGAACAAAGAAAAAAGAAAAAAGAAAGAAAAGGGAAATAGTATAACTTGGGGACAAGAACAAGCTATTTGGTTTACTTCACCTCCAAAGATATTGGTGCAATAAGGAAGCTATTGCTCACATTTGGTTGATGGGGGAACTAAAAGATGCTGGGTGTAAAGTCTCTTGCAAAGTGCTTTAAACCTTGTGTCCATATTCTGAGCTACAAGTGACATCACTGAATTTCAGCTGAATACAAAATAATCTGTCTGCAAATGGATGAAACCAACTGTATTGGAAATGCAGAAGATGATTGTATTTCGAGGAGTTAGTGACATGATATAACTGCTGCCCTTATGCCTCTGTTGCCCCTTTGCTGCTTGGACCTGCTCTCTGCACCCCAGAGAGGTTTGCCTGGCATCTACATTATACTCCTTTAGATGCCAGGTAAAGACCTTTTTTATTTTCAGTGTTTTAACAGTTCTTCAGTTTGATTTTTAACCTTGCTGTTTAAATTTGTATTTTAAATCCCTATCAATTTCTGCATGGCTGCTCGGTTTTTTATCGGTTTTTTATCCTGGTTGTGCTTTTATACTGTATTTTAAATTATGTTTTTATACTGTCGTTGTTTTATACTTTGAATGGTTTCTAATGGTTTTAATTTTTGTAAACCGCCCAGAGAGCTTGGGCTATTGGGCGGTATAGAAATGCAGTAAGTAAGTAAGTAAGTAAGTAAGTAAATAAATAAAATAAATAAAATAAAACAGGTCTCACAAGGGTTAAAAGCCTTCAAAACTGCTTGGCTTGCCTCAGTGTCAGATATGGTGTGACTATAGTGATTTGCTCATACCAGGGAAGTGACAGAACTTTGCTTGTACATCCCAGAAGGAACAGCATACAGGATGGGTCATGTATTGAACACATAAAGAACCAGGATCTGCTATAAACTGAATTTCCCCTTCTTATTCATCCCAGTCCAACTTCCTTTAGGGCAAGAGAGAAGAAAATCACATCCATTAAAGGCCTTTGATGGCAATTCCATCCTAACTCTGAGCAGTTAGGAGTACTCATTTTCACGCCTCTTCGTCTCCAACACTGTGAAGGTGTTGTACTAGGCATCCCTGAAAGGCTTGTCTAATTGTCACTAGTCCCTAAGCAGCCAAACCCTGACAGGTTACACTGAGGAAGATTCCTCATATGCATGAGGAAGACCCAGTGACCTCATCATTGTAATCCCAGGAACTATTCTTTATCCAATAAAACATGTGACACACTTTCAAAGATACGAATCTGTCCAATAACTTTACTCCTTGCTCCATTCCTTCTTCCAAGCTATCCCTGTTGGTGGTGTGCTTATACAAGATGAAGCACAGAGGAGATTAAAAAAATACACAAACACAAACACAGTCTCCCTCATCTAAGCTAATATTGATCAAGGTGCAGAAAACTAAGAACACCAATCAGTTGACTTGTTTAGGGGTGGCTACAGACTGTTGTACTAAATCCACACTGCAGTGGGGAGACAACATATCTATGCCTTAAATAAATAGACTTGAGGTCATGGATTTTCCATTCATTCACTGCTTAGATAGAAATAAGAATTCAAATTTGATTACATACTTTACTGAATGCCCTTAAAGAAATGTCATAAAACACACTACCCAATCCCCACTTCATTAAAAAGTCTGTAGATTAAGAAAAGAGCTAAAACTAATTAGTTGGATTTATGCAAGTAGATGATCTGAAGAAACTTAGAATCTTGATGCCTAATCAAAGGTATTCCTGGAGAACATTCCTGGAGTCCCACCACAAATGACTGAAAAACTTCAATACAATTTTATAGAGAGCTTATAATGAAAAGGGGGTGATGTATAGGTTGCCTGACTCTGCATGAAGTGCTAAACAGAACTGCAATCCCAAAAGTATTACTGCAGCAATGTAGACTACTGATTTTTGCACTGTAATGCTTTAGGGGCTCCAGGGTTGTTCTGTCTTAATTAATGTAAAAAGTGAATTATAAATGGATTGGCATGTATGAACTCCTTTAATTTCAGGATATTAACTCCGAAGAAATGTTGACCCTTGGTGATTATGTTCCATTTAAGTTGTTTGTCTTTTGGCATAACTGAAGGCCCTAATAAATGAAAAAAAATGTCATTGAAAGAGTTTTATTCAGTTGATATGCGCTTGGCTGTAGATACAGTAATGAATACAAAACAAAGAGAATTTTGAGATAAGTCTTAAACTTTCAACCCTTTGTTCCAGTTGTAAAATCTCAGTTGGACCCAATTTCTTTCTTTTTTTATTATTGCATCAGAACCATTCTGTGAATTTGTAGCTGCCGTAAATGCCTAATGTAAGACCTCATTGTGCTGAAAAGTGTCTGCACGCTGTCTTTATACATTTTTAAAGCAACTTTTTTTACAGCATACTGCCCCCCACAACTGCATATAAAAACTACAGGACTTCAATGTCACATTCATGATAAATCCATAATGATTCCCAGGAAAGCTCAAAGAGAAATCTGTCCTTCCATTAAAAAACAACAACAATAACAGAAAAAGATGCAAAGTAATATTCCCAATGGGTGAAAAGGCAATAAAAACTGGCAATGTGAATTTCTAGGAAGTTAATTGAAAATCCTTTTTCTTAAAAGAGAGTGCAAGGATTCTCAATTAATTTTCTAATTATTCACAACTGCTGATTGTAAGGCATTTACCTCTGAGATGTGAAATGGAGAGTTAAATATGATTTGAAATATCTCCGTCCAGTGATTTTTAAAACATTTATCAGCAATATTTACTTTACATTTGGACTACTGCTTTGAAAAATAATAATCAGCTGGCACAAAGAGACCCTGGTTAGCTTTTTCATCTGATAGACACAATCTTGCTACTTTGACGGATTGCAAGAACAATGAATAGGCTTCATGTTGAGCTATCTTCAGGTAGCTCCATTCCACAAAAATACCAAAGAACACACAGACAAAGCTTATGGTGATGGTTCTGTACCTGCTTGGTCCAGCTTATAATGCTTCCCCACACAAATCAAGCACCATTCCCCCAGAAATTCTAGGTCAGACCATTGAATCAGATTCTGCACTTGCATGGTCAGCATTTAGCAGGCATGTGCCCAATGCTGGCTACTTTATAGCACAGACATTCTTTAATGTTAACCTTTTAACCCAATGAAACACTCACTGGTGACTACTATGAGCTATGTGACCAGTCCACCTAACTAAGCACCCATTTGTTTGGCAAGTATCTTTTCTGTTTGGCTCAATCACTCCCCTTGATTGGGTCTTTCAAGCCTGTATATGGTGGTTATTCTCCATCCAGATCACCTTCCATCCCTACTACTCTGCTTAACCCCCTCCTCACTTCACAGGCAGAAGGAAAGAGTATTATAAAACACAAATACTTTAAATATGGTAAGAAATATTCATGATTGAAAAAAAGAAGAAATTAAATAAATTGCATCCCCCCAGCCACCCCCCTCTCTCTATATATGGAGGGCTATGGCAACAATTTGGCTGACCCACAACTCAAACACCCCCTGGAATGCTGATCTTCAAAAGCTCTGGCAACCCTTCCCTGTTAGGCTCCTTCCAAGCACTTAAATACCATGGTTGAGCAGCAAACTCCAGAACAGGAGTGCCAATTGCTTTGGGATTGTGAGCACTGGTGTTAGGAGGGGCTACCAGTGCTAGGCAGGGCTTCTTCTCTACCAGTGGTGTGAAGAAATGCTATGTATATAAATAACTGTACATGTCAAATACTCTATGTCTTCTGTGAGGTTATAATATATCTGTGTAGGCCCAAAGCCTAGCATGGTTACTTCAGGTGACCATATGAAAAGGAGGGCAGGGTTCCTGTATCTTTAACAATTACATAGAAAAGGAAATTTCAGCAGGGGTTATTTGTACATATGTCATACCTGGTGAAATTCCCTCTTCAACACAAGTTAAAGCTGCAGGAGCCCTGCCCTCTTGACAAGATACAAAAGAGGGCAGAGCTCCTGCAGCTTTAACTGTTGTGATGAAGAGGGAATTTCACCAGGTATGACATATGTACAAATGACACCTGCTGAAATTCCCTTTTCTATGCAACTGTTAAAGATACAGGAGTCCTGGCCTCCTTTTCATATGGTCACCCTAGTTACTGCATTAGTAGTAGATGCTTGATGATACGTTCTGAAAAAGGGTTGGGGAGAGACAATCATTTTTAATAGTTCTAGATGCCTGGCTCAGGTAAATTGGTTTGGAAAACATCAGACTCTGATTGGTGAGAGGTTCTAGCTAGGTGGGAAAGATCAATTGGAAAATGACAGGTAAGGGTTGGACACTTAGGCCAGATCTACACCAAGCAGGATATAGCAGTATGAAAGCGGTATATAAAAGGCAAGAGCCACACTACTGCTTTATAGTGGTACTGAAGTGCACTGACAACTTTTGGGGCCCATTGTCACATAATATATACCGCTATATCCTGCTTGGTGTGGCTCCTGCCATTTATATACTGCTTTCATACCGCTTTCATACCGCTATATCCTGCTTGGTGTAGATCTGGCCTAGAGTTAGTCAGCTGGTGGTCAGGGAGGGAGTCGGTCAGTTGGTGTGTGGTTTGAGATAGAAGGACTAGAAGAAGGTTGAAGACAAAGTGAATACCTGTGGCCTGAATATTAAGTTATTCTTTCTCTGTGTGATAACCATACATGGCTGATGAAGTTTTGGAGTAGGGAGAAGGTGGCTATGTTATGCCAGGAGGCTGCCCTAAGATCTTCCCAGAAGAAGATTACACAAGCAGGCATTAAAAACCAAATGAACTGTCTAAGGAGCCAGGAATACAACAGGAGGAATTCTGCTGTTAGAAGAAGACTATACCAAAAACCTGGACCTATTTGTGGGTGTATTTGGCTGTGATGGAGATTTAGGGAATATGGCCTGAAGTAAAAGAAGTCGTTAAGATACTTGTTTTAGCAGTAGTGTCTCTTAAGTCCTTAAGAAGTGTCATTAATTTTTACTTAGAAAACACCAAATTAAATCATAGTATTTCTTTTATGTATAAAATATCCCTGTGATACACCAACTGATAAACAGTTTAACGCCCTTCCCCCACGTCACAGCACGTGGGCACGGGGAGGCAGTTGCAGGTGGGGGGGAGAGAGAGATGTGCCTTTTCCCCATTGGTGGGAGCTTGGTGGCACCAGATGCCGGGGTGGGGCGGATGAGCCTATATTAGGCCACCACACCCATTTTCCCTCCTCTTCTTTTTGTGGCTCCCTCCCTCCCTGTCTGTATGCAGTGTGAGTTCATCTGGTTGCCTGTTAGGGGGCCAAGTAGGAATTTTGGCCCATAGGCTGATTGGCCTGGCCTATGGGTTTTTTCGCCTACTTCACACTGTAAGTCTGGAGAGAGTGTCTTAGGAATGATTTATATTTCGGTTACAGGTTAATTCGGTCACTAATTTCAGGCGCGTAGGGCGGGCACGATTAGGAAAGGGATGGTGAGCATTCTGTGGCACCGTTCAGGTGACAGGTCATGTCTGAGGCCTTCCATTAAGGGTCATGCGGCTGACCTGTGACGCCAACCCAACTCGCTTCACCTAGCATTGGGCGGCCCAGTGGGGGGGAGCAACGCGAGAAGGCCTACCCTTCCCAAAAGAGGTATGGCCTGGGGGTGGCGATCGCAAGATGCCACTCAACAGACATAGAATGTTTTCACCCTATACCACCCCTGGCATAGTTGCTGGGGTAGAATAGGCCCGCCCAGTCTCCCTTTGCAGATCATTAATAAATGTGGCCCATAATTTACACCATATATATACATGTCTCGTCTCTTTATTTCCCCCCTCATCCCCCCGCAATCTTGTCTCTAGTGGTGGTGCCCATGTTACATCTTATACCAAATCACTAGGAGGTTTTAAAGTATTCCCAGAGAACTGGTGGTAGCAGTAAAGGGTCAACTTGTAGAACTTTGAGTTATAGTGGCAGGGAGTTCCCTAGACCTTGAAATATAAACATTGCTAAAAGAAAAATAAATCCCCACAGGTAGTGGCAGCGCTGCAAGTGAAAATCCTATTGCAGTAAAGAAACATTCTATTAATGTGAGAGATGCAGGTTGACACTTTCCCTGTGATTTGGAGGCGTTTGTGTAGTCTCTCTCATTGGAAAGAACTAAATATTCTAAGACTGTCAAAATATTTGAGTGTATAAAGGAGTTGTAGAGGGGCTGAGTGCATGTAGCAGTTCTTCAGGAGCAAAGAAACTCAGATTACTTGTACTACTGCATAGGAATTGGAACCTACTGGGTATTTAACACCTCTCTTTACAAGCACAGTCTCAATCATTCTATTTATTAATTAAAATGTTTGGTGGAGAGAAGCACGCTGTGGTATTTCACTAGTTTAACAGCTTCAGATGATCGATCAGATTTGTTCTCCAAGGCCAAGATAATTTGGCATCTCTAACTTCCATCCTGATTATACATGACTAAATCATGCTCTGCAAAATTGTGTTAAATCAAAAGGTTGCCTTGGTAATAGCAGCAACTGCCCACTGTGGGTTGAGCTGAGACGTGAACTTAAACCCTTAAAGTTGTTGTCAGGAAGGTTTTTACACTAAAGTAAGAACAACACACACCCCTTCCTCAAGCAACAATTGTTATCAAATCATCATAAAGGATGCTTGTAAATCTGGGCAAATTACTGTTGCAAAACATGTCACCAAAGAAGGTTTAATAAATGCATAACACAGCAATGTGTGACAGTGTCATCAATAGCTTCATGGAAAAGCTACGCCTTCTCTGAATGTTATGGTCAGTCTAATTCCATTAGGCAGAAGATCTGTGTTTATTCTGCCATGATGATGTGCAAGAAGGCTGATATATATGTTCTTTTACTTGTAGAGAATGTAATCAGATATTCATTCCTGGTAGTGGTAGAGGAGTTTAGTTTTAGTGCCAAGTGGACTGTCCATGTGATTTGTACCTGTGCAATAAATTATTCTGGCAGCGCACAAAAGTCATCACATGCTGTTTCAAGTTTCCTTTGCTTAACAAAGGTGACATAGATCACTCCAAAATACCAGCACATGGGACCAATGTACATCATACTGGCTGTAGAAACTCACCTCCTATTCTGATAGCTTATGTGCTATCAGATTAGGTATTCCAGCCAGAGACAGATGTCCAAAGAATCTGAATAAAATCTGATGATGCAATCAACAATTATGTCAAAACTCTACCTCTCTGCTGAACCCAAGCACCTCTCCCCTTTGAAAGATATGCCTTCCATTCTACTTCTTGCTTTAAACTTGCACAAAGATAAACCCAACAGAGACCCCTGTCAATTTGCTCCTATTGTTTCCAATTTCCAAATAGTTCCAAGAATCAATGCTAGCTTTCCTCAGATTTACCAACTGCACACCTCTTTGTGTAAGCCACCTGCTCGTATGCTGCCTGATCCAACACGTCTTGGACCCACTGGTCCTGTCCTGAGCTATAATGTGCTTTCCAATATTACAAAATGAGTTTTTGTTGTTACCAGAGTTGATGTCAAAAACCAAGTCTGCTGGCATGCCCTGTATTGCAGGAATTCAGCCCAAGAGAGCTTGGCTGCCCTGAATGGACAAGATGCATTTGGAACTGTCTTTATTCTAACAATGATATCCTTCCAAAACGGAAGGGCAATAGGAAAATGCCAGATGAATTGCTCAAGGTTTGCTCATGTTCCTCCACACCTCCAAGACATTCTGTCTTGGTGTATCTCCCTGGCTAAGAATCTAGCAGGTGTCCAGTGGACTATAAACAACACTTTCTGTTCTATCAGCCTAAGCCACAGATCTAAAGAGGGAAGCTTAATAGAATGCAGTGCCACTTTCCTTTGGAATGGTTTCACATCAATGTGTATGTTGCTCTTTTCTGGTAAATTCCAAATCTGGAAAATAGATCTCCTTTGCAAGTACAGACAGAAAAGAATATTTTAAGGGGAGTCTAAGGACTACACACACACACACACACACACACACACACACACACACACACACATATATATATATATATATATATATATATATATATTGGCCAGCAGCACTAAGGACATCTCAACCATATGTTGTTTTACAGAATCTTAATATGTGACATAATTACCCCCAGTTTTGGTTTTCAGAATTCCTTTTGGTGGAGGAAGGAAAACAAATTAAATCCAAATATCACTTCTAATGAAGAATAGTAAGACGCAGAAACAGCATTTTCAAAACACAATTTTATCAACGATTTTGTTAAAAATTCAAGGCCCCTGACTTGAACAAAATTCTTAGTAGTATGACTCACCAGCTAGTTCAGTGTAAATGCAACATAGTTTTCTTCTTCTCATTGACAGAAGATTCCAGCATATTTTGTAAATATTTATGGTTATACAGACATAGCACTAAACAAATGGTAAACAAAACAGTTTTTGTATGTACAGGAAATTTTCATTTTTTTCAGACCTTTCAAATCTGGAACATTTATTTTTTAACATGCCTTCCCACCCCTCATCACTCTCTCCCTCCCTCCCTCCGCATCCTAATTACAATTTTATGTTTGTGTCTCAGTAACTAATATATTCCTAAATCTATTTTTACAGATCTGTATAGACTTCATTCTTCCTAAGTTTCATTTTATTCAAAGCGTGCAGAGACTGGGGGTTGGGGATGTTAGGGTGGCAGAAGGCAAATGTACTGCATAGGAGAGAATATTTTACTTTTGAAAATACTGGTAATGCTGTTTTTTTTATTTCCCCACAGGGCTATTCCTCTTGCAGATCAGAGTAAGGGACACCTATAGATCCTTTTCTAATAAACTGTTCCAAGATTTAGTACATGAGAAGCACACACGTATACCGGTTTTTCCCAATATGGGCCGATCTACACACTAGGTTTGTAACGTTTCATAAGGGTAATGAAAACTCGTTGGGCCATATGACGCACTCCCTTTAACGATGTATACCTGAGATTTTTTAAAACTCACTTCAGCAATATACAATGGTTTTTACTTTTAATAAATCGTTTTAAGTAAAATAATGTGTCCTTCCTTACTGTTTGTGATTTGTGGGGGCAGTGCTTCGTTGACCGGTACCCAAATGCTTAGCAGTTGATTGGTGGGGAAGAAAGAGGAAGTGGGTGAGTGAACTACAACATCCACAATGCCTAGCCCTATACTCATTGAAAGCTAGTGAATGAAAGGAGAACTAAGGAGGAAGAGGTTGACTGAATTACAACTCCCACAATTCTTTGCCCTAAACTCATTGTAAAAACGAAAGAGAAAGAGAGGGA
The DNA here is from genome assembly GCA_029215795.1 of Anniella stebbinsi. Taxonomy (NCBI): domain Eukaryota; kingdom Metazoa; phylum Chordata; class Lepidosauria; order Squamata; family Anniellidae; genus Anniella; species Anniella stebbinsi. The sequence goes on along the minus strand of JARDYH010000005.1, from coordinate 71,470,194 downwards.
CAGAAGAGTGTGTGAGACCTCCCACACCGCTTTGAAGACTGAAGATTTTTTCTCCTGTAACGTGAGTACTTGTTAATGTGGCCTAAGACGTTTTAGAACGCACCTATTTAAAACGTTCCAAGGTACTGTGTAGATAGGCCCTATATCTTATGGGAGCAGCACATTCGGTTTTATGTTTTGCAAATAGCAGGCACAATTGTATCCCTAATTGTGCATACAGTATAGACAACCAGGTCCAAACGGTATAATTGTTCCCTGCCCACCCAAAATGGCTTGGGTGGGAGACGGCTGTTGCTGGGGGAAGGAAACAAAATGAAGGCACCTCATATGCATGGGCATGTGTGCCTCTGGAGGCAAGGGTGGAGCAGAGGCTATAAAGGCCAGCCTCACCCTAACACTTAGTGCCAATGGCGTGGGATGAGTGATTCCCATAATTTAAATAGGGCTGCAAAGAAGGTTAATAGGGAGATTCGTATAACCTCACAGGGCCAGAGGGGTTGGATAATCCCTCACCTGGCCATTTCACCTTCCAGAACAGACCTTAACAGGGCAGATGGAGTTCACCTCTCTGATGCAAGTAATGACATCTTCCTGCAGGAACTGCATGTGGGCTTGCGGGATTTTTATCCCGGTAAAGTGGGGCAGAGGCTTGGCCCCCTCCAGTGGCGGGATGTGTGGGAATTGGCAATATTTTAGGATAGGGACGGTGAGCACACTGGCACCTTTTGGTGATTGGCATATATGGAGGACCTGCTCCTAGGGAGCTGTGAGGTTCACATGTCAGAATATGGTATGCCTTTGGAGACCCTCCTGCCTCATCTACTCCAAGCTGTGAGGCTTTGGGTGGGGATGATGTGGGCTAGTCTCCCCACACTTGCAGAATGTCATATAAGAAAGGGGCAGGGTTGTTTCCTGACTCTTGACTTTGGAGAATGCTCGCCCATAAAGACAGGCAAGTGGCCTGAGAAAGAACCAATTGATTCCCGCACTTTCACATGCTGATCCAAGGAGGGGTGAACTACTCATGTTATTCAAATGCAGAGGCCCTTATTTTAACCCAGGTTCTGGTGTCTGTGTCTTATTCTATGCTTCCTTCTCCATTCACAACTTGCTAAATGTGCTGGGCAGGTATAATTTGAGGCAAGCCCATGCATGACATAGAGGCCATGAAATCCCGAGCTGCACCTGGCAAGTTAGTCTTGGTGTGAATGTTAAAGTTTGCCAAATCCATAAGCCTTGTTTTAACACTATATTTGAGACCACCTCTGTCAAATTAGGCAGAGAAACTGTCAAGCAGTGGAATAGACAGTACGCCAATAGAATTCCAATCCTGTCTCAGGTTCACATTCATTCGAACTAGCTTACTCTTGGACAGGGTACCTAATTGGAGAGATGGCACCCTTATAGACCAGGTCTTCCTCCCTTCCCACTTCTCAAGTCAAACTTGGTGTTGTACAAGATAACCAGGAGGCACATTCCAGAGAGGTTATCACCTCCAATCACATTTCTGTGATGAATATCAGGTTGACAATTAGTCAGAGATAATATATACCATCCTATGAACTGACCTGCCATTCATTAAGAGCACCTGCTGTTAATTGAGAGAAATGCAAATATTTATTTAAAGCTAAATTGATAAAATTAAAGAGAGCTCATCACAAGTAGAGATACATTCACAATTTCAGACTAAATAGCTCCATTGATATGGGCCAGTAAATTATCTTGCATAAGGTTGCCAATTCCTGAAAGACTTTGTTCTGGTAAAAGGGTTTGGCTTTGGGAGGTACACTTGCACCCAGGAATAGAGCTATGGCCAAACAGAAAACTGATTTATTTAAAAAAACAACAACTTTCAACTCAAGAGCTTGAACAGAAAGTACTGCACAAAAGTGTGGAAGAGGAGCTCAAGGGAGTACATTTTTTAAAAGGTTTCCCGGAAGGCTCTGTCAGCAATGGCCTTTTCTGTTTCTTTACCTTGTTTAACACTGGCCCTACTCAGGTATCCCTGGAAGCATGTTGTTTAAACTAATGAGAAGAGGGAGAGCAATCCAGCCCCATCCCTTTCAATCATCACCCTCATTGCCCTGTATGTTGAGAGTGACTATCTGAAGAAGGGAGCCTGCTCTATCCACGTGGGCTCTCCACATTATCTAGAACACTGGATAATACTCTGTTATACCCAGGGGGCTTCTGTGGGGAAATAACAAAACTGCCAGTGGGGACCACCATTTTTTCTTAGAAGCCATCTCAGAATTATGTTACATCATAATGGGGTGTAATTTCAGAGGCACTTGGAAAGTTGGGTGAAATGGCAGCTGGTAGTTCCTGAAAGAAGATCTGCAAACCTAGTTAAAGATGGTAACAAAAACATAGAATCATCAACATCAAAATGAAATAGAAACCATCACCACCACTGCTGCTATCAATGTAAAGCCTTCCAAAATGTTTTAAAAATAATAATAATAAATCACCCCCTTGAAAAATTACACAATTGTTTATCTCTTTTTGCCATTTGAAAATAGGGTGGCAAATTTGGGGAGAGGCATTTTTGTTTGAGCCCTAGGCAATGTCTATTGATAAAGAGAAAGACTACGTGCACTTGAAGATGTAGTCTAGCAGTAAAGGGACTGAGCCGAGTAGGAAAGGGCTGTAACTCAAATAAAATACTTTACTCACTGAAGGGGTACACCTATTCCATGTGCTTATAAACCCCTACCACCATACAATACATGGGTACATGATGCCCAGCCAAGGTTTATCATAGATGCTACCTGCGTCACAAACACAAAAGAAGAAGTAAAATTCATGCAGCTGATCCCAGGTGATACTATTGTCTCAGTTATATAACATAAATAGGCCTTGCATATTAGCCCCATTTACGCAGTCTCCCTTCATTCAATGAACATGTGGAAAGTGTGAACAGAGCCCCATGCTTGTACAATTGCAGGAACCCCAATCATGCATACAGATTGTGTACGTGTACACTTGAAAACTTACTAACATGGAAGTTTATTGGCACAGTACAATTCTTTTAGCAAGGGTGTAGCTTGTCACATCACAGTTAGTGACAATGTGAGCTTTCCGTAGCATGGAGCATTTTAGAAGATCCAATCTCCTGGCAAGGGTGTAGAAAGGAATATATCTAGGGATATATTCTGACCTGTTTAAATTGCTGTGGACCGACCTACCCAGGCCACACAGAGCCTGTGTACTTCTGGACCCTTTTTAGCTGTGTACATTATTTATTGTTTTATACTGTTAAATTTTATCTGTATGCCACCCTGAGGTCCCAATGATATAGGGCAGGTGCAAATGTTTAAATAAATAAATAAATAAATAAATAAATAAATAAAATATATTGTTGCAAACCTCCTTATAGAGTTACGTATTTATCCGTCTATGAATGAACGCCAGAACAAATGAAATTACACAGTCCATGAAACATACACAGGATGGATTTTACAAAATTCAGACATCCCTAAATATACAGTGTCACATGAGGAGCTAACTCTCATCCACAGTTCAATGAGTCCTTACATGAAGAAAAAACAACAATAAAGCATAAGGACCACCACATCTGTATCATCAGAGAGTATGACAGTACTTTTCATCACTGGAAGCATTGCTTCATAAACATGGGGGAGTATTTGAACATCCATCTCCTCTAGGAAGTTTTGTAGATCTTCAGGAGTTTTCCAAATACTCCTAGCATTTCCAAAACATCACTCTTCATTCTTCTCAATTACAGATCCCTGTACGGAGATTCACCACTTGTGAAATACCTTATCCTGAGATGATGACCCAAACTTCTGAACTTGGACAGGAATTACTGTGCCACATTCAACGGTCACTAAATTAGTCACAGACTTTCTCTGCTTTTCACATTGACTGAGCTTTCAATGTAGCTATCAAAGATGAACTCAATTTGCTGCATACCACAAATGTGAGCACAGTATTTACAACACATTTTCAAACATGTATTCAAACTTGATGAGGTGTCTGCCTGTTATCTACCTAATTGTAAACACAAAAGATGTGCTTGTGAATGAGATGTGCTTGTGAATGAGTAGTCTAGGATCTCTAATGTTTTCTCCAATTCTGACAACAGAACATGCTTAGCTGATTTTGTTTTGAAGCCATCACAGTTGAATAAACTGTTGGTTGGCAATAGATCAAACTTTAGAACGTTTGCAAATGATTCTCTCTTACAGCTGTAATGCTAATTATTTTCTTAGAACAATGTTCTTCATATCTGTTTTGTTTGAAGTGTTCCTGGCAGGCTCATTGAATTATGGAATGAAGTGAAAGTGGGCAACTTCACTTTTTTGATTGGGTCAGTATGTGTTCTTATTTTGTTGACCAGCTTTTCAGTTGGTAATCAGTGTAAGATGCTGTGGCATTTTCTCAAAGCTGCATCAGAATGGACCCGAAGCTTAGGCCATGTCTACACCAGGCAGTTATCCCAGGGTCATCTCTAGGTTGTCCCTGTGCGTCCAAATGATGCACAGGGGATCCCAGGGTCAGCCGGGGATGACCAGAGACTTTCCCTGGGACAACTGAAACCAGGGATTTCCCAGTTTTTCCACATTTCCCGGACAGCCCCGAGGACCACAGTTTATTTTATTTATTTATTTATTTTATTTCTAACCTGCCTCTCCATCCAGATCGAGGTGGGGAACAACAATAAATACAAATATAAAGTCATAAAATAGAAAAACCATCAAAACAGATAAAAACAAATACATTATTAAAAACATCTTAAAATTCAACCGGATAGGCCTGTCGGAAGAGAGCAGTCTTCACGGCTTTCTTAAATTCCAGAAGACTGCTAATTTGTCGAATCTCCTCTGGCAGGCCATTCCACAGCCTGGGAGCGGCAGAAGAGAAGGTCCTCTGGGTAACACTCATCAGCCTAGTTCTGGCTGACTGGAGTAAATTCTTCCCAGAGGACCTGAGTGTGCAGGGCGGATTATACGGGAGAAGGCGATCCCGCAGGTACCCTGGACCCAAACCATGTAGGGCTTTAAAGGTGATAACCAACTCTTTATACTTTGCCCGGAAACTAATTGGCAGCCAGTGGAGTGATTTTAAGATTGGTGTAAAGTGGTCACCCCTAGGTGTACTGGTGACCAACCTGGCTGTCATATTTTGAACTAGTTGAAGTTTCCGGACTAGGCACACAGGTAGCCCTATGTACAACGCATTGCAGAAGTCGAGCCTCACGCCTGAGGTGCTTGCTGTCAAAGGCCACAACCTGGGTTTGGAGGTGTGTCAACCAGTTCTGGATGGGGTTACACCCCCCCTGAAAGACTGTGTTCGCAGCTTGGGGGTACTCCTGGATCCGTCGCTCCAGATGACAGCTCAGATTGATGCGACAGCCAGGAGTGCCTACTATCAGCTTCGGCTGATACGCCAGCTGCGCCCCTTCCTAGAGTTGGAAGACCTAAAGACGGTAGTGCACGCACTGGTAACTTCGAGGCTCAACTTCTGCAATGCGCTGTACATAGGGCTACCTTTGTGCCTAGTCCGGAAACTTCAACTTGTTCAAAATATGGCAGCCAGGTTGGTCACCGGTACACCTAGGGGTGACCACATTACACCAGTTTTAAAATCACTCCACTGGCTGCCGGTCAGTTTCCAGGCAAAGTATAAAGTGTTGGTTGTTACCTTTAAAGCCCTACATGGTTTGGGCCCAGGCTACCTACGGGATCGCCTTCTCCCATACAATCCGCCCCGCACTCTTAGGTCCTCTGGGAAGAACGTACTCAAGCCAGCCAGAACTAGGCTGGCGAGTGTTACACAGAGGACCTTCTCTTCTATGGCTCCCAGACTATGGAATGGTCTGCCGGAGGAGGTTAGACAAATTGACAGTCTTCATGAATTCAAGAGAGTCATGAAGACTGTTCTCTTCCAGCAGGCCTATCTGGATGAATTTTAAACGTTTTAATGATGTGTTTCTCTTCTTTTAAATTTTTAAACTTTGTCATGTTTGTATCTGCATTGTGTTCCCCACCTCGATCCGTAGCGAGAGGCGGGTTATAAATTATTATTATTATTATTATTATTATTATTATTATTAATGGAGAACCAGTGAACCCATACTGCCTACAAGGGAGGGAGGGAGGGAGCAAGAAGATCGGAAGAGGGAGGAGGGCTACCCACGCTGCCTATTTATGCAGCAGATGCCTCCTCTCTCTCCTCGTGGCACCACACCATGCAACCAATGAGCTGCAGCCACATTCCGTCTCTCTCGCCGCCCTCCGCAATTAGCCCCCCCCGCCCAGGCTTCGCCAGGCGAGGGGATGAGGCATATCTGTCAATTTTGATTTCTCATTTTTCTAATCTTTATTAGGTTTATCCTGAACACTAAGATATTTCAAAAAACATTCATGTGAAAATATGTATACATTTTGTGTGCATTTTGCCTAATAGGATCATTTTTGTATTCAATTTTGCCTAACATACACCTTTTTGCACATTATTTTCCTAGTATAATGCATTATTTAAAATGTTAATATATGCATTTTGGTGTGCATGTCCCCCTAATATACACATTTTGCATTTTTTTATTGCATAACTTCATTGCAAAATTTAGAGAAGGGCAAATTTTAGGAATAACTGAAATTCAGTTTGCATATTGGTTCAGAAGAGTTAAATTAGGTAACTTCATATTAAAATGCAAAGTGAACATATCTCAACCCATGCCTAGTTTTATGTTGCTGCATTTTCTCAATGTCCTATAATTTGTACAATAGATAATACTGTTACATTAATGCATGACTGGGAGAATATTTTGCATTGTCTGAAGGTGACCTTCAAAGTCACATTCCCTGTCTGAAGCAATGAAGTTCTTCATAAGTTCATCAAGATCAAGAAACTGATCCCAGTAAGCACAGGTTTTTGATTTCTTCTGACAAGCCTTCAGAAACTCTTTATAATTATGTTTTAGTTCATTGATCGTGGAAAGGGCCACATCAAACTGTGCCTGGCATTGAGCAGAATTGCTTTCTTTGAATAATGACCTTAAATGCCTAACTGCATGAAAAACATCTAAATATTTATTGCTGTCACCATCCAAAATGCATATCACTTCATCTGTTGCACTGTTTCAACTTAGAACAGCATTCCAGAGAGAGACCTGGCTGCCATTTTGAATCTTCAAGCCAAAGCAGGGTGAGCCATAGCTTGTTGTTATGCATACACCCAGGGAGAATGAGTTGTTGGGATGGTTGAAAAGCCACCCAGAACCCATGGGCTGTTTTAGGGATGTGGGTGGCTTGTCAACCACTCCAACAACCCACAATTGCTTGTTTACACATAATGGCAGGCTATGGCATAGCTCAAATATTCAAAATGGCGGCTATCACCTCAATGAGAAACCTCATAGGAAATTCACCCACAATGGCTGCTCATAACAACAAACGAACATAAGAAGAGCTATGCTGGATCAGACCAAGGGTTCATGTAGTCCAGCAATCTGTTCATACAATAGCCAACAAGCTGTTGATGAGGAATTCACAAGCAACAGCATTCTCCTTTCCATGTTCCCCAGCAACTGGTGTACATAGGCTTACTGCCTCTGCTACTGGAGGTAGCACATAGGCATTAGGAATAGTGGCCACTGATGGCCTTCTCCTCCAAAACAGAAAGTACAGAAATTTTACGCATATCAGGATTGCACTTCTGAATGAGAGCTCACTTACTCATCTTGATTCATTTTCGTACTTTTTGCTTAGTTTCAATTTTACTAGTAATTCTTACTTTTCTTGGGGTCTTTTGGATCTTACCTTGGTTTTTGTCACCTTTTGGAAATAACCTTTTATTTTAATATGTCCTATCTTCAGTTTTTGAAGCTATTCCTGGCCAAAAGATAGTCTTTTGGGGCTGGATGCATGGCTCATAAGCAATTTCAAAAGATTAAGCATTTGCAGATTTTAAAAAATGTATTTATTCCTTTCTGTGGAATGTCAGTATTTTATTTTCTTTCTTTTTCATTTTTTTAAAAAAAATCTGAACAAATTTGTCATCTGGATTTTCCTCAGTTCTGTATACATCATTTCTTACATTTTCTTTTGCCAGTATACATAATTCCTTCCATTGTTTTCCTCTCCTAAGTTTTATTTATGTATACTGTTCTTTTGATCTCTCTGAGCCTATCCACATTGCCCTTAAAACAACTTATATTCTGTTTAAAAACGTGTTTTTTTAAGTCATTTCATTACGTGGTAGGCCACTGAGCTGTACTTACGTTTCATAGTGACTGCTTCCTCCATTGTCAAAGTGTTCACTGGTGTCACACAGGGTTAATTATTTGTCTCTTCTTTCATTTTTGTTTTGCAGGCTGCTTGACCCGCCCACTTCTGTCTCCCTAACTCAAGCAGCCTGCAAAACAAAAATGAAAGAAGAAGAGACAAAGAAATAACCCTGTGTGACACCACTGAATGCTTTCAGGACAGAGGAAGCAGTCGCTATGAAACCTAAGTACTGCTCAGTGTGTCCTACCACATCAAGAAATGATTTTAAAAAACACGTTTTTAAACAGAATATAAGTTGTTTTAAGAGCAATGTGGATAGGCCACCGATTCTTGACATGCCATTCTCTCACTGTATAAATTTCAGTGTTTCCCCGCCTATCTGCTGTACATTTTAAATAAAATGGTATAATCAGTTTCACTCCTGGCCCAGCCACCTAGCACATTGTAACCATTAAATAACCAGTTTTTCACTTCTGAAGTTCCCTATTATATACCAAAAAAAAGAGCTTAATTTGGTAACCAGCAAAAATCAAACAAAAAATTAGCTGTGCCTGTGAAAATGAGCTGGCTGGCAAACCTAATTTTGCAGTGAGGAAAGATGATGCCAATCCTTAAGTCAAAGTAAAATGTTATTTCATTGAAGCCTATGTACAATGGCCAGGATCCAAAGAACTGTGCAGATATGTCTGTATAACCTCAAGGAGCAGCAAACCCTCTCCCCTGCCCCCCCATTGCAAAGCGTTTTTAAAATATTTTTTAAAATTCAAAGCAGCTTGTGATAGGACATTGGGGATTTGCAGTTAAAAATAAATAAATAAATAAATAAAAATTTCCACTGGACACTCATAAACCCTTTGAATCCCAGTTTTCATTTTAATCTCTAGCATATAACTTAAGTCTATCTTCTGTTCTGTGAGAATACAAGTAATTACAGTATTTCACCTGCTGACATATATTGTCTGCTTTTTAAAATTAATATTATTTTCAGAGTTGAATGTTTCCACAAACCCCATTTGCTATGATGACCTGAGTGCCTGTTTTCCAGTGGAGACAGCTTGACACTGTGATGCAAACACTGCGCTGGTCAGAGCTAAAGCAGCTACAAGGGCCAGATCTACACCTTATGTCACATCAATACGACCCCACCCCATCATGTTGGTGCTATAGCCCTCTTGCATCTTTATATGTTGTAGCACACACAATGGCATCTGCTGATGTATTTTGAATAATACAGAATGAAAAGTGGGAAATATCGCTAGAAAAGCAGTATACCAAAGAGGAATCCAATAAGCAATCATGGGCTCCTGAAAATGCAGGGGTGTTTGAAAAAAGTAAAAAGAAAGAAAGAAGACCCCTCAATAACTAACTGCATTCAAAAAGGTATGTGGGAAAATCTGTTCCCACTCCAAGGAGAAAATTCTCCAAAATTCTCACCTCTTCCAACCTCTCTTGCCGGAGTTTTAGTTCCCCCCCTCCCATGAAATGCCAAAAATGGTCAAAATTTTCAGCACAGCACTAATATGAATTCTGAATATTTCTGAGGTATGCCAGTGGTCAGATGCCTAATGAGATCAGCCTTCTCCAATGTGGTGCCCTCCAGATGTTTTGGAATATAACTCCTATCATCCCCAACCATTATCCATGCTGGCTGGGGGTGATGGCAGTTTTAGTCCAAGATGTCTGGAGGACAGTACCATGGTGGGATGTGAAATATAATGCCCTATTTAAAGAAAATAGTTGCTTTAAGGAGGAGGTAATATTTTATATTTTAATGTTCTTTTCATTTTCAATGTCTGCAAGCTGCTTTTGATTTTTTTGTTTTTGTTTTAAAAGAAGCCTAAAAATATGGGAAATAAATAAAATTTAGATCAAAGAGCATGTGCCTGAGCATGTGTGCACTCAACTCACTGGGTTCTCCAAATGCAAGTTAAGCTACATTTTGCACATTTTGGAGGATGATTTGGAGCACAGAAGAGACAGGTAGAGAAAGGATTAGGCACTTCCCACCACCCCTCAAATCACTCTTATTGCTTCTAATTAATCGCCCCCTCTCAAAGTGGCTTTTCTGTTTTTTAAAAAAAGGAACATTGGCTTTTCTTAAACACAATTGTATGTAATGTGTATTTCAGGCACTAAACTGGTTTAAGATCAAAGTGAGTGTACATCAAAGCAACACAACAGAGCTGGCTTGTGCATTGCATTTTTGGGGCATCTTGAATTATGCTAAAAGAATGGCTGTAGGTCTGGCTATAGCATTTGACTTTCTCAATTATTGTAATGACTGCCTGGCACTCACCTAACATAAAATTGTGATATTATTTTCATGATTTATTGTGGTATCCTTGGTTTTGTTCTCAGCATTTTTGAAGTCTATATGAAAACATCTTACAGATAATTGTTATTGCATATTAAAATCTAAATTAACCTGATATTGTTATGGCGTTTACAAATAATTTCTCAAATGTCCTTTTACTTTTTGTTCCATTAGTGCACCTTAGGGTTGTCTCAGATTTGATTTGTTCCTGGCCAATCATCTATAATTCAGATAATGTTACGAAAGCCTAAAAATCACTGACGTACTGTAATGTGGCAGTGTTTAGGCACTGCACATCATTTAAACACTGTGCTTTAATCTGCTGATGGAAATGATTTGCTAGACACCAGTACACCAAGCAGGTGGTTCTGCTCTTAATTAAATGAAGTGTAGCTTCCCTTAGGGGGGTGGGATCAATTAGATCAACCAGTCCCTTACAACTGCAGTCACCACTTTTAATTTAAAAGGGAAAAAGCTGGGTGGAATAGGGCAGGTTACACTTTCAGATTGTCTGAGGCTTTCAAAATGTCACTGCTTTTACTGTGAAAAGAAATTTAGACCCATATCCACTTTAACAGAAAATAAATGCTGTGTTTGCATCTTACAATGCCATACCAATCAAACAAATGGAAACAACGAGAATATCATCGCATAATGCAAAATCTCAGAGATCCTCAATCTATATGTATCAATGTTTAAGAACATTAAAAAAGCTCAGTCATTTTGAATCATTATGTCTTGTCAGTCATCATGAATACAATGGTTTTCAGTTGTCCAGTTACAAAATAAATAGTCTTGACTGCATCTGCCCAGTTTTTAAGCATCACAATGAGATTGACACTAAAATTTACATTGGCACTAACAATAGTTTCGCACTCTGGTGAAGCAGATAATCAAGGACATCTCTAAATCATAGCAATGTTGTGGTCAGAATGAAAATGCTTGGACCAGGGTTTATAAAAACACAGATGGCAGCACTGAACTCCTTGCCATTTCCACCCGCTTGCCATTGATTGAAAATAAGTTGTTTTCTACAGGTTTTTCAATATGTCAATTGCTTTCCAATCAAGCTTCCATTTAGCTGTCAGGCAGGATGGGTTGAAAATTACTTGTAACAGATAAAAGCAAACTTTTCTGATCTCTATGGGTTTATGTTAGGCTAGATTTGGATATTAAGTACAATTTAGTGGTAAATGTTATGGCAAGAAACAATTATATTGTCAAAGTGCCAGCAAGTGGCTGAGATCCATCTTGAAAAAAAACACAGTTTCATACTTTTAAATACTGATTTTCAATACTGTTGTAGTTGCTAACTCATGTCCTGCTCGACAGAGGATCCTTGTATTGTTCTATGAGAATTCAAAGTCAAATGTTTGTGGTTCATTAGAAAACTTTAGCAGGACTCTCAGGGGCACATCTGCATATACTGAGGGTTACTATCAGGCATTCAAATGAATACATGCAAGCTGTTCCTTCCCTGCATAATCATTCTATCCAGAATAAATGCTTAAAAAATCATGGTACAAATGTGTTGCCTGAAAAACTACTTTTTGTTTACTGAGGGCCAAAGCAAACCGTACTTTAAAGACATAGCTAGTAGCTATGTCTCTTCTTTTACATTTTACACTTGTGTACACATATGGGCAGGTGATTTGGATAGAGATTCCAGTATGGGTGGGGCTAGGGGGAACTTCAATTCTTACACCATACACCTTCCTCCCACACACACACACTGCAAGCCCCATCCTGATCAGGCCCCCACCACTGAAACCTAGAGCCTATCTACACTACTGCTTTAAAATGGTTTAAAACGGTTTATAACAGTAGTGACAACTGTTGGGGCCCAGGACACACTCCATAAACAGTTTTCAAAATGTTTTCAAAGTGTTGTATCCTGCTTGGTGTAGATAGGCTCCTATACTGTAAATCAGTGATTTGGCCCTGAGAACTATTCAACATTACTGAACAGTGTGCGTTAATCATATTGATTTGAAGACTACGCCTTAGGCAATATTCACCTCCTATATAATCCTTCTTCTTGTCATTCTTCTGGGCCTTGGGAACATTCTGATCCTATATCACTGCATATCAACTACTGTTTTAAAGCTACTGCCCACTTGTCCACTGATTAACACGTTGCCCTGCAAACTTTCTGCTTCAAACTGTAATGGGAACAATAACAATCAACACTTCAGAATGTGGATTCACTAGATAGAAAAGGGGAAAAACAGCTTTTGTAAATTGTCACAATGTGGTGATGTAGCCACAATGCACGGACATCTAGTGGCCATGGGGCTAGGAAATCAGTGAATCCAGATGGGACACAAATTATTTTGTTTACATTACAAGTTTTGGTGGAGGTTCCATTTTTGAATGTCAGGGAGAAGGCATGGTTAGAACTTCTATTTCTCCACATAGAACTGGTTTTCTATGTGGAGCAACTTCTTCTTCTTCTTCTTCTTCTTCTTCTTCTTCTTCTTCTTCATGTCCCATTTCCACTTCAGCCTTCTTCTTCTTCTTCTTCTTCTTCTTCTTCTTCTTCTTCTTCTTCTTCTTCTTCGAGCATTCCACCATGACAGTCTTTAGCTGCAGTCTGAAGTAGTAAAGCTTAAGGGCAGGTTTATTGCTCCAGTGATTATAGAGTATAGGTCAGGGATGATGGGAACTGTGGTCCAAAAACATCTGGAAGACACCAGGTTGGGCAAGGCTGGTTTAGACTATAAAGGAGCCCTGGAATGGTTAAAGTTAACAGTCTTTCAATTTTAAATATAGAGAATCAGGAGTTTCCCTCCAATTTTCATCAAATTCTTAACCTGGACAGATGTAATTGTAACCTGTATCTTCCCAAATCTGTTCCATGTTTAATAAACAATATATGTGTAGTATAATTCTATGCCTGTCTATTCAGAAGTAAGCTCCACTGACTTAATACCTGGCAAATATGTATAGGATTGCAGCCTTAATGTCTCATATTTCTCAGCTGATTCTAACAAGCAAGGCAACAAGAAAAAGAACATCCAGTCTTCAGCCTGGTGTTCAAGGAATATGTTTAGGTAAAGATAAGAAGAACAGTCGAGGAAATGGTTGCTGATATTTTCTTTCCCCTTAATCCCTCAGGGACTACTGAATTTGTGTAAATTAAACAAAACATTGGGCAGATCAGAACAAACATTAATCGTGTTTTCATCTTCCAGGCTACAGCACAAATGTCATAGTAATTGCGCTTCATCATGCGGCTTGCCAACAAAAGCTGATGCTACAATAAATTTCATAGCCTTTACAAGGCTGCGGGACTCCATTATTTTGCTGCAAGGCTACCATTTTGCAAACAGTTAGACTGGTGTTCATCCCCTCCCCACACACACACAAATAGCCCACACAAGTTTGTGCCTTAATACATGGTTATCTTGATACATTGTTATTAACAACACAGGCAAAAAAATGTTTGTGAAAGTATGATCTTAACTGTGAGAGTGTTGCTTTAAATGTACATTTAGCAAATAAATACCCAGCAGTTTTATATGGTACAATGAGGTAATGTGAGCATAAATAAATATATATTATAATAGCTAAGAGAGAGAGAAATGCTCTCCTGGAGTTTGCTCATTGCTTATTCAATATAGAGTCAGATGCTCGGATTCGGCACATCTTTATTCAGAAAGATGGGCTGATTGCTGACAACTTTGATGCAATAAAGACTGTAGCAGCACTACTGAAAGAAAGTTATTTGATAAATGTATATTTTTCCATTTTGCTTAAAAGGAATCAATTATAAGCGCAGCTGCTTTGCGAATGGAATTAATGCCGAAGTGAAGCTTCATATTACAAAGTAAAATGGGACTTTCTCTCTAATATCGGGCTGAAAGGCATTGTAATGCAGCAGGAGGATTGAACTTTGACTCCTCCAAGAACACTGATTCATATAATAAAAAGGGGGAAAGGCTTTAAAAATGCTAACATCCTCTTTTCAAAGCCTAGCCAAGCTGCTGTCTGGAAAACAGAATAGCAAATACAGTTAGATATCTCTCCAAAGCAGATATACCCTAGGGAATGGCCATGATAAATTCCAAAACTTGTTTGAAAGGGTTTTTTATTTTTTTGCAGAAAAGGTAACATATACAGGTGGAATGAAGAAAGAAAAATCTCTCCTGGAACAATGTTGTTTCTTTCATCCAGTAATTTAAGGATATTGTTTATTTTGTTGTAAATCTAGAAATTTTAGCTACTCTGAAAAACAAAACAACACAAAAAACTGAGAAGACTCCAGAAGCAAACATTAGTTTTTGCAAGGCTGAAGGCCAAGTTGGACCTCAACCAAACTCAAAAGGAAATCGTAAGTGTAGAAATACGAAAGAAAAATCATGCTGTTTCTTCAAAATACTGATCATTTTCTCTTTCACCAGCTAATTTTTCATAGTATATTTTGAAGGCAGTGTCTTGAAAGTATTAAAAACGTATCTTTCAAAAATGACACATAGATACACAATATGTTTATTTTATATTTGTTGTCAGCATGTGTGATGAGGTACTACCAAGTGACTCACATGTTTCATTTTGGTTCTTCTTCCACTAGCTTTACATCTCACACTTTTTAAACTGTAAGCAAAAAACAGACTAAACAAATAAAATGGGAAGAAAGAGGTCTTTCCTGTTTTACACTATAATAGATTTCCTAGGACAATCCTGGATGCTCAAAGAAAGAGATGAGTCAAAAGTTTCATATTCTTGTTATCTAAGATTTGGTCAGCAGCCTTTTGCTAATTTCCCTGTTATAAGTCTAAAGAATAATCTCCTCATGGCACATTGTGACTCTAAGCCTGCTACAAAGTAGCTGTCTTGTGAGTCAGCCATACTGACGCCATTTTGAATCAGCCAAAAAGCCAAGGCGTCTTCATTCCCCCAAAAGGCACAGGAATGGGGCTAAGAACCATCACGTAAGCCAAGAACAGGCAATTCAGTTCCTAATCGTCCTAAAATGCATTCCCCAGAGGCAAAGGTGGGAGTAAAATTGAGCAGAATTGAGCACCTGGTCATACACATGCTAATGTGGTCCTATTGTTGAACTCCAGCCTGGACACCTATCTTTAAGACAGTCATTAGTATCTATGGTCACCTTTTGTTAAAAGAATGTTTCTGGCAAGTACAGCCATCATCCCCAAATACCCTCTTTTGTTATGTGTTTCCCCCATGGCAAGTAACATCACTTCCAATGCTTATGAGCAGTGACATTACTGCTTTTCTCTAGATTGTATAAAAACCCTCAGGTTTTGAGAGTCAAAGTCCCTGTCCCCACCCCCTTCTTAGAAGCATGGGGCCATGCCGCTGAAATTGCTGAGTCTCTCCTCTCAGAGGAAAGGCTCCTGCTCTTTCCTTCCTCTTCACTGAGACCAGGAGCTGCAATGCACACTAGTTGCTGTCTTCAGGAAAGGGCTTCAGTCCAGGGAAAGCTATATTGCTTTTAGAGATTCCCTCCCTTCTTTCCCCTGCTGTCTGTGTGTGTCTCAAGAAGACTCCTTTCATAGTCTTGAAACTACTTATAAGCTTCCATTTGCTCAGCTAATTTCCTCAAAACTAGCTTGCGCATTTGAATCTGTTTATACCTCAATAAATGTGCCATTGTGGTGTTATCCTCTTCAATAGTGTAGATTTGTTCCAACAAGCTTTCCTTGATTGACCAGCCATGGTTTTTATTGGTACTTTGATTTATGTTTTAATATGGTGTTTTATTCCTTTTTTTCTTTTATTGTTCGCCACTCCAGAATCTTTTCAGATGTGTAGCAGTATATAAATGATGTAAATAAATAAATATATAAGATCCAAAAAATATGTGTCAGTTCAGTACACATGTATGCATGTGTGTGCCTGTGAACATGTGATTGAGGACAGCACGCTTTAATAAAACTTTAATTCACACCTGTATATTTTGGTAAAAATGCTAATTTCTAGGCCAGCCCTATCAGACAGACAGTTGTCTGTTCTCCTTTGACAGAATAGATCCAGGATCAGAGTGGGAAATGTTTTCTCTAGCACATTTGAACTAAATTCCAGTCATTGTCATTCTGGAAGGGCTAAGAATCATAGAGTTGATAAATATAGATAGAATCATAGACAGAGTCACAGATAACTCAAAACTCACCTTGTTCGAAGCCCTACCAGAACATCTGAATACTGAGTAGCTTGCAGAAGTGTATTGACTAGAGGCACATGGCCCAAACAATACCAGTGAATTTTGGTCAAATTGGATTTGCATACAAACGTTTGTACAAGCCCACCAAAAGCAAATTCAATTCTGAGTTTAAGAGTTCCTATCTCTTCCTGGCCACCCTCAATGTCCTCTAAAGCCCCTTTGCCCTAGCCTTACATATCAAGCATCAGTTCCTTGTGAGCTGCCAAATGAAAGGAAGAGAGAGTGTCATTTGGAGGACAGGCATTTGAGGGGATGCTAAGGGCTGGCAGGGACATTTCTCTGAGCCCTTGAATGGCTTGGAAACATTATCCACATGTTTTGATCTTTTTTCCCCAAGAAAAACCTCAGAGTGTTTCTGAATTAATGTGAGCCTAACCTGTAGAGAGCTTTGGAGAGGTTGCAATCTCTAATACTAATATCGTGTTGAAGGTAGTTCATTTTGACCTAGGGCTACCTCATATTGGCTTAAATCTGATCTCTTTCCTTCATTGAATATTTTCACTTAAATTGCCTTGGTTCAACTTACTGTTCTTCTTTCCTAAATGTATGTGACTTGTACTAACACACTTTAATGGGAAGTATTGCTTTTTATTATCTTGGCTAGACCTACACTACTGCTTTATAGCTTTATTGAAGTGCACTGATAACTGTTGGGGCACATTAGACATTCCATACACCGCTTTCATAGTGTTATTTCCTACTTTTTATTCCATACTATCCAAAATACTGCAATAGATGGTATTGTGTGTCCTATGAGGTATAATTGTGCTAAAGGGCTATAGTGTTACCATGATGGGATCATAATGATTTGACACAAGGTGTAGATCTGGTCTTTGTTAGCCCTTTATATAGAAGTATGGTTTGCATCCAATAATATCCATCCATCTGTGCAATACCATCTACCAGCAGAACGGATTCACAAAACAGATTTTCAAAATGGGCCCCTTTCCTTTAAGCAGCACCCTAAATCCCCCCCAATCTACTCTGGAGGTTTGGGGACCCTCTGGAACAGATTTGGGTGGACATGGGAGGCTGCAAAGGGGAGAAGAGTGAAGGCAAAGTCCAGTTATTTAAATTCACTTGCATAATGTTTGATGTAGCCCTGTGCATTTACAGTTCTAGTGTTGGGTGTCAGATGCTTCATAGACAATTCACAGGGCTGGCCCTGTGAATTGTAGACTGAAGACTTGGCAATTTGTTATGAGAAAATGTATCTCTGCTTCTCTGGTATGTGCTTATCTCAAATGGTAGGCCGAAGGCCTTGAACGTTCTCTGGGAATTAAACTATGCTTTGCAAAGGTGGGGGCTATCTTCCTCACACTGTGGCGTCATCAGAAGAGGTTGAACCGTGCCGCCCTGTTGGTACGTGAGTTTAGATTACAGGCCTGAAGCCCTGTCTATCAAAGTAGCTTAGAATTTGCCCAGCCTCCACATTATATTGCCTTGGTCCTGAGAGTAATTCCGTTGCTAGGAATTATCTCGTCTATCCTCTTGCTGCTCTGCTACTGCTGTGAGTTACTATTCTGATTTGGAATTGTGAGATGCACTCTATACATGTTCTGTTAATGTTTGGACTTGTTACTTCTAAAGAATTTTGCTATGAGAAGTGCACTGTGGCTTTTCATAGATTTGGACTTGAGATTACTGTTCTGGATTCGTGTTCTATAGCTTGCTGTTTCTCTCCATGGAGCCAAAGTTACGGGCAGAGGGAGGCAGAAGCTGATCGTTGCTGTTCTGAAACTCGTGTGTGTGTGAGACCTGTGAGAGGACCTTCCTCAGAGCTAAAGCTAAGTGAATTGGGAAGGCTCCCTAGGTCGAAGAGGTTCATTTCCTGGCTTCTGGCTTCCGTGGTCAGCTCAGCGTTCCCTGACAGGCTGAGTGAAGATTTAGTTGCCAGTTGACCGTTATACTACTGTTAGGAGGCCTAATCCTAGAGTCTCTCTATGTTCCAGAGGATTCCAGTGCAGCGTGGCCGCTCCTGCCCTCTAAGGACTAGAGTTAATCTCTAAATGTCAGTCCCTGAGTGAGTGCTGTTCTCATTAAGCCGTTCTACCTGAAAGCTGTGTGGTCCGTCTTCAGCTTCAAGTGTGTGTTTGCAGAAATGAAACCGTTATGCTTTGAATCTCCGTGTGATTACAATAAAAGAAATCTCACTGTTATTGTTGTGTATCAGTGTACCTGAAGTCGTGAGCAAGAACTTTAGAGAGTTAGCCAGAGTCACGACATCTAGAGCACACCCCCCCAAATGCTGTAAAGCACACAATAGTTATACATATGATTTGGGTGCTTTGCAACATTTTTGGGTTGTTTGTCAACTATTGTTCTCCTTTTTGTACTGTTATTTCAAGAGTAGCACCATCATCTTCTCTAAAAACCAACTTTGAGGATTTGTAATATTACGTAAAACTGAGTTGCGCTGCATCCTTGATTGTGTGAATGCACCAGATAATATTTATAATACACTTTTATTCAAGCCCTCCTTCCTTCTGTGTGACAATTGCACTTCCTTCAAAGTTCATTGCATTGATCCCTTCTTGTTTCTCTGGATCCATTTCTTCTGCTAAAGCCTAGCTGGCTAGCAACATCTTTACCAGTTTTGTTACATTTTAAAAGTTTGGTCTTCATGACAATGTCATTATTGTGTATTTACAGTCACCACCCTCAGGAAGGGATGAATAGCAAGCCTACCAGATAAAGGGCAAGACAATCATAATCCTCAAGAAGATTATTTGCTGGAGGAACAATATTATCCTGCAACTGCATTCTCAAAATGTTTTCATGTTTTAGCTCTACTCCTGTTTCCATTCACTATTATTGTTGTTGGGTCAAAGTTGTGATCAGAATGTAAAGATTCCTGACCTTAACTGACTCAGTGCAGATTTTAAGTAGTGACCTTGAAAAGGAGCCAGAGTAGAAGGAAAAACCTCTCTATCACACTATAGGACAGCTAGAACCATATGTATACTTCCCACCTTCAAATAAATAAATAAGCGGTTTATTTTGCTGTTAGCTTTTTCACACCACATTCTGCTCCTCTCCCCAGTTTAGATCTACTGGATGTCTGGGGGGGGGAGATTGTTAAAGTTGACAGATTTCATCCTTAGTGGTGTCTGAACCTTTAGGATAGACTCTACCAGACCTTACAAAATAAGGCTGCACTTTCAGTTTAATTCTATATAATACTGTAAGCCATTTATGTACAAAACCATTATTTCAGCAGGTGCACAACTAATCCCCTGCAAACATTTTTGCCCACTTGCAAGGCAACCTCATTGCCAAAAGGGGACACATTTTGCAGCTGGCAAAATTGTTCACAAAACCTCTCCCACCCCTTTAAGAAAGTGCACCTGCGGTTTTCTTTCAATGCCATAGAGATCTTGAATAAATCCAATAGTTTTCAACCTCCAGCTGGTCAATTCATTATTTATTTGCATGTTTGATGTAAATAGGGTTTTGAGATTATCATATAGATAACACAATTAAAATATTCGTATTTTAAAGACCAAACTTCTTGATATATGTAACTTCTAATCGGTTCTATAGGATTTAAGATGTTGTTTTAACTTCAAAGTTTGTGCAGTCTTGTACCAACATAATTGGATCCAATTGTTCATGTTCCCTGTGGTATGACATTTTACAGAATTTGGGCAAAAATAAACATGTAGGATATCTGATCTTATTTGTTACTTGATCCTACTTATTGAGTGAAACTGAATAGGCATGTAAGAGAATTTTGTTTCAGTTCATTAAACATCAGAATTTGCCACGTTCACGCCCTGAATGCAAACACAAGCATTTGTTACAAAAAATGCACAGTTCAAAAATGCACATTTTGGGAGGAACTATGCATTTTCACCCCTTACTCAGTCAATGGGGGGAAAATATGCATTTGGGTAAGTGCTTTTTTAAAATGTGCACCCAAATGTGCATTTTCCTCTGTTCAAGTAACAAAAAGCTCACAAACAGGAAAGAGATGGATTAATCTTCAAGGTGGAACTTGGAGAACTTTGATGACCCTGAGCTGCACTGAATCTCCCATCCCTGAGTGGTTCAAGTACTGCTTCTCTTGACATGTCATCGTATGCTTGGGATTTGGGTGGGGTATAGAACTCTTGAATCCTATTAATTCTCACCTTACTCCTAGTACACTGGCCCTTGTGTGGTATATGTGCTTCCCAAGATCTGGAAAAGCACTACTAGCACAAAGGGACCAAAAAAGATAGAGCACTGGGATAAGGGTTAAGTCTTCTAGCTGTACGAGAGGTTTAGCTTTCTCCATTGGCCAGCCCTATGACCCGTGTATAGGATTCGATAAGCTACTGATTCAGTAGAGCCACTCATAGAAACAGGCATAAACTGAATTGGTGTAATTGTTGTGGTTTCAAGCCCTCCCGCAGGATTGTGAGACAATAAAGAGGTCTGCCAAGTAATCTTCAAAGCTTTATTCAGCAAATAAACATCTCCTTGTACCTCAAGAGAGTTTAAACTTAGGAACCTTACTCCAGACAAATACTTGGCTAACTAAATGAGATAATTGTTCTTTCAACAAAGGTGGTGGTCTTTTCCCTGAGTCCCTTTCACTTCAAGGAGAATTTCTTTGAAGAAGCCTTTGGCGAGAGGCTAGCCAAGCTGACCGCTTCTCGTCTACCTTTAGCTCTGGGATCGGTCGGCTCTGAAGTCCCCTCCCCCTCAGAGGATTCTTGAGTTCCCACAGGGTGGGTGTTGTTCATGTTTTCACTGATAAGGTCTTGTGAAGATTCATCTCTGGCAGGTGAAGAGCCTGGGAGAATCACCTCCTCCACTTCCTGTGTAATGTGGGATGTTTCTAGTCCTGTTTCTTCAGTTTCAGAATTTGATTCTAACTGAGCCTGAAATTCCTTCCCCCACACCGAGGGGAACAGGCCTGGTCATGACAGTTATCATCAGTCAAATTCCATGCCTTTCTTCCAGTTTATATATTTCTCCATACAATCCTTCCACCTTTCCTCCACTTGCTAGCTAACAAGCCAAAGTTCAAACTCATAATGCAACTTCTGTTTGAAAGATAAGTGAAAGAAAGTCTAATCTGCAAACAAAACTTGACTGGCAAAACCAAACATGAAAAATAGATATGATTTAAAACAACAACGACAACAACAACAACAAACAACAACAGCAACAACACATCAATGGTTCCCTGGGGCAATGATACTGGAATTGTCTTTTAAACAACATTTATTTTGTGAAATGCCAAAAGTGTTTCAGAAATAAAGGGAGGTATATTTGACTTTTATTTAGCACGTTAAAAGACCTCATAGGAATTTATGTGCAGCTATGACTTGAGCCAATGCTTGTGTCTTAAAACGTTCTATGAACAAAAGATGCATCATGTTTGAGGGGAGGGAGAAGTTGTAATAACCAACATTTGTCTTGATCATTTCTGACATTTTACCTCTTATACAAGACCCTCTTTAGGGAATGGAAATAAATAGCTTTTTGCCTGAAGAATAGTTGGTGAACTGAATATATTTGGTTTTCTCCTGACTCCATTGTATACTTAGAAAGAAATATTTTAACATGATGCAATCAAAATCCAGACTGATGTGATTAAAAATGACATCAAGCACAGCTGCATCAAGTCATTCTTATATGAACAGAGCATTAGGAATCATAAAGGAAATTGCCAGTTGAAAACTCCAGTTGGCATGTTTTTCCCTCCTCTGTGGGAATCACATCTTGTAGTTTTGTAACAAAGGGAGCAATCTATACACCAGTTGAATTGCAGTACTTAGATTTAAGCTGACAATGGGCCAAAATTGGCTTAAATCCAATTACTCCATCTTTACTACATTATAAATTGAACTGGTTTGCAATTTTTTTTGTCAACATGAGGTTTGAGAAAGGGAGTCTTATGTTCGAGGTCAATGATATCAAGTTTTCACAGTGATTAATTTCTAAAAAGAGAGGTGTTGCAGATCAAAGTTGCTTATACGCCATGATCTCTCACCTGAAAATGTCATAAGGGCTGGAGTCCCTTATGAATAGGAAGTCTTTCTGATTATTCAATCATGAGGCAAGTGAACTTTGCATATGTAGAGAGGTACTCTCTTCTTACTAACTACGCTACATATTCTGGGACTGTTCCCTAATGTTTAAAATAGCAATAGTGAATCTCTGGTTCATATTAACGTCTGGATTGACTACTCCAAAATAATTTTGGATCTATCAAACAAGTACTATTTTCTGGCATAAAACCCTCTTTAACATTCAGCTCTAAAGCCTTGAAGTTCTTAGAGCTTTTCCTGTTCTCTCCTTTGCCCCATTGACCTTTCCAGTTCTTACAGTACTTAAGCACAACTCATCCATTGCCTCAGCAATACGGATTCATTGGTAAAACTGCTTTCGCATGGTTGGACTCCACTGTGCAGCCACAATGCATGGATCACACTGATTTCAGAGTTCTCTCCCAACCATTCCAGAAGCTAGTGTTCCCAGAGAGCAATGTAGAGCTGACCCATGATTTTTGTTCCTTGCAAATATTGCCACTATGTCATGAATAAGATTAGCATATCTGTCAAGTTTGATTCAATGGACTTCCTCTTGTACACACTCCAAGTCAACCTATGTCAATTACATGCAGATGTATATGTTTCATCATCATCATCATCATCATCATCACTTATTTATTTATTTATTACCTGCCTCTCCCTCTGGATCGAGGTGGGGTACAACAACAAATACAAAACACCATAAAATATGTATAACTAATTAAAAGTATTTAAAATGACTACATTATTAAAAGGCAACTTAAAATTCAACTGAGTAGGCCTGCCGGAAAAGATCAGTCTTTATGGCTTTCTTAAATTCCAAGAGACTGTTAAGTTGATGAATCACTCCCGGCAGGCCATTTCACAGTCTGGGAGCGGCAGAAGAGAAGGGGTGGGGGTGGGGGGATCATACAGACTCTCTTGTATGTTTTTTTCCAAAAAAATGCACATTTTTATGCACATTTTTAAAATTCTATGCATTTTTGTATGCATCCACCCGTTCACTAAAGTCTGTTGGTGTGCATTTTGGAAATATACACAGTTTTCTTCATGCACTTTTCAAATGGGTGCATTTAATCGGACACAAATGGGTGCATTCTTCTGGTTCTACAGAACACATCACTACTCCTGAAATCTACACATTGCTGAATGCAAAGTGTTCCCATGGGCCAGAGCCCTGAATGCAAAGTGTTCCCATGGGCCAGGGCCCTGAATCCTCATCCTCAAAGGATTCTAACCCTAGTCCTTGGGGGGAAAGGCTCCAGAGTTAATGGTTCAGGGAGAATATGCCTATGGAACGGTATCATGAGGCTTCCACTTCCCCAGGACAAAGTTCTCCAGAAAGAACTAAGGATCAGCTCCCCTTAGATCAGAGGAGGTTGCATTACTTTCCTCAGACTCTGAGGGATTCAGGCCATGAGGAAATGAGCATGCCACAGCCACTCCCACATCGCTGCAGCCTGAGATTGTTAAAACAAGCCAGACCCCTTGAAGTAGGCTGACCAGATAAAATCCAGGTCAGGGCTCATGTAACTTTACCAGTTGTAGAGAAAAGGGAATTTCAGTCAGTGTCATTTGTATGCAATTAGTTCTTCATCACAACAGTTAAAGGTGCAGGGGCCCTGCCTTCTTTTGTATATTGTCACTCTAGTATAGTGCCTGCATCTTTAACTGTTGTGATGAAGAGGGAATTTCATCAGGAACTAATTGCATACAAATGACACTGGCTGAAATTCCCTTTTCTCTACAACTGTTAAAGTTACATGAGCCCTGATCTGGATTTTATCTGGTCAGCCTATCCAAATCTGCTAAGCCTACTCTGTATCCTGATTCTTATTCCGATGAGTCCCAGGCCATCAGTCTATAATACTAAGGCATGCCTCAGCACCATCTTCTGATCAGGCAAAAGACCATCTGGGTGGTTGACTGGGGTTAGGTGCTGAGAACATGATTTGCACCACTTAAGGCCCAATTCAAACTGCTGCTTTTAACCTTCAAAGCCATAAAAGGCTGGGGACCTAGGTTCCTTTAGGATTGATTGATGTCTCCATGCTCCATTCAACAGCTGAGACCTTGCTCTAGATTCCAGTCATATATTGTGCGACAACTGAGGCCGTTCTGGATTCCAGTCTTATACGGTATGATAGAAAACTACTAGAAGCAAGGTCTCTCCTGTGGTGGTTCCCATCCTGTGGACTTCTCTGTGAGGTGATATCTGTCTGGTGTTATGTTGTATTATTATCGTTATTATTATTTGCATTTATATACCGCCCCATGGCTGAAGCTCTCTGGGCGGTTTACAAAGATTAAAAACATTAAACATTAAAAACAGATACTCAAAATTTTAAAACCATAAAAAGCATAAAAACAGAATACAAATACAATATCCATTTAAAACAACTATTCTGGTTCAAAAGAAAAAAAAACTCTACATTGTTAAATGCCTGGGAGAAGAGAAAAGACTTGACCTGGCACCGAAAAGATAATGTTATTGGCTCCAGGTGAACAATCAGGGAGATTGTTCCATAATTGGGGGGCCACCATTGAAAAGGCCCTCTCCCTTGTTTTCATCCTCTGAATTTCCCTCGGAGTAGGCACTCAGAGGAGCACCTTAGATGTTGAACGTAGTGTACGGGTAGGTTCATGTTGGGAGAGGCGTTACGTCACGTATTGTGGTCTCAAGCCATGTCAGGCTTTATAGGTTAAAACCAGCACTTTGAATCACATTTGGTCAAAACATAGCTGGTTAAGAAGGCATTTGGGTGAATGTTCTCCTGGATAGTTATTTTAGTATGGTTCCTTTTATGATTTGTTGTTTGATATGCCATTGAATTATTATTTTTGTAATGTTATTATGAGGCTGGATTTTGTAAGCTAGCTTAAGTCCATTTGATGAAAAAAAGTGAAGTATTCATATTTTAAATAAAGATTGTACTCTCCCCTTCCCGGGGCTTTCAGTGGAAGACATGAAGTGAAAGAGAACCTAGCAGTCAATAGGCTCCAGTGGCAGCTAGCTGTTGGGCAATTGGAAATGGGTAGCCCCTTTCCATTCTCCTGTGAGGCTAATTTTTGCCAGTAATGTTTGGGAGGCAGGGATTCCCTTCCCTTCCAAAGGTACACTTCTCTATATGTATCCTGTATTCTGTTATCAGGAAAGCATATCAGATCTCTGGACAAGAAGCTGTTTGCACGTGTCTGTATGGGTAAAGGAGTAAGATAAGAAAAACCATTGCCAGAGGGCCATCTTGTCCTTGAGTGACTGCTGTATAAGGGCTTTCAGGCCTGTTCTAATCTCAGATGCACATCATTACTTAGCTTGAAAAGAGTCCACAACATATGTGCACAGATGCAGCAAGATGCCAGATGTCACTTGAGGACCCACAATTTGATAATTTATTGCTTGTTAAATCTATATTTTCTGGACTCAATTCTCCCCCAGATTCTTTTACATCGCATAATCTCTTCCTTGTTTTCCATACAGAACAATACAAAACTGATATGGTATAAGGATTTTTATATAACAATAAACCCATCCTTTCAGTTTCATTCATCATTTCTCCCTTCATTTTAATTTTGTTTGTGTGAAATGATAATGTTATTCAGCTTCAAATCTAAAGTGATGGGAGAAGCAATGACTGTAAATGGTTTTACAATACCTCACATGCTTTTGTGTATTATAATTTAATAGAATTTTGCAGAAAGTATATTGATGTGAATATAATTCATTTTGGATGATGTTACAAACTTAATTTTACAAGTTCAAAGCAGTAGAAAAACCAACAATATTTTCATATTATCCCTTTGCTCCATTTCCACCCTTTCAGGATCATTTGTTGCATCAATTTGAGGGTTTGTTCATATTTGTCATGCATAACTGTGAAAGCATTGAAAAAACCAACTCTCCAACAATTTTATAAAGTGTTCAGATTTCCATAAAGAAGTGGACTGAGAAGGAGAATTAATAAGTAAATTACACCACAGCAATTATGAATTCACTTAATGTAAATTGAACAACTTTTGATATAAAAACTTCTTTAATAAGCTCTATCTATATTCTTAGATTGCTACATGACTATTTTATCCACAACCTCAAATAATAATGATAAATAATAATCTTTATTTCTTACCTGCCTCTCCCTCCTGATCAAGGAGGGAACAACATCAATACAAATATAAAATACTTAAAAGCATATAAAATTAATGCATTATTAAAATATCAACACAGTCTTAAAATTCAACTGGGTAGGCCTGCCGGAAGAGAACAGTCTTTATAGCTCTCTTAAATTCTTGAAGACTGGTAAGTTGGCGGATCTCTCCTAGCAGGTCATTCCACAGTCCGGGAGTGGCAGAAGAGAAGGTCCTCTGGGTAACAGTTGTCAGCCTAGTCTTGGCCGACTGTAGTAAATTCTTACAAAAGTATTTACTAATGTATAAAGTTTCTCTTAACTTTCCTTTGTGATATGGTCTGCTTCCATGAGCAGGCTGGAGGTATCCATTATTGAAGAAGTCAGTGGGATCTTTCATTCCTATGTACTTGAGCAAAATTTTAAATGAAGAAGTTGGCAAGAATGCTAAAGTCAGTTGGTGCAAACCAACCAAAGGCAAAGGAATGAACAGAATATTTTAGATGAATTTCTTTTAAAAACAAAATCGCAATACTTACATATGTCTATTCCACATGATGTGTATATATGCTATATTCAACTTAAAGCAAAATCCACAAGTCCCAAAATGCCTGCTTATGTATAACAGTATCCCAGAGGAAGTTCTATTATGTCTTTTAAACCTCACTGGGAATTAGTATTATTGGCTCGAATCCTACGTTTCAGTTCCACAAATAGAAGGGCACCTTCCATTCACAAATGGAATCCTGATCCAGTAATTTCCTGCAGGCACAAGTGATGTTTGTCTATTTCCTCTTTTCTCTGCAGCCCCCCACCACCACTTCCCATACTGTTGTGGGGCCTGCCCCAAGATTTTCAGCAAGCACATAGAACTGCAGGGGGAATCTGCAAAAATTGCCCCCATTCAGAATTCTCCTCTTTATTCATTTATTTATTTATTACATGTTTATACTGCCCAATAGCCGAAGCTCTCTGGGGGTTTTACAAAAATCAAGTCATTATTATTGTTATTGTTGTTATTGAGGATTTATGTCCCACCTTTTGAAGAAACTTTCACAAGGAAGTGTACATAACAAAACAATTAAAATACATTAAGTACAGTAAGAACAATCAAAAAGAAAAAAAGTCTGTAGGCAGGAATAAAAAGAGCAGCATTAAAGGAAAGATCAGATTAAATGTCACAGTTGAAAGGCTTTGGAAAACAAGCAGCACTTAGCCTGGTGCCAAAATGATATTAAGGTAGGTAGGAGCCAGGCACATCTCCTTAGAAATAACAAAACTATATCTGCATTTCTTGCATAAAACTAGCCAGCCAGCCAAAAACAGAGTTGTTATTTTGCTCATCATCAGATTGTCTTGACTTCTATATATTCATCACATAGAACTTTCTACTTGAGTCCCCATGCCCCAGCATCCAGCTGCTGCTCACTCTGGCATCTAGCTACTGATGCTGCAGAGAAGTCACTCTGACTCTTGCGAGTCTTCACAGTCTCATAAGACTTTGCCAAGCCTGTGGCAAAGTATCTTCAGAACTCATGAAATTTCTCAAGACACAACAGTGTTTTGCAGGACTTGGTTGAATGAGACTTGGTGGAGGCCCAGTCAGGTTTTCCAGCTGGTCTAGCTGAATGCTGACAGCCATTAAGTATGTGCTGAACAGCTCACTTTCTCTTCTGTATCTTCTGCACTTCAATCGGAAGCGAAAGTGAGCTGTTCAGCACATTCTTCATGGCTGCCAGCATTCAGCTAGACCAGCTGGAGAACCTCCACACCATGTCCATGCTGTCTACATGAGAGCCTTGAGTATCATGGTAGTAGTGCTCCACAGTCCACTAGGGTGTCAGCCTGGTCATGGTGTGCCCAGACTGTAGCTGCTAATGGCCATTTGGTTAAGTGGTGTATGGAGGAGCTCCTTCTAGTGGCACTGCCAGGCAACAGTGGGGGAAAGGGAATCTGTTTTGCTTCCCATCACATTTTACTACCTGAGGCTAGTCTCTCAGTGCAACTCATAGTAGGCCAAGCCTAGGGAGAACATATTTTGGAAACCAAAAAGGAGGACAACATGGTCGGCTCCTAAGAGGGCATGCCCACCAACATGTCTGGCCCCAGGGGGTGTGTCCAGCACCGGGGGGGGGGGGTACCCACCTGAACATAGCCTTGGTCACATATCTGATTTTGCAGCACACAATTAAGACAAATCTGTTCTACATAACATCTTAATGTTAAAATCACTGAAATAAAGAATAACGTATCTGAAATTTACTTACTCCTACTTTAGTAGCTTTTGCTGTACTTTGAAGCTTTTGCTATACTCTGTGTGATACATTCTCCCTTTCCCTCAAAAATATTTTCTGAACAGGGCTTGCTGTCTGCTGGCTGGCTTTTTTATTTTTAAATTTCAATTTTTTTAACCTTGTGTATGATTGTCACAAGTTTCTCTACTCTAACATTAGAGTGGGTGTTATGGGTGGCAGACACTACTTCGCCCATTCACACTTCTCACTTATATACATTAGCTTATCAAGGCTTGCGCATTGACACCACTTCTCACATACAGATTTTGAACTCCTGTCTACTTCCTGCACAAACATGCGACTCTGAGACCCTCTTTCTAATGCCCTGTGTTACCTGCCAGCACCGTAGGGCTAAGTTGCAACAGGTGTCTCTGGGTTGTCTGTGCACCCTTGGTTGTCTCTCTCTCTCAACCAAACTGCAGCCAAACCAAAGCCTCCAGCCTCAATCTCCCTCTCCCTCTCTCTGCCAAAGTCTCCCAATGGTCCAGCTGGGCCGCACACTTATGGCCAGGGGTATTGCTTATTGTTTGGTCATGTCTGGTGACTCTTACTTTAAAGAACTCCGCCTCCAGCCGCCTCCACCTCCTCTCCTCCTGCACACCTGCTCGCCTCTGATGCACTCTTAAAACACTCTGGGTGGCAAGCCAGCCACTCAGGGCCAAACTACAGGTGAATCTGGATTGCCTTCAGCCTCTCTCTGCCTTATGCCAGCCAGCCGACGTCTCCAGCTTCCAGCCTCAAACATTCCCCCCTCTCTCTCTGCCAAAGTCTCCTAACAGTCCAGCCAGGCTGTGCATTTGTACCCTGTGGCTGGGGTAGGGTGCCAGCTTATAGCTTGGTCACATCTAGTGACTCTTGTTTTTTTTTAAAAAAACTCCTCCGCCAGCCACTTCTGTCTGCACCAACACTGGACTCTGAGATGCTCTTAAAAAGCTCTGTGTGTCACGCCAGCCTCTCTGAGCTAAGCGACAGCCATCTCTGAGTTGTAACTCTGTCTGAAACTGATGCCGGCCAAAGCCTCCAGCCAGCCAACACCTGCACCAACACTTGATTCTGAGATGCTCTTGAAAGGCTCTGTGTGGCATGCCAGCCTCTCAGGGTTCATCTACAGCTATCTCTTGAGTTGTGTCTTCAGTCTAACTCTGCCTCTAAGAGATATGCCAGCCAGCCCAAGCCACACATCTATCTATTTTTCTCCGACACGCACTTCAAATGTTCTGCATTGTATGCTAGCAGTGAAGACAGAGCCTAGCTCACAAGTGAACAAAGTGAAATGGAAGGAAAGGGGTAGCAAAGCAAAATAACGACATGCTAGGTTTCAGCATCCGCATCAACAGGACATCTGCAAAGATGAGAGCCTCTCTCTCGACTGACACCTCACTGTTGGTTGTGAGAGTTTTTCCTCTAAGGATGACCCCTCATCGCCCATGATGTGGAACTCTGATAAAAAGGCCTCTGGCCTGTTCCATTTTGCCCTGTGGGCTGCTTTGACTGACCTCTACTTTCCCACATTTTGATCTGTGGAGGCCTTGCCTCTGCAGAGCCCACCAAATCTGCAACAGGAAAGGTGCCCTGCTTGCCCAGCACTTCTTAGCTAAAAACTTGAGATTCCCTTGATGTCAAGGGCTGAAAATTCTCAAGGTGCAATACCCTAAAGAGGAGGTTTGACAACCTGAGTTTGAAGGATATGGCTCCAGCAGTTTTTAAAAAAAATAATTTTACAATCTCAAACTTTACAAACTTCCTGAAAATCAACAGATGAACAAACTTGGCAAGGATAAAGCCCTACCTGAGATCTATCATGGTACCAGGATTCATTTCTTTATCTTTAAAAATGACCATTTTAAAAAAATAATTTATTTTAAAACCTCAAACTTTAAAAAAATCCCTGAAAATTAGTGGATGAACAGATTTGATTCACACTTGGCAAGGCTAAAACTCTATCCAAGAACTATCATGGTGAGAAATTATATCTCTTTACCTTTAAAAATGACATTTTTTTTAAAAAAAGAAATATTTTAAAACCTCAAACTTTTACAAAAATCCTAAAAATCAACGGATGAACGGATCTGCTTGGAATTTGGCATGGCTAAAGTCCTTCTTTAAAGCTATCATGGTGCCAAGTTTCATATCTTTATCTTTAAAAATGTTGGAGCTGTAAGCGTTTTTGTTTAATTCTCATTAAAGTAGAGCTGCCCTTTGGTTGGAAGGATGGGAAAAATCTGAATTTTTCATCAAATTTCATAATTTCCCCCTTCTTGGATTTGTTACCAAAAATCCTGCCAAATCTGGGTTTTCCCTGTCATATGATCACCCTAGCCTGAGAAGGAGCCAAAGTGTTTAGGTAAAGAGAAAGTTGGATTCTTTTGTGTTTGGGACTAATAGGTTAATTTCTGTATAAACTAGAAACTGTAATCAGCTTTTTCTTACTAAATGAATTTAATTCATAGGAATTCTTGGATGCTACAATAAACTGATTGTTATGTGTGCAAAGGAGGATTGTAGTCCATCAACTTCACAACTTAAGAGCAGTTGCTCCATAAACATCACAGTACATATGTTCGGCATATTTTTAAAGAAATATTAAGCAAATTAGGAAAAATACTAAATCCTTGATCGACTGGACAGATTTCACTGAAGTTTGTAATGACCATAAAACTACAACAACAATTTAATCTTTTAATCAGTCTCATTTTTGTTTTTCAAAAAAAGAAGTAGAATATGACTTTTCCTATAATATATGGCTAATTTGCTATTTTACATTATGGAAAAAGCGAAATGGCAGGTAGAATATCTTCTTTTGATAACCATAACAAAAGACTGATATTCAACATTTTCATAACATATTAGAAATTAAATCTTATCAGAAAATAATTACTTTTCTTCTGTAGAATTATATTTGGAATTATGAAACCATACAACTGAAAAGACTACGGAAATTCTCTTCTAAATGCTCTTTTGTTATATGTTTTCTTGATCTACTGAGTTGAGATAAAAAGACCAGATTTGTGATGTTGACTAAAAAAAAATTTTCTTCAAAAATGTCGCATTGCACTAATGAAAAAGCAACACAAGAACTCTCAGTTTATCTTTCTAAAAGCTCTGAGAGAACCTGAAACCTGGATTGTGCATTGATAACATATTTAGATATGGCTAAAGTGGGAATTCAAGTGACTGTAAGATTCTGTTTTAACATTTAAGACACAAATCACAATTTATGTCATCCAAAACAATTTGTAGCACAGGTGACGCTGCCTCTTCTCCATCTTGCCTGTCCTTTCTCTGTTGGGAATCTGATACATTTCAACTCTGATGCAAAGTCTAATCTCTTAAAAATGTCCTCCCATTTTACTTTGCACTGTAGTCTATTTATGCTTAATACAGGGCCTTGTCAGACAACACAACACTAAGTAACTCACTAAGTAGTGAGTGTGTTTAAACCATGATTATGTAGCCACCATAGTTAGGAATGCTAAATTGTGGTTCACACAACACACTAAGCCATAATGTTTGGTCCAAAATGCTTAATCACTGTGGCTTAGCGTATTGTTGCTGTAATAATAATGGGTAAGGCAAATCCAGCCATTCCCAACCTGGTGCTGTTTTGAACTTCATCTCCTATCAGCCCCAGCCAACATGGCCAATAGTCAGGAATTCTGGGTGTTGAAGTCCAAAAAATCAGGTTGGGGGAAGCTGAGCAGTTGCATAAGTCCTTTCTCCTCAATTGTCATATTTCATTACTGGATGGGCAACAACAGAATGGAGAGGAGCCACATAACAGAACATGCCTATTCAAATGTTATCATGGCAATGTAGGATTATATCTTGGAAAAGTGGTTCTTGTTCCACTGGGGAAGCATATGAAGCGGCCCTAACACAACTACTATTCTGTGAATTAACTCTCTTTCAGGTAGGTTAATGACAAAACAAGAACACATTAGGGAGAGACAGAACTTCATATCATTTACCAAACGTTAGCATGGATTTCACTTTCTCAGTGTGTATTTATTCATATCCCACCCGGAATAGATTTCTAGCATTTTTAAAAAAATATTTAGCCTATCCTTTAAATGCTCTAGATGTAAAACCAGCACACATAACATCATGAAACTCAATAGGTAGCAAGCAAATGAAATTCTATCCTATCCATATCTCAGCAGTTTTACAATAGTTACAAAACACTTATGGCTTCTCAATAATGTAAAAGAAAGGACATCTTGTGTAACAAAAATAGCCTCAGTGAAGTCTTACACAGACCTTATCCATAATGCTGAGTTCTTTGAATAAAAATTATGAATAGCTCACAGAATTAACATGTGTTGTAAATATATTAACTCAATGTTTATGAAACATATCTATTGCTACAGATACATGGACAAGGAGAAAGGCTCTCAATGTCCACAAATCTAGCAGAAAGTTTGAATGGAGCCTATTCATATATTTAGGCTTTGTCCATGAAAACAGTACCCTAGAAAAGGCAGGGTTGTCAGCCATACATACAGTTGTACGTGCATGAGTTTAGATCTTGTGTTGAATGTGCAGACATCAGGGGTGGGGCCCACGTGTTTGATCCCAGTTCTCCGTATATACATTCTTTACACACTTGCTACTATGTCACTTGAACAAGTCTTTTTTTTAGTTTCCAAGAAGAAGAAGAAGAAGAAGAAGAAGAAGAAGAAGAAGAAGAAGAAGAGACCCCCCCCCCCCCCACACAATCATTCTGGCTCTCTCACAATATTTGAGAGTATTTTTTTTCAGGGGAATCAGATCCTTCTACTGAAAAGAGGCTGTGAGATAGCGCCCCTGCACAGGGAAAAGCAGTCTAGCTTTTCTCTAATTTGGGGTCTCAATGCAGTGAGACAAAGGTATATTCTTCAGGAGGAAGTGGACAGATCAAATGTTCAATGGCATATCAGGAATGATTAATGAATAAGTAGAGGGAACCTTCTTTACTGACCTCATAGAAAAGGTAGAGGAGGTTGGCCGTACAGTAAAAGAAAAATTCAAAAAGAGCTCAGGCACTGCTGTTACAATTGCCCCAGTCATCGTTGTTTCACTCTCACAATTTCTTTCTGTGAAATTCTGTCTTCTGCACTATGGTCTGGTTCTTATATCACAATAACCCAATTGTGGGTTATTATGAAAGAGGCAGTGAGGCAATTGGATAGCAATTGCATGCTATCCAATTGCTCTCACTGCAAGAAGGAGTGGCTAAACAAACCACAGACCTTCTGTTATGACCCAGTGACAAAACATGGTTTATGACTGGTTTGTCAGGGAGAGACACAAGCCAGAGTTCCTGCTTCACACATACTGCTAAACAAGCTATGGATGTAAGGTCTGTGGTTTGTTTAACTGGTCCCACTTACAGTGTGAAGGATCAGGCCTAATGCATCAGCACACTGCCTTGTTCATGATAACTCAGAATTATTATTATTATTATTTTTAAATGTGGGTTATCATGGCATGTGAACCAGGCTATGGATTACAGCATAATAGAGAAACAGAAACATGCAGCTACACTGGAAGAACTGCATTGGAAAATTATAAATGATTCTCTTTCTACTAAGCGTTTAAGAAAAAGATACAGAACATTTATATTTAAAAATACAACTGGTTGGTTGAATATATGAAGATTCTTTATACTGAGCCAAGCCATTGGACCACACAGGTCAACACTGCCTAGTCCAATAGGCAAAGACTATGCATGATCTCAGGAAGATAAGAGACCCCTTGGGCAAAATCCAACTTAAGTC
Organism: Anniella stebbinsi; assembly: GCA_029215795.1. Lineage (NCBI taxonomy): Eukaryota > Metazoa > Chordata > Lepidosauria > Squamata > Anniellidae > Anniella > Anniella stebbinsi. Next base: position 71,435,238 of record JARDYH010000005.1, on the reverse strand, counting down.
CTACTTAGAGTAGACCATTGAAATGAATGGGACTTAAGTTAGTCATGACTAACTTACCTCCCATTTATTTCAGTGGGTCTACTCTAAGTTGGACTTATGTTGGATTTTGCCCTATAACTAGAGATTCCAGTGATTGAACCCAGGTCCTTTCTTATGCAAAACATGTGTTTTAACACTAATAATATGGTCTATTCTTTTAATTTTTACACTTCTGGGAAACACTATGTCTGTTTTAGAAAGATGAAAAACTAATGCTTTTGATTTTAATAATAACAATAATGTTTATATTGTACTTGTATTATTGTGGATATTGACGATTTACACCTTGGAAACATCAGCATAATCTTTTCTAAACTCCTGGGGACTTTTTAAGTACTTCACTTTGGTATATATTTGCTTACAAAATCCTTTAAAACAAAATCAATGTTGTATCTTTCTCATGCCTCCGGCCAGTAGCAATTTACAGAGCACTTATACGGGAATACACCTCATCTCCCCAGGTGGAAGTCTTGTTATTAGTTGAACAAAATCAGCTACACTTTTTGTTTCTTTTCTTTGTCTTCTTTATTAAAATAAGAGCTTGTGACTTTGACATAAAGGGGTATTAGGCAAAGTAGCAAATGTGATGTTCCTGTATAAAGTGATTGGAAATAAGAAATTCTTACGTTATCAAGGTTTTACTGAATAGTTCCATTAATTTATACCAACAAAAGGACTGATGCCAAAAAGCCTTTGAAAAGTTTACAATGGCTGAAGATCTTTCCCTATCATGACTTAACGGGGGAGAAAGATTGTATATCAGATTTCTTCAGCCAAGCAAATCTAATAAGCTTCTCAGGAAATATAGCCTCTGAGCTCTCTGCTGCTCTTTGAGATGGATGGTCTGTGTGAGGTCACAGGTTTTACAGGCATTATCCAGACATCCTTGGCAGAAGTCAAAATAAGAAAAGCATTAATACTGATTAATCCCTGTCACAGATTCTCCCCTTCTTGATGAGGAAATCTGACATTAAGACACAAACCAACTCAAACACGTAGCTGGATATGAGTGGTCTCACCGACTTAAGTCAGATTACTTATGAGCTTAAAATCTAAGTCAGACCTAAGCCAAAATGGAGCCAAAATGGATCCTATATAGAGATCAAGATGTAAACCACATGTCAGACAAACACACACACACACACACACACACACGTGTGTGTGTGTCTTCTACACGTTCATGGCAATATATGAGAGAATTACAGCTCCTAGTCATGCATTTCAAAATACAACTTCCATTCAGCTAAAACTATTCTCCAGCTAATGAAAAAATATTTCAAATGGAAACATAAGAACATAAAAGAGCCAGGTTGAATCAGACCAAAGCCTATTTAGTCCAGTATTTCATTCATACAATGGCCAACCAGCTACTTGTTTAAAGCCCACAAGTAGGACATTAGTGGAAGAGCACCCTGTCACTTGTGTACCCCAGCAACTGGTATTCAGAGCCATACTTCTCTGCTACTGGAGGTAGTATATAACCATTATAATAGTAGCCTTTGATAGTCTTATGCTCCATAACTGACAAACAACACAATAATAGTCAATGTATATAAGAACAGCTGTAAAATCTAAAAATGAAGTCCTTATCTAAAATGCCTTGAAGGAAAGAAAGTATTTGTCTGGCACTGAAAAGATAAAAATGTAGGTACCACAGCTGAGAAGGCCAAGTCTTTTGTAGCCACCTGCCTTACTTCCTTCAGAGGGCTTTCAAAGATGACCTTAGAGATTGAGCAGGTACATGTTGGAGGAGTCATGCCTTAAAATAATATGGTCCCAAGCTGTTTAGGGCTTTAAACATCAGTTACAAACACTTTGAATTGGGGTCAGAAATGGACTGGAAGCCAATGCAGCTGACAAAGTACTGGCATCACATAATCATATTGATAAGTTCCAATTCATAGCCTAACAATTGTATTTTGTATTAAGTGAAGTTTCCAAGCTAACTTCAAAGGTATTCCAACTTATAACACATTGCAGTGATTCAATGGCTGAATTCAGACAACTCAATAAGCAACTGGGGGTGGGGAAACAATCGTCAGTTGTATTGACTATCGTGTCATCCGAATGCTGCCATAGTCAACTCAGCGCTGATCCTAATCCACACCACAGTTGATTATTTATTACCATGTTGTGTGGGGAGTATCCCTTAGATGAACAACTGTAAAGTTGATTATTGCCCCACCATTGACTATCATGTTGTCCGAATTCAGCCAATGAGTTGTATGATTGGGGGGGGGTCACACTTGGTTATATCAACTAAGCTGATAACAAGGGGCTCCTAGTGCCTGATGTCTCCTGTGCCTGAAGTTACAGTGATGGATCTGGAAGTATCCCCAAGCTGAACACCTGATTTTTCAGGGGCAGTGCAACCCCTTTCAGAGAAGGTTGATCATTGTTCAATTGAGAAGATGAACCACCTTCTAACAGTGCTTTTATCTTCTCTGGATTCAGCTTCAGTTTTTTGGGCCCCCATCAAATCAATTATCCTTCTTGGGCATTGATTCAGGACATCCACTGCCTTATCTGGATTAGATGAAAAGGAGAAGTAAAGCTGGGCATCATCTGCATATTGACAACATCCAGCATCCTGGATAATGCCACCCCCACCCCCCCAGTGGCATCATGTAGATTTTGAATATCATGATGGATAACATTGAGCTCTGCAGAATACCATGCTATGGAACAGAGTAGTAATCCTCCAGAACTACCTTCTGGAAAAGACCATTGAAGTAGGAACATAACCACTGCAAAATGGTGCCTCAACTCCAAACCTAGAAAGCCAATCCAGACGGATACTACTGTTGATGGTATCAAAAACAACTGAGAGGTCCAAAAGAACCAATAGGGTCACATTCCTTCTGGCTCCCTTTCAGCAGAGTTCATCCCACAGGGTGATCAAGGTAGTTTCTGTCTGAAAACCAGGCCCAAAGCCAGATTTAAATGGAGTTAGAAAATCAGTTTCATCCAAGAATGCTTGGAGTTAATCAGCAATCTTACCCAAAAAGCACCTTACCTAAAACTGGGATGTTAGCAACCAACCTATAGTTTCTTCTACTTCTGAGTACAGGTTTGGTTCCTTTAGGAGTGACTTGATTCAAAAGAGGCTGGTACCCCTTCTCTCTCAAGGAGGTATTTACAAGCTCTTGTACTGAATTGGCCACCCTCTCCTTATTAGCTGTAACCAGCTAAGGTGGGCAAAGGTTGAACTCATCCATGCACCTTGTCTGCATCTTTGTGTCTCAACACGGAAACTCACTCAATACAGTTGGAGTAGACAGTAATCTGGATACCTCCCTGAAGGGAACTGCACTAATAGTGGAGTCCAAGCCATGTTGGATTGAGCAATTTTACCATAAAAGTGTTTTGGAAATTCATCATAGAAAATCATTGAGAGTGTGACAAATTCCTTCAGAGGGTCAGGTTGTAGCACCCAAAACAGCTCTGCTGCTGGTCAATACTGTGTGAAGATGCAATTAATTAATTCCTACATTTTAATAAGGAATAAGAAGGGGATTAATAACTGCATTTTAATATAGATATTTGTATCTTTGTATGGTAGAGCTTGATATCTGTTCAGCTTTTCTCTAAAAACAAATCTGTCTTCTACTGTCTGACTACTGTTGGATATTTTCTAATATTTTAAAAACATGATTCCCCTGTCAGAGTTTGTGATGCACTGCACTCTCTGAGCATGTACAGAGTGCAAGCACACAGCAGCGGAATAACAGCAGAGCTCACTGGTAGCAGACAGATGTCCTGGTAATCAGTAAACACTCAGACACAGCAGTGTTTTAAACTACTATACTAAGTTTACTTACAAGTATTTACATAGAACAAAACATTCCTCTAATATCTTCAGCAATACTTCCAACCAACCATAACCTACCACTAACATTCACCATCATCATCACCCACACTGTTTCTCCACATGCTGTACATTTATAGCACTGTGGACCTATCACAGCGTTGGCTGCATATCTCCCCATGTGTTGCTATGCCTCACAGCACACAGGGAAGAAACCAAATGACCTTGGTCTTTAGGTGCTTACCAGCTGCACTTGATTTGGCAACTGTTCAGAGTACTTGAGATATCAAGTCATCTCTCTTTTACTTTTCTTCTTAGTAACAGAAAAAATACATTTGCTTTTACATTTAAACAAATAAAATCTTAACACCCCTCCTTTTTTCTGTAACTAACAAACATTTTCATTCTTCCGTCTGACATTCCAGCATTCCAAGCTGTTTTGACAATTGTTCATGTCTTTGTACATTCAAAGGTTTTGTGAATACATCAGCCACATTTACCTCGGTGTTACAATACACAAGTTCAATCAATCCATCATGTACAGCTTGTCTTACGTTGCAGTAACGAATATCAACATGTTTACTCCTTGCGTTCACCCTTTCTGACTTTGCCATATGAATGCAAGTCTGATTGTCTTCAAAAACTTTAATTGGAGTTTTCACTTGCAATTTCATATCTTTCAGCAACTGGATGAACCAAATTATTTCTGTACAAGCCTCAGACAATGCTGAGAACTCAGCCTCTGAGGTAGACAGGGCAATTAACCGTTGTTTTCTGGATTTCCACCCCACTAAACTGTTGCCCAGTTTTATTACAATTCCTGAGGTGGATTTCCTGTCTTGACTGTCACCAGCCCAGTCACTGTCTGTGTAACACTCTAGTGATAATGTGTCCAATGGTCTTAATTCTAAAGACACATCAATAGTCCCTTTTAAGTACCTGAATACTCTTTTAACTGCTTGCCAGGCACTATTCGTTGGTTTGGACACAAATCTGCTCAATATGCCAACTGCATTAGCCAAATCTGGCCTAGACCATTGAGCTAAATAGAGTAGACTTCCTATTGCTGACTGGTATAGGTCTCTGTCACAAAATTCTGTGTCACTGTCATTACATTGAAAACCAGCCACCATGGGAGTTTTAACACTTTTACATTCCTCCATGTGGAATTTTGCAAGCAGATTTTTGATTTTCTGTTTTTGACTTAACACATAAGCCCCTTTTTGCTTTGTGACTTCCACTCCTAGATAGTCATGGATTGGACCCAAATCCTTTAATTCAAAATATTTACTCAGTTGCTCTGCAAATTCTTTAACCTGAGTTTTTGTTTTTGAAATTAAACATATATCATCCACAAAAGATAACAACCACATTTGTTCACTGTTGACACCTTTTGTATATAAACATGGGTCAGCCATTCCATTTTTGAAACCCATTGACTTCAGTGCTTCATGCAAGCACTGGTTCCAATTCCTTGCTGACTGCTTCAAACCATAGATAGCTCTGTTTAATTTGTACACAGAGCCTGGCACATTTGACTCATAACCAGGAATTTGAGCCATGTAAATCTCTTCCTGTAATGGTGCATTCAAATATGCTGTCTTTATATCAAAATGATTCACCTGACAATCATATTTTGCAGCTAGAGTTAGCATTACTCTCATTGACTCAGCCTTCACAGTAGGTGCAAAGGTTTCATCATAGTGCACATTCTTTTCCTGTGTGAACCCTTTTGCCACAAGTCTAGCCTTATACATTGTCTCTCCTGACATCAGCAATTTCTTTTTGAACACCCACCTACAACCAACCACTTTTTTACCTTTTGGTAGCATTGTAGGGGTAAACACATTGTATTTTGCCATGGCTTCCATTTCCTCATCCATAGCCTCATACCATAGATTTTTCTCTGGATTTGGCAATCTTTGAACATCTGCATAGTTCTCTGGTTCATTAGATATTTGACACACTCGTACTTCATTGGCCGTATATCTCTCAGGAGGTATTCCCTTTGTACTTCTTTCTGACCGTCTGGGAATAAAAACATTTCTGTTCTCTCCCTCCTCCTCCTCTTCCTCCTCCTTTTTAGGACTTGAAAGAGTTGTGGAACTGTTTGTTTGTCTCTCTACTGGCTGTGGTGCTCTGCCTATGTTTTCCTGTATAGGCAAACACACTTCACTGCCGTGCAAACGTTCCCAGTCACACTGCTCCTGAAAACTTGCTGATCTAGAAATTACTATGTTTCCATTTCCAGCATAAAACCTGTACGCTTTTGAACCAGGTGCATAGCCTAGGAATTTCATTTTCCTGGCTTTTGGCTGCCCTTTCCTCCTAGCTACCTTGGGGATGTTCACCCAGGCATCACTCCCAAAAACTCTGAGATGAGCCAGGGATGGCTTCTTCCCAAACATGAGGAAATATGGAGTGTTATCTATTGCTGAGCTCCAAAGCCTATTAGCAATGTAATTAGCTGTTAGCATTGCTTCTCCCCAAAAATGAGCATGCAACCCAGAGTCTGTCAACATGGCATCTTTCATTGTTTGCAGAACCCCATTCCTTCTTTCTGCAACGCCATTTTGCCATGGTGAATGTGGAGCAGTTCGTCTCGCTGAAATTCCTTTCTGCCTAAGCCATTTTTGGAACGTTTCAGCCATAAACTCCCCCCCTCTGTCTGTCTGCAATTGTTTTACTTTGGTAGAGAATTTCCGCTCCACCCAACTCAGCCAATCTTTGAAAACAGTAAACGTTTCACTTTTGTTTTTCATCACATAACAAAAACCATATCTAGTGTAATCATCCACCAGAATTAAAGCATACTTTGCCCCTCCTAATGTTGCAGTCATAGGACCAATTAAATCTGCATGTATTATCTCAAATGCTGCCGTGGCAACTCTGTTACTCTTCTTACAGATTGGAGCAACCTTGGATTTAGCCACTTTACATGCAGTACAGTCTAGATATTTGTCACAGGCTTTTACATTCAGTCCTACACACATTTCAGGCATTTTTTTCAGTATTTGGAACCCAACATGTGCAAGTCTCCTATGCAGCAAATGCACACAATCATTATGCAAAGGTGTGTTATTCATAACAGAATTTACATTTCTAGATGTTTCTAGACCTTTAGGCAACATTTCATAAAGATTGTTCCTAAGTACACCTAAAGCTACAACATTGTTTTGTTTGCTCACTTCACACTTGCTGTTTGAGAATGATACACAATATCCTTCCTTATCCAAACAAGATACACTTAACAAATTGTGTTCCAAACTTGGCACACACAGAACCTTGCTTACAGTTTTATCAATACATGGCACATATACACAACCCTCTGCAGTCACAGCTGAAGATTTGCCATCTGCTAATGTAACATGGTCCCGGCTAGCAGAATGTAGACTTGTAAACAAACTCTGGTTGTTCACAATATGCTGACTGGAACCACTGTCCATCAACCAGGTACATTCTGGGTTGTTCTCTGCAGCTTTAACTACGGAGACCTTCGGTTTAGCAGATTTTTTCTTGCTTGTTGCTGCTTTCTCCTTCGTTTGGTTGGGACAATCTCTCCGCAGATGCCCGGGCAAACCACAACGAAAACAGCGCCGAACTGCAAACACTTTCTCCTTATCTTCACAAGCTGCTTGTTTAACGTGGGTGTCTCTAGGCTTGGCAGTCTGCCTCTCTTGCCTCTTCTTTTCTTCTTCCAGCAATCGGCCGGTCAGAAAACGAAGCGTGAGCTCGGATTCTTGCATTGCTTCCAGGCTCAAAACAAGATTGTCCCACGAATCATCCAGGGAGCTGAGAACGACGTACACTTTGTGGGACTCAGTGAAAGACATGCCGTGCTCCTCCAGATCCGCAAACAGTTGCCTCATCATGCTTAAATGTGCAGATATGCTGGCTCCTGGTTCAAGTTGTGCTCTGTACAATTTTCTTGTTAGCATAACTTTGCTGGCTGCCGTTTCTCTCACATAAATCTCTCTGAGAGTTTTCCAGCATTCCTGCGCGGACACCAGCCTCCTTACATAAACAAGTTGGTTATCTTCTAAACACAAGATAATGCTGGCCAAAGCTTTCTCTATGTTTCTCTGCTCGTCTTCATCTGGCTGAGCTGGAGGGTCACAGACAACCGTCCATAAACCTTCCCTCCTTAGATATTGTTCCATCTTAATGCTCCAAGCCAGATAATTGTTTTCATTTAGACGATTGAGTGGTAGATTAGCTGCCGACATACTTGCTGCCATCTCAAATTACTGCACACAGATGTCTTGCTTGCTTTTCAGCTTTCAGCCCCTCCAAGGCACTCAGCAACGACACTCACCGGACTGCAGATTTGAGAAGTCACTCTTCACTTCCAGGATTCTCACAACGCTCTGCCACCACGCAGGGAGTCCTCTAGGCTGTCTGGACACTCTGGACACCTTGGGTAGCCTTGCAGCTCTAGTAGCCCTAGCAGCCCTAGCAGCTCTAGCAGCCCTAGCAGCCCTAGCAGCCCTAGCAGACTGGGCCCATAACCTGTCAGAGTTTGTGATGCACTGCACTCTCTGAGCATGTACAGAGTGCAAGCACACAGCAGCGGAATAACAGCAGAGCTCACTGGTAGCAGACAGATGTCCTGGTAATCAGTAAACACTCAGACACAGCAGTGTTTTAAACTACTATACTAAGTTTACTTACAAGTATTTACATAGAACAAAACATTCCTCTAATATCTTCAGCAATACTTCCAACCAACCATAACCTACCACTAACATTCACCATCATCATCACCCACACTGTTTCTCCACATGCTGTACATTTATAGCACTGTGGACCTATCACAGCGTTGGCTGCATATCTCCCCATGTGTTGCTATGCCTCACAGCACACAGGGAAGAAACCAAATGACCTTGGTCTTTAGGTGCTTACCAGCTGCACTTGATTTGGCAACTGTTCAGAGTACTTGAGATATCAAGTCATCTCTCTTTTACTTTTCTTCTTAGTAACAGAAAAAATACATTTGCTTTTACATTTAAACAAATAAAATCTTAACATCCCCCCCTTAAAAAAACCCTATTGGTTTAGATCAACGTACAGATTTCCTGTTCCTGAGGAATTCATGGAGGTATGGATCAGATTCCTAAAAAGTGGCATAAATGTCATTGTTGTCAGTGACATGTCACAACAATCCATGGTTTGTTAAGCCATGGTTTGCTGCCTTCTCTTTTCAACCATCTACCCCAAGCAGGATATAATACTATAGTTGTCAGTGCACTTCAATACTGTTATAAAGCAGTAGTGTAGATCCTGCCATTATCTCATTCTTTGTCTTATTCTCCCATCTCCAATATGTGGGTGATAACAGTTACCTACCTTATAAAGTTGTTGTAAGGACATTACTTAGACAATGCATGTGCAACTCTTGAACACTTTCAAGCACCATGCAATAAGATGAAGATGATGATGATGATAACCCAGACTCAGACAAGGTACACACTTGTCAAAAATGGGACATGATCCAGTCCAAGCTAAGGATTTGTAATTACCACTGATTTGCTTAAATCTTCCCCTTTTAAGTCAAGTCAAAGGAAAGTACTCACACTTAACTTTGGCTAGATTGTTCCCATGAAGATTGACATTTGTGTCCAAAAACATAATGCATGGAACAGATATAGCTTTGCAGTTCTTTCAGCATGGTCTGTACAGGTCTTAATAATATCCCAAATAAAGTCAGTTAAGTACACCATTCTATTCATACTTAATGAATTAATATTCTGCTGGTTTGGAGGTGTGTGCGTGTGTGTATTAATGTGGGCTCTGTGGCATAAAGACATCAACACACAGCTGTAATTAACACCAATCACACACATTAATGGTATAACCTACTGCTTAAGTAAATGAACAGCCTTGCTCCTGCTGTTTCTAACCGGCTGATAGGCATGCGCTATATTGACAAAGTAAGCTAATTTACAGAGTGATTGTCCAAGTGGGAACTGCTGTTTATTTGTAGAGTTTTCTGGGTTTAACGCAAGGGGCAAATAATACACTTAATGCTAATTAAAATGGCAACAGCTAAAGGTAAATATTGCAAACTCAGCAAGGAGAATGACACATACTCATTCAGAATTAACCACTCTAGTGTAGAAGCTATTGCTTACTAGAGAGTAAATACTGGTCATAACTTGCATTTTTTGTTGAACTAGATATAGTTGAAAATATGTAATAAAATAAAAGCAAAGATCTATAGCTAGAAACCTGTATAGCTAGTTCAAGTCAGTATAAAAATATAGCTAGTGACGGACAGATTGGGCTCAATTTTGTCTGTGTTAATTTCGCATGTGACTGATATAAAGCAGTAATAATGGTTTATAACAGCCTTGACAACAATACCATTTTCAAACTGCTTTCAAAATGTTATATCCTGCTTGGTGTAGATGTGGCCTCAGTCCACTCTGTCCTGTTTCAAGCTATACAAGTGAATTCTATCTTTCTTCCTTTCTTTCTTCTTCAAGGTGGTTCAAGATATGCATTTACATTTCAATTTCTTTTTAAACTGCCTTTTATAGCAGCTTAGAAACAGGGCCAGAATGGTCCAGAAATTCTCCTGGGAGGAACAGTATGTCATGGCATTCCATTCCTCATAAGGACTTTGCATGGGGGTGGGGGGGTGGAATGACTGTTGCGAAACTGGCAGCCATATATATATATTATACAATGGGACATTGAGTCCTCAGTTTTATGAAGATATGTCAAAATCCTCAGACTGTTCATAGAAATACAAGGTTTTTACAGAACTACAGGTTTCCTGATTTGTTGGTGCGAATCAGGAAGTTAAATGGATTTAAATCCTTGGAATTTAGAAATCTTGTGGAATATAAACATTTGAAAACTTGGAATCTAGTGGAATATAAATATTCTAGCTTTCAGGATAGATGGAAGCAGAACCTGATATAGATTTCCAGTCAAAGAAAATTCTAAGTTTAACCTATAATAACAGTATGGTGATGATTAAATATATATATCCTACCTTTTCCCAGCAAACTCAAGGCAGTGTACATTATTACCTCTTCCACATTTTATAATTACAAGAACCCTGTGAGATAAATTAGGTCTGAGATCACCCACTGAGCTTCATGGCTGAGTAGGGATTTGAGCTTGGGTCTTTCCAGTCCAACACTATGGCTGAGTTTGGACAACACTTTAGGCAAGGGAGGGGGGAATAGGCAACTGAGGGTTCATTATTTTTGCGGGGCCTGACACATGGCACAATGCCCCTCCATGCCTTGCATGGCTGAAAGTCCCAGCCTCATGAGAAGCATTGGGTCTTCCATAAACAATGGAGCAGCCCGTTGTTTTTCCCAGTTGTTGAACAATATACTGTTTTTCCCAGTTGTTGAACAATATACTGTCCGTTGTGTGTCCGTTGTGTCCCCCCCACGACACAATAATCAACACAATAATCTTCCCCCCTCTGTTGCCTAAAGTGTCATCCGAACTCAGCCTATGACTATGACATCACACTGAGAGAAAGGAATGTCATTTTAGGTGTTTCAATTGAGAGGTTGGCCAACCACTTCGTAGGCTCTTGGTATGTCACTTTTTCTATGCAATTCCTTTCTTTTCTACATAGTTCATTGTGTGAGATTTTTGTTCCATATTCTAATACATACTTTTGCTATCTTGGTCTGTGGCTGATTGAGATTGCTTAGTGAAATTTCTTTCCGGCAGCTCTTGGCTGTTATTCCAAGAAACCTATTGTCTCACCATTTTGTGCAAGCTGAAGAAAAGAAGCGTAATTGTCTTGCCAACTTACCAAAAAGACAGAACAGAAAGGATATAAAAGTGAAGAGTGTCCTTCACTTTCAGTGGTTAGTGATTTCTTTAAGTTGTGGACTCAACTCAACTATAATAATAATAATAATAATAATAATAATAATAATAATTTCTAACCTGCCTCTCCCTGTGGATCGAGGCAGGGAACAATAAATATAAATACAAAGATCATAAAATAGATAAAACATCAAAACAAATAAAACTAATACATCATTAAAAACATCTTAAAATTCAACTGGGTAGGCCTGCCGGAATTCTTTAGTACAGGTCCTTAGCAGGAACCAATCAAATGCATAGTCATCATATGTGGATTCAAACCTGGTGAAATTTGGCATGAGCAGGTTTTTAAAGGCTTTAAGCATTGTGACATGACACAGTGCACCTGCCTCTTCTACACACCTGTGTTAAAGGCACAGCAGTTTTGGCTTTGAAAGGTTGGCTTATAGCTGTATATTATTCCATGCTGTCAGGTGAATGTGTTTACATAAATTATGTGAACACATTGTAGAAGGCACCAGAATATTTAGCGTTCAATTTGTGATGGTTACAAATAGCCAGTGATTTTTTTTACAAGCACATATTATTGACAGAACAACAGCAGACTAAAGATTTGTACTCTACCCCACAGTCCGAAGCTCAAAATGTGTAAGCCACCAGAATCTCAGAATAAATATTTGACAGCCTCTTCCTTTCAGTTGTGTCCAGGAAGGAATCTACACTGAAGCTTTACTACGTTTAGGTTTGGTTTCGAGGACACCTTGGGGCACACGACGCACATGCTGTTACGTTTTATAGCAGTTGCTTTTTGCAATGATTGTGGTTGCTTTATTACGTTTTTATCATTAAATAAATCGTTTCATAAAGAGTAATGTGTCCTTACTTCCCGTTTCATACTTGCAGAAATCAAACCTCAAGTAGCCACTCACAGTTGTAGGGGCTTGGCCTTTTGTTCCAGCTTCAATTGTAACAGCCTCATTGAAAGGAAGTGAAAGGAAGGGGGGAGAAGGAGGAAGTGGGCGTGTCATGTACGGGGCAATGAAGCAGCGTTACAGGAAGAAACGAAGAAAGGAGTGAGCGTGCCCTAACTAAACTATGTGAATACAGAGGAAAGGATCATCTACAACAGTAAGGAGAACTTAATGTGGCCCTGTTACGTTTTAAAACATAGCAATTCACATCGTTATAATCAAGATTTTGGAATGTTACAACCATGTGTGTAAATTCCTCCCCCCCCCCCCGTGAGTGTTTACATGCATGCACACTAGAGTCAAGAAGATACATTTGCAATCTTCCCTGTCACATCAGAGATTAAACTTCTGTACATCCAAAGAGGGGTTACTCTGGCAGTGCACCCTAACAAAAAGAGGAGAAATAATTGACCAGGAATGGGAAGCTGAAAAAAGGTCTTCCTTGGTAAATAAGGACAGTTGGAGTGTATGCATCATGTACATTTAGACTATTATTATATGAACCATCCCTTTCCATTTGCTGGTGCAAGAGAAACTATGTTCTTGCCCATTTTTTTTAGTGACATATGGTGTGTACTATAATTGAATGCTTTAGAGGCTAAGGTGAAGTTGCAAAATCTGTTGCACACTTAGGCAACGAAGGGAGGGTATTTTTTTAATCACAGATTTTTATTAATCACTTGTCACAGATGCAAATGTAGCAGCTATTAATCTTTTACGTATGGCAGGCAGCACTTCCGATGGTCTAGTAGTCCTGCTGTAAATTATCATGTCACGGATTAACTCATTTTGTTCCACTAATACTTTGCTTGATTCCCTTCTCTTTTGTTCAGAGGTCCCTCTTGAATTGTCCTTTTGGGCAGCTGGAGTCTGAATGATTAATCCTGGAGACAGAGAGCTGACTGAGGGGTCACCCACCAATGAATAAAAACAAAAGACATGGGTTAATTCTGGGTTACGCTCATTCCACCCGAAAACTAAGGAGAAAAAAACAGCCAAGCATTTCAATGGGGATTACCACCTAACACAAGGGGCTGATTGCACTCTGTGTGACAGTTTTCCCTTCCTCCCCTCAACACAACCAATTCAGAACAAAAGCCTTTAAAAAATAACCACGGTTCCTGAGTATGCCAACAGCATACTACTGAATTATCTCTGGTTTGAAATTACTGGTGTCTTTAGGGGTCTGATGACTTAAACATAGCCAGCATAGCCAGGTCAGAAAGTCTTTTCTCCTTTGAGCACAATCAGACATGACACTAGCTCAAATTGAAAGTTGCAGGACCCAATCCAGATCTGGTAAATTCCCCAAAAGGCAGTGGAGGGACTTTATATGGGTGTCTCATGGGAGACTGGAGGGAATATGCTGTAAATATACCACGGATACTGGGGCAGACAGGGACAGCCCACTGGACAGTGGATTATATGTGGGTCCCAGAATAACTTAGCTTTGCAACATACCCAACAGCAGAGGGAGAATTCAGCAGAATGCCTATCGGGTTTCCCTCCACATGTGTGTAGCTATGAATGACTTCCCTTCAATGTGTTCATTTGCATGACAAAAAAATCCTATTCAAAAGACTTTGGCCTTTGCTAAAACAATCAATGGAAAAAGAAGGTTATCTGTTTGATATGAGACCAATATGAATTCTATTTGGTTAAATATTGTAGCCCATGAAAGGCAGACAAGTTTTAATTAAGCCTTTGTTTTGACCAAATGCAGCTCCCCATTTATGTGCAGTGGCTTATAATGTTTCCAGTTGTACAAATATTGTAGGGTTAAAGAGGAACCGTTTTTCTGACAAGAGCCTAATTTCTTCAGGAAATGAACTGTCAGGGGCCACATCCTAGTAGTGAGCAGGGCCAGAGGGAAAATTTGGCAGGGCCACTACCATTTTTTCTCCCCTCTCTCTTGTTGCAGCACCCTTCTCTCTATGATCTGATTCACACGTAATGACAATCAAGGGTATGAATTGAGTATGGGTTCAGTATGGGTTGTTGTTGAATCATGGGTTGTCATTACATGTGAATCCTGCACAATTATTTAATTATGGGCTATTAACCATAAACCATCCAGAGTTCACAACCCAACCACAAACCATGGGTTCTCTTCCTGGGTTGTTCATAGTTAACAGTCCACAATTCAACTCATACTCAACCCATACTCTGGGTTGTTGTTATATGTGAACTACGCCTTGCTCACTCTGCCACCACATTTTCTCTGTCATCACTCTGTCTAGAGCAGAGCAGAGGCACTGTTTTGTTCCTTGATTTCAGCTGTTTTTAGTTCTTAACCTTCTTATGTCAAGTCAAAAGCCACAGGGACCAACACATTTTGGGTCACCAAAGGATAGGACGGTGGATGTGTAGGATTAGTTCTGTTTCAAGACTGAAATGGAAAGACTGAATATCCTCAGCAGTAGCAGCATTGCACAACTAAGTTCATCCTCATCTGATTGCCCTGCAGTGGAAGCGAGTGGTTCCTAGCCCTACTAGACTTGGGGCAGGCAACCTTTGGTGGCCCATGGGCCAATTCTCCTCCCTCCCAAATCTACTAGGGGCCATATCTGCCCCCCGCCGCTGAAATTGCTGCCTTGACACTGAATTGGCTGCCAAAATTTGGTGGCACAGCAAAAAGCTGCATTTTCCTTTAAAACTAGGTGTGCAGGGAGCACAAGTCTTTGTTTTAAAGACTTTTAAAACAATTTGGTGTTTTCCTGCCAACATGCCACCCAATTTCACTGGCACAAAAATGGCTGGGGGCACAACGAGCCCATGGACTGCATGTTAACCAATTCTGTACTAGATTTAATAGCTACTGCTGTCCTGTGGGATTTTTTTTTAAAAAAAGTTAATCTCTGCACATGTGCAGAGAGTTCCTCCAGATAACAATTTCATACCTGGAATTTATACCCCCTATTTATTTAATGTTAATTTTATTTTTAAATGTTATGTGTGATTTTATTTCCAAAAAAGGAATTCAAGGTGGCCAAGAAAAACAAGAGCACCACATGATATTTCAGAAAAGAATATATCACATCCCCTGTCGTTAATAATGAAAATAACCTTAAACCTCATTTTTAACATAATAAACCAACAAACATCAACCATTTTGAGTTCAACAGTCAAAAAGGGGAACAATATTAAAACCCAATCAATTGATCAGCTAAAAAGGCAAAGCAGAACGTCTCTGAGATGGATCTCAAGAGACAAAGCATTAAACAGGTAGATATAGGGTGGAAAGGAGGACAGGGCTCCTGTATCTTTAACACTTCTATAAAAAAGGAAATTTCAGCAGGTATCATTTGTATGCATGTAGTACCTGGTGAAATTCCCTCTTCATCACAACAGTTAAAGCTGCAGGCGCTATACTAGAGTGACCAAATACAAAAGAGGGCAGGGCTCCTGCAGCTTTAACTGTAGTGATGAAGAGAGGATTTCACCAGATGCTACATGCATACAAATGAAACCTGCTGAAATGTTCCATTCCTGGGCAAGGTCCTGGAGCGGGTGGTTGCGAGCCAGCTCCAGGCACTCTTGGATGAGACCGATTATCTGGATCCATTTCAGTCAGGTTTCAGTCCTGGTTTTGGTACGGAAACAGCCTTGGTCGCCCTGTATGATGGCCTATGTCGGGAGAAAGACAGGGGGAGTGTGACTCTATTGATTCTCCTTGATCTCTCAGCAGTTTTCGATACCATCGACCATGGTATCCTTCTGGGATGACTGGCTGAGTTGGGAGTGGGAGGCACTACATTGCAGTGGTTCCGCTCCTACTTGGCGGGGCGGCTCCAGAAGGTGGTGCTTGGGGAACATTGTTCGGCCCCGTGGATTCTCCAGTATGGGTTCTGCAGGGATCAGTTTTGTCCACCATGCTGTTCAACATCTACATGAAACTGTTGAGTGCAGTCATCCGGAGTTTTGGAGTGCATTGTCATCAGTATGCTTATGACACGCAGCTCTATTTCTCCTTTTCATCTTCATCAGGTGAGGCTGTGGATGTGCTGAACCAGTGCTTGGCTGCGACAATGGACTGGATGCAGGCTAATAAACTGAAACTCAATCCAGACAAGACTGAGACTCTGTTAGTGGGTGGTTCTGCTGACCGGATGGAGAGTCTTCAACCTGTTCTGGATGGGGTTGCACTCCCCTTGAAGGAGCGGGTTCGTGGCTTGGGGGTTCTCCTAGAACCATATCTGTCACTTGAGGCTCAGGTGGCCTCAGTGGCACAGAGTGCCTTCTACCAACTTCGGTTGGTGGCCCAGCTACGCTCCTATCTGGACAGGGATAACCTGGCTTCAGTTGTCCATGCTCTGGTAACCTCCAAGTTAGATTACTGCAATGCATTCTACGTGGGGCTGCCTTTGAAGGCAGTTCAGAAGCTGCAGCTTGTGCAAAATGCAGCAGCCAGATTGATAACTGGGACCAGAAGGTTCGAGCATATAAGACCTACTTTGGCCCGCTTGCATTGGCTGCCTGTATGTTTCCGAGCCCGATTCAAGGTGCTGGTTTTAACCTATAAAGCCTTACACGGCTTGGGACCACAATACCTGACGGAACGCCTTTCCTGACATGAACCTACCCGAACACTACATTCAACATCTAAGGCCCTCCTCCAAGTGCCTACTCCGAGGGAAGCTCAGAGGTCGGCAACAAGAGAGAGGGCCTTCTCTGTGGTGGCCCCCCAATTGTGGAACGATCTCCCTGACGAGGCCCACCTGGCGCCAACATTGTCATCTGTTTGCCACCAGGTCAGGACTTTCCTCTTCTCTCAGGCATTTGACAATATCTGAGGAGCCTGGGTTTGTTTTTATTTTTGTAGCTTTTCAGGCTGTTGTAGCGGTTTTAAATGTATGTGTGTATTGTGTGTATGTTGTACGTTTTTGCTGTTTTAATTTTTGTATATTGTTTTTAATTGTTTTAATCCCATGTATACCGCTGTGGTAAGGGGTTCCAGGGACCCCGAAGATCCGTGTCCGGCCGCTGACCAATCACGTACAGACACGCCAAGTGGTGAATTCAAAAAGCTTTTATTTGCTGCATTGCAACTGAATCACATAAGAGGTGAGAATTTCATCTCCTCCCAGAAGAGTGACATGAGGCTTTGCCCATTCTCTCCCTACCGGGGGCGGCCTTCTAAAGAGGATCTCATAAGGAGACAGGCCCACTGGTCTGCGAGGGGTGGTTCTGATGGCATATAAGACTAGTAGTAGGGCTTGCACCCACGTTAACTGCGTGGCCCTACAGAATTTTCTTAATTTTCTTTTTTCTCTTTTGGGTGTGGTTCTCTACCAGGTGGTCACGTCTGTAGGTAACAAAAGGTTAGCAATGCTGGTGCAAAGAATTGACAGTGGCCTTAGAACAGATTTCTGGTCAATGGTCTTCTCTGCTGAGGTCAGGAATCCTCTCTCTTTTCATAGGGACTCTGTAAAAAAACAAACTCCAAAAACATATTTACGTTAAGTCTTTTGTCCACTGCTATTTCACACTTTTACCTACATGTCTGGTGGCTGGAAAAAGTAAGCTGGAACAGCATGAGCTCACAATTTCTACAATTAGTGTTATTTAACTTGTTTGATACCAACATGAACCTTATGGCTTTTCTCAGCGAGGGCTGAGACAGGTAGGGACACTTCTTTACAGGTCTCTTATATCTTTAGTAGAGATATACTAAAGAAGGCATTTTGCAAATTAATAACAGCAAAACAAAGACACATAGGAAAACTAGCCCCCTATTGGGACTGAACTTCCCAGGCTTTTTTTACAGCGAGCAGGGGAGTTTTTACATAGGCTATGGATGCCCTCCACTGCTTCCTGCAAAAATGAACACTGAGATACCTGCGGAAGAGGACCTCCTGGCCAGTCCTTGAGACAAAAACCAAGCTTGTGTTGGCCAGGAGACTCACTTGGAAGTCATGCCTGATCAATAAGTCTTGTGGTATCACAGAGATCTCCTCTGCAGAAAGAGAACCTATGTACCCCAAGAGACACAGCTCTCAAGGCAAGAAAATGCTGTACTGGACTGAGGATTCAATTTGCACAGCAGGTCTCTTCTCAGGTGAGAATATTTACTTGGACAAAGGAACAGAAAAAACAATCTCTAGAACATATTTTAAATCTCAGAAAGCAACTATTTCCGTTTGTTATACAGAGCTTCTCATGCTTGTGGTAACCACAACACATACCAACTTTTTGTGTCAGCTAGGAACCAATCAAATTCTCTTAGCCACTTCCTTTCTAAATTCGTCTCTGCAGAGTGTTTTTCGTCCTGTTTGCTCAGCTCTCTTGTTCAGACACTTTCACACACAATACAATGCAAATAACGTAAGTATACAACATTCTTTCTTTCTCTTTTTCACCTTATTAACTTTTTTTTTAATCTTTCATATTTTTTTAAACAAAATTCAAATAACAGAGACTCAGAGATTTCTGCTCTTGAAACTCAAACATAAAAAAAATCTGGCTATCTTAAAAGACACACACATATACGTACAACACAAGATTCTTTCATCACTCTACACTAAGGGGTTAATCACATACAAAAGGCTAATTACTCATGACTCTTTCTCCACGTCCGGAGAATGATAGAACTGTTTCATTAAGCATGCTTTTTGTTAATTTTCTGACATATTAAATTCTTTTCACAGATCTGTTTTGCTACAGTGTATATTGCTCTAATTTATCTTAATTAAATTTTCTTCTACTGTTTATCATTATTATTATTATTATTGCTTTTCTTTTTCTTTCTTACAAACACTTTCTGTGGTTATCTCAATAAATCTTCAACATTTTACACAATCTCACGTGAAAATCTGCGGGTGACTCTGTTTTCTCTTGAAGGACAGATTTTACCTTTGACCAATTTACAATTCGCCGTCTTATTTGTTCTAGAGAGTTGATGATCAATTGCTCAAATTGTGCCCTCATTGTCATTACTACAGCATCACTTGGGGTTAGGAGGGTTTTCATCAATAATAATAATAATAATAATAATAATAATATTTATTTATCACCCGCCTCTCCCAACGGATCAAGGTGGGGAACAACACCAAACACAAAATACAAAACTGATTAAAAACACATAAAACCAGTACATTATTAAAATACCAATAAAACACCAATAAAACACTTTAAAACAACACTATGTCTTCCAGAGATGGAGTATATGAGGCAAAGATGATCCAAATTTGGGTTAAGAATTCTTGAGAATCATCCTGTAATTTTGGAGTGGTCTTTGACCATGACACCAAATCTTTAGGTTTAAACGGGGTGTGTTTAACGTTCTCTATTTGTTGAATGACGGGCGGCCTGGTTGCCGTCCCAAATTGGGTCACTACTGACTGTTGTTCAGTCAATAGGGGATAGAGTCCTGTATCTGGCGGGACTCCTTCTGAAGTTGGTTCTGTCTTATGCTCGGGATTCGTATAGGGTGGTGGCGGGGCACTTGGTATGCCCACCTGCATTCATCATGCAGAAGCAATACGCCTCCTCTCAGCCATGTAGTTCCAAAGGAATCAATAATCCACCTGGCTGGGTCTTTGGTCTTCTAGGATGAATCTTAAGGTCTGTTGAATTTCTAAGTTAAAGGATCCTGAGTCTGGCCAATTACCTAATTTCGGCCAGACAAGTTGACAAAGTTTTACTAACCTTCCCTTGGTTAAATCTGCAGTTATGGGAAGACGCCCAGCATTCCATTCCCTACACATCACTTCTAATGGGCTGCCCTTGGGGATACTCGGACCCCTTCCCATGGTTGGTACTGTTGCCTGACCTGAACTTTAAGGACTCAGCGTTGCCTGACCTGGACTTCCAGGACTCAGCGCCGCCTGACCTGAAGTTAGGGTATAACTTTCAACCCTCTAAGACGTTCAAGGACTCAGCCGTTTCCAACCCCTGAACTGTGCCCAGGACTTACCAGTTCTTGTCGTCCAGAGACACCTTCACCTGTCACCACTTGGTTCAAGGAGACAGCCGTTGAGTTGTCTGGGACCACTCTCCACCCTTCTGGAGACTTTCCAGGAATTGGCCTGGTGCGCGCAAAGTGTCCACCTGGGTTTGGCGAGGGGGTCCCCGACAAGCCGGACTGGCTCCTGGCAGCTTGCCAAAATTGAGGTAAGGGGTTCCAGGGACCCCGAAGATCCATGTCCGGCTGCTGACCAATCACATACAGACACTCCAAGTGGTGAACTCAAAAAGCTTTTATTTGATGCATTGCAATGCGACTGCTCTCCACTGAAGGCACGGGGAACAGCCCCAGCTACAAGTGGGGTGCGGATACTTATACTTGAGGGTCATCAGTCAGGTGCATCACGCAGTACTTTTACTTGTAATACAATTGCAAGCACATGTCGGCTACTGAGAAGGTGTAAGAGACAAGGGAGGGGGAAGGGGGGGAAGGGAGGGCTTCTCAAACAGTGATGTCAAAAGTTCTCCAACATTTGACCTATATGTTGACTTATATGCTTTGAAGCCAAACCATTATGCTTTGAAGCCAAACAGGAAACTTGTGCGGTGAAGCTACCTGCATCTGCTTAAGCATAAGCGTACCCATTGTCTCACACCTGTCTATGATTAGCAGCCAAGCGTGGGTGTTATGCACAGAGTGTGATAAACATACATGAAGCATACATAGCTCAAGAGGTTATGACATTTCCAAAGGTTGTGTCGGGGTCGTGACACTTCCAAGAGGGTGACATTTCCAAGAGGTTTTCTTTTACTTCACCGCCCAGAGAGCTTCGGCTATGGGGTGATATACAAATGCAATAAATAAATAAATAAATAAATTCCCTTTTGTATACAACTGTTATGGTCAGCCTAGGTAGGCGCCACTACATAGAAATCCATAGCCTGGTAGACACCCATTTTGCTTCAGCGGGGGATCTGAAGAAGAGCTTGAGATTATGAATAGGGAGGATCATATGGAAGAAGGTACTGGATCCCAAGTAATTTAGGGCTTTAAAGGTTAAAATCAGTACCTTGAACTGAATCCTGAAAGAAATGAGGAATTAGTGCAAATCAAATAGAATAGGCGTAAGATGTTTTAAACCCTTAGCTCTGGTCAGCAGCTTTGTTTCTGTTTCTGAATGCTCTTCAAGGGCATCCCCATGTAAAGTGTTTTACAGTAGTCTAATCCAGAAATAAATAAGGATCGAATAACTGTGTGGCAAGATATAACTTTATTAGGATTGGCGATCCCGCTGAAAGTGGAAATAGTCCCAAGTGTACATCTAACAAGAATGTCAGGTTAAAGAACACTTCAAAACCACAGACCTGATCTTTTAGGGAGAGTGTAACCCCACCCAGAACAGGCTGCATGCTCAAACCTGAGCTAGACAATCCACCCATCAACAGGATTTCCATTTTGCCTGTATTAAGTTTCAAGTTGTTCTGCCCCATCCAGCCCTTTACAATTGACAGACGGTAGTTTAGTCTTTCTACTGCAAGATATGTAACTTCCAGTGACCATATCTTTCTACTGCAAGATATGTAACTTCCAGTGACCATCAGAAATAATTTTGGGGTCCTCAGACCATTCATTCTGTCAAGTTTTTTTCAAAGCAACATGACTGCATAGAATAAACAGTAAAGGATTGCATCCTAAACACATCTGTGTTTTGCAAACCTCCTATTAGGCTAAGGTTGAGTGGTGATTAGAATCAACGTGATAAAAAGCAAGGGGGGGGGGAAACTTAAGATTCCTGAGAAATACATCTGAGTGTTTGTTCGAATTGCACAGCCTAAGTAGTTCCTACAGCTTGTTTTAGTTATGTCATAAAATGGCTGTGTTTTCTCTAAGGAAAACATAATTTTAGCAGCACAAATTCGCTTGTAATTTTATCAGGAAGGTAAATGTTGTTGTAGGTGGAAAAAAAGACATAACATATTGAAAATCCTGCACTATACTAATCAAAACAGGAAACCATGTTTTGCTGAATGAACATTTAATCTAATTCCCATATGAATATTTCACCCTGTGCTTCTAAGATGATAGCAATAAAGCAGACAATTTCATCCCACAGCTCTCTTTCATCCCCTCCCCCCTTTGCTGTTATTTATTTATTTATTTATTTATTACATTTGTATACCGCCCCATAGCCGAAGCTCTCTGGGCGGTTTACATAGGATTAAAAACAATTAAAAACAATATACAAAAATTAAAACAGCAAAAACATACAACATACACACAATCTGTACATTTAAAAACCACTTCCACACTTCAAAAAAACTACAAAAACAAAACAAAACAAACCCAGGCTCCTCAGATATTGCCAAATGCCTGAGAGAAGAGGAAAGTCTTGACCTGGCGCCGAAAAGATAACAATGTTGGCGCCAGGCGGGCCTCGTCGGGGAGATCGTTCCACAATTGGGGAGCCACCACAGAGAAGGCCCTCTCTCTTGTTGCCGACCTCCGAGCTTCCCTCGGAGGAGGCACTCGGAGGAGGGCCTTAGATGTTGAACGTAGTGTTCGGGTAGGTTCATGTCGGGAAAGGCGTTCCATCAGGTATTGTGGTCCCAAGCCGTGTAAGGCTTTATAGGTTAAAACCAGCACCTTGAACCGGGCTCGGAAACATACAGGCAGCCAATGCAAGCGGGCCAGAGTAGGTCTTATATGTTCGAACCTACAGGTTCCAGTTATCAATCTGGCCGCTGCATTTTGCACAAGCTGCAGCTTCCGGACCACCTTCAAAGGCAGCCCCACGTAGAGTGCATTGCAGTAATCTAACTTGGAGGTTACCAGAGCATGGACAACTGAAGCCAGGTTATCCCTGTCCAGATAGGGACGTAGCTGGGCCACCAACCGAAGTTGGTAGAAGGCACTCCGTGCCACTGAGGCCACCTGCGCCTCAAGTGACAGAGATGGTTCTAGGAGAACCCCCAAGCTACGAACCCGCTCCTTCAAGGGGAGTGCAACCCCATCCAGAACAGGTTGAACACCCTCCATCCGGTCAGCGGAACCACCCACCAACAGCGTCTCAGTCTTGTCTGGATTGAGTTTCAGTTTATTAGCCCTCATCCAGTCCATTGTCGCAGCCAGGCACTGGTTCAGCACATCCACAGCCTCACCTGATGAAGATGAAAAGGAGAAATAGAGCTGCGTGTCATCAGCGTACTGATGACAACGCACTCCAAAACTCCGGATGACTGCACTCAACGGTTTCATGTAGATATTGAACAGCATGGGGGACAAAACTGACCCCTGCGGAACCCCATACTGGAGAATCCACGGGGCCGAGCAATGTTCCCCAAGCACCACCTTCTGGAGCCGACCCACCAAGTAGGAGTGGAACCACTGCAATGCAGTGCCTCCCACTCCCAACTCAGCCAGTCGTCCCAGAAGGATACCATGGTCGATGGTATCGAAAGCCGCTGAGAGATCAAGGAGAATCAACAGAGTCACACTCCCCCTGTCTTTCTCCCGACATAGGTCATCATACAGGGCGACCAAGGCTGTTTCCGTACCAAAACCAGGCCTGAAACCCGACTGAAATGGATCCAGATAATCAGTCTCATCCAAGAGTGCCTGGAGCTGGCTTGCAACCACCCGCTCCAGGACCTTGCCCAGGAATGGAACATTTGCTACTGGCCTGTAGTTATTAAGATTTTCAGGGTCCAGGGAAGATTTCTTTAGGAGTGGTCTCACTGCCGCCTCTTTCAGGAGGCCTGGGACCACTCCCTCTTGCAAAGAGGCATTAATCACTTCCCTGGCCCAGCCAGTTGTTCCATCCCTGCTAGCTTTTATTAGCCAAGAGGGGCAAGGATCCAATATGGAAGTGGTTGCACGAACCTGTCCAAGCACCTTGTCAACATCCTCGAGCTGCACCAACTGAAACTCATCCAAGAAAACAGGACAAGCCTGTGCTCTGGATACCTCACTAGATTCATCTGCTATAACACTGGAGTCTAAGTCCTGACGGATGCCAGAGATTTTATTCTGGAAGTGCCCAGCAAATGTATTACAGCGGGCCTTAGATGGTTCTACCATGTCCTTGGGGCCAGCATGTAAAAGCCCCTGGACAACTCTGAAAAGCTCCGCTGGGCGGCAGGTTGATGATTGAATAGTGGCAGCAAAGTATTGTTTTTTTGCTGCCCTCACTGCCCCTGAATACAGCTTACCATAAGCACTTACCAGTGTTTGATTGCATCCATCAGGAGTTCGTCTCCATCTGCCCTCAAGCCGTCTCCTGTTTTGTTTCATCACTCTCAGCTCTGGGGTATACCACGGAGCCGTTCGAGCTCTACACAGGAGAGGGCGCTCAGGAGCAATCGTGTCAACTGCCCGGGTCATTTCTGCATTCCACAGATCGACCAGGGTTTCGACAGGAGAGCCAGCCCTATCAGCCGGAAAACTCCCCAGAGCCCTCTGGAAACCATCTGGATCCATTAGCCTCCGGGGGCGGACCATCTTAATGGGTCCCCCACCCTTGCAGAGGGGAGAAGCCACTGTAAGTCTAAACCTCAGCAGGTGGTGATCTGACCATGACAGAGGGGTTGATGTAAAGTTCCCCACTTTCAGATCCCCATCTCCATGTCCAGTTGAAAAAACCAGGTCTAGAGTATGCCCTGCTACATGCGTTGGGCCGATGGTATGTTGGGACAGTCCCATGGTTGTCATGGAAACCATGAAATCCTGAGCTGCCCCAGATAAAGTGCCCTCGGCATGAATGTTGACATCCCCCAGAACCAAGAGTCTGGGGGACCTCAACAGTACACCAGAGACCACCTCTGTCAGCTCAGCTAGGGAGTCTGTTGAGCAGTGGGGTGGGCGGTACACCAACAGAATCCCTAATCTGTCCCGTTGGCCCAACACAAGGTGCAAACACTCCAGACCAGTAGTCGCATGGACAGGGAGCCCACAGAGGGGGATGGAATTCCTATAGACCACAGCAACCCCCCCTCCCCGGCCCTCAAGTCTACCCTGATGCTGAACCAAGTACCCCGGTGGGCATAACTGG
Organism: Anniella stebbinsi; assembly: GCA_029215795.1. NCBI lineage: Eukaryota > Metazoa > Chordata > Lepidosauria > Squamata > Anniellidae > Anniella > Anniella stebbinsi. Next base: position 71,409,664 of record JARDYH010000005.1, on the reverse strand, counting down.
GAGAGACTAACTCCTCCCTGCTCTCCCACCCAGGTCTCGGTTATACATGCCAGATCGGCTGCCTCATCCACAATTAAATCGTGGATGAGGGAGATCTTATTATGCACTGATCTGGCATTTAAAAGCAGCACCCGGAGGCCTGAGGGCTGGCTGATAAGGCAACCAACAAGCCTGTGGGTGTGAGGGGGACTGGAACAAGGCACAGCCATTAACTGTCTGGGCCTTGTTTCCCTAACCTGGCAAGTCCTCCTCACAACGCCATATCTCCCTCTACCCGTCACTACCCTGATTGTGCTCCCCTCAGATCCCCTCACCTGGCCCTGTATCCTCCCTCCCAGGCACATAGCTCAAGCCTGGGGAAAGGGTAAAAAAAACAAAAAACAAACAAACAAAAAAACAACCGAAGACAAAACAGAAAGCCGGCAGGCAGGCACACTCCTCTCCTCCTCGTCTGGCAGCAGCCCTCCCTCTCCTGCAGGTTGATGGCTTTCCCAGGCCCCCTCAGCCAGCAGCTTAAATATCCCTCCCAGGAAGGGAGGGGGACTGATGTAATTGTCCACAGCAGCTGGCTCAGTACCTGGGAGCCTGGTCCTGCAAAGAGTGGCAGTCTGCCAGGCTGAAATCCTCTAGAGGCTGGTGGTGGTGGTGGTGGTAGCAGCGAGGCCAGGAGGCAGGCAGGCAGGCAGGCAGGCAGGCAGGCAGGCAGGCAGGCAGGCAGGCAGGCAGGCACACTCCTCTCCTCCTCCTCTGGCAGCAGGCCTCCCTCTCCTGCAGGTTGATGGCTTTCCCAGGCCCCCTCAGCCAGCAGCTTAAATATCCCTCCCAGGAAGGGAGGGGGACTGATGTAATTGTCCACAGCAGCTGGCTCAGTACCTGGGAGCCTGGTCCTGCAAGGAGTGGCAGTCTGCCAGGCTGAAATCCTCTAGAGGCTGGTGGTGGTGGTGGTAGCAGCGAGGCCAGGAGGCAGGCAGACAGGCAGGCAGGCAGGCAGGCAGGCAGGCAGGCACACTCCTCTCCTCCTCCTCTGGCAGCAGGCCTCCCTCTCCTGCAGGTTGATGGTTATGTTTCCCACAGTTTTTAGTGTCACTGAAATCTTGATTTATAAACTGCAAACGTTAGCTTATAATCAGCTTCTGGCTGGGAGTGAATGTGTTCACACATTCAGAAAGGAAAAGCATAAGAAGCAGTGACAGATTTTAGCCTATCCCTGATTAGACATAAAACTTTCATTTTGGGCTGGGATCATCAAAGCAGGTAAAGCATCATGCAAAGATCCTAATCCCTGTAGGATGCTTGGCAAAGGAAATAGCAAAACTCATCAGTAAGCAGAGCTGTGAGAAATAGGGCTGACAGGTTGCAATTCAGAATTGCTGCCTTTACCATTCCATTTTCCTCTGGATTGAGACACAAGGCAGTGTGGCTTCTCCTGCAATTGTTCACATGCACCCTCTTCCTTTTGTCCATTTGCTCCCCTTCACTGATTGTTGCAAATAAGTCTCAAGGTGTGCCACACTTGAAGACAGGGGAAGATAGGGTGACCATATAGAAAGGAGGACAGGACTCCTGTATCTTTAACAGTTGTATTGAAAAGGGAATTTCAGCAGGTGTCATTTGTATGCATGCAGCACCTGGTGAACTTCCCTCTTCATCACAACAGTTAAAGCTGCAGGAGCCTGGCCCTCTTTAGTAAGCAGATACAAAAGAGGACAGGGCTTCTGCAGCTTTAACTGTTGTGATGAAGGGGGAAATTCACCAGGTGCTGTATGCATACAAATGACATCTGCTGAAATTCCCTTTTCGATACAACTGTTAAAGGTACAAGAGCCCTGTCCTTCTTTCAATATGGTCACCCTAGAAGGAAATAAAACACTGGGGGAAAGACAGGTTGGAATCCATTGCTGCCTTCTCTTTAGGCCAGATTTACAACAAGCTGGATATAACACTATAAAAGCAGTTTGAGAATAGTGTATGAAATGCATCATGGGCCCCAACAGTTGTGAATGCACTTCAATACCATTATAAAGCCGTACTGTAGGGTGACCAGATAAAATCCAGGTCAGGGCTCATGTAACTTTAACAGTTGTAGAGAAAAGGGAATTTCAGCCAGGGTCATTTGTATGCAATTAGTTCCTGGTGAAATTCCCTCTTCATCACAACAGTTAAAGTTGCAGGGGCCCTGCCTTCTTTTGTATATGGTCACTCTAGTATAGTGCCTGCAACTTTAACTGTTGTGATGAAGAGGGAATTTCACCAGGAACTAATTGCATACAAATGACCCTGGCTGAAATTCCCTTTTCTCTACAACTGTTAAAGTTACATGAGCCCTGACCTGGATTTTATCTGGTCACCCTACCGTACTGTAGATCCTGCCCTAGTGGAGAATCTCTAGAACGTTGCTACCTGGCAACCATTAAGATGTGGGGGAAGGGGCAAAAGTATGAGATATGATATCCCTTCCTTCCCAAAGTATGCAAGTAGTCTGGGTGCCTTTCATTAGATTATGAAAGCAGCAATCCAGCATTGCTACTCTTTTTCATGTTAACAGCATTTTGTATGTAATTGGTAGTTTAAAATGTGCACCCCTTTTACAAAACACACAAATCAATAAAACAGCAAGACCACAAACACCACCCCTGCAACATATTACACTAAAGCAATTATAAAAAATAGCACCCATATTTATTATTAACACATTATCTTAATTATCCCAATGCATCAAAATTCCCAATAAAACCATAAAACTGGGCACCAGTTATTTGCCACATGTTTTTTTGGAATAAGATGTTTTCTAATAACCACCAGCATGCAAGCCTGACCTATTTCCCCAGGGCAAGAATCCAACACTTTGGGTACCACCATAGAAGGTCCTTTTCCTTATGGGAACAGCCCTAAATTCAGACAAGCAGAGCCTCACATTCAGTGTACCGGGGAAGCTTATACTGAAAAAGGCTTTCCCTGGGATACTCTGGACCCAAACTATTTAGAGCTTTCAAGGTCATAAGCAGCATTTTAAACTAGGACTGGGAACTTTTTGGGAACTAGTAAGTTATTTCAACACTGGTATGGAGAGATGTTGCCAAAGTTCCCCAAAGCCGAGCTTGGATACATACTTCAGGTGTGTGAAGAACGCTTATAGCACTATTTTACTGGAGGCACCCAAGAAATCAATCTTCCACTTTTTGCGGACAGTGATATAGACAAGGAAGAGCTAACCATTAAATTAACTGATGCAAGTTAAAACCCCTTACCATCACATGGGTGACACAAAAGCCCATCTCAAATAAGAGTCAAGCTTTTTTAGCCTCCATAATTTCTTCATCTTGGCTAAAAAGTCTGCCCCCATGTTCTTTTGTTGCTGCCATTGCCATTTTAAAGCTAAGGTAGGGGGAGTATTATTTGGGGTGCTTGGAGGTGGTGGTTTGTGGCCAATGAGGGGTGGTGGGCATTTCCCCCCTGCTCAGAAACATAAGTCAGTTTTTTTTCCGGAGATTTCCCACCTCCAGAGAAAACAATGTTAATTTCCAAATTAATCTGAGGAGAGCTTTGGAGTGCTCATCTTGTTCAAGATAACAAATGACCCGCAGCATTCTGAAACAGCTTGTATTTCAGAACAGACTTTTAATACAGCCTCTGTTAGAGCCCCAGCTGGGAAGTTACCAAAGATTGCATAAGAGTGGCTCACCCATCTTGAAGAAAAAATAAATATTATCAGCCACCAAAGTTATCTTACGGGGGGGGGGGGGGGGAAGGAATCACTCAAAATGCAATTAGGAGCTTTACTAATTAAAAGGAACTTTCCATATCTTAATGAGTGTTAGTAATTCTTTTCTCTTGAAGTTTGATGCATTGCATGAGGGTCGCAGACAAGCATATAGCCTCTCTCTCTCTCTCTCTCTCTCTCTCTCTCTCTGTGACAGGATCTACACCGCTGCTTTGCAATGGTTTATAATGTTTTTGACAATTGTTTGGGCCCAGGACAAATTCTATATACCACTTTCAAAGTGGTATATCCTGCTTAAATCTGGCCTCTCTCTCTCTCTCTCTCTCTCTTTCACACACACACCATATATGAAAGAATTGGCATACTTCTAATTCTTCTGTGAAGCATACAAGGTGAAGAAAGTGTTTCCCTTGTTTTTCCTATTAGAATTTGGCCTCTACACATCCAGACTCTAAGGCCCTTTCCACACCTGCCATTTTTCCCTGGGCTGCCCCTGCCTGCTTGTGGAGAATTCACATGTCACACAGAGCATCCCGCAAACAGTCCAGGGCCAGCCCTTCATTTTCGCTGGGGAGCAGGGAACGCTATTATCCCGGTTTGTTCCCCATTCCCAGGACGGCAGCAAGATGGCCGGCTGGTGTGCCCACCCATCCTGGGTGCAGCTGCGCTTACCCACGAGTAAGCGCGGATGCACAGATGGCTATGGGGCTGCACCGCACGGCTCCGAGGCCATCAGGAAAGGGGGGACCCGATTTCACCATCCTCAGGATGGTGGGGGGGGAGGGGGTGCGATCACATGTGGGTATTTTTTTTTATATACTCACAGTTGCAGAGGAGTGCTCGTGCGGTCTTCCTTGGATCTTCAGGGGAAAAGATGGCTGCTGCAACTTGCAACGGCCCGGGACAAGCCCGGGTTGTCGCATTCGTGGTGCAGCTTCAGCATGCCAAACCTGGAAGTGACTACTTCCGGGTTTGCCTGCTTCCCACCCTCTCCACCCCTATGGTGTGGAAAGGGCCTAAGATACATTAGGGTCTATAGTCAAAGGTGCATTAAAGAAAGTTCGGAGTAAAACTGTCAAACCCTCTCTAGAATATCAAGCACATTCTATGCGGAAGGAGAGGGAAGTATTTAGCTTTATGAATACAACCCCCCCCCCAAAAAAAAAACCAAAGGAAAAACAAAACAAAACTATAGGTGCAAACAGGTTTGAAAGGGTATCCTCTAAGGAGAAATAACCATTCCATTGTAAAGAATGTCATTAGCAATTCAGAGGGAAGCAGAAAGTCTCTAATTTATTCAAGAAGTGACATTTAGTGTAGCTCTGCAACTTGGGAATTTACAGGGGACACATCAATAGCAACTGTTGGTAAGGGAAGGTATAAGTAGCTGACACTTTGGTTGCCCATCAACATGATGCTTTCCTTATTCACACAGGAGGATTTAAAAATTAAGCTAGCGCAATGACTACAAATTGAAGAAAAGTCCTTTGTACCAGAACTATCAGTTCTGTCCTCATTTTATATTGTTCTTCTTCCCATCTCCTCTCAAGCATCATGCTATTAGCAGCATGAACTTTGTGTGCAAGATCTGCAATACAAGATCAAAGTATAAATCTATCATGTCCATATCTCTTTTCGGCTGGTTGCAACTTCAGGATGCCTTAAAGGCAGGCAAAACATCTTACTAGTACAGTCTTGTACATGGACAGCATTTCCTTCCCATGATGTCTGCAGTGATTAACTTTCCTATGTCCTGAAGTCTATTTCATTGATACTGTGTAGCCTGTATAGCTACAAAATGTGTTATTTTTAAAAGGGCAGTGACAATAACTAAAAATAGTGCACAATATTGAAAACTGAATGCATAGAATAGTGGATTATATAGATGACTACTTCTGAGTGTAACTGTATAAGAAATATTTGGTAGGTTTGATGAACTATGATCAAGAATTACAATTATTATTAACAGAGATGGAGTAATCTATCTGTTTTGTTTTCTGTAATGTCCATTTCTTTTCAAGCACAACTTGTATCTCATTTTGCATCAGTTTGCGAATATTTTTTAAAGTTTTCATGAAAACGTGTAAGTATATTTATATGCATTTTTTCTTAATATGTGACTTTTGCAAGCAATCTTCCCTAACATATGCCTTTTTGTAAGCAATTTCCCCTTCTGTAGGCATTTTTTTTTAAAAAAATCAGGAAGTTACATTACAAAATTTAGAGAATTTCTGAAAACAAAGAATAATTGTATTTGGTTCATGTATTAATTTTGGAAGTGTAACTTAGGCTGGTCCATATTAAAATTCAAGCCAAACAATCCCCCTTGCTAATTATTAGTAATCCCTAATTAACTATATCAAAGCATAAGAAATACTTACATTTTTAGTATTTAAATACAGTTTCATAGTCTGGTATACATGGTACGATTGTTAGATGATGCTGTATCAGTGCAATGTGTTAAAGATTGTTTCTTAGGCGGCATCCTATGCAACTTACTGATTCTAGCATTTCCACTGAACATTTTACATTTACTCAAGCCTTTTGTACTTTGCTAGCTGAAGATACTTGCTTAATGAGCACGGACAGCCCTTAATGGTTTGTGGCCATCAGCCACAAGCCCCCCCCCCCCCAGCTTCTTTGGTGGGACTGGAGAAAGCAATTTGGGAATCTGAATGTTGTCAATGAAAGAACAGGTCTCAGGGTGCATGTAAGAAGAAAACTGAAAGTGCTGTGAGCTTCTTTTCCACCTGCAGTATACAATCAAAGTGAATACTGGTGTATTGCCTTGCTTCTTCCAACTGGATAGCGAGTCAGGTCACTCCTCCTCATGTTAGGGAATGAAGCGCTGGCACAAGCTGCATGAATTGGGAGAGACTGTGCCACTGTCATCTCAGGCACTCAGCTTCTGAGTGCTTTCTTCTCTCAATTACTCATTTCAGCCTTCTCCTGCTGCTGGGAAGAGAAGATTCAACAGAATTGAAGTTTGACCATTTACCTTGTCCCTTTAGGGCAGTGTTGGCCAACTTTTAAGCCATCAGTTGTTGTCATCTACAACTTCCATCAACCCTCACCTTTGGCAATGATGGGTAGGGCTGATGGGAGTTGTAGGCCAAAACATCTGGAGGGTGACAAGTTGCTCACTTTTCCTTTCAGGACTACAATGTTGGTATGACTTTAAATAATAAAGGAGCACACTGGCTCCTTTATTGTGCCAGTTAGACAGCTTAAATTCCATGGAAATCAGGTGTGCATTATTTATCCAAATAAATAATACTAGAGCCATCCTAGACTTGATACAGTTGTTTGGCTTAAATTAGGCTAATAAAGTAAACTTTTTAGCTTTTATTGAAACATTAGATTAAATCCAAACAGAAAAATCACACAATTACTTTGGTTGCTTTTTTCTTCCAGTGTTTGCTTTTGAGTGCTCATATGAAATTCAAGTAAGCAACAAATATGGAGAGCTTTTCCACATGGGGCTTATATTGTGAAACCAAGATTGGCTGCTCAAGAAAGTTTGCAGGCCCTTTACACAATGTTGTCAACCTCCAGGGCCCTTCTGTGGTTTATGACCTTTCTCCTGCTTTCAAAAAGATCAGAGATAATGTGATAAGGGGCATTAACTTGACTTATCAGCTGTATGTAAAGGTGTAGCACTATAATCACAGTGCCTTCTAGTGGCTGTAAATTGAAACATATAGAACTTGCCAAGAATGGAAGTCCTCCCTTCAAATTACGTATCTACCCACGTAAAAGAGCCAATCTTAAGACTGCAAAGACTCCAGAAGCAGAAAGCCCCAGTAAAGATGTGGGATTTCAGCCTCATGTGATGAACCTTTTAGTCTGCAGTGCAACCCTATTATATGTATCCATTTATAAGTCTCATTGAACTTAGTCCTAGGTCAGTATAAAACTACAGCCTTATGCAATTTACACTGAGAGTGGTTCTGAGGCATTTCCAAAAATGGCTGAATAGATTTTCTAGTTGCTGACCCCTAATCTAGTATGTCTTCAGAACCATTGGATGCTGGTGGCTACTATTTTGGTGGGGCTGTGAATTCATTCTGTGTTCCAGTTGAAATCAGCAGAACTCCAAAGAATCTATCCAAAGTGCTGAAGCTATTTTGTGGATAGGGTTCAGCACCTTGGATACCTCCTTTAGAGTTCTGGCTGGTTCTGACTGAAATCCAGAATGGAGTCACATCCCCACCAAAATCGGAGCCACCAGCCTTCACTGTTCAGAACATACACATTTTGTCCATTACAGTTCTTAGAAACATGTGTGATGTAATCATAAATTGTTGTTGTAATCTGTTGAAAGAACAGTGAATTCTAAACTGCATGTTAGTTGAAATCCATGGTAAATGACAGTTGGAAGTGAATTTGGTGGAGCCTCCACAACAAAAACACCTGCAAGCATTTTGAGGGTAGTTAAAATATTTTTGATAAGATATGGGGACAAGGTTTAAAGAAATATTTGCACTTTGAATGTGGCCTTCACCAAATCACAACGAAAAAAAGGAGCCTGAAGAGGATGGAAACAAACAGCAGATATTGATGAATACTCAAGTAAATAGCTCTGTACATAAGAAAAGCTTAGCTGTTGTACGAGTATTTGACTCTGCATTCCCTTAGGAATGTCACAGTTTTGATTTAGAGCTTACAAGGAAGCCAGGCAGTGCATAATATTCCCTGTCCAGGAATCGTAACAGACTACCTTTAGATAATCTGGATTTTAGTAAGGAAGCTATAATATGTGCCGTGCCATAGATTCTTGCGGGGCTGACCTGAGCCTCTAGGTCAACCTATACTATTCATGTAGGATACCAAATAAAAAGGGGCCAGTATGTTAAATACATGCTGGCTATAAAATAAAAGTGATTTATCTTTATGTTTGAGTGTTGTGGTGATTTGATTCCAGAGTTACATGACTGGAAAGCTTTTCCTACAGACGCCTTTAAAAACTCTCCTGAGGGTTGGGGTCTGGGATGTGGCATGGAGGGATGAGAACTGGCAACCAACCAACTAGCCAGGCACAGGCAGTTTGTAAGAGAAAGTAGCTTACAGGGATAGAGCACCTGCTATTTGTGTAGAAGACATGAACAGTTTCCAGTTTAAAAGTATCAGGTAACTGGTGATATGAAAGACTCTCTGCCTAAGTCCCTGGAGAGCCACTGCATGTCATAGGAGACAAAATTGGACTAGCTAGACGAGACTTCAGAAGTGGTATAAGGGAACTGGCTGTGTTCTTAGCACAGTATTCTCATTAACATCAGCTACAAGATTTTACCAATACAGTTCCAAACTTATTTTCCAGCAGCAGAGTAGGATGCAAAAAACCTGCCCCTCAGACCTTAATTAGGCCTAAAGTCTTGCTGAGTGGAAGGTACCAATACAAACATCTATGGAAATTTCCACTTACTGGGATTTGCGGGGGAACGTGGCTGTCTGAAGGATTTTCATGCTGAGAAGTGTGTGGTTTAGTCTTTAAGGCAGGGGTGGTCAACTAGTGGCCCTCCAGATGTTTTAGCCTACAACTCCCATTATCCATCTTCATTGGCTATGGTGGCTACGCCTGATGTAAGTTATAGGCCAAAATATCTGAAGGGCTGCAAGTTAGCAACCCTCTGCTTTAAGGCCAAATGGGATTCCAACTTATTTTACCCCACCCCCTATGCTGATGGTGCATTTTGAAGGAAAAACAGGGGTTGAAGGTTTGGAAGGATGTTGGGGTGGAAAGGCTTCCAGGCATCATAAGCCATATCCCAGCAGCAGCATATGTCAGAATGAGGCACACTTTAAAATGAGAATATTCTGGCCTAATCAGTGATCAAATTAGTTTTTTTAGGAGAACTCATTCAAAATTTACCCAGTGGAATTTCATTTATCACAGTGCTATAGCACACACATTAAGAATGGGTTGCTACCTAGAACTCCAGCAACGTTCATACTAATAGCTCGGTTTCAAAAAATTCTTATAGAGGTAGGCTCCCACTGAAATAAGACTTGTAAATTGGTCTTGGATATACCTAGTATAATTGCAAACTATCAATCAAGCCTCAAAGGATTAAGAGGAGTTTGAAGTTAAGCAAGGTTGGTTACCTTTGAGAATAAATTGTTTTCTAAGAGAGATAATCTTAAAGACTTTGAACAAGCAAGTCACTTTCAAGTAAATGAAAGCAAGCTTTATATTTTATTGGATTTTTGTTTGCTTTTTAATGGTAACAAGGAAGCACAACCACACATTTGAATGGAATTATGAAGGAGACATCTTTGACTGAAAGTAATGTCAAACCAAGTGCAGTTGTCTCTTTCAGTGATAGGTAAACACATAATCTACTCCCATCTATATGGATGGACACAGAGTTGCCTAATGAAATTTCTTGGGTACTTGATACTATTATGTGCAAATCCTAGAGTATGTAGGCTTGCTGTAATAGTATAGAATAGAAATGGAAGAAAATGGTACTATGATGTAATTTTCAGATTGCATAGCACAAAGAACTTTTCAAAGCTCCATCATCAGGCACCTGGATGATTGTAGCAGAACAAAGTAGTCATACTGAACAAAAATCAATGTCTACACTGTGATGGTTCTTTTTGCATAACTTTTGACCTCTGAAAGCTTACCTAAGTCCCATTGATTCAAAAGACATGGGAGAATGTGTTTACGAAAGGAGTAGTAGTGGTACTATTCATAGCAGTACCTTTATTATGGTCAACCAATCAATAACACAAAATACAAATCAAAGGATTGCTAAAACTGATAATAAAAAATTACACATGAAGAACTAGCAATAATTCAAGATTTAAGAGAAATAACATTTTAAAATGTTGCCACCTAGGATACCTCTCCACGGGCACTTTTCCTCATGGTGGCTTCAAAATGGCGGCAGTTGGGTTACATGATGCTGCCGCCAATTTGAAGCAATCTAGGGGCAAAGGCCCTTTGCTCCACACTAAAAAATCAGGCATTTAGCCTGACTTTTTTCAGAGCAGAGCGGGCTGGGCAGGAAAGGGGATGGAGTAGAGAGCCATAAGCTCGCTGCACCGCCTCCGCTGTCCTCCCCCCATTATTATTTTTTTAAAAAAAACACTTACCTTAGAGTAGGTGGGCCGCAGCTCCAGCCGCCACTCCTGCTGGTGCTAGGCAGGCGCGGGAGTGGCGGCAACGACAGAAAAAGCCACCGTGGCACTCCTGCTGTGAAGACTGGCGGCAGGAGTGTCAATGCACGGCACACCAACTACCGCCGCCACCACGCGCTGGAAGAGGCACCGTGAAGAGGCGGTCCTACTCAGTAATATTAGTTCCCACAAGAAAAAGTTTCACAAAAGTCTCTAAAGACCGGCCTGGAAACAGTTTTATGAGAGGATGGATTATACATTTTCTAAACACATAGATGAACATTTCCACTTCTGTTTGAGTAGGGGGACAATTTCAGTCTTTAAAGGGAACTCTTGCACATCTGCCATCCAAAAGTGTTGAGGGTAAAACATTACAATGGGCCAATAAACTTGCTCTTATATATTTTTGGGTACTGATAAAAAAAGTGGAATAATGTTTACAGTTATTAGAGGCAGACCAAGTCAGGCCCTGTGACTATAGAGAATATGTCCTACAAACTGGAGTTCTGTTTTGGTAAGATTTTTTAAAATTTCTTTATTACATTTCTATGCCGCACAAGAGCCAAAGCGCTCTAGGTGGTTCACAAAAATAAAAACTACAAATACAGCATAAAATACAATGTAAAATATCATAACTTAAAACTATGGTATAAAAGTACAACTAGTGTAAAAGTACAACTAGAGTAAAATGTGGGAAAAACCAAAGATGATAAATTTGCCCATCCAAGGCAGGGCTTTTAGTATCTTGTTTTGGATCTTGTATTGAACCATGTTAATGCTTCATTAGAGTGGTCACCTCTTTTTTCTGACAGATGTATGGCAGCTATGTGGGTGGCATGTACATCATGGTCCTCTCTATGTTGAATTTGAATGGTGCAGATGGGTGAGATTTTTTTTCAGTTTGCTTTTGGTAAGAATTTACTCAAATTCGCAAACTTCATATTCGAGAAAGAACTTGAGATTTACGAAAGTTGAATGCAGGAGAAAGCAAAACTGGCAGATTCACCTATCCCTACTTACAAGTCATGGTTTGTTTGCTTTTAAATTCTGTGTCTAAAATCATATTCCTTGGTTGTTTAGGCTGAACAGTCCATAATTTCCCCCATTTGTTAAACACCCGGACATATGGAAGCTTAGATAGCTACATCATTTGAATGTCCAGGTTTTTAATGTGGGTGGAGGAAGAACTTGGGCTTTCCTAAAGACAAGAAGTTTGTATTTTAAGGCTGATAACCTGTCCACTATGCCATCTTGTTTATCTTTTAGGTAGTGTTGAAAAAGAAGTCAGCAGCTGATCCTCTTAAAGCTCAAAGGGATTGCTAGTACAAGCAGGGCATAGGGCCCCCAGAACCTTGATTATAAACTAGGGATGCAGAACTTCTGGCCCTTATAGATATTGGTAGACTACAACTCCCATCATCCCTGAATATTGTCTTTATGGAAGTTACAGTCCAAAAACATCTAGAAGGCCAGAGGTTCTGTAGTCCAGTTATAAAAAATCAGCCCCACTGTATGTCATCTAGAACTCTCTCAGGATCTTCTAACAAGATCAATACTAACTTGCGGATCGAATCTTGTCTGGACTGCTTGAGAAGTTGATTTCTCATCATCTGGAGATTTTCCTCTGATCATCAAAGGTTTCTGAACAGTATCCTTCCAAGACCTTGTGAAATAATTTGCATTACTATTCGACATGCCCAGAATGCTATTGCTGTCGATTGTAAAGATCTCTCTCTTCAATTTAGTTTTTGAAAACACTAATCTAAGATCAATTGCACTGCTGTACTATAATCTGAGAATCTTTGATTAATATATTATGCTACTGATCCCTGGAAATGTAAAGAGAGGACTTCCAACTGCCCAGGAAACCCCCAAAATGGGAACACTTAAATGAATAACAAATGCATCTGGAACAGGTATATGTCATAGTTTGAATACTTACCCACCTCTAAGGATAAGTTCAAATGCACAGACTTTTCTTGCTTGCCTCTCTAAAAAACAGCTATATTTGATTCATGTCTAATGCTACAGCCAAATCTGATTCATTCAGGAGCAGCTGGTGTTGCCGTGCTTTTCCATTTTCTTTGAATGATCATATGTTCTGGTGGGAGTGATGTGCTAGTCAGCTTTCTGGGGTGATTAAAATTTCACTCATACACTAAATTACCACCCAGAAGGGATAGTCTATATGCTTTTTGCCCCTGCTTGTGAAATTTACCTACAATATACTTAAGACAGACTCAGCAGTAGTAGCGACTGACAGATCACTCTATTACTGGTCTGTGTTACTTTTGGATTTGTTCTTCCTGTATTTGTTCTGTTTTCTTTTTTTCCCATTTTTTTAAAAATTGCAGTAAAATATGCTATTAAATTAATTACTCATGGTGCTATTAAGTGGCTTTAAAGTTTTCAAGTGTGTGTGTGGGCCCACAAATGCCCTTGGGACCAGTGGAATGTACTGTATTGTCCCTCCCAGGTATAATGTACAGAAAAAAAAGATGCTACCCCCTATAGTCCCATTTTCAATTCTCAACTCAAAGGAGTAGACAGCTTTTAAAGACACTGTATTTTTATTGATCTTGGTGCAAAATCTGATCCTGAGAAGAATTCTCTGCTTCCCTTCCCCATCTCCACCAGCTGCCCTCTTCCCAAGTGCAGTAGTCTTGAAGAGAACTACATCTCCCTTTGATCCAATGAACTTTCCTCCCCAGCTATTTCTCATGTCAGAGGGACAAATATGGAAGCCAATGGAAGCAGAGAGAAAAGTCCCACTATTGGTTGCCTGCTGCGGCTCCTACCACCACTGGCCAGGTGGAGGAAAAGGAGAGGGTGTTTGGGGGGCGGCAGGGCATGAGGCTGGCAATGCAAAAAGTTTGGGTGATGGGGAAGGGTAATTTTTCAGAGCCTCAGATCAGGTTGGAAGAATTACTCAAGTTCTTCCATTTTTTCTCAGAGTATTTCATAGTTACTCAGTCCATGCAACCTGCTCCATTTGAAAGCCACTTCCTCATGATGATTTTGCACTCTCCTGCTGTAATATGTAGCACCTCATTCCACATGAACATTTCTGATGATATCAAGAGCTTTTACATCAGCAACTGGCTTCCACAAACATCAAGATGTGGAATATCAGGAGTCTTCATTAAAAAAAAGGTGCTAGATGTAACAAAATGGGACAATATACCAAAAAGAGTATCTCAGAGAAGTACTGGGCTAATTTTTCCCATTCTGGAAGTACAATTAGTGAAGGGTGAGTAAATAGGTGGATTGGATTGGATTGACAGGGGTGTGTGGGAATTTGCACAATTTTACAATAGAGACTGTGAGCACTCTGGCACTCTCTGGTGATTGGCATATCCTGTTCCTCAGGTGCTGTGCAGCTCTCGTGTCAAGATATGTTTTGCCTTTGGGGACCTTCCTGCCTTACCTATTCAGAGTTGTGTGGCACTGGGCAGTGGGTGACTCAGGGCAGTCTCCCCACACTTACTAAGTGTTGCAGAAGAGAGGGTCTGGGTTTACCCAACTCCTGGCTTTAGAGAGTGGCTCACCCATAATAGTGGGCTAGTTGCCTGAAAAAAGGATCTAATAGATTTCCACACTTTCACATGCAGATCTAGGTGTGTGTGAAGTTCCCTTATTTAAATAAAGAGGCCCTAGTTTATCCCAACCTCTGGTGTCTGTGTCTTTATTCCATGCTTCCTTCTCCATTTGCAAATCCCTACCTACCATTTAGCAGTGATTTTAAATAATACTAGTGGATCAGTAATGCATTAAATATCTTTACAATTATTGTGTGTGTAATAATATGGCATTTTAGAATTGTACATGGTGGTCTTAATGTTTTAATATTATTATTATTATTATTATTATTATTATTATTATTATTTATTTCATTTCTAGCCCGCCTCTCCATCCAGATCGAGGCGGGGAACAACACCAAATATAAATATAAAACAATAAAATAGATAAACCGTTAAAACAGATAAAAACAAATACATTATTAAAAACATCTTAAAATTAAACTGGATAGGCCTGCCGGAAGAGAGCAGTCTTCACGGCTTTCTTAAATTCCAGAAGACTGCTAATTTGTCAAATCTCCTCCGGCAGGTCATTCCACAGCCTGGGAGCGGCAGAAGAGAAGGTCCTCTGGGTAACACTCGTCAGCCTAGTTCTGGCTGACTGGAGTAAATTCTTCCCAGAGGACCTGAGTGTGCGGGGCGGATTATACGGGAGAAGGCGATCCCGCAGGTAACCTGGACCCAAACCATGTAGGGCTTTAAAGGTAATAACCAACACTTTATACGTCGCCCGGAAACTAATGGGCAGCCAGTGGAGTGATTTTAAGATTGGTGTTATGTGGTCACCCCTAGGTGTACCGGTGACCAACCTGGCTGCCATATTTTGAACTAATTGAAGTTTCCGGACTAGTTTCATTGCTTTTATATGTATTATTGTATTTATCTGACTTGATGGCAACCTGATTGAGCTTCCAGTCTTTACAGGAGTTTCTGTTTGCTCATAATCAGTTAAAAAAAAGTGAGGGGGGAGGCAAACTAACACTGTTGCCATTACATACAGTATGATCTTTGAGGCCATTGATAATAAAATGATGAACATTAAGAATGTGCCTTACATTAGTGAATGGATATTTTACCACTCCATTTGTCATAGCTGTGACTGTTTCTTGTAACATTTGCATTATTGCTTGCTTGTGAGGTATGTAAAACAATTGTACCAGCTGTACGTTATTGCAATGCCTACTATTTAAGGGACTAACAGCACAGGTGAGCAATTCTGCTTGGTGTGTTTTAGCCAACTGTCTTGGCTTTGTTCATGTTATCAAGATAGCTTTGCCCAGAATTTGCAATAAGTACCAACTGAGAGTACTCCAGCTGGTTTGGCATCATATGAGGAGATACTACTTTGACATTGGTAGCATACAAAAGAAGAACAAGTAAAACTACTGTGGGTCAGGTTGTGTAAGCACTCAACAGAATGACCCAGCCCAATGATTCGTAAGTCAACAGGAGTCCAGTGTCTGTTGTAAACACAAGAAACATCCTTTGGAACGTATCCTAGAGAAGATCACACCGAGAAATTCCTAGCTATAATTCA
Source organism: Anniella stebbinsi (assembly GCA_029215795.1). Lineage (NCBI taxonomy): Eukaryota > Metazoa > Chordata > Lepidosauria > Squamata > Anniellidae > Anniella > Anniella stebbinsi. The sequence continues at coordinate 71,393,700 of JARDYH010000005.1, read as the reverse complement.
GAGTTGCAATGGCACAAGAAAGTAAGAGATATCTTACTTTTCCAAATTTGGGTGAATTTGAACAAGATCATAATTACTGTCCAAGGAGGTTTGCTGCTGAGGAAAGCTCCTATCAAGGGCTGTATGGGCATTTTCTTTGTGAAATATGAGGTGACTCAGTCTTTTTTTCATAAGTACTGAAGCAGTGTAGTCATGACCTCTCTCATCTCTTTTTCTTTTACATCCTCAGAGAAAGTTGATAGTTTATTTTTAAAGTATATATGTTACCTCTACACACGCTGTTAAACTCTTTGGTTCAGGGGTTTGTCTGATCAGTAGAATGAACAGAGCAGGAATTTCATTAACAGTATTGTAATGTGCTACATTATCTTTAACTTGTTTCCCCACAACTCCTATGTTTCTTTATAGGAAGTCTCCTAATGAATATTTTAATTTAAGAAATGTATACAAATTTCTCCTTAATTTATTGGATCACTGCTTTTTAATATACCTTCTAGGTCATATACTAACATACAGACATCACTTCAGTCATATTGCACAGCCTGGGGCTTAACATTCTTTATTGTATTGATACAAATGTATTTAGGGTTGGGGAAATGGCTTACAATCAACTCTTAAATTGTCCATTTAGAAGCATTTCCCCCTATATTGTATGGAGGTATAATTTCACTATTTGAAATTATACCTCCATACAATAGCTTATTTACTACTTTTTTGTATTACACCCTGGCTCCAAGGTCTGCCTTTTGTTCTAGCTAAAGTATCATTACCTTTTAAACCTTGTGGCCATATGAAAGATTTGTATACACTGATTATATCTGAGCTGGAGGCTTGTTTAATAGCTAACTTGGAGCCTATCTACACCAAGCAGGATACAACACTTTGAAAATGTTTTGAAAACTGTATATGGAATGTGTCCTGGGCCCCAACAGTTGTCACTACTGTTATAAACCGTTTTAAACCATTTTAAAGTATTTTAAAGCAGTAGGCTGTTTGTTTCCATCCAAGCTGGAAAATAAAGCTCCACAGGCTGAAGTCAGGACCCTATTTGAAACTGGTCTACTATATCTATTAAACATCTTGTTAAAACTAAATTTAATAATGAAATTGATCTCTAATGCAATTTCCAATGTGAGTGTAATGGCAATATCCCACTGAATTCAGTATGTTCTGCTAGCCCCTAGAACTCCTGACAATTAGAATTAACTGTATGCCTGGTTGACCATTTTTCTTCCATGCATATACTGACACAAAGAGTGCTAAAATGTATCATGCACCAGCAATTTTCATTAATATCTTCCATTCTTGCTACTCAGGTAGGTAATGTTCTTTGGTCATTGTTGTCTGGTATTTTGCAAGTGCATATGAGGTGAAACTTTGATGGAGTTTCTTGTCAAAGCTTTGGGACGATGTTCTTTCAGGAAGTAGTTATGTTCCATTTGGAAAAGCGCCCTTTACTGTAACAAGTACTACAGCTCATTTGCTTGCAAATGTGTTCTCAGTTGTTAATCAGTCAGTCATTAACCTTAGTAATATCTAGGTGAATAAATAGCAGAAGGTGATAAATAATGCTTTTGATACAAGTCACTGCTTCATTCTTTTCTATATATGGATAGAATGACCCTGTGTTCTAGATATCCTCTCAGACTTAGCTACTTGCTCAGCAAGACAAAATGCCTTGGGCCAATAGGTAAGCTGAACTTTAAAGAAATGAATTAAAGCTAATAGGAAGTGCATTGATCAACACAGAAAATCCATATGGAACCTGCAGACAATATTCTGTCTCCCACTGCTGGTAGACATATAAGACTATGGGAAAGGACCTTTAATGCCAGGTGAGTGCATGGTTTTGTATGCCTGGCCTGGAATGCAGGAACCCCTAGAAATTAAACATCTAAATGTCACATAGGCAAGACTGGAAGATGAAAAAAGGGAAGACAAAAGAAGGTCATGTAAATATGCATGAGAAACTGGAAAGTGATGTTGGGGGGGATCCTTACACTTAAAATGTCATTCAGTTTTAATTGTATCTTTGTTTTATAGTAGCTTTGAAAAACCATGCAATAGCAAAGTCTTCTAAACTGCACGTAACAAGTAGTGCAATCCTATACGTGCCTATTCAGAAGAAAACCCCATCAAATTCAATGGGACTTACTCTGACCTAAGTGTGTAAAGCACGTTTGTTTGTTTTAGCACTGAAGGCCACATCAGGTATCTGCTAATGTGGCCACATATGTGTGTGTGTTTTGCATGCACACATATGCTCACAATCATGCACTCCCCACTCTGCTTCACAGCTGTCTTTTTCTTATGTTTAGTCAGTGTGAAAAGTTGCACTTCACTTACAGCAGCAGTAAGCAACTATTGTGGAAGTGGAGGATGAAAAATAACAAGACGACACACGTATATGGATTTAAACATGGGCCACATTTATTTAAAGATCTGCAAAGGGGTAAATTCCTAAGCGGGCATCTCACACATGGCTCAAGAAGGCCATTTCTAGGATTGTGAGAGCCATTCATAGCCCATGAAGTGGCGCCAGACAGCCCGCTACCCCATGGGCACCCATTTGGGGTCGGGAGGCCTTCCGGTGTCACCGCCCCCATGCTGCAAGGCTCTGAGAGGGTGAGGAGAGTTGGCCTCAAAGGTAAACCTTCAACTTGCTGGCTGGTGCTGCAAGACTCTCCGCCATAGGCTTCAGGCACTAGCCATCACCCCAATGGTGTCTGAGAATGCACACCAATATTCCCCACACTCAAGATGCCTGCACCTAACTGCCAACCAAATGTGACCAATTAAAGCAAATCAGCCTATTTTATACACCCAACCTGTCTCACAGTATGGTGTAGGTGAAAAAACTCACAACCAAATTAGATTGTGGGCAAAAAAATCCTACTCAGACTACAAAGGGACAACCAGCAAGCCCACACTGTCAACAAGGGAGGGAGAGAGGGAGCCAAAAATGAAGAAGAGACTGAGAGGAGGCAAGGCACTTATATAGCTACACGCTCCTCTCTAGCCCCCAGTGGCACCATAACGAGGCGGCCAATGGCCAGCCTCCATGCCTTGTCCTCTCATCCCACCTGCAATTGGCCTCCCCCCACCCAGGCGCGCCGAGCGTAAGTCTGAAGCATTTGCCAACAAGTCCTGTCCATCTGTGACAGATCATGTTCCAGGAGATGATTTAAATATGTTCTCAGGGGAATCTATGCTTCCTGCCAAAGAAGCTCCTTTCCTAGGACATCCTTAGAAATAACAGAGCCGTGTAATTCCCACCATAGAAGCTCTCTTCCTAGAGCATCCTTGGAAGTAACTGAACTGTGTGATTCCAACCACAGAAGCCCCCTTCCTAAAGCATTCTTAGAAGCAAGGGAGCTCGTGTTTCCTGCCATAGAAGCTCCCTTCCTAGGGCATCCTTGGAAGCAACAGAGCTGTGTAATTCCTGCCATAAAAGCTCCCTTCCTAGAATATCCTTGGAAGCATAGATGTTCCCATCCTAGAACCTTCCTGTAAATGACTGAGCCACACAGTTACTCCACAAATTAATAATAAAAAACCATGAGTAAACAGATTACTCTCAGCGATGCAGGTGTGCGTTCATTTATCAGTATTTCAGTGGGGGTTAAGTGTTTTTCTTTTTCCATTTTTTTCCATTATTTCCTCCATAGTTTTTTTCAGTGGCAGAGGCTGGGGGTCTTGGGGGGGCTACCCACAAGCCAAGCTTTTTGCACCAGTGGTTTAAAGTATCGCAACCTAAATTATCTAACCATTTAAGTCATCTGACAATCAGAACTGTTAGTATGTATCCAATGCATAACTTTTGCTTGACTTCAGTATTGAGCACTGATTTGAAAATGTTACAAAAAACTTAATATGGACTTAACTTAAACTAGTATTAGATTTTTAAGATGGCAATTTACCGAGGATTAAGTCCCACTGAACTCAAAGGGGGTTACTTCTGAATTGGCATGTACAGGATTGCACTTTGTATGTGTCTGTGTATATGGGCTTCGATCCCAAGTAGTGTGAGTGAAAGGATGTTACCTCAAGGGGACTTTCCATCCTCTCCTCTCCAGCCCCCTGTGATCCCCCCCAAAAAGTATCTCCAGAGGGTCAGGGAACCCTACTGAACAGTGAGTAATGAAATGCAAAGGGCTGCTGGAGAAGGGGAGAATCACCTCAAATCAGGCAGAGGCACCCTATGCAAGCAGTGACATTTGTTTAGGGTGACCATATTTTGGAAACCAAAAAGGAGGACAACATGGCCGCCCCAAAGTGGGCGTGGCCACCCAAACATGTCCAGCCCCCAAGGGGTGTGTGCCCACCCAAACATGGCCGTGGACACATGTCTGATTTCACAGCACACAATTAAGACAAACCTGTTCTACATAACATCTTAACATTAAAATCATTGAAATAAAGAACAAGTGAAACATTCAATGTATTTGAAATTAACTTCACTCACTCCTACTTTTGTAGCTTTTGCTGTACTTTGAACCTTTTGCTATATTCTGTGTGATACATTTTCTCCTTCACTCAGATATCTTTTCTGACTGCAAATCCTTCACTGGATGACCATAGTCTCACCTTTCCTAACATTTAACACTCTTTCCCTTTATCTTTCTCATACCCATACTCACAGATTCAGCATACTGCTACCACTGAACAGGTGCAGAACTATGCACCCACCAGAGCCTGGCCTTGTGGATCATGCAACCAGCAGGTGCACTTCAGAAAGATGTTTTCAGAGCCTAGGAAATCCAGATATACTCAAACAATCATTGGTTACTGGCAGTAACCAAAGTGCTCCGGTCAGTTTACAAAACCTTAAAACCTTAAAATATAACTTGATAAAACATAACATAAAACATGTAAAATATAAACAATTAAAACAATTAACAATAGAATTCCAGGACCTGATAAAACAACTAGCATTAAAAAGCCCTGTCATTTGTTGTCAAATACTTGGGAGTAGAGGAATGTCTTAACCTGGTGCCAAAAAGATTACAATGTTAGTGCCAGGCAGACCTCACTGGGGAAAGCATTCCACAATTGGGGAGCCACCACCAGAAATACCCTCATTCTTGTTGCTATCCTCCAGGTTTCCCTCAGTATGGACAGACATCCAGGTCGGTGTGGAGGATGGGAAATAAAGAAAGGGGAACAAGTTTCCTAACAGAATGGTGGGAAAAGGGAACCCTATAGAGGACAATTATAGTATATTTGCAGTGGTGTGGGTGAGACTCTTGGAAGGGCAATTGCCTGGTGAATACAAAATAAACGATAGCTTCACAAAGAGAGACAGCATTACTTGCAACGTAAAGTACCTGTGGAAGGCGGCACCTGGATTCTCAGGTTTTCCCATGGCAAATTAATAGGTAGTATACTGAGGCTTGGTTAGACTAAAAATGGAGGATGTTTTAGCATTGAATGATCTCTGAAGGTCCCACTTTCTGCACAGTGGGTGAGGGTCCCTGTGCCGCCACAGCCTCAAACACTAGGCCTAGATGAGCACACCCCTCTCAGGCTAAGCACCACCACTAAAATACCTGAGGGAAGGGTAAAAGACACACCACTTTTCCCTTATAGCAGAGGGGAAAGGGTGTTAAGGGTTTTGAATAAGGTTCTCCTGTGAGTATGTTGGCTGAAGGTGTAATGATATGTGTTTCTTTATTAAACTTATAGAGCAGGTTGCAAAGCCAAGCTGACATGTGGTTTGTGGTAGCAAAAATAAAAGAAAACGTTTATTGTTGTTAACAGTTCTTTCAAGTCAATTTCACACCTGCCTATACTAAACACTTCTAATAATCTTACTAATAATCCTAAATCCTAATAATCTCTTCACACACTCCTGACTAGAACACACACAGCTATTTTCCACACAACCAAGACAATAAGATGATAAGATAATCTAAAACATTCTCTTACATTATATATACTCCCCCTCCCTTTTCCAGCATCATCAGCCATACCCACTCAGTCCAACACTCTCCAGACATATTAACCCAGACATACTTAGGGAGACAGAAATGTGGGGTATCATCATAGTCCCACTTCTATCTATGTCAATAGAGGGTAAGGGTGGGAACTTGCAACTTGATTTGCCTTGTGCAGCCATGTCTGTTTAGCTATTTTCAGGCAAAATAGAACCCTTTGAGCCGAGGCATGGGTAAGGGGACTCACCAAATAGTGGCAGAACTTTGCTCTCTGGCATCAGCAGGGCCTGGCAGATTGGCTCAAGTCTCAGATTTGGGGGGGGGGGGGAATGTCAAGTATTCGGTTCTGTTATAGTTTACCGCTACAGGAAGCCCCATGTAGGTTTTCTGCTTTGGACACCAAAATATTTTGGGCCCAGTGATCTCTTTCTCAACAATCTTCTGTAGTAGTGTGTGTGGAAATGGGCCTTGTGTTTTGAATTAAAAACTGGACCTGGCTTTGGAATTTAAATGCTTACTCCAGACTTGAGAGTGTCAAAAACGTTGACTTGCTTTAGCAATGGGTGGCACAGCACTGTAAATGCTCATAGGCAGGAAGTAGGCTGACCAGATAAAATCCAGGTCAGGGCTCCTGTAACTTTAACAGTTGTAGAGAAAAGGGAATTTCAGCCAGTGTTATTTGTATGCAATTAGTTCCTGGTGAAATTCCCTCTTCATCACAACAGTTAAAGTTGCAGGCACTATACTAAAGTGACCATATACAAAAGAAGGCAGGGCCCCTGCAACTTTAACTGTTGTGATGAAGAGGGAATTTCACCAGGAACTAATTGCATACAAATGACACTGGCTGAAATTCCCTTTTCTCTACAACTGTTAAAGTTACATGAGCCCTGTCTTCCTTTTCATATGGTCAGCCTACTAGAGTGACCATATACAAAAGAAGGCAGGGCCCCTGCAACTTTAACTGTTGTGATGAAGAGGAAATTTCACCAGGAACTAATTGTATACAAATGACACTGGCTGAAATTCCCTTTTCTCTACAACTGTTAAAGTTACATGAGCCCTGACCTGGATTTTATCTGGTCACCCTATCAACATTTGTGCTAGCCTTTTTTGTGCATTAAGCATATCCTTAATGTAACTATTGTAGAATATGTACAATGCATAACAAGTGTAAAATGTGCTTATATTCTGTAATTAGAAGATATCTAGGGCAGAATCCACAAGGAATTACTATGCAACAGCATGTTAGTGCTGTTCTCTTGTGTAGTAATTTCAGTAGGCTGTGGTCCCAGTTCATAGGCATGACGCAAAAAATGTTCTTTTGAAATACTTTTTTCAGATGTCCTTAAGTTGTTAAAGTTTGCTCCTATTGACCCTGATCTGTTCAGTTCTAGTTGCATATACAAGGGACAGGGCTGCTGAATCTAACTTTTTTTTTAAACTAGAATTTCAAGGTCAACCAGCCTGAGCCACCTGCAGAATAATAGCTCAGTGTGGAGTGTGTGTGTGTGTTGGGGTGGGGAGAGATATAAATTTAGAGTTAAGGAACAGGGTGCCTCTGAGTATATGCTGAGAGCAGATATTTGTTTTCAGTACCAAAAGCGAGCTCACAATGTGTAGCACAAATATCTACTCCTAGTTCCCCTCTCAAGCTTTCTGTCTTACCACAGCCTAATTGTGTTTATGTGTGTGAGAGTGAGTGAGAGAGATACTTTTAATTGTTGCTAAAAAAAATTGGGAGTCAGAAACCCTTGCAGATTTATAGCAAGTCACTCAAAGTTCTACTGGTAGATTCTGATCTGCCTCTTGAGCATCGTTGGTTTAGGCAGTAAAATATCTGTACTGCTTATACTGATGAGAAATGGTTCTGTTTCCAAATAATACAGTGTTAACTTGAATCAGGTGTGCACACCGCAGCTGTAAGCTCAGGGCCGGGCAAGGGCTTACAAGTACCGCCGCCACATACCTTCTTCTGATACTGGTCTGCCGCCACTGCCAGTCGTTCTCCTCCTCCTCCTCCGCTTTTCCGCTGGACACCAGTGCTGCTCCTACTGGTTCCTCTTCAGTTGCTGTTGGTGCCGCTTCCTTCTTTTCTCTCCTCCTTTGCCTCCTTCACTTCCTCTATCCACCTTCTTCTTCTTCTTCTTCTTCTTCTTCTTCTCCTCCTCCTCCTCCTTCTCCGTCTGTCCTATCCTCCTCCTCTTCCATCTGACTTCCTCCATCTGTCTTCTTCTTCTTCTTCTTCTTCTTCGCCGCCGCCGCCGCCGCCGCCGCCGCCATCGCTCTCATCGCAGCAGCCCGGGCCCTGCTGCTGCTTCTGTTCTAAAAAGCCCCTGATCGGCCCGGGGAAGGGGCTAGAATGACGCGTACCCGGAAATGCGGGCGCTTGTCGTTCCGGCCTCTTCCCTGGCCGATCCAGGCCTTGTTCTTTGGCCAGCGCAACCGCGCTAGCCAAGAACAAAGCCTGGATGGTGCAGGGGAGGAGGCCGGAACGACGCGTACCCGGAAGTGTGGGCGCGCGCCGCTCTGGCCTCTTCCCTGGCCGATCCAGGCCTTGTTCTTGGCCAGCGCAATCGCGCTAGCCAAGAACAAGGCCCGGATGTCGGAGGGGAGGAGGCTGGAACGACGCGCACCCGGAAGTGCGGGTGTGCGTCGTTCCAGCCTCTTCCCCGGCCGATCTGGGCCTTGTTCTTGGCCAGCGCAATCGCGCTAGCCAAGAACAAGGCCCGGATGTCGGAGGGGAGGAGGCTGGAACGACGCGCACCCGGAAGTGCGGGTGTGCGTCGTTCCAGCCTCTTCCCCGGCCGATCTGGGCCTTGTTCTTGGCCAGCGCAATCGCGCTAGCCAAGAACAAGGCCCGGATGTCGGAGGGGAGGAAGCTGGAACGACGCGCACCCGGAAGTGCGGGTGTGCGTCGTTCCAGCCTCTTCCCCGGCCGATCTGGGCCTTGTTCTTGGCCAGCGCAATCGCGCTAGCCAAGAACAAGGCCCGGATGTCGGAGGGGAGGAGGCTGGAACGACGCGCACCCGGAAGTGTGGGTGTGCGTCGTTCCAGCCTCTTCCCCGGCCGATCTGGGCCTTGTTCTTGGCCAGCGCAATCGTGCTAGCCAAGATCAAGGCCCGGATGGCACGGGAGAGGCCCAATTTTCCGGACTTTGGGGGATATTTTGAAATTTCCCCCCCGGACTCAAATTTGGCCCCCTTTTCCGGGCATGTCCGGGGGGATCCGGACGTCTGGTCACCCTACATTTGTTGAACTGAAGTTATATAAAGTACATCTAGTGCATTTTATGAGGATTTTCTGGAGTATTTTAGTAGTGCAGGCCAACTGAAGTAGACAAATTTATCTGAATGAACCAGAAGGATCATGTGAAGAAAAGGATTCCACTTCTCTGACATGTTAACTTAACATTTAATACACAAAAGCTATTCATTTATCATTGGATAGAAAGGCCATATTGTGTTTTCTAAAACAAATTAGAAATACGGAGTACATTTTATTATCTATAATAACACTCCAAAATAGTGTCAAAACTAAACAACTTCAAAATCCAGCAATACTGTAGAAAATATAGAGTAAAGAGATATATTAATAATGAACAATGTCCACTACAGCAACCTGTGTTTCTTACTGTTAAAAGAAAAGCCATAGTAGTTTGTTCTTGAAGAGCAAATTATATGGTAACTTTTCTGTCACTGTATTTTGCAACACACTATTCAGGACATTTCAAAATATTGAGGCGCAGAGGTGGAAGGAAGATGTTCATATTCAAAAGGTTTATTGTTGGTTTCATGTTATTATTTTTGGTCTCTTGTAAACCGCCTTCGTGGTTTTTATTGCTGTTGATATGGCTGTTTTTAATTGCTGCTCTTTGGAAGTTTGATTGTGTTTTTATTGCTTTTTAAGACCGTAGTTTTCATTATTTTACGTCATCTTGGGATGGCTTCTGCCCCGAATGGCAGTCAATAAATATTTTAAATAAAAAATAAAAATAAAAATTTGTACCTTCCACATACGTGCCCCATTTTTTAAAATGTAATATATGGCGACAGAAACATAGCAACTGCTTTCGTTACTTGCAGATGTACACTTCTTGGAATGCTCTAGCCATACAAATATTTCCGAACCTTAATATAACTTAGCAAGTCTTTACTTGGAGTACCACCTAACCTTTCTCTGAAGATCAATCTTGTGGTGTTTGGGAATGGAAAAGGGCACTTTCAGTAGTCATGCCGCTTTATGGAATAACCTCCTCAAGAAGCTTGCCAAGTTCTCCATCTAATTGGAAACGGCTAAAAATGAATTTATTCTCCTAAGCTTATGGTTTTTGAATACAGAATTTATTGAAGGTTCTTTTTCTAAGTATTTCACAAGTCAACACAATCATATTATCTATCAATATGTATTTGAACAAAATACTAAAAACACACACTATGGGTACCCCTAGATGGGCGTTTTTCCCCACGGTGGCTTCGGAGTGGCGGCAGGTGATGTACATGATGCAGCTGCCACTCCAAAGCTATCGAGGGGCAAAACCCCTAAACTCCGCTTTAAAAAAGTCTGGCACTTGCCTCGACTTTCCCCCCCTGCAGAGCGTGCTACAGCTGACGGCGATAGCTGATTGGTCACCATCGGCTGGAGGAGGGCCAGTTCGGGTGCCCTGCATCCCTCTGTTCCTCCCCCTCCGGCTGCCTCGTTCCTCCCCTGTTTTTAATTAATTTTATTCTGTTTAATCTGTAGATGCGAAGAATTGCATCTACAGATTTAAACAAACAAACAAACATACAAATGGGGGAAGGAACAGGGCAGCCGGAGGGGGAGGAAGAGAGGGATGCAGAGCACCCGAACTGGCTCACCTCCCTCTGGCTGCCGTGTTCCTCCCCTGTCTCCGGTGCTTGCCGTGGTGGTGGCTTCACATTTACATATAAAAAATAAAAAAAAATAGGAGGGGGGAGAGGAACGGGGCAGCCAAAGGGAGGAGAGCCAGGTTCAGGGACCTCGCATCCCCTCTATTCCTCCCCCTCTAGCTGTCCCGTTCCTTTCCCTGCCCCTGTACTCAGCATGGCACCAACTCCACACTCACGCTCCTTCCCATGCAGATGCCGGGAAGGGGTGCAAATGTGGAAGCCCAAGGCCTCGTGGTGCCAAGGCACCACCGTCAAGACGGGGCCTGTACCTCTTCTGTGTTTTATGCTGATACATTCCTTTTGCTGATGTTTCATATATTTCTGTTATGCTGATCTTTGCTTATTGCATGTTGATTTTAATATTCTGTATATTCTTGCCATTTTGAAAATAAAATAAGAACAATAAATAGAAGTCTGTGTCAACTTTCCAAAATATATAAATTACAGCCCCTAGAATCAGGGGATTAGAATTTTGAGATGGGAAAGTTGAAAGAAAGAAAATGAATTACTCATTTAATAGTAATGTATGGAAGCTATTTAGAACAAGCACTGGATTTTAACATACCTTGTGTTAACATAATCTCTTTAGAGGTACACAAAAAGCCAAATGTACAAGAAAAAAGGAAAACGGATGAAGATGTGTTTTAAAAGAAGTTTCTACTTTGCAAAAATGCCATTTGAGGTACCTGCTTTTAAAAAACGGCATTGGCATTTGAACTCAATATGCAGAACTAGCGTGATGGCCTTGAATTATAAGTAGAATTACAATTCAGGATAAAAACAGCAACAACAATATGTATTGCTCCTCCCCTCACCATGCCACTGATACTTTTAAACCAGTAAGAAAGAACTTCCTGCTGTTTACAAGCGAACTTCACCTAGAATGGAAAATGCTCAAAGAATCTTCAAAAATGTTTTTTCCCTCTCAGAACCATTATACTTTAGCTATTGTGGGCACCTGCCATTTGTCACACACAGAGCCAATTCCATATCATACTGCAAAGCATGCTTCAGATAAACAGCTTTGGCAGGCAATGGGGTAGTAGTGGTAATCTACAGCTAACCAAGCAATATCCTGATGGGGAAAGCAGGTTTCTAAATGAGAAAAGCTAAACAAAAGCTGAAACTAAGACACCACACAGTTCACATCAAATTAAAATGCTAATGAAGAGGGTGGCAGGCTGATGTATCTTAGATCAAGTCCTAGTTTTCCATGGTTTTATTTTCTGTCAGGGCTATTCTATCATAACGTATCAGGGAAAGCATTGTGCTCACATCAAATCAATTCATTAATGGGAAGGGTGGCAGTCTGAAGTGGTCTTGATCAGCTGCTAATTTTGTTTTATTTGTCTTCCTGTTCTATCCATTCTGTGTTAAGAAAAGCAAACTTTGCATACCAAATAAGGTTTTGAGCAGAGAGCAAAGCCATAGAACACATTAAGGTGAACTGTGGACAAAGAAAATAGAACTACAGTTTGTAGTTGGTTCTTATTATAATAAATGCATCCTCTACAGTATGAAACCATCACAGATGGTCCACATTATTTATTTATTTATTATATTTTATACTGTCCAATAGCCATAAGCTCTCTGAATGGTTCACAAAAAACAAATCCACAAAATTCAACATGCTAAAACATAGTATAAAGCATGTAAAAAATTAAAACAGAATAAAACCAAAGTAAAAACTAGAATAAAAGCCAGCAGCAGTGTAAATTATGGGGCAGTCACAAGAGTTGCTTCCATGTAGCTACCTTCCATGCTGCTGAGAGAAGATCATGTAGTAAATTCTGGCAACATGTATGGATGTTATGCCAGCATACAGTACTAGGGAAACTTTTTCTTTTCTTTTTTTTAGAAACAAAATCCAAACTTTGTGAATTCCTGTATGAACTAACTTGATCTGCAGTTCCTGGGCCATATCGACACTACTGCTTTATAGCAATATTGAAGTGCACTGATAACTGTTGGGGCACATTACACTTCCAGATGTGTTATACACTTATACACTTCATAGTGTTATTTCCTACTTTTTATTCCACATTATCCAAAATACTGCAACAAATGCCATTGTGTGTCCTATGAGGTATAAATGTGCAAGAAGGATGTAGTGTTACCATAATGGGATTATAATGGTGACACAAAATGCATAACTGGCCTTGGCCTGCTCTAATGTGCAGACTGGAATTTAGTTCTCCGACTGCTGCACAGCAATTTTTTGGCAGTTTAAGGTTGCAATGCTATGGACAGTGCCCTCACTATCAGAGGTTTCAGAGATGCCTATGCCTTGCCAGGCTGCAGCCAGTATGATGAGTGGAGCGGTGGAGGCAATATCTTGTATTTTAGCTAGACAGGTCTTTTAGCCCATCTAGCAAGACACTTTGGAGGGCCAGGGAAGGCAGCTAAAGGATAAATCATGGCCTCTCCTGTCTCCTCCTATCCCTGTCCTCCGGCATGCCCCCTTCCCCCCCTCTCTGAGGTTAATTTTCTGACTTTGTAGAGGGAGCAGGCATGGCTCCCTCTGTGCTGCAAAGGGGCAGGGTGGATGGGGGGGGGGGTCAGATCTCTCATTCTCCCTTCCGAGGTTGGAGTTCTATCTCGAGCATTGAGTACAGATATTCCATATAATATCAACAGAGAGTAGTTATTAAACAGAAAGGCATTTGCTTTCTGTTCATAAACATAAGTGGTTTGGAATTGACAATGTAAGGTATCCCTTGAATATATAAAGCTTGCCTGAAGAAAACAGAAGTTCATCCCATGAGGCTGACTAGTGGGAGATTCAGGACAGATAAAAGGAAGTACTTCTTCATACAGTGCTATGGAATTCACTCCCACAAGACATAATGATGGCAACCAATTTGCATGACTTTATAAGAGGGTTAGAGAAAGTCATGGAGGTTAATTCTATCAATGGCTACATTAATATTAATTAATATTAATTCTTCTTATGGCTATATGCTACTTCCAGTATCAGAGGCTGTATGCTTATGTACACCAGTTGCTGGGGAATGTGGGTGGGGTGGGTGGATGTTGTTGCACTCATGTTCTGCTTGTGGTTCCCTGGTCGTCAGCTGGTTGGCCACTGTGTGAACAGAGTGCTGGACTAGATTGACCCTTGCTCTGATCTAGCACAACTTTTCTTATGCTCTCATGTATTAGTGGGAGCATTTGAATGCAACAATATCAGGTACAAAATATGTTCTACTATTTGCTTATCTGCCTTTGTCAGGTGAAAAGGTGGCCAAACCTAGTGGTAGGGGATTCCAGATTTCCCTCCCATGCATCTTGAAAATTATCTGTGGCAGTCACCTTGTCAGTTGTTTTATATTTCCTTCTCCTGCTGTAAAGATCCCCACATCTGCAGCCTTGCAGGGACGGCAATTCCTGACTTGTCTAGCCTTGAATTTATATAGCTGTGTTATGAATGGCACTGTAAGGAAGACCATTTCATGAGCAGCAGTTCATGTACAGCACATCTCTTTTGCAGCTGACATAGCAAATATATGAAGGTTGAAGAGTCATTGGAAAATTCACCTTCCTATGTGGACCCCATTCATTTCTTTTAAAAGTTCCCCATTCATTAAAAAATGGACTAAAATCATTCATAAGACTGCACAAGTAGTGGAAGAGGATCAAAGGATTTGAAGTACTATTTTCAATTAGATAGGCTGACCAGATAAAATCCAGGTCAGGGCTCGTGTAACTTTAACAGTTGTAGAGCAAAGGGAATTAGTTCCTGGTGATATTCCCTCTTCATCACAACAGTTACAGTTGCAGGCACTATACTAGAGTGACCATATACAAAAGAAGGCAGGGCCCCTGCAACTTTAACAGTTGTGATGAAGAGGGAATTTCACCAGGAACTAATTGCATACAAATGACACTGGCTGAAATTCCCTTTGCTCTACAACTGTTAAAGTTACATGAGCCCTGACCTGGATTTTATCTGGTCACCCTACAATTAGATCAATTATATATAAGGATGGAGTATTGTGTGATACTTTAAGATTGACTAAAGAGTAAGGAAAGGCAGACTGTATTTTGGGGGTATCCCTGTTTGTTCCTAACAATGCCTTGCCTCCCCCATTGCTTTTTCTACCACACTCTTTTCCTTACTCAACATTTGGAAAACCGTATAATTTAGGCTGACCATATGAAAAGGAGGACAGGGCTCCTGTATCTTTAACAGTTTCATAGAAAAGGGAATTTCAGCAGGTGTCATTTGTATATATGAAGAACCTGGTGAAATTCCCTCTTCATCACAAAGTTAAAGCTGCAGAAGCCCTGCCCTCTTTTCTACATGGTCAAGAGACAGGGCTCCTGCAGCTTTAACTGTTGTGATGAAGAGGGGATTTCACCAGGTTATGAATGCATACAAACAACACCTGCTGAAATTCCCTGTCCTTTGCAACTGTTAAAGATACAGGAGCCCTGTCCTCCTTTTCATATGGTCACCCTATATAATTTCCCCCCCAAATGTAGGTTGCTTTACATCATGAGGGACTATGAAAGATATGGATTAGCTTGGTATTTTCTACAGTTCACAAATTCCTTCCCGAACAAATAAACAAGTATAAAGGTGCATTCCTTAATATGAGACAAGCCCACAGAAGTTTTAGTTTGTGTGTGTTAACAGATTTCAATTTGTGTAAATATTTTTGCAAAATCTTAAACTAAAAGCAGTGACAACTACAACTCTGATGAAAATTGGCTGGGAATTGCCAACATTGAGAACCACATTGTATGAGTGGTGCAAGATACCTCTAACTGATTTGGGGTGATTCTCCCTCCCACTACAACACATTAAACATATTTCAAAATGTTCAAAAATGTTCTGTAGTCTCTCCTGACCATCTGAAGATGCTTTTTGGTACAGGGGCTGCAGTAGGAGATGAGAAAAGGAGAGATTCATGAAATGAACTACTCTTCCACTGAGCCACAAAATGGCAGCTCAGCTTTTTTCATAAAGGGCCTTTTAGCCCAAATGGCAGCTGTAGAGAAGCCAATTTATGCAAAATTATGGATGTAACTGGTATAAATAGGAGAGGAATTGAAAATATAACTGCCAATATTATACTTCCCTTATGCAAATCAATGATGCAACCTCACATGGAATACTGTGTAAAGTTCTGGTCACCATACCTAAAAGAAGATATTGTGACATTGCAAAAAGTGCAGAAAAGGGGCAACTAAAATGATCAAGGGGCTGGAGCAACTCCCGTACAAAGGAAGGTTACAACATCTGGGACTCCTTAGCTTAGAGAAAAAGTGAGTAAGGGGAGAGATGATAGAGGTGTAAAAAATGATGCATGATGTGGACAGAGTACATGAGACATTTATGTAAAATTGCAGATGCCTATAATTTTACACAAATGACCCCTTTACGGCTGTCATTTGCACAAAAAGGCCCTTTATGGAAAAGGCAGAGCCACAATTTTTACATTTGGCTAGAGGGTGGGAGGTTGCACGCCACTCACCAGGCACCCATGAACCACCTTGAGGGCTCAGCTCAAGTGGCAAGCAGGTGTGGGCAGGGGGCAGGAATCTGGCGAGCAGAATTGAGTCCGTCCATCCCAATGCTTGCGCTATGTTGTATTTTACATATAGGTGTGATGAATTTTATATGATACCTTTAAAGATTCTGTCTTGCATATTTCAAGGGATACTGTAAGTTTTAGAGGAACTCATAGTTGACCATTTAGACTTTTCAGTGGTTTCCTCTTGTGGAATCTGGCTACCGAATTGTAAATTTAAATATATAGTAGTTGTGAATGAAATCACAGGTAGAATATGAGATTAGATATCACAAAATTCTTTCTCAGTTATGAATTAAAACCTCAGCAAAGAAAAACCTTAATTAAGGAAAATTATCAGGGGTAGTGAAAAGGCCTTTTATTTGTAAGCAAACATCTGCTGCGAGCTGTCCTCCACGGAGTGTAGAGAAAATGCCTGATGGCTCATGTTTATACACTGTCCATATGCTATTCTTAAATAAGGTAAATAGTAGCAATAACACCTTACAGAGTTCACATATATGCATTTATAAGTATTCATGTGACTTTTTTTTATTCCAAATGATTAACAATTTGATCTTCAGTCAGACAGATGTTAGGATGTGTACACTTTAATTAATGAACAATTAAGTTAATTATTGCACCGGCATTTGTTCCTTGCGACTGGGGCTACCTCAAAGCTCATTTCCGGGTCCAAGACTGGCATGTTTTGCCTGCTGTGGTATATACCTTATATCTACAACTGCTCAGCTGGCAGCACAGACTTTTTGCATTATAATTTTAAAACAGGAATGTTCTTGAAAGAAAACCCCGTGCTTTCAGAATGCTTAATATATGCAGCTTGCTTTAGCAGATAGTCTTTTCTGCACAGTGACTTCAGTATCAGATGGACCATATTGTTGCCTATGAAAGTTCAAACCACAATATCTCATTTTTATGTTGGATAGTAATAAATTACCGATGAAAAAACAAACAAAACCTAAAAAACAAAATCTTATACATTACCAAAGCTACATTTCTTAGATGCACATGGAACAACACAGAGAACTTAATTTTCTTGCTTAGTGATACTTGCCTTAAGCTAAACAGGTTTAATAATTCTATTGACAATGATCCTATCCCTGTGAATTTTTATAAAAATTAAATCTCTTGGAGACTAAATTATTGGCATGGATCCAAAGGTACTCTTGAGGAAGCAGAAGCCACATCCAGTAGTAGAACCTGGCTTCCCTGATTTCCTCCCAGTCCACACCATTCTAGAGGAGCCTCTAAGCACCATGTGCAGCTATTTATTTATTTATTTATTTATTCGTTTATTATTTGCATTTCAACACAAGTAGCACCCCCACAGGTGACTTGCAATTAAAATTTAAAACATTTTAAAAACTTTAAAACATCACCTATCACAGAATTGAGACACACACACCTTTTGAGGTGGCTGTGATCTTCACTTCTTTTCCCTCTGAAAGTACAACTGTAGATGGAATCATGCCACATGCCACTATAAACCACTTAGGACTTATATTGTTTCATTCCCTACCTCCCCAGGCAATGTTTGGTTGGTCTTGTACTATTGGTTTTACGTGTTTTATTTACAAATATACAGGGACAACATAAGTGTATGCAAATAGCAAGCACCCCATTAGCACGTGCATCCCTATCAGACACTAGGTTTGTCACCCCATAGAAAGAGAGTTACCCAGAACCATTCCACAAGATGCCTGCCCTCCTTCTGACACTATTTCTGTTTGCTCCAAAACAAACAAACAAACAAACATCTGGATTGGATCCGATGCTATCATTTCACTGATGGAACTGCTTCTGTCAGCAGAAATGAGGATGGGTGGGTGGAATTCCCCCTTCTCCTTAAGCACCCTCAAAATCTGCTCCAGGGGCTGGGAAACTGTATGGAGCAGATTTTCAGGTGGTGTATTGGATTTGGTTTTGCAAGAAATGGCAGACAGTCAGGTGCGAATTTACCCAAAGTCATGTGCTGTGCCTAGTAGTACAAGTATACTAATTTGCTAGAGCAGGTGGCAATTTTTATGATTTTACAGTTGGTTCTTAGAACTGTATTCACATGCAGCGAAGGCCATGCTTTTTGCACCTAACAAAATGCACAGTGGTTGCTTCACACAGAAGCTGTACGGTTTGTACCTTCTGGCTGATAAGGATTCTGCGAAAAACTTCCTTTGCTGTCAAGAGATAACGTCTTCCCTTCTCCTTCTGGGTGAGGGGAGGGTATGTGCATGTGTGTCTTCTGATAGTTTGAACTAGGTGATGAGACCAGCCTTATAAAATCCTGAGCAGATTGGCCTGTTACCGGTTCTCATCTGAGAGGGGTGGGTGGGCATGCCACCTATTTAGATAAACATCACTGGGATGGAGTTCGTCACCTCTTTGAGAACCAGGATGATTGAATTGAGAGTTAAAGACATGTAAGCTTTCTTTGCTTTTAGTCCCTACATCCATTTCCCATCAATAAGCCTTAGCATTAAGAACATAAGAACATAAGAAGAGCCATGCTGGATCAAACCAAGGGTCCATTTAGTTCAGCACTCTGTTCACACAGTGGCCAACCAGCTGTTGACCAGGGACTCACAAGCAGGACATGAGTACAACAGCACCCTCCCACCCATGTTCCCCCAGCAACTGGTGTATATAGTCACACTGCTTCTGATACTGCAGATAACAAATACTCATCAGGACTTGTGGCCATTGATAGCCTTCTCCTCCAGGAATTTATCCAACTCCCTTTTAAAGTCATCAAAATTGGTGGCCATCACTACAGTAGTGAGTTCCATAGTTTAACTATGCACTGTGTGAAGAAGTCCTTCCTTTTATCTGTCCTGAATCTCCCACTAATCAGCTTCATGGGATGACCCTGGCTTCTAGTATTATGGGAAAGGAAGAAAAATGTCTCCCTATCCACATTCTTCAAATATGCATAATTTTGTACACCTCTATCATGTCTCCCCTTACCCTCTTTTTTCCCAAGCTAAACAATCCTATATGTTTTAACCTTCCCTCACAGGGGAGATGCTCCAGAACCTTGATCATTTTAGTTGCCTTTTCTGCACTTTTTCCAACTCTATAATACCAGAACTGCACACAGTATTCTCAGTGTTGTCGCACCACAGATTTGTATAAAGGCAGTATGATACTGGCAGTTTTTACTCTCAATTCCTTTTCTAATAATACCTAACATGGAGTTTGTCTTCTTTACAGCGGCTGCACATTGGGTTAACGTTTTCATCGAGTTGTCCACCGTTATTTCACACAAATGGACTTGAATCATATTGCTATCCTAAAATCTGTTTAATGTGTGGATCCTTGCTGGATCAGGCCCCAGTTTTAAGATCTTTGGCATAGTCGGCAGGACACCATTGTTTAACCCATTGTTTCTTCATGAACGCATACTTGCACTCTTCTTTCAGCAGCTGGAGGAGGCAGATACACCACCTTATCAAAGCTCAGATAGCTGTCCTATATAACACACTCAAGAGAAAACTGATATAAAATAAAATTCCCAGCAATGGCCTCCTATAAAGAGACATCCAAAGACCATTACACAGTATTAAGTAGGGATGGCTAGCTTGACATAACAACAGCAGTGACCATTGTGTTTGCCCCTAACTGCATCCCAGGCTATTCAGATAATGTATGAAACCAGAACATCAAGTGGTGTGACAGATGTCTGTCAGATCCAGATTGATAGCATTATGGAGGAAAACCATTGTAATCTAGGATTTATTTTATGAGCCCTCCTATGTTCCAGGAGCCTCTTAAATAATTCATGGGAGTTCTACTAGTAACTCTTGAATACTAAATATGGGCCAAAGGCTTTTGTAGAATCTTGCTCTACTAAAGCATCTGAGATGGCTTCCTATCTTTCCAAAGGCAGAAAGTCAACTAGGGATAGCAAAGAGGTGAGGTCTCTAGTGTCCTCCAATTATGCCGCTTAAAGAGAACAACACCTGATAAGATTACTTACTTACCAAAAAGATTAGGGAGAAGCACTGGGCACACACACACTGATCCTGTTCAGATGACAGTGTGTTAAAGCATTTTGAGCTAAACATTATGGCTTAACACATCATCTGAACCTTGAGTTGGCGTGTTGAGTGAACCATTCCTAACCATGGTGGTTAAATAACCATGGCTTAAAAATGCTCACTAACCATTTGCTGCAAAAGAGTTAGTGGCCTAACTCGTGTTGTCTGAACAGGCCTTATCAGTTTTCCTAATAGTGAAAGGGAGGTGACACATTAGTTGTTGTGTTTACAGTAGTAGGTAGTAAACACATATGCAATGGGGATCCATGTAGCATTTAAGACTATTCACTGAAAAAAATATGACAACAGTCTGAGGCTAGCCCCTCAAATTCACATTCACTTAGGGATAGGTGAGAAATTTGCTCTGGATTTACACAATTTGTATATTCCGAGCACTTCAGAGAACCGAGTCAGAGTTGCATTCCAAAATTCAATTTTGTGAACTTTCCTGTGCAGCTAGCCACTATAAAAATTCACACATTAGAGGAAAGTGAACACAAAATGTGTATATTTGATAGACGTATGTACAAACCAGCATTTCAGCAATGTAAATTGCTTGGAAAAATACATTTTAAACAGCATACAAAGTTGTGTACATTAGAAAAAAGTACAAATTTTCATATGGATTTTAAAAAACAAATAAATCACAAGTTCTTTTCAAAATGAGACAGAACTAGCTTGGCTTAAAACAAATGGCAATCTAACTGAGACCAAGATTGACAGACCCTTCCATCCCTTCATTCAGTCCTAGAAATGAAACAGATACTTTACAAAAAAGCAAAGATCCACCCCATCCATTCCTGCAACTCAGCACACTAAGAGCACAATTCTGTGCATGTTTAGGACAAGTTGGGAATTGTAGGACTTTGTCTAAACATGCATAGGATTGCACCCTAAACTCATATGTGCTTTTCTTGATTCTTGAATTTTCTTGAATGAATTTAATCCATATAAGGTCTGTATGCCATGAATGAATCAGCCCATAATAAAGTTTAAAAGATTACCTAGCACTTGTCATAAATGTCTTGGTTTTACCTGTAAGATAATCAAATATATATTTAAATAGTGACTGTCAGAGGCAAGGCTGATTGGTTATTATTCAAGTAAAATATGTTTAAGTTTCAAAAACAAAAACAAAATTACACAGAAAAATCTAAAGAAGTAATAAGAATTCTAAATAGAAAATATTATCCTCGTGGGAAGCTTATGAATAAAAAAATATTCAGTGGGAAAACTGAAATCAATTTTACTTTTACTACTCTGTCATTCGAAACACATATCACAGTATTAAAGTAACCACCAGCTTGGGCACCAAGGCTCTGGAGATTGCAAAGGTTTATGTTGTGCCTTGGGCTCTTGCATGAGGGAATGAAAGCCTTGTTTGTTATTACAGTCAATAATGAGGAGTCAGACGTCAGCTTCACTGCATATTGTTTGGAGCTAATTCCACTAGAAGATAAGCCTTCCTTAAGACGCAAAGCACTTTTTCATCCTACAATATGAACATTTAATATTTGGAAATATTATTTCATATGAAACCATTATACACAATTGTTGCAGCCTGATGAGTGTATCATTTAAATTTCTTAATTACTGCAAGAAACATTGTCAATAGTATAACATTTTCGAGAGATTAGCTTTTAACAATAAGAGCCTTTGTGGCAGCCTGAACATCCTTAAAGGGTTTCATCTATTTTGCATTAGTATATAGCCCAACCACAGTGTTCATAAAGCCAAAAAAGGGAACATGTTTAAATAGCATAATAATAATCATACTGAGGAAACAAATGAAATTGAAAGGCTAAAGAAGCAATTCCGGTTTGTTTGTTTGTTTGTTTGTTTGTTTAAAAAAAAGCTCTACAAAGGTATGTTGAGAATGAATGATAACTGATTTAGCCCATCAGGCTATTTCATGTGGCCTGGATCTTTTATAAACCTGATAAGCACATGGAGCATTACAGTGCCCAGGTAAATGTGTATATGATCCTGTGTACAGCTACTAAGTAAAATCACTTTTACCCTAGCACTCCTTCCAAAACCCAAGCAATTGAGACATGCAATAGCCTCTGGGGGGTCTTGGAAAAAATGTAATCATGGCACTATGAACTAAATTGTCTCAATATGGCAGGTGGTATAAATAAAGCCACTTGCAATATTTGCATCAAAAACTGGACTTCTTTCATGGGAATAACACCTAGTACCCCTTTCAAAATGAAAACATTTGAATATTATAGACCAAATTTAAGTACCCCTTGACTTGAAAAGAACACTTCAGGATGCTCTGGGAGCCTGTTTTATCTCGAATGAATCCTGAACTGGGGATCTTGGTTTGTCATTCCCAAACAAACCAGGGCATAAGCCAAGAACAAAACCCGACTTGCAATCATCTATTGTGAGGAAAATGGCATACTAAACAATCCTTTCCCTGTTTATTTTTTGTTTGTTTGTTTTCGTTTTTAAGAGACATGCTGATTGGCAGGAGCAAAGTGGGAACAAATGGCCTTTGTGTACCAGCATGCAACTTGTTCATAAGCCAGAATACTTCAGAATACTGACTTAGCGTTCTGTGTTTATACAGTCAGTAACAACGATCATGAGTTTAATTGCAAAATAACAGACATTTGAATATTACAGAAACTCTTAGGAAATATTTAGTAATAACCTGGATCTAAGGGAAATGGCTGTGTCCTGTACCAAAGACATATTATCAACCACTATGCAATGGATTTTTTTTTTCCTGGACGGAATTTATTTATATTTATTTTGAGTGCTCTTTCAAAGAAGAGATATAGACTTATATCTTCTGCTCTGAGCCTGTCCTCCTTCAGGGGTAGTGGAGGAAGGGCAAGCATTTTGCTTTACTTTGAAGTGTTAGTGTGCAGGAGATGAAAGCAGCTGCATCATTGTCTTTGATGTTTTTGATACTGAATTTCTCATTTGATTTTTTTCTTTGTAGACGTTCAGAAAGTAGATTTACTACTTCAGTCAACTTCACACTAGATTTCCACTAGGTACTTAGCCTGTAACGTACCCAGATTTTCCTTTTTTTTTTTTAAAAAAGTTTGCTTTGCCACTCTCACCCACCCAAATTCTTACTGCATCAAGTGAGTTATAACCTTGCTATCTTCTTCCTCTTCTTCTTCTTCTTCTTCTTCTTCTTCTTCTTCTTCTTCTTCTTCTGGCTTCATAATTCATTATCAAGAAAGCATAAGTCCACTTTTGTTCAGCAGGAAACTATTCCAATAATCCTGTATGGATAACTGATTTCCCACAGTGATTACACACTAGGCATAAACTGCATATTTTTGTCAAGAACCACTTCAGTTTGAGTGCTGAGTCATGAAAATCTGCACAAGTGAGTATCTAATGGGACTAGCAGGTCAACAAGGATGCAGTACACACACAAACACACACACACCCCACACACAAGGAAGAGCATATTAGATATCTGATGATTACTGATTATGAAGTCAATGCTAGGAATTGTGTTGTGAATGACCCAATTGGGCTACCTGTGGATGCCTCAGCTGGGCTACTTGTATCCAGTTATTTTAATTTTGAAATTTAGTGACTATTAAACATTTGACAGATATCCGTACTACTGCTTTGAAATGGTTTAAAATGGTTTTGAGAATTGTTGGGGCCCAACACACACTCCATATACAGTTTTCAAAACGTTTTCAAAGTGTTTTGTCCTGCGTATGTAGATAGGCTCTTTATCTAGAAGCAGCAAGGGGAATGGTGGCCGTTATTGGAGGACTGAGGGCTGGGAATGTGTGTGCAGAAAAAGGCTGAAAAGGAAAAAAAATCCCTCTTCTTTGTCCCTACCCCTGGCACACCCCATTATCACTCATCCTAAAGTTTACTCTCACACAGGTTCCCTCCCCCCACCACTATCATTCACGGATGGGTAAATACACTTGAAATCAATTTTCTTTACAACATTCTCTATCCCCAGCTATACTTTTTCTCTTAGCTCCCAACTTCCACACTTTCTATATCTGGCTATACTTTTGCTCCTAGCTCCCTATTTCCACACCTTTTCCTTTACGTGGAGGTGGTGGAGTGGGGAGGGGGAGGGAGTGATCGAATACGCTTCAGGGAGAGATGTTGTTCTATCAAGGGCTGATTTATTCCACTTGCTCCCTACCCACCTACCTGGACTCTTTCAAAGAAAGGCTGGAGCTGTAGTTGGGAGGCAGGGCTTCCAGGGAGAAATGCTGTTCCATCCAAGACAATCCCCCCTTCTGCTCTATCCTCCTGCCTAGGAAGCCTTATATAAGGAGCCATGGGTTATTCCAGCTGTCCACTGGCATTTTTGCCCATGGGTTTTTGTGTTTAAATGTGTTTTAGCATTTTGTTGAGTTTTTTTTAAAAAAGTTTTAAATAGTTGTTTTGATATTTATGCATTAAACCTGTGCTTAGTGCATTGTTTGAATATTGTACTTGTATATTTTTGTGAGCTACCATTTATGGGAAGAATGGGCCCTCTTTGTTGCCATTCTCTCTTCTGGAGCATCTGGGACAGTGCTTGCCTTCATTCAAACTATTTGGCACAGAGGGACGACATTTCCCATAATGCAGTTTTGCTTGGCCATGCCAGGTGTAGTTACAGGCCTCAGCTGAGGCTGAAGCCTCAATAGTAAGTACTGGGCCCTTGCATCACAGAATTCTGATGAAAGGGAGTGCTTACTGTAATTTGGGCTACAGCATTCTCAGGAACGTGTAGGCACTGACACATGGCAATGATATCTGGGGCTTTTCCAAATCTGTTTTTCACCCGTGCAGACCCAGGACCAAACCTAGGTCAAGTCCAAAATGGATCTGAAGTGCTCCCCCTGAATCCCCTAAACTAATCCTATTCCTAGTTTAATCTTGAATCTAAATTAATATCTCAGGTGCCTGAATTCCAGGTTATTTTGAATGGACGGGCTGTGTGTGGCTGTTTATCCATCCAGCTTCCTACCCATCCACCCAAGTCTGGTTTAGTGCTCCCTGCCCATTTATGCATCCAGATTTGCAGAGACTGTACTTATTCCTCTATCTGAACATGCATACGGAGTATTGCACATGTGTACAGTGGTGCACTCAGGTGAATTTTAGTGAAGTTGAGGCTCCAGTCAGGAGGCCGTCGAATGGAACAGAACTGACTTAGCGTCTTCAAAGCTAATATGCATTGCCAACTAAAGAGGGGGAGGGGCTCATTATGCCACTGAGTTTACAGTCTAAAATTATCTAACTGCACCCCCTGAATGCATGCACATGCATACATACAAACATATGTGTGTGCACACACACAGTCTTACTGCCTAATATTTTTATTAACACGCAGTAGCTAAAGGAGTTTAAATAATTTTGAATACTGCTGCTGGATTGTTTTCTACCCCAGGTAACTCTTGAAGAGTTACTCCTTTCCCTTTGATCTTGCTAATTAAAAGTGGTTACACTTACAATTATTTGACCTTTCAGTGTAAGACTCTGCACTATTAGTTAACTCAATAACCTTTTAAAGTAAAGCTATGCCTGGAGGAAGAGATTCCAGCTTTCACATTTTGTAGGCACCTGACATTACAGCCGGCTTTCTATTTCCAAACGTTCAGAATAATAGATATTAGTGTTACCGTATCAATTTATAAACCTTCTTAATGTTATTTTCCCAAAGTTCCTTAACCATTCAATGTTATTTCATTATTAGAAGTCTTCGTGGGAGATGCTAAAGGCTTTGTTGAATCTCTCCTGATCTGGCTATAAATACATATCACTCAGATGCCCTTTAAACTTTATATTAGACATGTGGAGGTGCTTTTTCCATAGGTGTATCATAGTGCTAGATTAATTTATATTACCATGTGGTTATTGAAACCATATGGTTTTCTCCCATGGCATCAACTCTTAAAAAAAATTATGCCCATAACAAAAGAAAATCTCCAGCACAGCAATAGTGAAATAGTATGCAGCACTTTCTGGCATCCATACTAACGCCACTGAACCTGTGGAATATGCAACTAGATCATGTTCATTGTTCCTGTCTCCCAATTCTGTGCATTCAGGGAAAAGTGTGAATGGGAAGCAACACAACTGTATGCATTTTGGCTCTGTGTGTGCAATTGTGAATCTGGTTATGGAAGTGTTGATGATTGCATAGAAGAGCTTAAGTTTGTACAAGTAGAGCTCTATTCTTACATTCTGCTGAATGCTTGGAGGTCAGGTGCAATCTCATTCCCACCAACACACATTTAATGAATGTTAACTGCCCCCTTTCCTTCAAAGTCTTAGAGTGAGAGGCACACAGAACTTGGCACCAGGGCACCTGCCAGTCTGAGTCTCCCACAGCCATTGTTACCTTCCTCTATTGCCCGGGTTCTGCTATAGCTCAGGTACTTGCCTTTGGCCAGTGCCACCCATGCTCCTCCTATGCAGTGAACGACCCCCCCCCCCCAATTGAGCTGGAGAGGTTGATGGCCATGTTACTTTATCAGCTGAACTCAGAGAAGTCCAAGTCCAAGACCAACCTTCAAACTACATAACTCATTTAAACTGAACGCAGTTTGATTGAAGCCAGTGGATTGAAGCCAGATACACTTTAAAGAAAAAGTGACCTTCGGATCGCAGCTTAAATTACTGATCCCATGATCCTAGTTACTCTGGTGTAAGTCCCATTCAATGGCCCTTACTTCATAGGTGCATAGATCGCAGCCTTTCGATAAATAGTGGGAAGGAACACCAGTTCAACTTAATGCTGAGCAAAAACATATATGCCAGTAATAATAATAAAAATAAGTAAAAGGTTGTTTACATAGTCAAAACATAAATGATTATGGCTTCAATCTTTCCCTTCACTGAACACAATGGTACTTCCAAGTAAGCATGAACTGTACCAATGAGCTCTGGGCAGTCTTTGGATGGGGTTGCATTCCCCCTGAAGGAGCAGGTTTATAGCTTGGGTATTCTCCTAGAACCATCTCTGTAACTTGAGGCTCAGGTGGCCTCGGTGGCACAGAGAGCCTTCTACCAACTTCGGTTGGTTGCCCAGCTATGCCCTTATCTGGACAGGGATAACCTGACTTCAGTTGTCTATGCTCTGGTAACCTCCAAGTTGGGTTACTACAATGCGCTCTATGTGGGGCTGCTTTTGAAGATGGTTCAGAAGCTGCAGCTTGTGCAACATGCAGCAGCCAGGTTGCTAACAGGAACCAGAAGGTTTGAACATTTAAGACCGACTCTGGCCCTCTTGAATTGGCTGCCTGTACATTTCTGAGCCTGATTCAAGGTGCTGGTTTTAACTATAAAGACTTACACGACTTGGGACCACAATACTTAACGAAACACCTCTCCCGACACAAACCTACCCATACACTATGATCAACATCTAAGGTCCTCCTCCGGGTGTCTACTCCAAGGGAAGCCCAGAGGATGGCAACAAGGGAGAGGACCCTTTCAGTGGTGGCCCCCCAATTTTGGAATGATCTCCTTGATGAGGCTCACCTGGTGCCAACATTGTTATCTTTTCAGCGCCAGGTCAAGACTCTTCTCTTCTCCCAGGCATTTAACAGCGTATGTTGAGGGTTTTGTTGTTGTTGTTTGACCCAGAATAGTTGTTTTAAATGGATATTGTATTTATAATCTGTTTTATGCTTTTTATGCTTTTTAAATTTTGTATATTGGTTTTTTAATGTTCAATGTTTTTAATTTTTGTAAACCGCCCAGACAGCTTTGGCTATGGGGCGGTATATAAGTGCAATAAATAATGATGATGATGATGATGATGATGATGATGATAATAATAATAATAATTCGCATTTTGTCTTGGGCAGGAAATTGGTACAGCCATAGAACATTGTAATGCTGGGAAACATACATAGTGCATCAATAAATAAAAACTAAATTATAAACACCTAATTCTAAAAAAGGTAGAATATTCAGACCATTGAGAGAGACAGAATGTGCTCTAAAGGAGAGACTATAAAAAAATAAAAAAAATAAAAAAACCCAAACAAGTGAAAATTAAATGTGGCAGAAATTATTAAACAGCAAATATTTAATATTAGGGTTGTTTAATAATAGTGTTGTTTCTGTTTACTTGGGGAAAAGAGATCTGCTTTGCATACATATATATGATAATAGCTTTTTGTACTGATATTATGTTGACTTCACTTAAATACCATGGTAGGCAGAGGATTCCCCCACCACCACCAACCCCCTCAAATTAGAAGTTCATAACAGAGGTCTTATTCCTAATGAAGCATATTTTCAGGGAGAGAATTTTGAGTGCAGAAATGGCATTTAGACTGAGTAACATGGAGATGTACATTATTGGAATGGGCCTTACATTTATATTAGGCGGAACAACAAAATTACGTGGCAAATTAGGACTTTGGTTCTTCTTCCCCAACTTGCCTAGGGTACCCAGGTACCCAGAAGGGCGGCAGGGGGGATGTGTGTGTGTGTGTGTAATCTAATCCATTCTAATTAGCATGGATTGGGATGATTTTCAAAAAAAGATATTATCTATTTTTTTTTCTCGGAGCAAAGTTGCACTTCACAGTGACTCTTATCTTCTTGCATTCTAAGGTCCCCGGTACGCAACTTCATCCTCTTTATAATGAAGCCACTCCAAGAAAATAATAACCTCTGTATGAGAGGGCCTCCAGTGTAATTGGTTTGAAAATAAGCTATGTATCAAATTGACAGAAGCTTTTATCCATGTGTAAGTATTTATATACAATTTCAAAACCAGGAAAATGGATCATGTACAGAGAGAGGAAATATACTGGTTCCTAACTGGATTTATCGCATGTTTAGGTTAGGATGGTTGAAAATTCCAAGAGTCTTTATTTTCTATAGAAGACACATGGCACACTATTTTTGATTAATAAATATGATCTGAGAGTACTAGAAAAATGAAAACACTATGGCAGGCTTGAAGCAACCTGGAACAGACTGCTTTGGATGACATGAAATTGCAAAATGGAATTTTGCTCTGTAGGAAAAAAAAGGCTACTACTAGATTCTTTGCTCTTTCCAACAGTTTGTTTGGTTTGTCTCATGTTGCCCTAACTCTCGCCCCCGTCACATCCAGCCTTTAATAAGAACTGCTCGCATGAGCAAAAGCAGGACAATCAGCAAGCAGGGAGCGCATGACTACAAGCAGAGAACACAGCAGCCTTTGAATAAATGTGAGGGTGATCTGAATTTCCCTTGCCTGAATTAGCAAGCAGAAGGTTCCATACCATCACAGCACCAGTTCAATTACAGATGGGATTCAACAGGCAGTATCCAACAGAGTGCAACCGCTAATGTAAAGTATGTCACTCTAGCATAAACTACGCTACCACTATGCTAATAGTGCATTGTACAACACAATTTATGTTAGCGGTTCCGCCCCATTGGATATGGCCCAAAGGATGCATAAAAATGAGTTTTTACCTGAAAATTCTGGGGAAAAAACACAATTTCCCCCTTTACATGAACAGCTAGACAGATTGTGAGAAACTAAACATAACTGAATATAGGAAGTAACATCACCTCCATTTTGCCAGAAAAGGATAAAACTTGGACAACAATTTACCAAGTGGTAAATTAATACAGTGAACATACAACCATATGGGGAAATGGGTGTTCTTCTGTGGCATGTGTCCATCTATTTGAGGAAAACTTTCCAGACATCCATAACCAATCAAAAATTTGAGAGTGCAAAACAGTGATAACATTCCCCCTGTACTGCAGGCCGTGCAATGATTGAACATAAGAAGTGCCATACTGGATCAGACCAAGGGTCCATCTAGTCCAGCACTCTGTTTACACAATGGCCAACAAGCTATTGACCAGGGACCCACAAGCAGGATACAGTGCAACAGCACCCTCCCACCCATGTTCCTCAGCAACTGGTGTTCATGGGCTTAATGGAGGTAGCACATCAGGACTATTAGCCATTGATAGCATTCTCTTCCAGGAATTTATCCAACCCCCTTTTAAAGCTGTCCAAACTGACATTTGACATGGATGTGTGCCCATGAGGTAAATTGTCATCTGCACTCACTAAACTGAAAGCTAATTTGGAAACAATCAAATTTTTCTTCTTACTTTTCTGATATACAATGTATATTACTGGTTGCTAATTTCTCTTAGAATGGTGCGTGATACCACAACTCCTGAAAATCTTTCCCTATGTTTTTGTTGCTAAAAGGGAATGGTTTCTTTGGGTGCTGGAAGCAATTAGATCCTAATTTAGGGCAAGCACCAAGTGAAAGCTGGTTGGACTTGACAACATTTTGGGGTCACACTTAAGCCATTTGAGCTTTGTTAAGATTTTCATTCATATTATTCAAGTCAACTTAAAGTGCAGAATCTGAGCTTCTGGAAGGCCCTCTTTAGTAATGTTCAATATACTAACAAAAGGGGGGGAAAAGTTGTGTTTGGGGACTTTAAAGTGAGTCCCGCAATTGTAAAGCTTACTGTTGTTGATTAAAAAGGTGTCTGGAACAATGTTAAATAACACTTCTGGGGTTAAATACTGCAGTTTCTGAGCAAAGAACCCAGGAAAAGAGCCAACTGTTGTTGATTTCCCACAATACATCGCTCTGACCATCTGTGTGAGAGATAATGTTCTCTTAAGAGAAGAAACAATTACTAAGGAAGAGAGTTCTGGAGTCAGTATTGATATGTATTTTGTTATATGTATTCACAGTCTCCTCAAAAGCCCTCCTGAGCAGATGATGTTAAGATGAAATGGTGGTGTGTAAAAAACAAAAAACAGCACACATGCATAGACATGAATCCAGTACAGGAACAGTAAATGCTGTTGATTATCTGTTGAATGTTTTTACTTATTTCTCACACACTTCCCAGGCCTATGCTTTCAACTATTTCAATTAGCTTTGATTATGAAAATAAAAAAGGAATACATACCTAAACAAACAAAACAATAATAAAGATACAACACTTGGTCATTGTTTTGAAAAGTCATTATCCAACAGATTGTATGCATTAGCAAGCTGGCATAGCCTAATCTTGGATACGTCTTGTATTTGAACAAGTTTATGGCAAGCACTTTTTACCATGCACTGTTACATGATTACATGCCAAATTTTTGAGTGGCTGCTGATTATTATATTATATTTATTTATTTATTTACCACCTTTTTCCCAGAGCTGAGACTCAAGGTGGTTTACAAGATTAAAATATGGTTCTTGACATGTTAGATTAAATAATCCTCCTCCTACGATCTTGGCTGCTAGAGAGGTATGGTGTATAGTATCGCGTCAATTGCAGTTTGACCCATTTTCTCATGCAAAATTGACTTGATGGGGAAATCCAGATTTAAAAATTGGAAATAAAAATTGTGGAGGACTTGGATGGATAAGGCAATTTTTACTTTGGATCAATTAATAGGTTTAGATGATGAGTTTTTTACCATTTTCTGATTTGCGTGTTAAATATAGTTTACCTGCTATGGCTGAATGGTAATGCTTACAATTGCAATACTTGCTAAGATCTAGGTTTGGGCCGTCTACTTTGATGGCCTCAGATCCTCCATTACTGTTACAAACATTTATAGCAGCTGAGCAGACACGTCGACCGACAACTCATTTATATAAATATTTAGTAGTAGTAAATAAATAAATACAATACTCATAGTTTAAAACAGGATTGGAATTGAGAATTGGAGTGTCTATTTTGCCCAATCAATGGACTGTTGCTTTAGAGACTGAATCTGAAGTTTCTATGGATCTTAGGCAATGTCTTATTCAGCAAAAAAACCTATTCCCACAATATCTTTTCAACAAGGGGCTATCTAACTTATATAACTGTTGGAGATGTAACACACCTAATGCTTCTTTAATTCATATGTTTTGGCAATGCTCAGCAGTCTCCTTTTGGGACAAGGTTAAAATAAGGATAACTCTTGTTCTGAATCAATCTTCAATATGGAAGGACGTGCATGTCCTTCTAAACTACCTGCCGGTCTCTTGGAAACTAACACAGGGTCAGCGCAAATGGATTTTCAGAGCCCTTATGACAGCTAAAAGACTTATACTATCATATTGGAAGGATAGTGCTTGCCTCCTATAATGCAATGGATTGAGGACTTAATAACCTTATCAACATTTAAACGGGTGATATACAGGCACAACTTGCGGATAGATAAATATATGGCTATATGGTCTGATTTATTTTGAAATTTATGCATAATTCTCTTGCTTTTTAAAAAAACATTTGATGAAAATTATGTCATTGCTGTATATGTAATGTGTTTTTTCCACACTTTTTTCACAATTTGTTTTTTATTATTCTGTTTTTTTAAAAAATATTCACAATAAAGGAAAAAGAAAAAAGATTAAAATGTGTACAATTAAAACATATAAATATAAATTTACAAAAGTTAAAATATAATTAAACCTGCAGTAAAACTAAAAACATTAAAAAAATTAAAAAACAGCAACAGATTATATATATATATATACACACACACACACACAGGCCCAGAGTAGTTCTAAAAGCCTGGAGCAGCCACAGAGAAGGTATTTCTGTTCTGTCTTTCACTACCTCAGGGTCAAACTAGATGTGATAGCAGGAAATTCATGATGGCATTGGAGTCTGGAAGATATGTAGATTTCATTGTATGCAGTTAATGGTCCTGCCATCTTTGTTGCACAATCACTACATTTGTAACACACCTAACACTTCCCTGCAACTGCATATTGCAGTAGGGGGATCAGTAGTAGAGTACAAGCTGTCATTCAAGGAAGCATGCCCACCTTTACTGACCACTCAAGAACCATGTTAGACTTTTAGGGGAATACCGGAATTCCCATTGATGACATGTGCACTTGGCTTTATTAGAAGGACCTGGATGCTTCAGGTTGGAAAATCTGTCAAGCTCATTCAGGTTTTCATTTTTGCACTACTAGGCTCAGTTCTGCCTCAGAATCCCCCCACCCCCCACCCCTGAAATTCGGACATATTTTTAATTCACATTTTTTCCATAATGTGTACATTTTGTGCAATTTTTTTTAATATGCAGTTTTGTACACATGTAACCATTGAATAAAACATTTTCCACATGTGCATATTTCCACAATGCAGATTTTCCATGAAACATTTTCAAATGTTTCCTGCATTTTTCAAATGTACACATTTCCATGCAAATTTTTCAAATCTCGCATAAAAATGTGAATCTAACAATTTTTTTACCCATCCTGATGAAATACAATATATAAAAGTGCAGTATTAATGTGCTACTATGTGGGCTATGTTCTAGGTATACCTAGAAAGTAAATAACCTATCAAGAGGTTTGCCATAGTGCATCTCAGTACTTTGTCAATTTTTATACAGTAATTTTGAACACATGGACACAACCAAGCTGGGGTCTGTCAAGACCAGTACTGTCTATTCTGACTGGAAGTTGCCCCACCCTCATGGATTCAGTCTTACTTCTGCTATGCTAGAACCTCTTTTATCTGGATAAATTAGGGAGTGAGCATGGAACCTTCTGTATGGAAACATCTGCTATACTACTGAGCTATGGTCTTCCCTTTATGGAAGGAAAATTACATTTGGTTGTTCGGCTTATGTCTTATCTGAGTTAAATATGAGAACAACTTGCTCCATTATATTCCCTCCCCTGACTGAAAAAAGAAGAAATAATAATGCTCCCCTCTTCTAACTATCTTGAAAGATTATACTGTTACATGATATGATGTAAAAACATTGTCAACATGTATGAAAAAGAAGAATTACCCACAGCCTTTGAAAAAACATATTTTGAATGATGCCCACAAAATTGAACCCATCTTATACTTTTATTAGAAGTATTAAAATACCAGAGTAATTTGAAGTCACTGTTCATGGAACTGTAGAATTCTCATAGCATTTGCATATATTTCATTTATGAGTTCTAAGTGCTATACAAATAAGCAGAGTTCCCCTTTTAATGGGGAGAAGTGATTTGTGGAGGTGAGCAGCCTGGCAGTGAAGGGAGAAAGGCTGGTAGGAGCAGCTGCACAACTTCAGCAGCAGCAGCATCTCCTTCCCAGGAGGGGACTGCTGAGCCACTCAGAGCATTGTTGGGGTGGAGCCAAAGAGGCAGAGTGAGATTTCTCCTGTGTTCTGCCTCCAGTTCAACCTGAGGCTCCTAAAGGCAGGCCTCCCATGCAGCTCCATGACTTGAGTGGAATCAGTTGCTGACTTCCCACTCACTCTCAGTTGTAAGATGTCTTGCAGTGGCAGAAGGAGTCACCAGTTAATGGGGCTGGGAATTTTTTTTACCTTTACACCAATAGGCAAAGACTGTGCAGAGTTTTTTTCCTTCTCCACTGCAAGATTAATTCCATTGCAAATAAGATGATCTGGACTATGAGTAAATTCTTTGTGGATGCTTCATTTCATAACATTTGTCACAACTTACGTAGGCATGACAGGCATTGGGCTGGATTCATTGGTGAAAGAGAGTTGGATTGGGTTCCCTGCTCCCCCATGGTGAGGATTCCCATAAGGGATCTTGGGGGATGTGGCACCAAGACCAGACCAGCATGGAGGCTGCAAGCTGGCCATGTCTGGGGTGGTGGAAAAGGGTTCATATTGGCTCTTCCAACCCTCCCCCCCCCCCAGTGCTCCTGGCATGTGGACCAGGAAGAGGAATCAGTCAGGAGGTGGGCTGACTGATGACAGGATCCATGTCCTATACTGCTGCCAAGACTATTCAAGTGAACCAAAAAAGTTGTGACCGATTTATTATCCCAGCTATGCCTGTGTGTTTATTTGTTTTTGTCTCTTTGCCAACTGGACCCAATTAAGTGCTGCCAACACAATAAATAAATATAAATACATAGTACATTAATGCATCAGATCTTGAAAAATCTGTTTTGTAGCACTTATATCCTTTTTTAAAAAAGAGACTACATATTTCCACTTCCAAGTAAGGAAAATAAATACCCCAACATATTTGCTTAATAAAATTTACTTTCTGCCTAAAATGGTAATGGAAAATTCTTATGCTATATAGTATTAATAAATTTTATGTAAGAAATGTATTTCCTGCTTTTCCTCTCCAAAAAGGAGTTGCTCAAAGCAGCTTATAAAATAGAATACTATTAGTATACTGGTACTGATATTAACATAACTCATGGTGTCTTTAGTGTGTGTGTGTATCTGTGTGTGTGTGTGTATAGAGGAACAATAGAGGATAAAATGAAGTTTCAACAATACTTTTTTATTTCTTGGGGCGATATGTGAGCTGTGGTTTCTGTAGTGCTTGCATGACCTCAAGCAGAACTGCCAAGGGAGTGACATAGAACAGGATGGATAAAAGAGATACAACATAAAAACAGTGAATCAAAACAACCATGAAATGGTGGCATTTTTGCTTTTCTGTCAAGTGTTATCTTGCATTTGGGAAGAGCACCTCAGGTTCTGGTGACAGGAAAGGCTAGCAGGGCATCAAGCTTACATGGATCTGTGTACTCTGTCAGTCCCTGCTACAGAAGTGACCAGAGTGCTTCTGCCTGATACAGTGGAGGATGATAGGAGTTATGCACGTTAGAAATCTACAGCTGAGCAGGAACAAAATGAATCCATTAAAGTGAATCACCCATGAAAAACTATGACACATTGTCCATGATACTTTGAAGTACTTCATATTTTTCTTCAGTATTCTATACTCTGAAAAGAAAAAGAGTAAACTGGTATACAAATGATCTTGTGATTGGACAGAGTCAAAGTCTCCACTGATGTAAGCCCACAGTTTGATTTGCATCAACAGCCATTTTCCCCATTGTTTTCTAGCAATTTCTGAGGCTTAGCTTTAGCCACACTATACTACAGTTGCCACATTCAGAATTTGCTACAAGATTATGCATCACATAGAACTGGGTTTGCTTTAGCCATCTTCAGATCATTTGTTTTTTTCTTTCTATTAGCTCGTTTGTGGACTTAGTTTGAAACTTTCATCAGCATTTTCTTTAAAAAAAGAAAGAAAGAAAAAGAAATAGAATGGCTGCCAAAGCCCGTATAATCACAGCACACTGTACAATATTTCCTCTTTTATTTTGTTCTACAAAACCATAAACTGTATAATGTTTCCCCTTACAGTGGGATGAACCTGGCATTTTTAAACAGCCCTGGATTAGCTTTTCTGTGTGCTCATGAAGCATTAAAGCTTTACTGTACAAAGCAGCTTGCTCTGACCTCTGCTAGGGAAAATAGAATAACTTCAAGCATGCCCTCTTAACTAATAGATTTTTCCATTTGTAATTCCCTTTACAAATCCCTCCCCTGTTACTTCCAAAGCTAAGCCTTGCCTTCTAGTCAATGCTTTACTGGATCACTAGTTCATTTCCTGAAGTTTATTTTTTATTTTTTATGATGGCATAGAGATAATTGGACCAATCAAATCAGACCTGACTTTTATTCTGTTGTTCTTTACTTTTAAATTGGCTCCAAGTTCCTTCTCCCTTTTAGTCAACATTAGGACAAAATGTGTAGCATCAAAAATGAAACATTGCTTTAAAACACGCACACTTACACAGAGTGAACTAAGCATACCAAGACATGATTCTCACATTACAGTTCTAATGCTGCCTGCTTTCGCTGCCTATGGTTGTGTTGGATAGCACAGGTGCTATCCAAGGTGCTGATCCCATTTGGGGCAGCAGTAAGGCACTTTGGATAGCTTCTTTAGAGTTCTGAATTGTTCTGACTGAAACTCAGGCAGGATCGACACTACTGCTTTAAAACGGTTTATAACTGTTGGGGCCCAGGACACATTTCATATACAGTTTTCAAACTGTTTTCAAAATGTCATATCCTGCTTGGCATCAATCTGTCCCCAGAATGCTTGGCGTCAATCTGTCCCCAGTTTCTGACTGAAACCCAGAATGGATACACTGTCTTACAGAAATAGGAGCCCCAGACTCCACAGATGATATAGACAAGTCTTCCTAAATATTATGAGAGAAGAACTCAAGAGGGGAAGGGCCAGAGCTCACTGACAGAGCACATGCTTTGCAGGCGTAATGTTCCAGGTTCTATTCCATCCAATCCTTGGGAACTTCAATTAAAAGAGCTGAAACAGCAGGGCAAAGAAATCTCTTAGAGACTTTGAAATTCAGCACCTGTCAAAGTAGACAACACTGGTTTAGCTGGACAAATGGTCTGACTCAGGCCAGCTTCATATGAATTACAGATGGTGCTTTCAGTGTAATGGCATGTCAATAACTGCATCCTTCTTCTGCCCAAAAACAAAGTTGTGGTGTTATCCAATGAATTCCAGCTGACTAGTAACTGAGTTGTGCACCAAAGCTATTTCTATGCAGATGGTATATATTTTCCCCATCACCAAAATCACAATAATTCTGGCTTTATCTCTGCCCACTGCTCACTTCCCCTTTTTCATGTTAAATGCCTGCAGTGACCTAAGGCTCATCAAACATTTCTCTGACAGGTTTACTTTAACAGGTTTATGTAAATCCAATTGCTAAAATCACAGGTAAAAAGTCTTAGTATTTTAACAAGACTGCTAAATAGATAATCACTCAATACCTGGTGCTCCTCAACCTGATTCCCATCATCTCCAATCAGCATGGCTATAATTGAGTGTTACTTCTATGTAGCAAAGCTATTTATTGCATATGCATGCAGAGAAATAACAGACATGCATGTACACTTGGTATTCCTACATAGAAGTAATGTACATGTAGGATATCATCTTGTGTGGTGGCCCTCAGAAAAAGAAAACTTAAAATGGGTGATTTTTTCTGATGTGTATAATGTTGAAATATACTTTAAACAACTGCTAAAGTATGATATCAAAAATATTTAGAATTTTAAATGTAATTTAGCTTTAAACACTAAATCAATTCCATGAACTTGTAATTTGATCCTGGATTATCGATAAAACTGCATCTAAATGTTTTACAACTCAATGATGGATGAATGCAATCTGAAACCTGTTTTAGAAAGTGATCTAGTGGAAATACGTTTCCCATAGTAAGAGTGGTGGCTGATAAGAACATGCATTTGGATAATAAGCAGGAAAAAGTCACTTCAGTACACCACATCACAAAAATCAATCAACACAATGCATTATCCACATGTTAATATATTCACTACATTTGACATTTACATTAATTGGAGGTAATGAAGAAAATATTTTTGTTGCTTGCTGGAGGAAGCTAAATGGGCTGGAAAGTTGGATGAATTAAACAATGAGTACATTCACTGTACACCTGTTCAGGGTGCTGTTGACAGCTTGAGGGTTTTATTAAGCACATGCATGGCAATACAAGAGCAAACAACCATTTTTTACACTCACAGGATAAAAGTAAACAGTTGATGCTATGTGCATGGCAGTTACTTTAACCACGGTGATGACAAATGCTTAACTAGCCCCCAAACGCCTCCACTTAGTCATGGCTTCTAGTTTTATTAATTATTTACAGATTGCTAGGTGCAAAGCTGGTGGAAAATGTCTTCCTTAGCTGTTTGATCGACAGTATAATTATACCGTGTTTTTGTTTTAAGCACTGTTATGCAGAATCATAATGCCATAAAAAGTAAATAGGAATTTTATGAGCGTTTAACTTTGACAAGGTCATGCTGAAGTGCACCAGAGAGGTGGCGTGAAAAACTATAGTCTTTATCATCCATGTCCTGTAAGTACAGCTGCACCTCCAATTGGATGTAGATAAGAATGCAGGCTTACTTGACAATTCTCACCGTGAGCTTTTATACTAGAACATATGCACACCTTGTTTAAACAAATGCAATTGAGGCATCTATCATAAGTTTTTGTCTCTATCTTCTTCTAGAACTTAGTTGAGATTTCTACAAAAATAAATGACAAAGCTAGTAAACGATGTAGATCTGAAATGAGCACTAGAGTAGGACTTAGGCAAATCTGGGCTGTATGCCACTTCCCTGCTATGGGATCTTAAAGGTTCAATCAGAACAAAACATCCTCATGCTCAAGAGTAACATCCACAGTAACTATTATCTCTTGCTCTCTACTCAAAAACCACCAGTGTGAACTGTACCCATATGCATGTGCTAAGGAAGTGAAAATGTCTACCATTTTTCAATTCCACAGGGGTGCTAAATGAGAGGATGATTGAGGAGTTAATAGTAAATCATGTATACTGACTGATTTTAAACATGCATGTATCTGCAGGGCAAAGCCTACAGAGAAGACACTGCCTAGTAGTTGTGAAGAAAACACAATGGCAGGTTGAGAAATTGGCCAGCTGATTGGTAGGCAGAAATAGAGAGAGTGCAATGCTAGGCAGGACTGTTATGGCAAAACTAGATGTGAGATTAATTGGCTGAATACAACTAACATTCACATCTTTCACTATGTAAATAACTGGACCTTGGTATTTCCCTGCTTTGGTCCTGACAGTAATCACGGCTCCAAAGCTGCTATTTGCATTTCAAAGGAAGCACCAAATAGCAACTTTGGAGAAGATTTTTTTGGGTGGCACTAAGACAAAGAAAGAGTTAAACACTTTTCCCCACCCCACAGTCCTAAGGCTGCTCTGGTTTTCTCAGAAGATGTTAAATACACAAGAACAGGGATCCCTAATGGGGCATCTGCAGGGGCTTCCAATGGCACTCATGAAGCTCTCCACTCCCTGCCCCTTCAAAAAAAAAAGTGTTAAAAATAAAAACCTTGTAAAATGTTAGGGTGGTCTTCTTTCTCTCCTTTCTAGCTTATAGCCTTGCGCTTTCTATCCTCTCAACCCCCTCTTTCCCTGCCTCTAGCCTCATTATTTCTCCTCCCCAGCTCTTTAGCTCATTTTTGACTAGCCAGGTCCCTCAGCAGCCATTATGTGACTAGCCACATCCTCTATGGGAGCCATTTTCTGGTGGTGCCCACAGCAGTTTTCCAATACCCAAATGTGCCCACAGCTCCAAAAAGCTTGGGGACCCCTGCAAAAGAAGCTATGTGGATATTAAATACTTTCATACAGTTAGCTCCACATCTCCACATCTAGTTCCTTTAAAAGGAAGTAATTGCAATGGGACCCTAGACAGAACACAATGGGAGCAGGAAGCCAACCTAAGGCAAAGGTTAGCCAGCAAAGCCTGGGCCAGAGAAAGGAAGCCCAGGCTCTACGAAATAGACACCTATGCATTAATATTTGGAATGTTTTCAGGAATGGGATGTAACTGATTTTGGACTGAGCCAATTCCTAGACAACTTTACATCATGGATGAAAGATTCTGACCCTGTTCAGAAGACACACTAAGCCATGGTGGTTAAGCATTTAGAGCTAAACATTATGGATTAACGTGTTGTGTGAACCATTCCTAACCATATTGGTTACATAATCACGGTTTAAACACTCTTACCATTTGCAGCAGAAGGGTTAGCTGCCTAACCATGTCTGAAAAGGCCCAAAGTAAACAAAATATATCCACCAGAGATTTAGGAACAGGCAAATTTCTATAGAAAGGTATGCTTCTTGCTTTGGCTCCTGATTATAATTCACAAGATGGTGATTAAATGTATCCTGGATTCAGAAGGCATGATTCCACTACAAGTATTTAATTCTCAGGGCTTTTCTGGCCAGGGGGTGGGGGGAGAAGGAATTGATGGTGAAGGGTTGAAGGATCTCTGCTCCCTCAAAAAGCTATACGTCACAGGATTATCTTGAACAGTGGTGACAGTTAAAGTAAGTACTGTTAGTTGTGTAACTATGTCTTCCATAACACAGGAATGAGACAGGAGCATTAGAATTTCAAAAGGTTATTAAGATTTATAACAACATGTTTATGAGTTTGTTAGTTATATATCTTAAGTCACTATCTAAAGCCTAACCATTTATTAACTGTAGTTGATTAATAGTCTGCCTTTTTAAACCATTAAATAAATGTCTTTTGTGATGGTGAGTAAGCTATACAATTTAATAAACAAATACTTCTGCTCTTCACTAGAAGGGAAGGCCATCTTTAATATTTGGTTTCATTCCCTGTCACATGCACAAGAAAAAATAGCTTTAAAGTATGCTCTTAACCTTAAGTTGCCCAATTTAAAATTGCCCTCACTGATTAGGTTGGCCCCGCTTGCTTTATCAATTAACATTTTAATTGATTAAACTACTTATTAAACTGATTAAAGCGTACAGTCCTAGTTCAGAGTAGACACAGTTTTAGAAAAGCAACTTTTCTGGCTTTTACTGGCCTTTTTCATTTCTGATGTGTTCCCAATTTACCTTTCCTTAAACAAGAAACTAATCTAGAAAGATTTTTCTTTTCAGGACTACCTTAACAGTTCAAAACATGAATGCACACAAACAGGCATGCACACCAATTTTATAAAGATGCCGTATTTACTTCAAAGGGTTTGAAGAAGAGAAAGGAAAGGAAAGGAAAATAAAGGAAAGGGGGTTGGCGAGACTGTTTCCATATGCCCAGCTTTACATTTCAGCCAAGTTGTTGTTTTTTAGCTTGGAGAAAAATGCATTATGTGCATCTATAGTAGAACTGGAGGTCAGGAGGCCATTCAGCTTGCTGTTTCTAGCACTGCTGCTATGAATCAGCCTCATGCGATCA
This sequence comes from Anniella stebbinsi, assembly GCA_029215795.1. Classification (NCBI taxonomy): domain Eukaryota; kingdom Metazoa; phylum Chordata; class Lepidosauria; order Squamata; family Anniellidae; genus Anniella; species Anniella stebbinsi. The sequence continues at coordinate 71,351,733 of JARDYH010000005.1, read as the reverse complement.
GCAGCACTCACACTCACACAACAGGGTGAGCCTGAAGTGGGAAGGAGGATTGTTAAGTCACAAAAGCAGTATTCGGTTGCTTCTATTCCTACTTTGAAATAGCTTTCCTTCTTGGAGGGAGCCCTACAGCTCTGCTTCCTTTATAGTGTTAATGCACTGAACTGCCAAGAAAAATAACACACAGAGAAATGGCTTGGGTTGCACCTTTGAGCATCATGAGGCAAGGCACAACAGACTTCTGGAGCAGGAGACCTCCATGTTTCTGCTAACAAGTCAGACTACAAAGGGCTATGGCACTGACCCTAGGGCCTGTGAAGCTCTTGGTGATTTGAATGCCATCCTCCTACAAAGGAGGATTGTGGCTGTTAGAGGTACATACCCCAACCATCCCTTATTGCTAAAACCTTTGGTTTTATGCCACAATATTTTATTACGTGGCTCCAGTAACCTTTCATCTTATTCCAGACAAAGAGTGAAGACTAAATCTTTTTGACTTTTTCTTGCCTTTGGTTTATGAGCTGATTTTTTATTTGGAGTCATGTCGTAATTTTGATTAGCTGTTTCGTTTGTGAGTGGTCTCATTTCAAAGGTTCTTTAAAAAGGCTGCCCTCAGTTCATTAGAAAGCTTTGGGAGCACACGTTCCATGAAAATAGGGGCTATGTACACTAGGGACAAAAACAATTACCTGTGAAAATATTTAGAATTTAAGGGTGCAATCCCATGCATGTCTAGACATGTTCAGCTGGGGAATGCTGGGATTTGTAGGACTTTTTTTGTCTAAACATGCATAGGATTGCACTCAATGTTTTGTTGATTTGAATAATCCTTGCAAAAATGTACAGTAGTGGTAGCATTCTAGCACTCCTTGTTAACCACACTGTATTAGAAGATCTGAAACCATACTTTCTTACATAGGAAAAAGGGTCTGAACACAGAGTTATTACCTAGTGTTATGTAGCTGTAAACATTTAGAGGACTGCTTAGAAATAAAGATGGAAGGAAGACAATCAGGGGTTTTGAGGTCAAGCTCATTCTGTCCCATTTCCATTTAAGTTTGCTGCTGCTGCTTCCGAAAAAAAAATCTGTACAGAAATTTGGATGCATTTTTTGGGAATATGCATTTCTGGACACATGAACTCATTGAATAAAGCATGTTTGTGCACATATTTCAAAGTATGTATTTTCTTTGCACAGTTTACAAATGTACACATGTTGTCGGGTGCAAATTGATCACAGTGGGCATTTGAAGGCTCAAAAAAGCCCTTCACCACCCAAAAGAGGAGAGCTGGGTGACATCGAGTAGCTGAAATGGTGGCACAGAAATGTGATCCTTTTGCCACCAGCACCACCACAGTACAAGATTTAAGATGGTTTCTTAACTGCATTTGATTGTACTTGTTATAAATCTTTGACCATTGCAGTTTAGTCACTGGCCCTGTCGCTTCTTTACATTTGGCTCCTCAGAATACGAGGACATCAATGTAGCTCTATGACTGGGACAGAAATGTTTGCACATTTGTATTTTCACTGTTTTAAATTGCTTAAAATTGAAGGTTTTATATTATGTTTTATCATGCTGTGAACTGCCTAGAGAGTTTTCGCTATTGGGCTGTATAGAAATGTCTTAAATGAATGGATCATATTGAGAGCCTGTGTTATCCCCTCATTTCAAGTGGAGACCAGAGCCTTAGCAGAAATGCCAGCTAAACTTGCACAAAATCCCCAAGAGATCCCAGAAAACCATCCAGATTCATGAGCCTCCCAGGATGGAGCATCAAATTTGCTCTACCACCCCTGCAGAGGTTACAAGCAGCTTGAAAGTAAAAACAAATCAGGTAATGATTGGTAAATGCCAATGGAATCATTAATGGCTCCCCCACCCATAACATGACTGGCATCAGCATGTTCTGGAGACAGCTATGCCAGATGTCACCTGAGCAGCAGGATGTTTCTGTGATGCCATTATCAGTGATGCTGGCCAATCCTGGGTATGTGGAAAGTTGGTGGGAGCAGGAGGCAAAGGGACCACACAACAGATCTCTGGTGGGCATAGATTGTGCACCCCTGTACTAGGGTGATTCTTCCAGAGACAAACAGAATGTTATAGTAAAGAGAGTAAGCATGGAAAATAGATGAAGCACAATTGAGTATGTAAACAGGGCATCTAGCCAGAGGTCAAGGACTCATACAGATTACAAGCAGATTATTTTATTTTATTTCAACATAACAAAAAGTTCTCAGGATGGTTAATGACTAAAATGAGCAAGTAAAAAAACAGTGGGTCTGGATCCAAATACTTCTTGTTATACTTCTCTCTCTGTCACCCCCTCTACTTTGACACTTCTCTTTCTCTCTCTCTCTCTCTCTCTCTCTCTCTTGTGGTCACCAAGACATTCCCCTTCACCATAACTACTGGGCAATGCTTCTTGAAGAGGTGGAGTTGCCAGAGCTGTTGCAGGCTAAAGTTGTTGTTTTTTAACCCTACTATGTAGGTCTGAAATTATTTTCTATGTTCAGCATGGCCTTTCTGAAACACAAATGATGAGGGGTGGGGAGGAGAAAGTACTATAATGCTTGGGGAACATTTTCTCTGTGTGGCTATGGCTTTAGGAACTTCAGACTGCAACCCTATATACAATTCTGTAGAGGTAAATCTAATTGAAGTCAATGAGTCTTACTTCCAAGCAGATATGCACAGCATTGCTTTGTTAGTCTAGGTAGTGGAGGGACTTCATAAAATACTCAGGAAGGAGCAACAGAAACTAGACCAGAGCTTTTCCAAAAAAAGCAGTTTTTAATTGAGAAAGTGAAATAACAAAAAAGTAATTTATGAAGGCTGTTCCAGAGGAGGGAGAGTTAGAAACAGAATGAACAGAGAATATGCTTGAAGAACTAAATGGAAAATCGCACAAGAACTCAGGGCCCCCCATAACCAACTGATGAGTCATGCAATGATGTCTTGATTGAAAGAGGAAGTGGGTGGGATGCTTCCTTTTCCATTTCAATGACAGTCTCAGAGGGATGTGCAAATGCATTTTGCCCTAACTTATCAGTCCTTGCCAGCTAACCTGTGCATACAAAATTTACACTTATGATCCAATCAAAAGGGTGGAGATGCAAAATGGAGGCAGAATGTAGTCCATAGTAGCATCCATTTTTGTCAAATTAAAAATGGGACATTATCAGAAATTGGTTTCATTTTCCCTTCCCCACTCCTTCTGAGTCTTTTCCACACACACTTTCTGATGGAGATAAAGCTACTGTAGCCAGATCTTGAAGGCAGTACAATGTAATGATATATTTTATTTATCTATCACCTTCCTGTATCATTTTTTTTACATTTTTGTAACAACAAATTACTAAAGGCAAGGGAGGGATGGGGTGGAGAGAGAAGAACATAGAAATCACTGATGCTGTTAGAACTAGATCTGAAGTATATGAATGCAAATGAATCAAAACAAGAAAACGAACATTAGCTTTAGCGGTTGGACCATCTGCTACTCACTGTGCTCCTTTAGAATATTATTTGGTGCTAAGCTTTAATACTATTCTTAAGCCATCTGAATGTGTAGATTAAAGCTGTGAACACGCTTAATTTTCTTAATCAGTGCTTGCAGATAACATCCCCCCACCCCCCGTTCAGACCATCTTCATTTTTCTCATCAAAATATTTACAGGTGAAATTGTCTTGCTTCTTAGATTCATGTTTAAATTGTTCATGGTATCTATGGTTACAAGGTCTTTTCAGATAGCTAGAAACAGTAACCAAGTACAGAATCAAAATCTACAACCACATCATATGGAATATTTGTCTGAGGACACTTTGAAGTGTATAACACTACTTGGGTGTAGCTTTCCTCATTGACACTGGTATATTTTAATTAAATGGAGGGAGCTGGGCAGCAATTTATAAAATATAGGAAATACCCACTTTGTGTACTTCTATGCATGAAATAGCAGCAGGATTTGGGAACCTATGTAATCCAATTCATGTTCCGGCAATGAGCTCATGGAGTGGTCTTGTTCAACCTAAACTATTTTCTCAGGTTGCATGGGAAGATGAAAGAATGTAAGAATTGGAGGCCTTTAATTGAGTGGTGGAGTCAATTAATGTTTCACAACCCCCAGAAAATAAGAGATGAAGCAGTTAATAATGCTTATCATTATCTGCTAATAAATTGTTTTGGACTTATTTAAAAAAAGTTATAGGGCACTATTCAGGAAAGTAAAGGGTTAAAATTAGATTATATTTATTAATTCCAAGGAATTGCAAAGCATCTGATTTGTCAACTGCATACCAAAAGAATCAGAACTTAAAATCAGACCTCATAGAATCATAGAATAGTAGAGTTGGAAAGGGCCTATAAGGCCATCCTTAAGGTGCAGGAATCCACCTTAAAGCATCCCTGACAGGTGGCTGCCCAGCTATCTCTTGAATGCCTGTATGTGGGAGAGCCCACAACCTCCCTAGGTCATTGGTTCCATTGTTGTACTGCTCTAATAGTCAGTACGTTTTTCTTGATATTCAGGTGCCCTCAGACATTCCTTTTATCAGACTACCACCATGACTCATCCATGGCATATTAATAAGGCTGTCGCGAGTGCCTGACTGAGTCTGAGAGTCCAACAGACCCCCTCATGTCTGCCCCCTCAGACCCAGTTGGGCAAGTGTGGCATGAGCTCAAGTGCTTGCAACACCCCTACGCGTGTTTGGCAGCCATAAACCCTTGTTGCCAAAATTGCGCACTTCTCCATGCTGAGTCAAAAGAAGCTCATGCAACCCAATGAGTGGGGGTGGATGACAGGAGTGATGGGGTGAGCATCTGATGAGTCAGGCATGGGTGAGTTCTCCCACCCCAACAGAGGGCTCAGATGTCATTATCTTCCACTCATAACCTTCCCATATTTTCCCATCAATGTTTCCATCTTTTCCCTCACCATGGAAAATCCATTAGAAAAGATAGAATAGATGCACAATGCTTGCTGATTTGTTAGTGCTAGGAGCCGTCTTTCTGGAAGCACCCCTCCTGAATGTAACCAGAAACAGCAGAATTAAAGCAGGAGGGCACAAAATAAAGCATTGGTTAAAAATGCAAGGAACAATCCCACCCAAAACTGACCAATCACTTGCAATAAAAGTAAATTTGTTCACCAGTTCACAGTTTTAAAAAGGCAAGAATAATACACAATACACAAGACTGTGATGGTCTTGCCACATACCATAAAGTGCATCATGGTCCTGAATGTATAAAAAGAGTTACTTTCTATGGCATATTGACACTGTATTATAATTATAATTTTAGAAGAGCCATCTGCTATTCTTGACATAAACAAAGCTATTATTCATTCTTTAAAATTTTAAGACAGAGTTGTTTCTTAATAGAAAATTGTATGTATGTTATTCATAGCCCTTTGCATCACCAATACTGAAAGATGTTTGATTGACACATGACATTATAAAATATGTGCACCATTTGAATTTCATTAGAAATGTAAACTGATTGCATATATTATTGCAGGAGAACTCTTTCTTATTATTTTTAAAATGAAGTTCAAGCAGTTTTAAAAGCAGCTTTAAAAAATGAATTCAGACAAGCTGATACTGTACTGAAAGGCGAATAACTGTGAATGAAGTTATTATTTAAGAGGGGTATTTTCTCCCGGTGACAGTTCATATAATCATGGTGTTAAGGGAGTACATTGCTATTTATTTATATTTAGAGCATCTTGAAAATACTTTGTGTATCTTAGTCAGGAAATAATAATAAAAATGTCTATCTCACTGACCTTCTTTGAAGCTTTTCATACTGGTAGACATTCAACACAGAGCGTATGGGGCTGTCGCTGACGTATCTAAATTTCATTGTATCAGAAACTATTTCAGAGTTCTAAAATTATAATGTCAGAATATAACACTTTTGCAGTTGTAACTGTGATCACCTCATTGTTTTATTATTATATGGTTCCTAGCCAGCTAAAGCTATTATTTATAAGTGTAAAGAAGAGAAAGCAAAAAATGCAGACTTTCTAAACAGGGTCAATTGCCCCTTTCCTTTTGAGGCTTTTCACTCTTTTCACAATACACATGCTGAAAATCCATAGAGGCAAGTCAAGGACAAGCATCAGTATTATGCATAAGGATGGAACAAATAACTACAGCTTTCATCCTTCAGAGAGCAAATCACATATTTGCCAATGCAAAGTAGTGCCCCGAATGTAACTTATTTGTAAAAGTGAGGGTGGGACCATGAAAACAAACAAAACTTGGATGAATTGATGTGAAAGTGCACCCGGCAAAATATCAAATTGGCCAATGGGGAACAAAGGTCAGCAATTGCATGGCACTACTATGGAATAGCAGCCCAGGCAGAACTTTAAATACAGTATGAAGATCAGCAATATTACAACTACCTTGGAATATTGGAAGCTTTTAGTCATTTGTTTTGTAACATAAAGGAAGTCACACATGCACACACACACACACGTTAAATGTTTATGTTGTATAAAGCTAGGCACACAGTTCTGAAAAGTGAAGGAACCACAATATGTCCTTTCCAGCAAGAAGAAGTGCCCTTCCCGTGTGGCCATGGGGGGGGGTTGTTGCGGGCGGGGAGCGGACACCGAGACATGCCTGCTCCCCATTGGAGGAGGCCATTTGGCGCCACAGGCAGGGGGCAGAGAAGCAGCACCAATATTAGGCGGCATCTTCCAGCCCCCGGCCTCTTTCGTTTGTGGCGGCTATTGGCGAGGAGACAGTGGAGATTGCTTCTGGAACGCAAGCGTGTGGGCGGTGGCTCCAGAGGCTCGGTTTCTTCGGCGGTGGCCGGGACGAGAGGCGGGAGAGCGGTTTGGCGGTGGCTCCAGGGCTCGGTCTCTTTGGTGGTGTCTGGGAAGAAGGGCTGGAGAGCACGTCCTTGGAGCGCGGCGGCGCGGAGCAGCGCAATTCGGCCCATTGGCGGGCCTAGGCAGTTTGAACGTGGCGGCGTGGGCGGAGGGCGACAGGGGCTGCGGGCTTCATCCTGTGTGGGCCCTTTGATGGCTCCGCTTGATGTCCTGGGCAGTTTAAACCGCCGAGGCTTCCATGCGGCGGCGTGGGCGGAGGGTGACAGGGGCTGTGGGCTTCATCCTATGGCGACAGGGGCTGTGGGATTCGTCCTGCGCGGGTCCTTTGACGGCTCCGCTGGGCATCCTGGGTCATTTAAACCAGTGAGGCTTCCAGCAGCGAGGCCTCTAGTGCTGCATGCGACGTTTTAGAGAGACGGGAGGGGTCTCTTGGGTGACTGCTGATTTAAGCTGAGTGTTGCGGGGGAGCTGTGGGCTTTTATCAGCCGGGTGGCCTTGGGTATTTTGCCCGTTTGCCAGCTAGCTCAGGTGATAGGGCTTCCCTTGGTACTGATTTATTGTATTAAGTGCACTCGAGTAGTGGTTAGGGTATTGGACTGGGTCATTAGGAGCCGTATATTTGGCCTTATTGGGGAGTCAGTGAGGTGGCTGACATACAGCTCACTGAGCTACATTGCTGAAGCTAAGCTGGGTCGGCCCTGGTTAGGAATTGGATGGGAGACCACTTTTAGTGTTAAACACATTACAGCAGCCTTTGCAGTTTACGTATAGTATTCCTTAGGTGTTATACATTCTGAAAGGGAGTCATTTGGTTAAGTTGAATAACTGAAGTCATAATGCCTCCAAAGAAGGGCCAAGGCAGGAAGAAGGGAAAAGGAAAAGCCCCTCACCCCCCGGCTAAACGACAGGCTCCCCAGCCAGTTTCTTCATCTGATGATGAAGGTATACCAGATATTAATGATATTGTGGTTCGGCTTGAGGCTGTGGAGAGGGAGAAAGGCATAAATCCAGCCGGGTCAGTGGCACCTTCACAACGGGGTTATCCAAGGACTCAAGTAACTAGGAATCAATCTCAAAAGGAATTGTTGTTATCTTTAGCAGCGCGCTTGGATACTGTGGAGGCTTCTGGTGGGACTGCGGCCAATCAGTTGGCGCTTTCTAAATCAGGACCCCTGCCTTCAGTGGACAACTGCAATATGGAGCAGGATCAGCAATCTTCTGATCTGTCTACACCTGAGTTGGGACTGGGGCCTTTATCCCCTGCATTGAATATGGGGCAGTATGGCATCTTGGGTTTGCTTCCATAGTTGTCTGCACTGAAGTGGCCATTTTCACCACGGCTTCTCAGCCAGAGGTTATGGGGAGTGATAGGATTACAGAGGTGTCAGTAGGTACATCAACAGATTCAGCTACCACAGTATCAAGGTTGGGAAAAATTGATAAGGCTACTAATACCAATGAAAGTGTAAGTCAGGGGACAGTTTCACTGTCCACTGATCAGGGGATGTCACATAAGAATATTCAGGTAGGAGATCAGACCGTCTCAGCTGCGACTGGGGCTTGTGCATCGGTGTGGTGAGGTCCTACAGGACCCGATCCGATAGGGCACTCGCAGCATACTGTAGGTCGACAGACCCTTATGCGGGTGTAGACAGAGCAACTATTCCCACGGGGTCCACCTCAATACCTATGGGTTATCATTTGTTGGCAACTACCAGAGAGAAGATTTTGTGCTGAGATTTCATAGACGTTTTCTCCCTGTTATTCCATGAGTCAGAGACAAAGGATAAGGACAAGACTGGTGACAAAGACCATGATAGGTTACGTTGCAAAAAAGTTTTTCGCACCTGGGCAAACTGGTTACCGGGATTTCTGATTTATATGGGCATTGTGCAGCAGAAATATCCCGAGCGGGCCTGGATTTTGACTAAATATTTGGATATTATATATAGGGCATACACTGAATATGAAGGAGGGGCATGGCTAGCTTATGATGAGGCTTTCTGTCTGAGAGCCGCCTTTGACCCCACCCTTAGGTGGGATGTTAAAGACCAAAACCTTTGGCTTGAATTTATGACGCCTGCCAGGCCAGGTTTTGGTGAAAGGTCAGACAGCGGCCACATCTTGACGAGACAGACTCCTGCACCAGCATCACATCTGGGGGCAGGACAGGTGGTTCAACCCAGCTTGTTATGTTGAGAGTTTAGTTCAAAGGGAGCTTGCCCAAGAGCAATGTGTAAATACAGACATATCTGCTCTATCTGCGGTGGATTGCATCCCTTTACTAACTGCCCCAGAAATAAAGGATGGAGAGGCCCCAATGGGGGGGGCAAGGTAATCAGAAATCAGGAGGTAGACAACCTCCTCCAAAAGGGCCCCAGCCCAGTTAACTTAGTCTCTCTTTGTAACTGGTTACATTGTTATCCTCGTAGAGAGGATGCTGTTTATATTGAGTTAGGTTTTAGGGACGGTTTTCGCATACCTTTTCAAGGAAAGCATGTTCCACAGTTTTCTCGGAACCAGAAGTCAGTTAGAGACTTGGAAGGGTTAGTTAAAGCTAAGATAGAGAAGGAGGTCGCTGCAGGGAGAGTTATTGGTCCATTTGCTTCGCCACCTGTTCCTACTCTGAGGGTTTCTCCTTTGGGGATAGTTCCCAAGAAGGAGCCCGGTGAATACAGGTTAATTCATAACCTGTTATTCCCACAAGGAGGTTCAGTGAATGATGGGATCCCTGAACACTTATGTTCAGTGCGGTAAGCATCAATCGACTTTGCAGTATCAATAGTTAGGTCACAGGGTAGAGGGGCATTAATGGGAAAATGCAACATCAAGTCTGCATTTCGCATTTTGCCAGTGCATCCGATGGATTTTGAATTATTAGGTTTTGCTTTTCAGGGGCAGTTCTATATGGATAGAGCTTTGCCTATGGGCTGCTCTATATCATGCGCCATGTTTGAAAAGTTTAGTACCTTTTTAGAATGGGCAGTGAATAATGGGAGTGAATAATGTCACTCATTATCTGGATGTCTTTCTCCTGGTGGGGCCAAAAGACTCCATGCAGTGTGATAGGATGATGCGTGCATTTGTGGAACTGACCCAGGACTTGGAGTTCCTCTAGCGCAGGAAAAAACCGAAGGCCCTAGCCATGTTCTGAAATTGTTGGGTATAGAATTAGATTCAATTAATCAATGTTGTAGACTTCCCCAAGATAAGTTACAGAAGCTTAGGGATTTGATAACAGGTATACTACGGACACGCAAAGTCACCCTCTTGGCATTACAAGAGGTAGTGGGGCATTTGAACTTTGCATGTAGGGTAGTGGTGCCTGGTAGGGCTTTCCTAAGGAGGCTTTGTACAGCCATGGTGGGTGTGAAATGCCCGTTTCACCGGATGCGCGTGTTGGCTGCTATGAAAGGGGATCTGATGATGTGGCTGCAGTTCCTGGATTCCTTTAATGGCATCTCCTTCTGGAGACGTGAATTATTATTGGAAGCTGGAATGCAAGTTCATTCCAATGCTTCAGGAGCCTTAGGTTTTGGGGTAATATGGCAAGATCAATGGTGCTCTGAAAGGTGGCCAGTTACATGGTTGGAAGCTGGTCTGGGAAAAGATCTCACCTTTTTGGAATTTTTCCCTGTCTATGTGGCTGTGCATTTGTGGTATAGACAAATGTCTAATACAGTCATCCATTCTGGTGTGATAATGAAGCCACTGTGAGAGTTATAAACACACTTCACGTAATCACAGAGTAATGGCATTAATTAGAGCATTTACATTGCATTGCCTGAAATATAATATATGGTTTAGAGCTAGGCACATACCAGGTTTGGATAACGCTATTGCCAATGCTTTATCACGCAACCAGGAAGAAAGGTTTCAGGAGCTTGTGCCATGGGCTTGGACACATCCAGAGGCCATGCCACCAGCATAATGGGAGATTGGCGATCTGAGGCTGAACAAGCAATAATGCACTCCATTGCTGACAGCACCCAAAGAGCATACACCAAGGCAGGTAGGGACTTCCATGACTTTCGGTCGGACGTGCATCTGCAGCAACTGTGGCCTATTCCAGTTGAGCATCTAATCCAATTTGGGGTTCACTCCCGGAGGAAGGGGCTTTCGTCTAGAACAATTGGGAGGAAATTTGCTGCACTTACATTCTGGTCTAAACTCAAAGGTGTCAATGATAGCACTGGGGATTTTAGAGTTAGGAGAATGTTGCAAGGTTGGGCTAGGGAAACACCAAAGATAGCGGATGGTAGACAGCCACTGTCGCCTGATATTTTATTAGGTTTAAAGGGTACCTGGCTTGCAATTTGCACCTCTGATTATGAGGCCACATTGTTTCATGCGGCATCTTTGACAGCATTCTTTGGTGCCTTTCGTATATCAGAGCTGGTGGTTTCTTCAAGGGATGACAGATCCAATAAGGCGCTGTCATACCAAGATATCTCCTTTACTCAAGAAGGGGTGTCCATTCTTCTGAGAAGATCAAAGACTGATCAAGGAGGTCAAGGCACTGTGGTGCCTCTTTTTCCATCAGCTTCAGAAGAATTATGTCCCATAAAGGCCTTACAGGCTTTTGTGGCTGTTAGGGGATCAGCTTGTGGACCGTTTTTTAGACATGCGGATAGCACACCGCTTACAAAATACCAGTTTTGGGTGGTAACTAAGTCAGCATTGCAGGCTTTGGGCTTGGGCGATTTTCATTTTGGGACCCATTCCTTCAGAATAGGGGCAGCTTCCACGGCGGCAGCATTAGGGTTTTCCCATTCTGAATTGAGGCAAGTGGGACGTTGGCGTTCCAAGGCATATCATGCATATGTCCGGCCATTACCTCAGATGTAGTGGTCCTTGTTGCTGAATTCTTTCTCTTTCTTAGGTCCCTGGAACATGAGGGAACCAGTGCCTGTGCTCATTTGCAGGCATAGTATGGTGTTCTGGGCCGGACAGAGGGCTGCCCAGTCAAGCTGGGGGACTCAGCTTGGACTTAGCCAGTGTGCCAGCGTCCAGTGGTTGGGCAGACGTGGTATGCGGTGGGAGCACCTCTTACCCATTTTGTTCCAGGAAGGTTTGGTGCGTTCTCCTAGGCAGATGTTGGTGCTGCACTTGGGCGGAAACGACCTCGGTTTGTGCAAGGGCAAAGCTCTGATCCTGCAGGCCTTGGCGGATTTTCAAGTGATACGGCAATGTTGGCCGGATAGCACTATTCTTTGGTCTTCCTTAATTCCCAGATGGGAATGGCGACACTGCTTGGATCCGCGAGCCCTGGACAGGGCGCGGAGAAAGGTGAACCGCGAGATCGCCATCGCCTTGCATTTATATGGTGATGGGATCATTGTTCACCCGCAGATTTCATGGACAAGGACGGAGCTCTATAGGCCAGATGGAGTCCACTTGACTGATTCTAGTAACAATATACTTCTCGGAGATCTGCAAAGGGCCCTGCGAGAGATTTTGTGCAGGTGGGGGGGGGGACTGACTAAACAGAGGTTTGTCTGTCTCCCTTGGCATTAGGGGTGGGCACGTTTAGCCAAAGGGACGGTGATCATTCTGTGGCACTGTTAACTGGTGACAGGTGATGCCTGAGGGCCTTCCGTTAAGGCTTTGCGGCCTTGGTGTGGGGATAGGGCTCATCTGTGTGGACAACTCACCTCACTCCACCCGGGTTATGGCCTGGGGGGGAGTGACACGGGAAGGCCTCCCCTCCCCGAAAGGGGTAGGCCTGGGGCTGGTGAGCAGAGTAACGCCATTCATCAGGCCTAGAATGTTTCGCCCATTAATCGCCATTAGAGTTATGGCGAAGTTAGGGCCCGCCCAGTGCTTCCTTCGCAGATTTCAATAAAATGTGGCCCAGATTTGAATCCATATATTATGTGTCGTCTCTTTATTTTCTGTTCCTCCGTCTGCAATGCACAATAGCACTAGGATCCAAAGTAACATGTGGAATAGCCATTGGGAAATTCTCATCATAAATATTATATATCTGCTTTTGCACATACATACCTTGATATTTTTTTTCAATACACTGAATACATCTTGAGACTAAACAGAGATTTAACCCAACCCTAAGTGCACACATGTTTTTGATTGTATAATCAATCATGTCATTTACAAAATCTATAATACCAATATTCAGCCCTTAAATTTTGGAAGGTACAGAACGAATCTATTTGTTCTATACGCAAGCGATATTCTTTTTGCCAGTGCTAGCTGGTGTCCATTGGTGGAGTAGAGGACAGGCAGCTTATGATAGGCAGATCCAAGGAGTCAGAATAGATGGAGCCAAGGAACCCATTTCTCAGAAAGTGGAAACTGATGCATGGTAGTGAACTTAAAAACCATGACTTGAAAGCAAAGGTTAACAGGGAGTATCTCAGACACATGCACAACCACAAAACTAGTGATAGGCTAACTTAGCCCAACAGAGATCATAATTGGCTTGTCAGGTTATGGATTTCTCCATCCGATCGTGGATTAAAGTTCTCCAGCATTCTGAAATCTTATTTCTAAAGTATTAAGACTTTTAGAAAAGCCCCATTCATGCTTGTAGTAGTGCATGTCTCTTCACAGACAGCCATTCAGTCAAGCAGCACTTCCCGTCATGCGACCACACAAAATCAAGTAGTCGCATAGGCATTCCAGGAAATGTTGCTGGACTGAAAGTCTATCTGAGAAGAGACATGCATTGCTGCAAGCAAGTGAGCGTGGTATTTTCAAAGTAAAAGGCAGGTGCTTTAGTCATACATTACATAGTCGTTCAAGCTTGGTACACATGCAGGCATTATGAACATAACAAGTTCTACGAAGAAACAGCCTATTTTGAGTTTCAGTAGCATCACCACTACAAAAAACCCACATTTGTCTTCTTCACCAGCAAGCCATTGAACAGAAAGGCATGAAAATGAACTTTAACCACAGGAGTGCAAAGCAGGGAGTTGCATTTTTGTGGGGGGAAAGCTTCTTTCAAACCCATAGATAACACCAGAGCACTCCCATAAAACACATTTCTCTGCTCCACCAGCAAGCCATTGCATAGGAAAGAGAAATTGTGACTTTAACATTATGAATGCCAAGCAAAACCAGATATCCACACAGCAACACAAAAAGCATTCCTTTAGACCCACATTTTTTTCTCTATCAGCAACCTCCATTGCACAGAAAAGGCAAAAGTCAGGGAAATAAAATTGATTCACATGTTTTCATATGTAGGCTGCAATTCTCTGGGAGTAAGCCTCACTGAAATCAGTTGTACATATTCTCTCTCTCTCTCTCTCTCTTTCTCCCCCTCACCCCCCCCCCCCAATCCTGTGTACACACTGCAAATACACACATACCCAAACCACACACAGACAACTGTTAACCCCCACTGAATCCCCCATTGCTCCAGCCAATTTATGGCTGCCAAAAACAAAAACAAACCCTGCCCCAGCCTCACACAATATGCTCAGGGGCTTTTTTTTTTCTCTCTTAACTGTTTGGCCAGCCAGGGCACATTGAAAAGTAAAGCCCCTGTTTTCATTTTTATTTTCCTAAGAATGCCTGGGCTGAACATCAAAATTTGTCTTGGATTTCTCTCTCAATCTCGTATCAGATTATTCTTTAATGCTTTTTTCTTCTTTTACTCTTACTCCCAGCTATAATAATGTTTTTACCTCTAATTTAGCTAGCACAACATTTCACCTCTCCTTTAAATTCCTGGCTATTCATGAGCTGGAACAACAATTCACTAGACTTTTGCACACCAAGAAAGAGCTCTTGCTCATTCATGGCCAAGCAGCTAATCCTGGCACCTGCATGCTGACAAGGGAGGGTGTGTCTGTGTGTGCCCCCGTGACTCAGTACTCCCAGGAGAAGGAGCATGCCGCTTGACTAAGTTCCAAAGCAGCAATATAGAAAATATGACTTTAAAGTCATAGCATTTATTCATTCATTCACTCACTCACTCACTCATTATTGCATTTGTATGCCACTCAATAGCTGAAGCTCTCTGGGCAGTTCACAAAAATCAAAACCATAAGTATAGTTTAAAGTATAAAACTTAAACCACAATGTAAAAACACAATATAAAAATACAATATAAAAGTACAACCAGAATAAAACCAAGCACCAATACAAAGATTTAAAATACAGATTTAAAAGAGTTAAGTTAAAAGACTAAGATGACACAATGTTAAAATACTGGGAAAATAAAAAGGTCTTCAGCTGGTTAACCTCTCTAGGGAGCTCATTCCACAGCAGCGGTGCCACAGCAGAGAAGGTCCTTCTCCTGGTAGCCACCTGCCTCACTTCCTTTGGCAGGGGCTCATGGAGAAGGACCCATGAAGAAGATTTTAGGGTCCAGGCAGGTACATATGGGAGGAGGCATTCCTTCAGATAACCTGGGCCCAATGTTAATATTAGCTGGAAAAGGACTGGTGCGATGTGGTCTCATTGGCCAGTCCTTGTTAACAACTGTGCTGCCCTGTTTTGTATCAGCTGAAGTTTTTGGACCATTTTCAAAGGCAGCCCCATGTTTAACACATTGCAGTGATCCAGATCAAGGTTATCAGAGCATGGATAACTGTAGCTAAGTTATCTCTGTCCAGATAAAGTCAAAGTTAGTATATCAGCCTATGTTGATAACAAGCAGCTATGTCTCTTTCTTCCCCTTCATTTTTACTCTTCATTTTTACAAACACAGGAGGCCTGATCCAGATTGGGACTATAGGTGATGGTAGTGGCTGACACTGGTGGTTGCAATTTCAGTGGGGCAGTGAAACCATTATGGGTTTCAGTCCAGACCAGCCAGAACTCTAGGAGAGATATCTGAAGTGCTGAAGCTATTTTGAGGTTAGGGTTCAGCACCTTGGAGAGCTCCTTTAGAGCCAGCTTTAGGGAGCTCATGCCTGAAATTTATACTTCAGAATAGGGAAAGCAAAGGGATCACTATTTTGCAATATAAATTGAAGATGCAGAGGCAGGGTGATCTGGTTCAGAACTGTAGCAGGGTGAAAGTTCCCCTCATGCTCAGGTCCTAATCCAAATCTAGGCCCCTGCATTTAGTCTACCTATGCCTTCAAAGCTATATCTGCTCTGAGGCTCAGGGGGAGCAATGTTGTGTGGAAGCCAACTAGGGAGATGAACACCTAGAGGGAAGTGGGGAGATAATAAGGAAGGAAGCAAAAGTAGTCAAGCAGCAGAAGCAGCAGGATGAAGTGACTGGAAATAAAACTGCCAATGAAGGCTGGGATTTGATTTTACATTGTGCCCCAGCTGATAGATTAAAAAAATTGGTTTTTAATTTTTTAATGTTTTTTTTAAAACACAATTAGCTCATTGGCTGCCTGAGACTGAACCACCCCTTTCCTCTACTTTCCTCTAGTATTGTTGCTGCTTCTGCTGCTGTTGGTTGAGTCAGTTCTGAACTGACTTCACTGAGCAGGCACAGCCAGCGGAAGAATAGATAACCAATTGGCTGTGTGAGTGTACAGAGGACACCCTGTTCTTCTTACATGACTAGCTTGTTCCTGAGAGTGGCTCCCCAAATTAGGACATCCAGAAGAATGGTGTTCCCCAGGGTCCTTTCCAAGATTGAGAATTACTGCACAGCTCAGGGTGAGAGGAGGGAATAGGCTGTGTGCTCACCAGTCAGCCAGCCCCTCCCAGCATTACCCTTAACTAATGATGATGGATGTCATCCTAAACTAGCTGAGGAGGGTTGGGATGAGATGAGACCAGTCAGTGCTGCATGGGTGATGATAGACAGGTAGACAGACTAATTTGTTCTGTGTGGGAAATGGGAGTTGGAACTACCAGGTTCTTGCACTGCCTGCCCACAGAAATGAGCCATCTCTGCCTTTGGCATATGGAGATGTGAATAAGATGCCATTGCTCAAATAATGTGAGTCTGCTATTTGGACAGAACTTTCTTCATCTGACACAGCATTGAGCAGGGGGTGGACTTGATGGCCTTATAGGCCCTTTCCAACTCTACTGTTCTATGATTCTATGACAGACATAGGAGTTGATATCTATACCCCAGTTCTAATTAAGCAATTAATAAGATTTACCCATATTTTAGGTGATGTGAATGTCTCCCTTTGGTAAGGGTTTCTTCCTCCGATTCAAAGTTGAATTTCTCAAGGAGGTTTACCTGTTACATAGAAGCAAGAGTAACTCTGCTGCAATGGGCAGAAGTCATCTCACACCCCAGATGACTGATGGGGCTCATAGCTATTACTCAACCAGTCTGTGATTTGTGAGTCCCATTTTTCCTATGTAACGTCTTAACCAGCTCTCAGTCAAACAAAGAAGTTATCCTACTGCTAACAATGGAGGCACTAACATGACTGAAGACTCCAGGATCAGACTTCATTGAGAGTATATTTTACTCTCTCTCTCCCTCGTTACCACTGCAATTTTTCTCCTACCCTATTTGTTACATATTGATTTTTCTTCCATCTGCATTTTCATTCGGCTTCCAACAGCTGCCTGATGTGAGCTAAGCAAGAGTGACATCCCTGCCTCAGAGTTCACAGAGAACCAAATTACTGCACCTCATGCAGATCTAAACACTGCACTTGTATATCTCTCCCGATCAAATTGTAAATCAGTTTCCCCCATGCCAAAGCTCCCAGATTCTTGTTAGGTTCTTCAGTGGCAGAAGGAAGCCTTGCATGCCTTGGATATTTAATGTTCTGTAACTCTGCTGTAACTAATGGCAATCTTCTTCTCAGAAATGGAGTGGGAAAGACATTCTTGCACAGCAAGTCATTTCCAGGCAATGTTCTCTTAATTTTTTTAATGCAACGATTATTTTGATTTATAATTGCTCTGATCATTTCTTTTCATTCATCCCATTTCAATATATGTTCATTTTTGATTATAGAAAAAAAATCCAACAACACACAGCTGTAATACTCAAAGATCTCTCTCTCTCTCTCTCTCTCTCTCTCTCTCATTACTATGATGCATAATACAGCAGGGTGAATCTGCTATCATCTGTGTTAATCACAAGCTACAGAGGTGATGTTAGAAATGCTCATTCAACTTCCTTAGCTCATGCAGAGGATGTTCCTGTACTGGAGGGCAAATCTGCGTGTTGGTATTGGTGACTCATTGCTTATTAAATTTGATATTTTGCCCCAATTGGCATTATTCAACCATCACTACTGAGAGTTACTATGGAGCTACTATCTGTATTTGTATTCTTTCTTTAGTTTCAGAGTCCCTTCTTGAAAGTGGCACAGATTTTGCCATTGATTACAATGAGACTTGGGTGAGCTTTTGATAAACTATGTGAAAACTCACACTTATTTTCTGTTATTTTATTCATTGCATAAGGACGTAAGAAGAGTCCAAAGTTCCATCCAGTCTAGCATTCTGTTCACACAATGGCCAACCAGCTGTTGATCAGGAACCCACAAGCAGGACATGGTGCAACTGCACCCTCCTACCCATGTTCCCCAGCAATGGGTGTACATAGGCTTAGTGTCTCTGAAACTGGATTAGAAATTACCTTTCTAATCTGCCCAATAACTAATCTACCCAATAGTAAATATTCTCTAACTGAGAGAGTTTAAATTATTCCAATGATGGAATTAAGGGATTTCTGTAAAATTCATTTCACATTTGAATCTTTTCGCCTTACCATTACATTATCAAGAGAATTATTGCCAGAAAATTGTAACGCTGCCAAATGATCCTATAGAACTAGCAGTCTAGTTTGAAAGAAATGGATTTGGATTCAAAGAATCATGATTGGAAGAGGGGAAATGCATTAGGGGGTATGTTCTGTGGAGGCTGGTGGCTCCTATCTCAGTGGGACAGTGGACCCACTCTGAGTTTCAGTCAGAACCAAACAGAACTCTAAAAGAGCTATGCAAAATGCAGAACCCATATTGGGATAGGGTTCAGTACTTTTGATAGCTCCTTCAGAATTTGGATTGGTTCTGACTGAAACCCAGAGCGGATTCTCTACTCCACTACCATAGGAGTGACCAGCCTCCACTGCTGTCCCATGAACTCTTGTGCAAACACAGATGACATCCAGAGCCAGGGTAATTTCTCACCCAACGATCTTCCACGAAGTCTGAAACAGTCGTTTAGTCAGCTGAAGGGCACCTTTGGATCCAACCCACGTTCTAGTTCTCCCTTTGATTTTACAACAATAACAACACCCTCTCCTTATTTAAGTGAAGAATAACTTTTAATAAATCCCTTCTCTGGGCTATATTTAAAATATATCCATTTATTACATTTCCATCCCACCTGAAAAATGTTTGGATAGAAACAGGGTCACCACACCGGACTGTGCAGCAAATTCTCCTCACTCCAGTGCTTGAAACAGTGTTTGGGCCTCTGCTGCAAATCTGCACCTGCATCAGCACAACTGTGTTATCTAACCCTTGAACAGTACGCAGGAAAGAGATGTACTGTGGCCATGAGAGGAATGTAAGAATGGAAACATTATTAAGTATTCCTCTTTATCTTTGCACTGAAAGAATGCTGCACAGGAGAGGGTGTTGCAGGAAGGCACTTTAAAACACACCCACACCCATATTCCACAATACTGTTCAGGTCATAACACAGACCCAAGTGATGACACCATTGTTAGAGGTAGCTCAGTGGTGTAGAGGGTCAATCCCTGCCATCTACAGATATCACTGGGAAATGCACATTTTATCCCACAACAACCCTGTCAAGTAGGTTAGGCTGAGAGTTAGTGACTTGCCCAAAGTTATCCAGGGAGCTTCATGGCCAAGTGGGCACTTGAACCTGAGTCCCAGTCCAACACTCTAACCACCACACCATACTGGTTATGTTGATATTTTGCAAACTTCTATACATTCTGCTGCCTCCTTCTGTTGGTCCAGACCAAGGATGCATAACCTCCAGCCTGTGGTCCTAATCCAGCCTTTGGGATACTCCAATCTGGCCCATGCCTCTTGCAGTCCTTCAGGGGGATCCCAAAGAGGAATGTCCTTAGAGGAATGCTATTGGATGGCATTCAGAGATATAAGTGGAAATGTGGGGTGGCCTGGGCATGTGTGGGGAGAGCAGCCACTCGCCTCATGTGCCAGTGAGTCCCAATGCCTTTCATCTCTGCTGCTTTCTCCAATCAGAGATAACAGAAGGGATGGGGGCAGCCTGGATTCTTATCTCCATGCTGGGAGGAGTCATGGTTCCATTTAGAATGTATGGGACTTTCTTCATTTAGCAAGGTGACAAAGCAATTGGGAAGTAGGTTGGGATTCGGAAAACTGCTCTATTGTACCTTTCCCCCCAAAAAACAAAAATTTGGATATTCAAGATGGAAATTCTTCAACATTTCAGATTTTTCTTTCTGTTATGGTGAACCCACAGGGGCTCAGAACATGACCTAACATGCACAACTTAAGAATCCATATTGTCCTGCTGTCATATGGAAGAGAGGCTGTAGATGATATGCTACCTATACTATGGCAATTTCAAAATTGAATACAGGAGACTAAGGCATTTCCACTTGAAATTGTAATATATTCATATGTAATTGTGATAAGTAGGTGAATTAATCAATCAATTAAAAGAAATCCAACAATTTAGGACAATTCAGATTTTTTTGCTGCTTCAGAGGGCAGGAGTAAATCTAACGAATTTAAATTGCAGGAAAGCAAAAATTAGTAGAACATTAGGAAATATTTCTTAATGATAAGAGCTGTTCAACAATGGAACCAGTTTCCTACATGGATGGTGGAACTCCATTACTGGGGTTCTTCAAACAGATGTTGGATGGATATGTTTGGGGGATGCTCTTATTCTGGTTTTCTTTCATCATAAATGGTTGGTCTAGATTGCCTACAAGCCCACTTATTCCCAGTCTATTATTCTAAATAATCATTTTTTTAACAATTGTATCCCTAATAAAAACAAATGCATCTCAACATCTTGGTATTGCCCAATCAAAAGCAATCAATTAGGGTTTGAAGTGTCCAAACTCCATTTATAATTTTAATCTGGAATCTGAACTTCAAAGCCTCCAACAATCAGCAAAAGCATCCCTTCATAGCTAATTTCACTATGTGCAGCTATCTTTTTTATTATTTGTATTTTAGATTCAATCCTAAAAATACGAACACTTCTAAAAGGTCCTTTTTGTGCACTCCTTTCAGTGGAAGATCTAGCTGCACAGATAGGGCACATACATCATGGGGATAAACACAGCACTTTGAAGGCGGGTGGTGCATATGATTGCCTGGCTAAAAGAGAAAGCTTTTGTTCAAATAAAAACAATTTTGCTTTAAGGCAAAGGAATTTGGCTAAATCACGATGTTTTAATATTCCCTTTAAAAGGGTTTCCCCCCTCCCCCTTTAGTGTTTCTTTATGTATTTACTTTAGCCAGCATTGCATTCTGTGTGAAGAAAAGCTTCCAAAAACATTATGGGTTTATGATTAGAGCATTACCAAAATATCTTCACATCACCTCAAAATTTTGCACAAGGCTTTCCGTTACACCGACTCCAGAGGCACAGCTTCACATATCAGTTTGGCATGATTCACCTTCTTTTATCAGATACAAGAGGGAGAATAGACACTGCAAAGAATAGCACTTAGGAGTCAAATGAACTTTTATAAAATACTCTATTCTGAGGCAATTACAGATTCATTTGCGGCAGCTTGTTACCAAAGCAGTGGCAACAGGGCTTATTAATTAAAGGTGTCCTTTCATCACCAAACCTTTTGTAGAGAAAGTGAGAATTAGCCAACTGTTCCTTGGGAATTACAGTTTTCTCTCATTTTTAAAATGAGGGCAACCAGTGTTGACACTTCCCTGGGTTTTTTTTTGGGGGGGGGGGAGGGTTTAAAAAAATCTTCTCTCCTAGAAACACTGGGGATTATGTGGGGTTTCTTCTATCACTGTGTGCTGGAACATATATGCCAGGTTGAATATTTCTGCATAGATCCTGCCTCTTTTTTCTCCATATATCAAGTGAGCTACTTGCTGCAGCTCTTTTAAAGTGACTTTGCTCTGAGCTTTCAAAAGGACATGTTGTTTCACTCGCCTTGCCTTCCCCCACCCCCCAAGAACCTTGGTACATCAAGAAAAATAACATCAAGTGATGCTGGGTTCAAACGTATTTCTAATCTTTATACAGCTCTTCAGTACTTATATTAAAAAGTAAGGCATAATTTATTTCTGATGAAACAGAGTTGCTCTGCTCTGTACTAATAGGATCCTCAGGGCAAAAAGGGGTGGAAAAAGCAAGGATAAAAAGGAGAAAGCTGCACCCTTTTTCCTATACTGGAAACAATAAATAAATAATAGTGTTTATTCTGATTATGGACGATTTATGATACATTTCCTTATTTAGCAAATGGCAAATTGGAATTCAGCTGCCCAAGGGATTCGGGATGCAGGTTTGCACAAAAGGTAATGTCTAAAGGTGCATTTGCAGATAATTTGAGAATTCTTGGATTCATTCCAATCATTGTTGCCAGAGATGACAGCCAGGATCTTTCTATGGCACTTGACTGGCTAAATAATGCAAGCTGGTATCCCTACTCCCTTTCTTCCTACGCAGGCTCCTTGTGCCTGTAATTTAATCTGTTTTGATTCTTAAAGGCTCACCAGCATTCAGTACTATTTCCTCTCAAAGAAATACCTCCATGCATACTCTTATTACTTGAAATAATTTCTCGGTAAGTTGGGTGCTTCCAGACAGATAGCTCCTAGAGCTATCAATCAAAAGGCATTGTGCGACCTAACTGATTTGGTGTGTGTGTATGTGTGTGTGAAGACAAAAAAGGCAGAAGAAGTGGTGCAAAATCTGGGAAGAATACAAATGGAAGACGACATCATCTGGAGTCCCATACAACTCTGAGTGAGGCAGGGCGATTGCACAATAGAAGCTTCATCCAGAAGCACTGTTCATCAACACAACCAAAACATAAATGTAACAAGCTTAAAACTGGCAGCTTGTCTGACTGAATTAAATAGTAGAGAATTTTCTATTTAAGAGTATCACAGAACAAGGAATGCAATCCAGCAATGGTTATTTGCACATGCAGATTGACCTTTAATGGGGAAAGTTTCCACATCCAGCAGTATGGATGCACTGAATGATCTACCCTTTATTTAGCAATTCATGAAATGAAATTCAACTGCCCAAGAGATTGAGAATATAAGTTTGTGCACAAAGGGATGTCTAAAGGTGCATTTGAAGATAATTTGAGAGTTCTTGGATTCCTTTTATTTCTACTTTTGGGGGAGGTGAGGGATGTCCTAAATTCCTTTTCTTTTCTCCAGCCTGCCATAAACCCACTCGCCAACAAACTAGGGATAGGAAAGTCTTTGATCTTGGCAAACAAGGATGCTCAGGAAAGGAGATCGCATTAAAGAAGCTAAATTAGGCTGACAGAAAAGAAAACCTGGAGTAGGTTTCAGAGACAGTCTATGTGCTCTAGTTCTGAATGGCATCTGCAAGAGTTTCTCCCTTTTCCTCAACCTCAATCTTTCTGGGAATACTACAGAATTGAGTGATGTGCTGAGGGCAGGATGCTGGCCGCACCAGTTTCAATCTCTCTCAGGTGCTACCCAGTATGGTGTTTTGTTTGTTCCCCTCTCCAGGGCAAAACTGCTTCCTCCACAAAATATCTCTTCCTTTCCCCCTACAACACTATCCTCCTTCTGAAATTCAGCAGCAGTGGATACTAAATAAACACAGCAGTTCCAGTCTCCACCCCACACCTTGAGAATATATTTGTTCCAAATGCCTTCCAGTCAATAAGTCAATTGCCAGTAGATTTTTTTAAAAAAAAATTAAAAAAGAGCAAGGGAGGCTTTGTAACTGATATCTTCTTAAGACGGGCTGGGATGGGGGGAGGATCGTGTTTCCTTACCGTTGGCTCTGAAGCTGAATCTCTTCTGCTTCTGCAATGTGCTGTGATTACACGGAGGAAGGGAGCAGGAAAAGAAGTGGCCATGTGGCCCATTCAGTTTAGTGGAACTGTGCCCTCTAGTGGGCGTTTTATAGCAAAACCTCTTCTGCACATGGCAGGAAAACTAGACAAATAACGTTATAGTTCAGAAGAGTCGCATTTAATGAAGATTATTTTATAATGAAAAAATGGTGGAAGGAACAGGAGACAATCAGGAGACCCACAGGAGGCACACAGCATTGTGAAAATGAGCTGAGAATATCCATGAGTGGCCAGTCACGAGCATGCTTTAAAATGCTCATCTAAAGAAGCTCTGAGTGAGCAAGTAAATTCAAAGCTCCAGTATATTTTCCTCAATTATTTAGTGTCTACTTCCTTCCCTCTGCATCTCCACCTCAGCACCATTTCTCCATTCCCCAGTCCTACCTGCAATTGGCTTTTCTCTCTCTCTCATTCACCCTCACTTTCCACACCAGAAAACAGTGGCTGAATTCAGACGACACATTAAGCAACTGGGGGGTGGGGGGGAAACAATACTCAGTTGTATTGACTATCATGCCATCTGAATGCTGCCATAGTCAACTCAGTGCTGATCCTAATCCACACCATGGTTGATTATTTATTACCATGTTGTGTGGGGAATACCCCCTAGATAAACAACTTTAAAGTTGATTATTACCCCACCATTGACTATCATGTTGTCCGAATTCAGCCAAATAACTATAACCACCCCAGAACTTTTGAACTTCCTTTGTTTTGTCCTTTGGCAGAGGCTGACTAAGAAACAAATAAACAATAGACTGCTGGAGGAATGGAATAAAAATCTGGAATGATTTTCTTTGGGAGAGAGGGAAAGAGTGTGTCTCCTAGCATTTTCAACCCTAGTTTGGAAAACAGATGCTTGCTGTGCTGTATTGGGAGTTGCCAGGAAAGTGGGGGAAGTGTTTAACTTTTAGAATGAGACCTGCAGGGGACTCAAGCTTAAAATAAGATTCCACATATGGTATTGGAAGAAGCCCTCAGGTGTCCTTTATGCCAGGATACAGATAGATTGCAGTTGGGTTCTACTCATTCCCAAGTGTGACAAATATTATAATAACATATTTGGATAGTTCTGAAAAACCTGGGATATGGAAAAGCTGTTCCTTTATTTTCATATAGATTTTCACCAACTTGTAAATTGGCATCAAACTTTAAGCGCTCCTTAAGGTCAGTTATGTAATATTTGTGAAGAAGGTGTTGTCCATTGCATACATAATTGTCTTAGCACTTTCCCTCTCTCGGGGTGGTGTTGTATAATCCTTAAGCCAAGGAGGGAGCTTGGGGGTTCTGGGTGGCCATCCGGGTACTGGAGCCACCCCTCCGCCCTCATCCTGGTGGAAGGCGGCCAATCGCTAGTCACCTTCCACCAGGCACCACCTCCAAATTGATCCCGGATTGGCCCCAGATCAATATCAGATGGCAGAAGCACTGTACTGATATTGCTCTGATTGAAAACATCAGGGTAAATCCCTGACCTTTTCAATCTGCAGCTTTGTGGAAAAGCTCCGCGGTGGCTGAGAAGCTACACCTGTATTGCTTGACTGATGCAGTGCAGATCTGTAGTATAAGTGTATGCACATCTGAATTACACGTTGCCTGGATGTGTATTTTCCCCTACTGTTGCAGCTGTGATGTATAGATTTTGGCCCTTTCTACACCATAGGGGTGTAGAGGGAGGGAGGGAGTGTGATCCCGGAAGTACCTAATACACACCATTGGTGCACAGGGAGGGAGGAAGGGAGGGCAATCCTGGAAGGACCTAATACACACTATCAGCGCACAGGGATCAGCCTGGGGCCATCCCAGGCAAACAGCCTGGTGTGGAAAGGACCTTAGACTAATGAAATGCCATGCAGAAAAAGGTTAATCCTTCCCTGAAGACCAATCTGATTTGAGACTTTCATGGCAGCTTTTATTTTAAAAAAATAAACAAACAAACAAACCATACACCTGAAAACCTGTAGGATATCTGATCTCGGATTTCCTGCTATCTAATCTGGCCCTAAGCTGCTAGCTTTTATTTACAGGTTCAATTCTAATATTCCAAAGTCAGTTAATATGAAGTTGTCATCAAGAATGGAAAATCATGGTAACTATGGTCCAAAAGACTCTAACACATATTAATAAAGTTTTAGTTATTCACTATAACTCATTCTAGAATTGATGGACTCATGTTTGATATATTCTTTGGCTTTTAAAGGAATGAATGATGTACTTATGGTATTGCTCAACAACAGGAATTACCAATAGGCCCAAAACAGGATGGTGCTACTAAGGTAGATAGACATTTCACCATTGTGTGTTTGCGAACATATCTGCCCATACATAAAATGGCAGCTTAGCGTAATGATATTACTTTCAGTCCAGAAGATAAAATTGACTCTTTTATAGTTAGCCCAAATATAATAGGATATTTGTTCAGATTCTGGCTGGACATCAGGAAAAACTTCCTGACTGTTACTACAGTAAAGCAATGGAACCAATTACCTAGGGTGGTTGTGGGCTCTCCCATACTGGAGGCCTTCAAGATGCAGGTGGACAGCCATCAGTCAGGTATGCTTTCAGGTGGACTCCAGTACTGAGCAGGGGGTTGGACTCCAACTCTACTATTCTAGATTATTTCTTCATTTTAGCCAATTATTATTGTGTACTTTGACTAGCAATGGCTTTACATTTATATCAACTGTTACTTCACCTTTTTTAAATGGAGAAGAAGATAAGTGAGACATCTCAGAGTTCTTCTGCTCCTTCCTCTCTCTTCAACAGGAGGACTTGTCTTTTAAAGCAGAGGTATTGAACCTCTTTCAGCCAAAGGGCCAGGTTCCATTTAGAAAAGCTGTCCGGGGCCACATTCTAGTGGTTGTCAGGGCCAAAGGCAAAGGGGGTGGTGTCAAAATACAAAAATATCAAGATATTTTAACTTAAAGCTCTTAGTGCCAGAAACGAAGCCTCAAGAGAGGCATCTTAATGCCCTAAAATACTTGGATCATGATCTAGCTATTCTAATATGCAATTGCAGGCCTCCAAAACACACAAATGGCTCTGCCTGTTTTGTTCTATGAGCTAAGGAATGCTCTGTGGATAAAATGGGAGAATTCATATGAATGCTTTTATCAAGAGCAATGGGGAGATATATTTGAACAGACTTCCATAGGTACATCTGATCTCCTGGGGGGCACTGGATTTTGCTGTGAAAACAGCAATAAAAAAGAAAGAAAATACAGGAGATAACAATTGAGGCAAGAAAGGCATTTTTGTTCCATCTTGTTACAGTGGTAATAGGGGTTGAAAACCTCTACTGGGGAGTTCTATTTTAGTGAGCAACATGCATGCACTTTTCCTTAGTGCTCTATTTTATCGAGCACTTTGCATGCTTTTAAAAGGGAATAGTGGGGAACCATGTTTATAGTTGGTTGATCACTGAACTATCAAAATGAAAGCAAAGTTGGCCCAAAATGTTGGACAAATTGCAGAATATTGGTCTATTTCTTCTGGAAGTAAAAAAAAAGGAATAAAATTGCAGGAAAATACAGAGGAAGAAAAAGATGCTCAACAATTGCCAAGATGCTTCCATTTCATCCAATATTTTATTTATCATTGTTTTCTTTAAGTATGACATACAGTGCACCTGGCCACTGTGCAATTGTTCCATTACACTGTTAGCAAGTCTAAATTCTGCTTTCAGCTTTGCTCTTTGATCCTTATGCAGGCTTTGTGTGATTGATGTCAGAGGCAGAGGAGCTTAGAAGTCAGGATGAGGGGACCGGAGCAACAAAACAGCATAGATGAAAAGTAACCTGGATCTTCAATATGAACAAATACATGTCTAGTTCCAAGGAGACTGAAAATATATGTTCTCATGGAAAATAGCCCACCACTGAGGATAAGTGCCCTCCCTAGCTCACTACCCTGCCATGTGTAGAGTTTTCAAAAGAATAGTGAAGCGTGTCTAGACAAAAAAGAGAGGTATCCCTTTACTTTCAATAGATGATAATGTGAAAAGAGAGAAATATTCTATATGCATAGCCAATGTGGCATATATCTGTATTATGGCTCTGACTAGATAGATGTTAAAATACTATATACCTAATAACCTGAGGGAAAGAGAGTGTGGTCTTTTCTCCAATGTGCACACGTGTGTTCTTGGAACAAGTGAACTTGGAAAGTAATAGGCATGCTGTGCTAAGCACCTGCCTTTATTTTGTGTGAAGTCCTGTATTTAAAACTGAGCCAAAAGTTCTCAGAAGAGATTTTTTGGAAATAATTTGGGGGCTGGATTTAAGATCCTTTCTTGGCAATATACATTGCAGGAGCCCAATCCGGCCCAGAAAAACTACTTTTTCCCCAGTCACTTTTGTTCTGGAAGGGCTTATTCCCTGGACACAGACACACACACAAAGGGGTTCAGACATGTATACGGAGCAAGTGTAGTATATCAACATCCCACATTCTGTCCAAATAATTATGTTATTTGCCTCGCCTGTAGAATTCTGTCTTTACCTGTGACACTTATGCAACCACTTTAATAATTTGTAAGTGAAGATCTGGAGCACTCCTTAGTTTCCAGTTTCTTCAACCTTGACAGAAGGGACTCACACAAATTCTTTCAGAAGCCTCTATTTACTAAACCAGTCTCTTAGGTACAATACAATTGGATTTCATGGTTTATATTCTCGACAGAGGAAAGTGCCATTGAAAGTGTTTCAGTCAAACGCAGGAAGTACAATGCTTGTTAGTATATTTAATGAAAGAATCAAGACCAATAATCTTTGTTTTCGTCCTTATTGGTAGCAGCTCAATGTGATTAAACAAGCATGGGAAGAGAGGCGACGTAAAATTGATATTAATCTCACCCTCCAAAATGGCACGCATACAAACCTAAATCAATTGAAGTTTTGTTTTTTAACTGAAAAGAAAAGCTTGCCATCCTAACAATGTAGTTCATTGTGAATGCTGATGGTACGATATTAGGTAAAAATGTAATGATAAGCTAAGTTAAATAGCTGCTGGCATCTAAATTAAAAAGCTTTTGTTTTCTACATAGGCAAAAGGCGTTCAGGGGGGAGAATGTTTGGGCATATTTCTTAAAGGAATTGTACATAATTGTTTCCCTATATAGAATATACCAACAAAAGTCCCAAATCAGAGTTATCCCCAAATCCAACCTTCAGTACCATCGAGTATTTTTGTCTAATTGTGTGTGTGTGAGGTGTGTGTGTGTGTTAAATTCTAAAAAAAGAAAATAACCTATGGAATTGAATAGGTCAGTTTTCAACTAGGATAGCTGTGACTGAGCAAGGGAATGGGAAAGTATAATCTGTACAACAGAAACAAAATGCCCTTTAAGCTGCACTTTGCAAATTCACCCTTTGTTTGCTGTTGGCTGTCTGTTTTTAAATAATGCACAAATCAACTTCAATACCATGGAAATTATCAACAGAGGTTCAAAACCTGGAGCTTCTACTAGAACACAAATCAAAAGCTGTTGGAATCCAACAGCTGGAGCCGGTCTCATTATTTCAGTGGGCTTTGATGTGCTTTTCAGGCAGCTATCTTAGAGAATTACTTCCAGATTTGTCTATCTGCAAATTTGACATTGCTTACACATTATAGTTTCCAACAGAGATAAATACTGTAACTGAGTTCTCATTTTCAAAATTATTTTTTCGCTTTTAAAAATATTTTCCATTAGGCACAAAATCTTGTAAATAGCACAACTGAAAATCAGCTGCATCTAGTAAAAGAATATAGTTTCCTATTGACTCTTAGCTGTTTATTTCCATTAGCTTTATCAATCATACTTTTATTATGTGATCAACAGCCTAATTAATTTTGTACTGATGCATTTAGGCAGAATACTGTCTATTTCAATGGGTTTGCTATAATCCTACACCTGCAGCCTGAGATATTTAAAAAGCTTTCTATCATAAGTTTGCACTATGTCTGTAATCACTTCAGCTGCCATACATTTCAGCTCTTTAGTCTGTTGAAATATAGTGGTTTTTAATTTCAGATGCACTAGAACATTTGCATCTGTGGTTAGTTTCTTTGGACTTTAATCAGATCAAAGTCAGCAAAAGATATTGAGAGAGTTAGATACAATATTTTGCTCGTACACTTTTTGAGTATAAATCAAACACTGTTTTGATTTTCTCTGCTTATCTGTTAATATGAACAGATGTGATCATGCTATTGTATAATGACTGCTGATTGCCAACAGTACTTTATTTTGCATCCATTCTACAGCACTAATTAGAGATAATATACTATTCTATATAGCTATAATGAAAAATTGCTTCATGTGTTGTACTGTATAAATAATTTCCCATAGATTATGAATAGAATCTATATAGTCTATCATGCATTACATAAAGCACTGTGATTAGATAACTAACAATGTAATTCTATACATGTCTACTCATGGGGTAGGCTCCACTGAGTTCAATGGGTCTTACATCCAGATATCTTGCAGCCTAATCTATTAACATTCAAAATATACTCAGATGCCAAAGAAGTCCTCTACATATTGAAACAGTAACTGCATACTCAATAGTATATTGAACTTCTAAGCAAATGCGAAGTAACAAGAAGAGCTAAATACCTGTTGTATTGAAGAGTTAGTTAAACGTTTTCCTAAATGAATGCTCTTGTGTCTG
Organism: Anniella stebbinsi; assembly: GCA_029215795.1. Taxonomy (NCBI): domain Eukaryota; kingdom Metazoa; phylum Chordata; class Lepidosauria; order Squamata; family Anniellidae; genus Anniella; species Anniella stebbinsi. The sequence continues at coordinate 71,321,291 of JARDYH010000005.1, read as the reverse complement.
GTTGTTTTAACGTTTCAGTAAAATTACAAATGGATATTCTAATGCCCAGTGGGCATACAACCAAATCCATGTATATAAGTCCAATTGGAGTCAGAAACAAATTGATTTGCCAATAAATATAGCATGCTAACACACATTTTTGTTCCTATTTCCAGTTAGAAGACGCTACAAATACAGTGGATAAATAGTAAAAACATGCAACTGCTATGCTGCCTTCCATTCTGGGCAATGTATTCTAGGATAAACCTACAATGTGTATGTGAATAAACATTCTCCACATATATAATCACTGCAAGGAAATGGCACAAAAATGTGCAATGAATGTAACAACAATGATTTCCAGGAATGTGCAAAACCTTTCCTAATTATTTCCATGGACATTTCCACATGCACACAAGGATAAGATTTTTTGAGTCATTCAGCATGTTTGCTTGCATGTTAGTTCAGATCCTAACATTATTTTGCATTGTTCCCCATTTCAAGGCAGCTGTTGAGTAAGTACCCAGTCTAACTAGTGCTCATCATTATTCTTCATTCAGATCAGACTGGCTAGGCTATTGTGCCATCCATCTGGTCTTAGTAGTGCTCATAATGTCCCCATTGTTGTACTTCTTCATTCTGTGCAATTGGCTTGATTGCACAAGTTGCCATTTTTCTTTCGCTTTTTCTGTAGATCCGTGATAACCGAGATTCATCTTGCTTTATTCAGTATCCGCAACTGTGTATGTAAAATTAAATTTTCCCTTAAGGAAACAGAAATAACGAATAACCACTGTGTTCAGAATACTGACCTCAGCTACATAACTACTAGAGATTATTAATGCTTCTCTGTTGTGTATTACAGTCAATGTGTGCATATCAATGAAGCCATTGGGAAGGGAAGGGGATATTTTATACACTATGGCCAGATCTACGCCAAGCAGGATATAACGGTATAAATGTGGTATGAAAGCAGTATATAAAAGGCAGGAGCCACACTACTGCTTTATATGGTATTGAAGTGCATTGACAACTGTTTGGGGCTCATTGACACATACCATATGTTGCTATATCCTGCTTGGTGTAGATCTGGCCTATGACTATCTCACTGTTAAAATTCTTCTAGGTTTAATAGATGACATAGGCAGAATCAGGTTGTAGTCTACTTTCAAATTCAATTATTTTAGGAAAAGCCTTTGTTAAAACTCTTATTTACCCAAGTATAGGAAGGACCATAACTTTTAATCATGCTTTTGGACCCCCTCACCTGATGGCCATTACAATTGGCTAATCAACTGCTCCTCCCTGTTACAGGTACTATTTAAGGGAAGCGTGCCAGAGGCCAGGGGTTGGAGTGGAGGGGGAGGAATTCATCACTGCAGAGGCTTGCTTCTGCTGCTACCCCCTCACCTGATGGTCATTACAATCGGCTAACCAACTGCTCTCCCTGTTACAGGTACTATTTAAGGGAAGCGTGCCAGAGGCAGCGCGCCTTGGCGACGCGCTGAGTGTGGTGCTGAGTGTGCACTTAGTGTCGCACAGAGGAGTTGCCCTACTGCCTGTGCCTGTTGAAACCAGCAACCAGCAGCAAGTTGAAGTTTTAAACTACTGTTTAATTTGTATATTTTGAATATGTGCCTGGGTAGCTCAAGGGGGCAAGGCGGTGCCCGCATAACTGTGGTCACGGGTAGGGGGAGGTATGGTGTTGGGGGAGAAACAGGCCAGATGAGGAGAAGAGAGGGTAGTTGCCTTACAACTATCCCCTTTTCTGGTTCTTCTCCCAACCGGGTAATTCCTGGCGGCCTTACCAGCTTGCCCTGGGGGTTGGTGCTGCTGCTGCTGAATGCCAGGTCGGTCCAAAATAAAATCTCCCTCATCCATGATTTGATTGTGGATGAGGGGGCTGACCTGGTATGTATCACTGAGACCTGGGTGGGTGAACTGGGAGGGGTTACTCTCACTCAGCTTTGCCCCCCTGGGTACTTGGTGCAGCATCAGCACCGACTTCAGGGCCGGGGAGGGGGGGTTGCTGTGGTCTATAGAAATACGATCTCCCTCTCTAGGCTTCCTGTTCGTTCGAGTGCTGGTCTTGAGTGTCTGTACTTTGTGTTGGGTACCCGAGACAGATTAGGGATTCTGCTGGTGTACCACCCACCCCGCTGCCCAAAAGTCTCCCTGCCTGAGCTGACGGAAGTTGTCTCGGACCTGGTGTTGAGGACCCCCAGGATGGTGGTTCTGGGGGATCTCAACTTCCATGTGGAGGCTCCTGCATCCGGAGCTGCTCAGGACTTCATGGCTGCCATGACAACCATGGGGCTGTCTCAACATGTCATCGGCCCAACGCATGTAAAAGGACACACTCTTGATCTGGTTTTCTCGGGTGGACAGGAGGATGGTGATCTGAAAGTGGGGGAACTAACATCTACCCCCTTGTCATGGTCGGATCACTCCCTATTGAGGTTTAGACTTTTGGCATCCTTTCCCCTCTGCAAGGGTGGGGGGCCTATTAAAATGGTCTGGCCCTGGAGGCTAATGGACTCCAATGGATTCAAGAAGGCTCTGGGGGATTTTCCTGCTGATATGGCCGGTGCTCCTGTCGAAGCCCAGGTCGCACTGTGGAATGCAGAGATGACCCAGGCGGTTGACATGATTGCACCCAAGCGCCCTCTCCCTCTGAGCAGAGCTCAGCCAGCTCCTTGGTTTACACCTAAGCTGAGGGCAATGAAGCAAAAGGGGAGACGGCTAGAACGCAGGTGGAGGAAAACTCATGCTGAGTCTGATCGGACACGGGCTAGAGCTCATTATCGAGCCTACTCTGTGGCGGTGACGGTGGCGAAGAGACAGTTCTTCTCCACCAGCATTGCATCTTCACAGTGTCGTCCGGCGGAGCTTTTCCGGGTGGTTCGTGGCCTGCTACACTCTGGGCCAGGGCGAGAGATGTTGGAACCCTTGGTAGCACGCTGTGATGAGTTTGCACGGCACTTTGAAGATAAAGTCGCTCAGATTCGTCTTGAATTGGACACCACGCTTAATGCAGCTCCGCTAGTAGAGGCGTTCAGAGCACCGTCTGGTCCAGTTTTATTGGATGAATTTCAGTTACTGAGGCCTGAGGATGAGGACAAGGTGCTTGGCCAAGTCCGGTCGACCACTTGTGTGCTTGACCCTTGCCCATCGTGGCTAATTACATCAAATAAGGATGGGACCGCCGGCTGGGTCCAGGAGGTTGTAAATGCCTCCTTGAGAGAGGGAGTGGTGCCGGCCTCGTTAAAAGAGGCGGTAATCAGACCACTCCTGAAAAAGCCTAACCTGGACCTGGAAGATGTGAACAACTATAGGCCGGTGGCGAACATTCCTTTCCTGGGCAAGGTGCTTGAGCGGGTGGTTGCAGGACAACTCCAGACACTCTTGAATGAAATGGATTATCTAGATCCATTTCAATCGGGTTTCAGGCCTGGTTTTGGAACAGAAACTGCCTTGGTCGCCCTGTGGGATGACCTTTGCCGGGAGAGGGACAGGGGGAGTGCGACCCTGTTGGTTCTCTTGGACCTCTCAGCGGCTTTCGATACCATCGACCATGGTATCCTTCTGGATAGGTTGTCTGGGCTGGGAGTTGGAGGCACTGCGCTGCAGTGGTTCCGCTCCTACTTGGATGGCCGTTTTCAGAAGGTGGTGCTGGGGGATTATTGCTCTGTGCCGTGGCATTTAAGCCATGGGGTTCCACAGGGCTCTATTTTATCCCCTATGCTATTTAACATATACATGAAGCCGCTGGGAGAGGTTATCCGGAGATGTGGGCTGAGATGTCACCAATATGCGGATGACACCCAGCTCTACCTCTCCTTTTCAACAAACCCAGGTGAGGCAGTGGCTGTTCTGAATCAGTGCCTGGGCACGGTAATGGACTGGATGAGGGCTAACAAACTGAGACTCAATCCAGACAAGACGGAGGTACTGTTAGCAGGTGGTTCATCTGTCGGCGAGGTGATGTTCACCCTGTTCTGGAGGGGGTTGCACTCCCCCTAAAGGATCGGGTCCGTAGTTTGGGGGTGCTCTTGGATCCAGAATTGTCGCTTGAGGCACAGGTGAACTCGGTGGCAAAGAGCACCTTTTACCAGCTTAGGCTGATATACCAACTGCACCCTTATCTGGACAGAGATAACCTAGCTACAGTTATCCATGCTCTCATAACCTCTCGTTTGGATTACTGCAATGCGTTATACGTGGGGCTGCCTTTGAAAATGGTCCGGAAACTTCAGCTGGTACAAAACAGGGCAGCCAGATTGTTAACGGGGACTGGCCAACGAGACCATATTACGCCAGTCCTTTTCCAACTTCACTGGCTGCCGATCCAGGTCCGGGCCCAATTCAAAGTGCTGGTACTAACATTTAAAGCCCTAAACAGCTTGGGCCAGGTTATCTAAAGGAACGCCTCCTCCCATATGTACCTGCCCGGACCCTAAGATCATCTACATGGGTCCTTGTCCGTGAGCCCCTGCCAAAGGAAGTGAGGCAGGTGGCCACTAGGAGGAGGGCTTTCTCCGCTGTGGCACCCCGGCTGTGGAATGAGCTCCCCAGAGAGGTTCGCCTGGCGCCTACTTTGTACTCTTTTCGTCGCCAGGTGAAGACCTTTTTATTCTCCCAGTATTTGAACAGTTAAATTAACTCAATTTTAATCCTTGCTGTTTTAAATTTGTATTTTAATCTGTATTAATTCCTGCTGCTGGTTTTATTCTGGTTTTATTCTGGTTGTGTTTTTAGATTGTATGTTATTTGTTGTTTTTGGATTGTGGCTTGTTTTATATTTTTAAAATGATTTTATGGTTTTAATTTTTGTGAACCGCCCAGAGAGCTTCGGCTATAGGGCGGTATAAAATGCAATAAATAAATAAATAAATAAAAGCAGCTGCTCAGCTTTTAAAAAGAGATAGAAGGTTCATTTGCAATGAATTTCTGAAGTTCTCTCAATGTTTGCTGTTAAACGAAACTGGTTTCAGATAATCAGTTGGTGATATATTCTTCTAACCAGTGACTCCAACATAATAGAATAAAGTGAAAGAAACACTTGCATGTAGTATTTCTTCCAGTGTCTAAATTCTCCCAGAGCCGATCTACATGCTAGGTTTTTAACATTTTATAAGGGTTATGAAAACTCTTTGGGCCACATGACACACTCCCTATAACGTTGTATATCTGAGGTTTTTTAAATACTTATTTAAAAATAAGTACACATACTTATTCTAAAATAAAAAGAAAGAAAAGGGTGGGAGCCTTAGGTACACACTGTGCAATTAGCGTATTGCATAGTTCAGGGGTCTCCAATCTTTTTGGGCCTTTGAGTACATTTGGCACTTTGAAAAAGTGCCTGGGACACAATAAATTGACTGCTGTAGAGGATTGAGGATCAAAGTCGCTAGCCTTTATCTGCGTTGATCTGTGTATGCATGAATGTGTATCGTGTGTGTTACCTACTCTGCTCTTTCTCTCTCTCTCTCTCTCTCTCTCTGGTTATTTTCTCTCTTTCCTTCTCCCTCTCTTTCTGGCTTCTTTCTTTCTTTCTCTTTCCCTCTCTTTGGTTCCTATTCTCTCTCCCCTTCCCCCAGTTCCTTCCTTCCTTCCTTCCTTCCTTCCCTCTCTCTCTCTCTGTCTCTGGCTCCTCTCATTCTCTCCTTTCTTTCTTTCTTTCTTTCTTTCCTTCCTTTCTTTTCTTTTCTTCCTTTTCTCTCTCTTTCTTTCCTGCCTACCTGCTGTCTCTAGGTTCATACCCTTCTTTCCTCCTTCCTTCCTTCCTTCCTTCCTTCCTGGGCTGGCCTTTGGATAACTACAAGGAATGCCTTTGGTGCCTTGCCCCACTCCCATGGTCAGTTTTGCAGGGGGCACACAAAGGAATTATGGGGCTTGCTGCTATCAAGAATGTCATTACTGAGAACCTTGATCACTGCTACAAAGCATAACTATCATGAGTTTTACTCATAATATTTTGTTTTGTTTTGTAGCAGTTCCTGTCTTCTGGTAAGCATTCTTTATTTTAGAATATCCTTTATTTTTATCTTGAAAAATAATAAATAATAAATGAATAAAAATAAGAACGTAAGAAGAGTCCTGCTGGATCAGACCAAAGTTCCATCCAGTCTAGCATTCTGTTCACACAATGGCCAACCAGCTGTTGATCAGGAACCCAAAAGCAGGACATGGTGCAAGGTAGGACTTGTAGTGGTTGCATTAGAGACCCTGCTGTAGTTTGACCCTTTGAGTGGAGACCAGCCCGATAACTTAACTCTGGGTGGCTAGATTGTACTCTAAAAATATAAAAGGATGGTAATTTAAATTAATCAGAAAAGAAAGCTTCCTTCTTGTAGGTATACAAAAAACAGGTTATTTAGATATTTAAAAATCATATTTTGTCCTGTGTATTCTTTTTGGTTTGTTTATGGTAACAAACCATGTCAGGGAATTAATACCTTCTGCATAATCCTCTATCCAAAGGTGGCTGCTGGTACTGATACAACTATATACTTTATAATATCTTGAGAATATGTACACAGTTGTCCATATTTGCAACTCTGCAAATATCCAAGGAAAACCTACTGTATAATGTAACAAAGTAGCTGCCCTCTTACTGAGTGAAAGAAATACTGGCACATGGTACCTTCGTATTGCCTTCTGTGCAGAAATAACAGTCTCCTTAATCCATATAGATAGCACAGCTTTGACACCTGAGAATGATTTAAAAGACTCCAAAAAAGCCTTAATTTTTCTGATGTCACCTATTCTCAAAAGAACGCATTTGAGAGCCGTTTTCACTTAAAGCTTATGCCAATTTCTTCCTTCTGAATAAAGTGGATTAGGATAAAAATTGGGCAGAACTAATTCCTAACATCTGTAAAAAAATCCAACCCAAAGTGATCTAGCAGTGCATATTAGTGACTCATATAATTTGAAGTAGCTGTGGCTTTGGGAATCTGCACCGCATCCCCCCAATCCTTTTATTGCTGCCCCAAAACCTGAGCAGGACAGACAGGCTCAAGAGACTCTGCAGTCATTTGGAAAAATGTTGCTAGTACAGCCTACTAGATTAAGCAGGAGGAAGAGAAGGAATTTCTCTTTGGATATGCTGCCAATTCTATTATCCTACTTTCCCAGCTACTGGGATGGGGGCTGTGCCTTGCTATGTTCCTCAGTATCTAACCTCACGTTTCTGTGAATCATGGAGGAGAGGGAGCCAGTTTTGAATCCGTGGAAGTAGCAACCTTTGCACTGTGAAATTTCCATGTGTGTGTGGAGAGGGGGTCATCATATAAGCTGGCATTCCCCTCCCACCTAAGGCAGGGCTGCAACCTTCCACCATGGGCATTTTGCTGGCCATTGGGGGATTTTGAGGGATGGGGCTAACTTTTGGAGTGGGAATCTCAAGTCACCAACTGAAGGAAGCTTCCCTCAGAGACCACTAGTTACTACAGTTTTACCTAGAACCTTCAAAAAGCAATGCTACATGATGACATAGCATCACTATGAAGGGGACTTTGGGGGTAAAGCACTGTTGGGCCCCAGAATTGTTTTATGATGGTGATGATGTAGCATCACTTTGACAAAGACTTCTAAATAATTGTTGTTGTTGTTGTTTTAATGGTACTGGAGAAGCATTCTACAGATGGTAAGTTTCACTCTCCCCACCCTTGCAAATTCATAGGGAGCACACACCTCCCAGTTTTGAGTCAGACATTAACAGGAGGCATTATCAACTCCCAGCCAAGAAGGGGTGGAGGAGAACACAGCTTTGAGGTAGCAGTTGTGGTCCCAGTTTAATGCTCAACTGAGTGGGCAACCTGGGCCAGATCTATACCAATCAGGCTATAACACTTTGAAATATATATAGTTGTCAAAACCATTATAAACCATTATAAAGCAGTAGTGTAGATCCTGCCCTGGGATACTCAGATGGCAGCACTATCTGTGGCCATCAAGGTAAAAGAAAGGGTACCTGGAGAGAAACACAATGGCACCTTAGTACTTAGAGGAACATTGTTCTCCCACTTTGGCCCCAGCCAGCCTCCAGAAAATGGAGGAGGGTGAAGAGATTCTTGGGAGCCTCATTCACCAACAGTCATTTCAGCCAATGTTCCTTTTCAAATTCCTGGCTAGAACAGAGTGATGGCAAGTGGAAGCTAAAGTGTGTTGGGGGGAGGGAACAATTAAATAAAATAATTAAAAGAGGTGCTGAAGAAATATATGTGCCAATGTGTTGCCCAAAATACAAGGCCAGTCTGGGAGGGCAGGGAGCTCCTTCCTTTGGTTAAGACAAAGATGGAGCTTGTCATCCTAACAGGACAATTGCTCTCCTGCATACAAAGACTGCCTTTTGTGCACTTAGGAAAGAAGTATTACCTCATTCTGTGATCTCTTGAAGATTATTTTTTGGGTGACCTTATTCTTTTGTTTTAACTTCTGTGTGTGATATATACATTGAAGGCATTCACCCCCTGCTTTTTATGGTGCCATACATTCCAATTGGACTGCCTCTTGAGCCTTGATTAACTCATAGAAGATCAAACTCCCTAACAAGTTACTGACAGTTGCAGTTTTAAGAGTAGAACTAGGTCAGGCTTATTATCTACATCAATCCTTTTATGAAAGGGCAAAGGCATTTTTTTAAAAAAGAAAGAAAGAAAAGCAAGCATGAAAGGCCAAAAAAGTGACATGTGTAGAAGTGCTTTCCACAGGTATGACAGAAATCGTAATACTCTTGGAACAGGGATAACAGAAAGCATTCATTCATTATGGCCAGGCAAAACTTGCTACTTAGGGCTTTTCTATAAACCCTGTATACCCCGTTGTGGCTGCACTGTGGCAGTGCGTTGTTTATATGACGCAGCTGCCAACTCATTGCCCCATCAGGCTTTCTCCCACAAAACTGCACTTTTCACAGTGTCATTGTACCACAACTTTTTCAATTGCTCTGAGGTCACCACATTGTTTCTTCATTTGTCAGTAGTGGCTTAGGATCGGATTAAGCAAGTGGGAGTTGCTACATGCAGATCCAAGTATAGAGTAAGCATGGGAAATCAGGGCGGGCGGGAGGGGGGGCTCGATCAGCCAAATGGCCACTGGCGCTGTGGTTTTTCATCTGCACTCCCTCCTGCTGTGTAACTTTGGCCAGATCTACACCAAGCAGGGTATAAGACTATGAAAGTGGTATATAAAAGGCAGGAGCCACACCATATAGAACTATGAAAGTGGTATGAAAGCAGTACATGGTATGTGTCTGTGGGCCCCAACAGTTGTCTGTGCACTTCAACCCCCCTATAAAGCAGTAGTGTGTCTCCTGCCTTTTATATACCACTTTCATACTGGTTTCATAGTGCTATATCCTGCTTGGTGTAGATTGGGCCTTTATTCTACCTCACAGCAACGATGCTGCAGGGTTTTGAGGGTATCAGCTACCAAAATGACATTGTATAACCACCCACTTATTTGAATAAAGTGTTATATGCATTAACTAAATAAGCACTTCAGATGAAACCAAACATTACTCGAGTGGAAGTTAAACCTTCACAATGTATGTTTCCCTTCCCCTCTACCCCGAAGATGCCTGTAACCCTCCCAAATCTTTCCCAAAGGGTTGCGGAGGAGGGCAGTGCAACTTTTGATTAGAAGGTAAGCTGACTTCTCTCAGAATTCCCTGTTCCTTCTGACCTTAACTGCAAACCTCACCGGGGGGGGGGGGGTGTAGGTGGGATAGATTTTCCCAGCAATAATATATTGTTCCCTGTTGTGATGCAGAGCATTTTGTGGTGGCTTGTTCTTGAATGGGCAATGAAGATCCATTTGCTTTACCAGAAACCTGCTCCTGGTGGAGATGAAAACTGCTAGAACTGGTTTGTTGAAATGACTCAACACAGTTGCCTGCATTTTTCAACCCTCCTTGGGGGCGTGGCTATGGGGGACTGTCATGATGAGTACCTGTACTTCAAAACTTACCACTACACCACTGGTTGGAGAGGGGGGAATTTAGGGATCATTGTGAAATGTATATCTGCAGAATGCAGTTGGAAAAAGGAATCGCTGTACAAGCTTCCAGTTTTGGTGATTCCAGTAGGATACATATTATAGTGTTCTGTCAGTCCTCCTACAACCCTCAGCAAAGACTTTTTGTGGGGCATGGGGGCTGTAAGGGGAAGGAGAAGAAGGAAAACTCTGTTGTTCAAGCTGTCTTCCACTCGTGCAAGTGTTGGATTCCTCATTTCATAAATATTATCTCCCAGCTTCTTAAAAGAACCTTGTAAGGTAGACCATAGTACAGATAGGAGGTTCAAATTGATAGATTGTGACTGGAATATCCAGGGAATCCATGGCTGAGCTATAAGGACTTTCCTGCTCACAAGCCACACTTTTCTTATTCATTCATACACTTAAAATGTTTGAAATCTATCATTAAATGTGAATGCTTTCAACAAATAACATTAACAAATTACAATTTTAAAAATACAATCAAAGTACTAATTATTAAACTCCTATGAGTAAAACTACAGTAATAGCAATAGTACCATCAGGAGTCAATTCAAGTATTAAAACAGAATAAAAATAGGTTAATAAGGTTGGCATCAAGCAATTTGCTATGGGAGGGTATTCCACAAGCAGGTTTCCATTACAGAGAAGACCCACTTAAGCTCTATTGTTGGGGCACTCAGACTAGGAGATCTGAAGATGATTTTGAAGTATGGGGAGGTTTGTACGGAAACAGGTGGTCCGTTACTCTTAACCACTATGCAACACCACATCAGCTTTCTAACTAAGACCCCAGAAGAGTGAAAGAATTTTACATGTATGTTTGGTATTCCTAGACTATCATCGTGCTTTCTAGTTCATATGACAGCACTCTTTCTCATCTCTAAAGAGAAAAATGTGCGCTTACATGAATTGTTTTAAATTAGATTAATTGCCAGAATTCTAAATCCACATTACAAGAAAACTCATAATATGGTTTAAGAATCCAGGGATCTATATTAGTGGTGCTGCTTTCAGAGGTGGATGTTTTTCCACCCTGTTTGAAATGAAACTGGTGAACAATACTGCTGATATATTGGTAAAGATTAGAGTGAATTTCATTTATATCACCACATATCAGTCCAGCCACAAAGTATAATATTCACATAATACTTATTGAACTTTTTACCAGTGTCTCTCTGTGTTAACATGTTTGGGGAGTGAAACCGACACAAAAATAGCTAGCTAATGATCTTGGAAATAAAAAGCTTTTGAAGGCCAAATCAGAAAAAAGGGTTCCTAGGGACACACAAATATATATTTGCTGTTTTCTTCCTAGCCTGAGAGCCAACCAGCTTTCGTTATTGCATGAACAGCCCCCATGGAGACAGCTGACCTCCACAAGTACAGGGCAGCAAAAGCATTAATGGACGGGGCTGGGCTAGCCCCTCTCCCCATGTGTTTACTCTTGTCAGATTTTGAATGCCTGAATAGGGCTGATCTTTGGAAGGAATCTCACAGATGTGGCCCTGAGTTTATTAGAGGAAGCCTGGGATATAAAGGTAATAAATAAATGGCAACCAAGAGGCTATTAGAAGATTATAAATGCTATACTCTTGTTTTGCTTCCAATACTTACATATTGGACAGTACAACTATGCTGGCTGAAAACATCCACTGTGGGATGGAGAGGAGGGCATTTTCAGTGATTGGCTCTTCTCCCTGCCTTTCTTGAATCAGGTCTAGAAGTTTGGGGGACCCTCTAGAGAAGATTTCAGGGAAGCAAGGTGGGTGCAAATAATTGAAAATTCCTCCCCACCCTATTCCACTAATGGACATCTTCCATTAGAGGAATGGTCACTACTGGATACTATCTTTTTCATTCTAAATTCATGTTGTTCATTTGTTGAAAGAAGACATTACCTGCATTTTAGTTTACCACCATTCCTGAAGGAGGATTTCCTACTAAAAGCAAATCTATAAATTGCCTTTCCTTCCTTCCTGTATTTAGAATGATAAACACACACACGGCAATCAAAGTTAGCACCCATGAACAATATTTTTCCTTCCTCATACAGATGACATTCATTCAGACCCTCTCTACAAGAATTCAGTTTGGTGCCTGGTTGTCTGATTATGCACATCTTCTCACAATCACTGTTACGATAATGACAGTACGTAGGAGGCGGATAAGCGCATAACTGGTGGCCCGACTGGTTGTTTGAAACGTGCTTCAAAGTGGCTGAAATGCGGAGAATCGCTTGTTTACATGGTCAAAATGTGCTTTAACGGCCACAGAGCAGGAAAACTCGCTATTTAACATGCATTCAATAATGCGCATAATCGGAGAGAAAACGCGCCTCTACCCCCGATTTGCGCTCCGCTCTTGTAGAGGTAAAAATTTTAATGAGACTTGACAGCGCTTTAAACCTTTTGGGTAGAGGCACAGTCTCCTCAGAATAGTAGTTATGCAGAGCCTGACTTGATAACAGAGAACTATATGATCTAGGCTGGCCATCTGAAAAGGAGGACAGGGCTCATATAACTTTAACAGTTGTAGAGAAAAGGGAATTTCGGCAGGTGTCATTTGTATGCAATTAGTTCCTGGTGAAATTCCCTCTTCATCACAACTGTTAAAGGTGCAGGCACTATACTAGAGTGACCATATACAAAAGAAGGCAGGGCTCTGCAACTTTAACTGTTGTGATGAAGAGGGAATATCACCAGGAACTAATTGCATACAAATGACACTGGCTGAAATTCCCTTTTCTCTACAACTGTTAAAGTTATATAAGCCCTGTCCTCCTTTTCAGATGGTCAGCCTAACTATATCCCATTATTCACTCTTGCATGCTTCTGATTTCAGCTACACTTCTGGTACTTTGGAAGCTGCCTTCTACTAAATCAGACTCTTTCCCCCTTTCTCCTAGTATTATCTGCTCTAAGTGGCAGTGGTTCCCCAGAGTCTGCAGCAGAGAAATACCTGCTATCTGTTCCCTTTTAACTGGAGGTGTCAGGGACTGAAGATAGGGCCTTCTTCATGCAGTGCTCTATGTCTGTGGTATGATCCCTCCCTCAGTAACTGAAAATATTTGGAAGATTTAGTGGTGAAACTGCTGTTCTCCCCCTCCCCTTGCACACAGCTCCACCCCCTTTCTCTGTTTTTCACTGAAGCCTTGGCATCTCTTTCATGAGAGGATGTAGCACTCCAGATGGACCAAAGGCCCTTGCCAGCAGCTTCGTGGCTTTACTTAAAAATCACAACATGATTTTATGGCCTTCTATCTAAACATTATGTGACAAATGTGACTTTTTGTTCAAAAGGAATTAAGACATATTGTGCTGCTGTAATAAGTCTACCATTTGGAACAGGAAAGAGGAATATCCCCCCCCTTCTAAACAGAAGGTTCTATGGCTGCAACAAGCACTGGAAATCAAAATGGACAGTGAGCACTAATGAGCCTTCAGTGGGAATGACCTATTCAAAATGGAAGTCTTGCCGTGTGACATTTTGCTTAAGTGGGCTAACTGATGTGATATCAGTCACAGGAGTTTAAAGGTCTGACGAGATGGCAAAACATTATTAATTCAGTATCACTTTAAATGGAAAAAGTGTGGCCACAGGGGTCTTTTGACAATTTTTAAAAGATATCAGAATATCTAATTGTGGATTAATCCCTGAAACCCCTTTTACACGATTCAGAAGCTTCAGTGAAGTTAAAATGGAAAAGATACTACCAGTTGGCTATCATTTATAGCTATTACCAAGGCAAAGAACTACAGACCCTTCTCCCGAAGACACAGAGAATAATTGCAATCAGTTCATTTCCTGTTGCTAGTAAATTATACAAATGGGAGGATGACTGAGCTTTAATTTACGCACCACACAAAATAAAATAAAATAAAATTACTATTCTGCCATTTTAAAATCACTTCATTTTCAGAAGGAGCTGGGACAGGTCTGTAATTAAGTGGAAAATAGATGCTGTTTAATGACCACTATGAACTAGCATGTTAAATGGCCATGTAAAATGAAGACTTGATGCATTGACTGTAGCCAAATCTGTACTTTATAGAAAATAAACTGAATCAACTGTTGGTTTTCCTGACAACTGATTCAATTATGAAATTGTGCCAACACCAATAATGTAGGCCAAATTCAGGCTTCAGTAGAAGCTGATAGTTCATACAACCAGGCATGCTGGACGTATGTTTAGGCTGCATACTAATGATAGCTAATATTTGAAACATATTTTCTACATTGCATTTGGCTTTTCAGCTAAAAGAAGATCATATTTATAATATCTAAAATGTTTTTATCTGTCATACATTATCCTTAAATTGTATATCTTATTCTAGTACACCTGTTGCTGGTATCTGGGGTTGAATCCTGACAAGCCAGAGGGGTTGTGGGAATGGTTCTCAGGCCTGGGAGATTAGTCAACAGACTGTTCTGAATGGGGTTGCACTCCTCTAAATGCACAGGTTCATAGCTTTGTCACTTGGTGACCTCAGCAGACAGGAGGGACTTTTACCAGATTCAGCTGGTACATCAGCTACAACAATTCCTTGGACAGAGATGGGCTTGCCAAAGGGGCCCATGAATTGGTATCCTCAGGATTTGATTATTGTAACATGCTCTATTTGTGGCTGCCCTTGAAGATGACCTGGAAGCTACAGCTGATGCAAAATGCAGTGGCTTGGTGCAACTTATTACCAACATGTAACACCTCTGCTGAAAGAGTTGTTGTTCAGCCAGCTTTATGATTTTACTTGATGACAAATGCTATTATCTGACTAGTTCTTCTGTCTAAAAAGTTCACCAGTTCAAGCAGTGAGAGAATGGAAGTGTACAGGAAGGAATGGCTGGTCATATCATAGATCACTGCACCTATCTATAGCTGATTAACCCGTTCTTAAGAGTAACACTACAGATTGGTGAATGTTCTTTTTTTAAAATAGCCTTTTCCTCCAATTTATTTATGGTACTCCATCCAGATCCTCCAATTTATTATTGGTACTCCGTCCAGATTCATCGCTGTTTTTAAATGCTGGATGTTACATGTGACTGGAACAGCTCATGTTTATATTTAGCTTAAGAATTGCTGATAAAGGTTCAGAGGAAGCATGATTAAGGATTCATCAGTTTAAGATGGGCTTTGTAATAAATGGGCCAGTAGCAGTCCCAGATGAACATCAAGGAATCACTGGAAGTGAAAAATGCTGTTTCACAGAAACTGTCAGCAGCACTGATAAAATTGCTGGTTGCTGGCCTTGTTTCCCCTAAGCCAGGTCAGCTTTTCTGCTGGATGCCATAGAAATAATAATAAAATTCCCCAATTATTAAAATTGCCAATTCAGGCATAAAATCATGGGTATCACTTGTCTCTGTCCTATTATGACATGTTTACAGTTTTTTTTTTTGTTTTTCAACCGCACAACATTCTAAGTAGCACTCTATCTTTCAATGGCGCATGATTGCACATCTTAACAGCCCGAGGATGTGGACAAGTCAAGATCCATCAATTGTCTTAATCCTTGCCCATTCTTTCTTATTAAGTCTGCCAGGTCAGGGTTGTGGAGCTAGGTCACAGAGGTAGCAAATGTCGCCTTGAGGGAATGTGAGGTGCTGACAGTTTTGAAGAAGGCAGTATAGCTTGGTTTCAGGAATGAAATTGCCTTGGTTGTCCTTGCAGATGACCTGCACCAAGAGATGGAAAATATTCTGTTGATTCTCCTGGACCTCTCAGTAGCTTTTGATAATATCAGTCATGGCATCCTTGTGAATTGCCTTACTGGGATGGGCTTGGGGGGTATCATTTTGAGACAGCTCTGTTTCTTCCTGATAGGTAGATTCTGGAAGATGCTGCTGGGAGATTGTTGTTCTTCCCTGTGGTGTATTACAAGGTTCCATGTTGTCTCCCATGCTCTTTAATATAAATATAAAGCTGCCAAGAGAGGTCCATCTGGAGATTTGGACTTGTAGGTGGGACCACTATAATGATGACACCTATCTTAATCAGTGTCCATCTGAGAAATTGTGATCATTTACTAAATATTTCTGATCAATCTGGGAAAAAATCAGTCACTAATTTTCATTCCACACTTTACATTTTATGAAATGGAAATTACTTACCAAGTATTCCTCTTCTCCTTGATCAGTGGAGGGCATTCCATATTCTTTGGGAAATAGCTCCTACTGCCAGGGGGAAAGCCACCTCCTGAAGAGTATGGAATGCACTTCATGGTCAAGGGAGAACTAATTAGACATGGGCAAGTCTGCCATTGGTCATATCACAATTGGTAGCCAATTATGGATGACCTCTGCAAGTGCCCCCTAACCATTTCCTAATTGTAAGGCACCTGGTGTATGAGACTGGGGCTTCCAGCAACCATGACCCTTTTCCTCTGGGCCACCAATGCTTTTAGTCTGTGTTCTGTGGTTCAAGGGTGTCATCTATACTGCAGTACCAGCCTGCCTGAGCATTGTCAGCTGACCATACAGGCCAATCCTTGTTCACCAACTCTCAGAGCTTGCTCCTCAATCTGACCAATTCATCTTAAGACTGCTGAGACACCTGCTCCCTTGTTCTGTCTCCTGCTTCAGATCTTGATCTCTGTCTCAGTAGCTTCGCATCTGCTTCTAGCTCTTCTTTTAGCTCTACCCTGAGATTCCAATTACATTCCTCCCTCCTGCCCTTCTGTTCTGTTTGTCTGCCCAGGAACCTGACCTTCTGCCTCTTACTGACTACAGTTCCACACTTCTTTTCATTATCTGTACATAATGCCAGGAGAATTAGATCAGGGAAAGGAACAAACACCTGCCAACCACTAACAGTTTTATTTGTTTGCATGCCTGCCAGTGGTCTGACTGCAGATGCTTCAGCTTGGCCAGGAAGCTTGTATTAGCAAAGAAAAGAGAATCCATAACAAAAGTTTAAAATGTGCATACATGTTCACCTGCACCCATGAATCTACCCACAAGACCAAGGCTAGATCTACACTACTGCTTTATGGTGGTATTGAAGTGCACTGATAACTGTTGGGGCACAGGACCCATTCCATATAGTGTTATTTCATAGTGTTATTTCCTGCTTTTTATTCCACATTCATTTGACACAAGGTGTAGATCTGGCCCAAGATTTATGTGATATGAGTCTCACTGAAACCATAACTGGGTCCATAAAAACAAACTTGTGAAGATGCATTGGAAAGGCACAACATTAATTAAATGATTGGTAAGTTGGGCCAAACTGTAATTGATATATTTTTAATTTTAGGTTGCATCAATAGAAGTATAGTTTCAAAATTATTGGAAGTGATCATTCCACCTGACTTTGCACCAGTTAGACCTCACTTTGAATACTATGTCCAGTTCTAGACACCAAACTTTAGGAAGGCTTCAGATTAATTAGAACAAACTCAGAGAAGGGCAACAGAGCTGATCAGGGACTAGAAATTAAGTCCTATAAGGAAAAACTGAAGGAACTGGCTATGTTTAGCCTCAGGAAGACAAAATTGAGTACTTAAAGGGTTGTCACAAAGAAGAGAACTGGAATCTGTTCTCTGTCATCCAAGACTGTGGGGAATGAAATTATTTGCTCACGTTACAGGAAGCCAGGTTGCAGTTGAATATCTGGAAAAACTTCCTAATGGTCAGAGCAGTCAGACCATGGGACCAACTGTCTAGGGAGGTGGTGAGATCTTCCCCCACTGGAGGTATTCAAGCAAAGACTAGGCAGCTCTCTGTCAGGCATGTTTAAACTAGATTCCTGCAGTGAGCAGGGAGTTGCACTCAATGGCCTAAATGTACCCTTCAAACTCTAGGAAAAGAATCCTCCTGTTGTAGTCTATTCTTGATATTCCAGTGGTGGATCATTCTTTCTTTTTATTTTATTTTTACCCTTTTTTTGGTAATTGGTGACAAGAACTGTAGCAATGATTGAAGTTGCTTAGTGATTTTTTTTTAATGTTCATAAATTGCAATATGGCCACAACAATAAGAATACAATATTGTCTTTAAAAGGCCTGCAGACCAGATTAACTGCCCACATAGATTAACTACTTTTTTTGGCACCCCCCCCCCCCAAACTTTTAGGCTGGCTACAGGCCTGTAAAGGCATGAGGGTCTCACCAACGCCGGGTCACTGCTCAGCAGCCTCTACCCTGCCCCCCCCTTGTTAACCACTATGGGTTTCAGTTCTATTTCCATAAGTACAATCAATGAATGGATACCAAGTGCAAGTACAAAGGTGTAGATGAATGGTTGTCATCACACCATACACAGTGTTTTGAGTCGCTAACATTTATTAGTATTTCAATAGTTTTCAGTACCTTTGTTTATTCTTTTTATATGGAAAGCACATGCTATTGTCTTTACACTTTTACAAGTATTCCAATAAAAAAGTCTAAGTAATACAACATTCAAATCACATTACATGTGCTTTCATTTTCCCACTCAAACATTTTAGGTCAAATATTTGTGTTGAATTGGGACAAAAAGTATATGGGGTACTTTTTTAGCTTTGTTGTTTACAAAATTCAAGTTAAATAAACGTGCTGAATTAGATCACTCTCTAGGATATTATAAAATTTTATGATGCAAATAGAAAAGTATCTTATGCAAATCATCCTAATTTGCATAGGATACTTTTCTATTTGCATCATAAATCAAATCACCCTAATTTGCATAGGATAATCAGCATAACAAAATTTTGAATTGGAATATTTCCTAGAAATATTTCCCATGCAAATTACCATCATTTGCATTGGAAAATTTTCCAATTCAAAACATTCCTGAAAACCCCCATTACTAACTGCTAGTTTATCTTATTTGTTTCCCACACATTAGAAACCACTAGAAAAATAAGAGCAATATGTTTCAGGCCATATTAAAATGTTAGCGCACAGAACTTGTACATGGCATTCACTATGCACAGATTTCAAATAAATATATACATGGTAAATAACTGCATTGTAAAATATTCTTCTGAAATAGACATTTGAGCAGCAGTGGGGCGGGGGGGGGTTATTTGTTTTTGTAGTTAAGGACACAATCTGATAAAGTTGCAGGTGGGTTGTTTATGATGTTTCCTCCCAAGCTAAATACAATTGTAGCAACAGGTGTTCTGGCATGATAACAAGGCCAATTATGTACTTGTAACACATGGAAATCATTTCTGAAATGCAGATATGCATGCTAGCAAGTAGAAGAGTACTGTAGTGATGGCACACACTCAGCAATGGCCATTGGTCCATCAAAAGTTATTGCCTTAGTTACCACAACTTTCTGATACCTGTGAGCACCACAGCAGCAACCCCTTTTTAGTTTGGATGCAAAATTGGTTTTATGGTAAAAGCCATAACCCACCATCCAATGCACCCCCCCAATAACAAATTACATCTCACAAGCCTGTTGAATCATCCTCTTCACTTCAACTGTCAGTCTTCAACAGCTTTTGACTTTTTAAAAAAGGGAAATAGATTATAATTCTGAAAGCAACGAACAAAAACCACTTGCTGTCAGATGCACCAATATTTTGTAGTTTTTTCTCTACTCTTCCCCCCCCCACACACACACAGTAAATTGCATGGAACTGTCTTAATAATTAGAAACTTTACTTATATAGAATGCTTATTGCCTGAGTCTAATTTTCTGAATGTATGTTTAATTGTATTCAAGAAATTACTCCTGGGTGAAGCAACTGTGTCTTTAATCTGCTGTGGCACCCCGGCTGTGGAATGAGCTCCCCAGAGAGGTTCGCCTGGCGCCTACTTTGTACTCTTTTCGTCGCCAGGTGAAGACCTTTTTATTCTCCCGGTATTTTAACAGTTAAATTAACTCAATTTTAATCCTTGCTGTTTTAAATTTGTATTTTAATCTGTATTAATTCCTGCTGCTTGGTTTTATTCTGGTTGTGTTTTTATATTGTATGTTATTCTGTGTTTTTAGATTGTGCCTTGTTTTATATATTTTAAAATGATTTCATGGTTTTAATTTTTGTGAACCGCCCAGACAGCTTCGGCTATGGGGCGGTATAAAAATGCAATAAATAAATAAATAATAAAATAATCTCCAAATCCCCTTAATCCTTTAACGTGCTAAACTTTGGGATGCTCAGTGCACAATGTTAAAAGATCCCTTCAGGTGCCAAGGTTGCATGTCTGAAGGTGCACACTCAACCATACATTTAGGTAAAAGGGATACTTGGTAACACACTACTACGACCACAATTGAGGCCAGATCTACACCAAGCAGGATATAACACTTTGAAAGTGATTTGAAAATGATATATGGAATGTGTCATGGGCTCCAACGGTTGTCGGTGTACTTCCATACCACTTATAAAGCAGTAGTGTAGATCCTGCCTGAGTTGGAACTCAGATATTAGACTTACTATAACAACACAAATCTTGGGAAATGCTCATTTTTTAAAGAAATAGTTATCATTCCTGGCAATACATTTTCACAGGAAAGATTCTGTAAAAGAAAAAGTCATTAGGAGCAGGCAGAAAGTAGAACTCCAAATGTTTTGGACTTCAACTCCCAGCATTCCTGACTACTGGTCATGCTGGCAGGGGCTTCTGGGAGTTGAAATCTAAAACATCTAGAGATCTTCTTTCTGCCCATCCCTGATAAATAAATATATTTTATTTAAATGTTTTGAAGAATAGTCTGCCATTCTAATATGTGACCAAAGGGAAAATAAAGCTGTATTTTAATAACACAAGTAGCTTAACGTACCGGAGCAGAAGATAGGCATTTATTTATTATTATATTTCTAGGCTGCCTTTTGGGGCAGTAAAGTTTTTGTAAGCTAATGTGGCAGAGAAGCCAATTTCTTCTCTAATGTGCAAAAGGCCTTCCTCTGGTCTTATTCACTTCAACTGAGGAGGTGGCTCCATGTGCAAATCTGATCACATACTTTATTGAAATTAACAATGCATCCAGCAGATGGAAGAGCTCTGTGTTCATGACATTTAGGTTTCAGGAGTAGTGTATTCCATTGTATGATACTGCTCTTTTTCAGCTATCTCAGTTCATTGTTACTTGATGATACCCTACAACATGGAAACAGCTTTACCAACTGTTTGCTTTGCCTTTATCATTTGTTGCCACAGGTGAATGTTTGAGTTCATAATGCAGAGTCTCCACATGAGTAATTATCTATCAGCGTATAAATGCATATTTCAGAAAATAATCCCCCCAAAAGAAATATATCCTAGGTGAATGTTATATATAAGGCAAGGCTTCTGTAAGTACTTTGAAACCCACATACTCTACTTTTTTTTCATTTACTGATTTGCCAAATGTATGGGCAGCATCCTACCAGGCTATAGCAAAGGTATATTTCTGTGAAGGAGGATACTTCATCACTTGATTGATACAAATAGGCATGCCACATATCCTCTGAACAGACTATTGCAATTTTTTAAATCGATAATCATCCCTGCAAATCCTTTAAATAAATAGTTGCTACTTTCAAAACATGCACAAACTAAATAGATGGTGGATGAGTCTTGATATTCACTATTTGAATACTCCAAACAGGATTATATAGCTGTATTGATTCTGTGTCTCTGCTGGCCATCAATTTCAATTTGTGAACTCTGGCCTCTGAGATCTGAAATTTTTATATGTACAAGACATGAATTTATCCTTGTGCAGGGCACAGTTAATGTTAGAGGTTGTTTTCCTTTGTGATAGGATATATGCTTGCCGCCTCCGAGGAAAATAACACTGCCTGACACCTGGTTTCTTATTTCTGGAATTGGATTTCTCACTACTAATCCAGTGGCAGGAATTAATAGACTGTGTCTCCTGGTGATGAACTAGTTTGGTTCATCTTCTTACTCTTCAATATCAAATTCAAAAGACATAAGAGTCCTGAGGTTATGTTTTATGAGTATGTTTGACAAGCTCATTATTTAAACATATATTATCAAAGGTGAAGATGCACAGATAGGTAATATATCTATATTTGTTTAAACTGATAAGCCATTACCAAGGTGAGGGTATATAGAAAAATACTTTCTTGCAAGACATCTCAGCTGAAAAGAAAAGTTACAACTACTTTATTTCTATTTTTAATGGAGAAATAATAAATGTGGCATTGAAGAACATCATAGTGAACTTGTCTGAATGCAAATAACTGGCATTTGTTACAAAGTAGCTCTCTTGTGAGCGAGCAGTACTGACTCCATTTTGAATCAGCCAAAAAACCAAGGAATTTTCATTCCCCACAAAGGCACAGGAATGGGGCTAAGAGCCATCACATAAGGTGAGATCAGGCAATTCAGTTCCTAATAGACCTCCTAAAATGCATTCCCCAGAGGCAAAGGTGGGAGTAAAATTGAACAGAATATGAATGCTAGATGGCAAAAGTGATATCTGGTCCTGCACCTGATCATTCACATGCTAATGTGGTCCTATTGTTGAACTCCAGCCTGGACACCTGTCTTTAAGACAGTCATTAGTATCTATGGTCACCTTTTGTTAAAAGAATGTTTCTGGCAAGTACAGCCATCATCCCCAAATACCCTCTTTTGTTATGTGTTTCCCCCATGGCAAGTAATATCACTTCCAATGCTTATGAGCAGTCACTGTTACTGCTTTTCTCTAGATTGTATAAAAACCCTCAGGTTTTGAGTCAGGTCCCCCCTTCTTAGAAGCAAGGGGGCCATGCTGCTGAAATTGCTGAGTCTCCTCCCAGAGGAAAGGCTCTTGCTCCTTCCTTCCTCTCCACTAAGACCAGGAGCTGCAACACATGCTAGTTGCTGTCTTCAGGAAAGGGCTTCAGTCCAGGAAAAGGTATATTGCTTTTAGAGATTCCCTCCCTTCTTTCCCCTGCTGTCTGTGTGTGTGTATGCTCTAAGTCTCAAGAAGACTCCTTTAACAGTCTTGAAACTACTTTTAAGCCTCCATTTGCTCAGTTAATTTCCCCAAAATGAGCTTGTGCATTTGAATCTGTTTATACCTCAATAAATGTGCCATTGTGGTGTTTAATATAGGCTTAGGCTGACCATCTGAAAAGGAGGACAGGGCTCCTGTAACTTTAACAGTTGTAGAGAAAAGGGGATTTCAGCCAGGGTCATTTGTATGCAATTAGTTCCTGGTGAAATTCCCTCTTCATCACAACTGTTAAAGTTGCAGGGGCCCTGCCTTCTTTTGTACATGGTCACTCTAGTATAGTGCCTGCACCTTTAACTGTTGTGATGAAGAGGGAATTTCACCAGGAACTAATTGCATACAAATGATACTGGCTGAAATTCCCTTTTCTCTACAACCGTTAAAGTTACGTGAGCCCTGACCTGGGTTTTATCTGGTCAGCCTAGTTTAATAGTGTGGATTTCTTTGGGTAAGAATCGCCTTACTTAGCCACAGATGCTCTAGTGTCAATGTCTAAAGTGAGTGTGTAGGTGTCATTAGAATGTGTGTAAGTTTGTACACAAGTCTAATGAGAGCACGTCACATAGCACTTTGTATTGACCTTGACTGTGCTGCTGTTGGATCCAGTAAGAGTCTGAGTAAAGTACAAAATCCTGTATTTGAAAGCATAAATAACCAAGGGTTGGATCCAATCCTGCCTGTGCATGCTGCAGCCAGAACTAGCAGGAATGCCTCAAAGAAAGATGATTTGATTGCTACTTCCTATATCCTTCATAGGCTGCCTCCCTTTGGATGGGGTTAATCCCAGCTCTCACTACATTTCTTCCCCTCTTAAGAAACCTCCATAGTCCCACAACCCAGCACTACGTGACATAATCCGTAGTCCCAGAAGGTAGTCGGCTTACCCGGGCAGGCTGTCTTTCAGGTTCACTTTCTAACTGGTCAGGCCTAGTTGCTGGCACAGGCCCTTTCTATACCTACAGGTGTAGAGGGGCGGAGAACCCGGAAATGCCTACTTCCGGGTTCGTCGCCCTAGTGCACACTATTAGTGCAATGACTGGGGCTCATCCCGGGTCGTTGCATGTTGTGGCCACCATTTTTTTTGTTTGAAGCAAGAAGAGCTCACGAGCACTCCAGCGAAGACCTGTATGTTAAAAAAAAACAAAAAAAAACGGCATGCGATCTGGCCCCCCTCCGCCCCACCATCCTCGGGATGGCGAATTTGATAGCCCTCTTTCCCCTGATGGCCATGGAGCCATGCAGTGCAGCTTTGTGGCCATCGGTTCTGCTGCACTTACTTGCAAGTAAGCGCAGCAGAACCACGGTGGGCAGGAACATACTTCCTGGGACCGTGGAAAAATTCAGGATTTTTCTGTTTCCGGGGAACCAGGATTTTTCTGTTTCCGGGATTCTACAACAGACTGGTTTTGTCTGAGTCACATGAATTCTGCAAATTGGTAGATTCATTTCTTACTTTCCAAAATTGTATTGCCTACCCAGTTGATTTTTAAGATGTTTTAATAATGTATCAGTTTTATTTGTTTTTAATGTTTTATTTGTTTTATGGTCTTTGTATTTATATTTATTATTGTTCCCCGCCTCGATCCAGAGGGAGAGGTGGGTTAGAAATAATAATAATAATAATAATTATTATTATGCAAATAATAATACTGACCAAATATATGCATTTCCCCCCATAGGCTAAAGAGTGCAAATGCAGATGAGGGGGAATTAGTGCATTTTTCAGTTCAACTGCACTGAACCTTGGGATAGTAGATGGAAACTTTGGACTACAAAAGTACTTAACTGGGGAAGAATAAACATCATCTCCAATTGTGCTGAAGCATCAGACTGAGAGAAACCTAGACCAGTATGCATTTGAAATCTGATATGAAAATGGTTGAAGAGAAACAAAGGAAATCTAGGGATGTAGTTTTTTAAAATCCACTCTTCCTATGTTTTGCACATTGTCCAGCATCTTTTATTCTGCCATCCGCTCATTGACCAGATCGGATTTTTTTGTAGGAGAATTTTGTTCCACTTGCGCTAATGCACTGTAATGATGATGCACACGTTAATGCTGTCTTATCATGTAACTGAGAAGTAACAGATGAATTTACAGCTTCTTTGATTTAGAATTCCATCCCTGACCACCAATACAGATCTCTCAATCTATTTATTCCTCATAATACCTTGATGGATATCATGAGCTAAACGTATAAACGTAGACTGCAATTCCTCTGCCGCAAGTAATCAATATGATCCTTGTAACACATTCCCAACTTGTACAGAGAGTTCATCACATATTCTAAAATAAGGCAATAAAATGAGCTCAAGGTTTTTCTTATTATTAGGCTATCTGCCGGTCAAAACTTCCCATACTTTTTGTTGGACTGGACATGCCAAGCATGCGGCTAGAAATGTTGCTTTTGTGCAACTGCAGTGACTGCACTAATAATACTTGCAACTACTTCTTCATCACCTTTCAATTAATTCGCAGATGATAGCAAAGGCAGGAAAGACAAACGATTAACTATCACATTTTGAGTCCTTGGTCTGCACTCCATTTCATATGTAAAGGAAAGTAGTTTTGATGCACACATGTAGTAATATGATTTCCTATTCATCCCACTCTTTTTGTAGTAACAATGTTGACAAACACCTAAGATCAGTATGTAATTTAAATATATTGCTCCATAGATATGTCCTCGACTTTTTGTAGCCCAAACACAAGCAAGACGTGCATATTTTTCAATAGTTGAATAGTTTTTTCAGCCTCAGTAAATGCAGGTTGCTTACCTGTAACAGTAGTTCTTCGAGTGGTCATCTGTGCAGTCACACATATGGGCTCGCGCCGGCGCCGAGCCTCTTTCGGGAAACTTCAATAGCTAGGCTAGGTTTTAGGCGGGAAAACCCCTCCCCCCACCATCGTATCGCGCATGCTCGGGGTTCCCGCCTACCTCAGTTCTCTGAGACCGATTAGCCTCGTAACTAAGGCAAGTATCTTATAGAAGCATACGCATACGACACCTCTTGCATACAAACAGCGTTGCAGAGAGGGGATGGTGGGAGGGTTGTGTGACTGCACAGATGACCACTCGAAGAACTACTGTTACAGGTAAGCAACCTGCATTTCTTCTTCGTGGTCTCTGTGCATCACACATATGGGCGATTAACCAGCAAACTTACCGGAGGTGGGAATGCACGCTGATAATCACTGACAGATGGACGACAGGACTGCTCTACCAAACGAAGCGTCTCGTGCCGCCCGAACATCCAACCTGTAATGCTTAGCAAAGGTGGATGCATGAGACCAGGTAGCCGCCTTACAGATGTCAGGGATGGTAGATCCATGTAACAATGCAGATGAGACAGCGAGTCCTCTGGTCGAGTGTGCTGTAAAAGACGAAGGGGGTTGCTTGCCCAGCACGTGGTAGGCAAGAATGATCGTGTCCACAATCCAGTGGGATAGACGTTGAGCCGAAACTGCTTGGCCTTTCTTCTTACCCCCATAACAAATAAATAGTTTAACTGACTTTCTGTACACTGAAGACCTATCCTTATAAAAAGCTAGTGCACGACGAACATCTAAAGAGTGCAATTTCGAACACAACTGGTTATTCGGTGCCTTGAAGAACGTGGGCAACACTATGTCTTGATTAAGGTGAAACGCGGAGGTCACCTTAGGGAGAAACGATGGTCCCGGGCGAAGTATCACCTTGTCCGGAAAAAATTGTGTATATGGTGGGTCCACCATTAGGGCAGCCAGTTCCGAGGCACGTCTAGCCGAAGTAATAGCAACGAGAAAAATTGTTTTGAGAGTGAGCAATCTGTAATCAATAGTAGCTAGTGGCTCAAACGGTTTCGACATAAGAGCCGTCAACACTAACGATAAACTCCACTGTGGAACTATGTTGCGGAAATGTGGAAACAAGTTATTAAGACCTTTTAAGAACGTCTTAGTAATAGGATGAGTGAACACTGAAAAACCGTCAACTTTGTTATGATTAGCAGATATGGCCGCCACATAAACTTTTAAAGAGCTTAACTTTAGCCCTCGCGAATGCAAAGAGTATAGGAAATCTATAATGTTTGAGATCGGGCAGCTTGATGCACTGATCTTATTTCCTGTTGCAAAGTGTTGAAAACGTTTCCATTTCTGAGCATATGACACCCAAGTGGAGGGTTTCTTTGAAGCTTCAAAAATGGAACGTATGGCTTGAGGCAACTTCATTGCCCGCCAGTTCGTTGAATCCTCCAGGTCGTTAGACGTAGAGATTGAAGGTCTGGGTGAAACACCTGGCCCTCGTTCATTGACAACAGGTGGGGGACCATTGGGAGGTGCCACCACTGGCGACGTGCAATCCGACAGAGAGGGGTGAACCACGGTTGCCTTGGCCACCAGGGGGTCACTAAGATGGCATTGACTGGATCCCTGCTGATTTTGGCTACTATGAGTCCTATCAAAGGGAATGGCGGGAACATATAGAGGAAGTCGTTGGACCAGTCCCAAAGGAATGCATCTCCAAGCGATGCAGGTCCAATCCCCGCCCTGGAACAATAATGCTGGCATACTTTGTTGGTCGCCGTAGCAAAGAGATCTACCGTGGGTAGACCCCAACGTGCAAAGATTTGGGTTAGTACATCCTTGGATAGCTCCCATTCGTGAGACATGGTGAAATGTCTGCTGAGGGCATCCGCCGTCACATTGTCCACTCCTGCAATATGAAGTGCTGACAGGTGGATGCGTTGGCGGATCGCCCATTGTAAGATGTCTAACGTGAGGCGAAGCAGAGGAGGCGAACGAGTTCCTCCCTCTTTGTTTATATACCACACGACAGTGGTGTTGTCGCAAACTATGCGCACATGACGCCCTCGTAGATTGGGCAGAAACGCATGTAGGGATCGTTTCACAGCTAAGAGCTCTAGAAGATTGATGTGTAGGCGCGCTTCTGAACGTGACCATTTTCCTTGAATTCTTAGGTCGTTGAGATGTGCTCCCCATCCCTCCAGGGAAGCGTCTGTCGTTAGAATGCAAGACGGTCCGTGCCGGTGAAACGGAAGGCCCTGAGATAGATTTGATGTGGTGGACCACCATCGTAGAGAGGGAGACACGGTTCTTGGGATCGAAACCATCAATCTGTGTAGGTCGTGCCACGGACGGAAGCGCCGAAGCAACACTTGCTGCAGCGGACGCATGTAGAGACGGGCCCATTCCACGACGAACACCGCAGCCGCCATGAGACCGAGTAGCCGAAGTGCTGTGAACGCTGTTGTCATACTGGATCGGCGGAGACGTGATGCCAGAGATCGAATGGTTAGTCTGCGATCTACAGGTAAGTATGCACGCCCCACTGTGGCGTCCAGCATGACACCTACGAATTGGATTGTCTGTGTTGGTTCTAAAATGGATTTTTCTGTGTTTATTTGCAGGCCCAAACTTTTGAGACAAGACGTTACGAATTGGACATCTCGACGTGCCTGAAGACGAGTTGGGGAGACGATCAACCAATCGTCTAGGTACGGGTATAGTTCGATATTGTTGGATCGGAGGTGGGCGCAGACTGCCGCCATACACTTTGTAAATACTCTTGGTGCAGTCCGGAGGCCAAAGGGCAGTACTGAAAACTGATAGGACTTGTTTCCTATTTGAAATCTGAGATATTTGCGGTGCGAAGGATGTATCGGAATGTGGAAATATGCGTCCTTTAAGTCCACTAACGTAAACCATCTGTTTTTTTGTAACAGTGGCATTATCTGGGCTATTGTGACCATGCGAAATTTCTTTTGCTTGATGTATTTGTTGAGCCGTCTGAGATCCATAATAGGACGGAGTCCTCCGTCCTTCTTTGGCACCGTGAAATAGCGGGAGTAAAACCCCGCTGGCGCATGTTGTGCTGGGACGCGTGATATTGCCCCTTTCTTCAGCAGAGTTGTTGTTTCTTGAAGAATAGCCAAAGAAGGTGCAGTCGTTCTCACGGTGCCTAGAGGAGGGAGGACTTCGAACTCTATGTGGTAACTGTTTGTTATGGTCGACAGTACCCACCGGTCTGTGGTAATCGCGCACCAAGCCGAAAGGAATGGGCGCAACCTGTTGGCGGGATCCTGTGTGCGAACCATGTAAGGGAAGGAGTCAAAGATGTCTCTTAGATCCACCCTCTTGACGGCGAGATTTATTAAACCGTGAGCCTGGTCTACGCGACTGAAAATTGGATGTTTGTTGTTGTTGTTGTTGATACCGTTGGGAACGGTCGAGTTGTTGCCTGGGCTGGTATGGTACCGGCCGGTACCAACGGCGTTGGCGGACAGCATGTTGTGGCTGTTGATGTTGCTGAGTTGGAAGACTCATCTTCCGTGCCGTCATTTTTGCTTTATGGATCACTTCCATGGCATTATCAGTAGTCGAATGGAAGAGACCTTCACCATCGAATGGTAAATCTTCAATACGGGATTTTGTTTCCGCAAGCAGATTCGATGTGCGAAGCCAGGCATGGCGACGCAAAGCAATAGCTCCTACCATAGCTTTGGCAGTGCAGTCAGTTTGGTGATTAGCTGTGGCCAACTGTTGTTTAGATAACCTGCTTGCTTCTGCCTGAAAGACTCGCGCCAACTCCCTTTGATCATCTGGCAGGTAATCAGTTAAAGCAGCTATTTTGTCCCAAAGGAACAGCTGATACCTTGCCATAGTGGCCTGATAATTTGCCACTTTAAAACCCAAAGAAGCCGATGAATAAATCCGACGGCCAACAGAATCCAACTTCCGGCCCTCTTTGTCAGTTGGTGCTGCGTGGCTCCTCGCCATCTTCCCTTGTGAGGATTCCACAACAACCGAATTAGGCTTAGGATGACAGAACAGAAAAGGAGCATCTGCTTCTTTAACTTTGTATAAGGCGTCGAGACATTTGGAGATCGGACCAATAGTAGCCGGATTGCTCCAAGACTGTTGACAGGTCTTCAGCAATGTTGGCACTATGGGGAGAGTTAACTGTGGAACTGGATCCTCATACATTACATCGTATATTTTATCTGGTAATGCTTCTTGTGGCTGTTGCAATTCAAGACCTAAGGATTGAGCCATCCTTTGCATTTGGTCCGAAAATGATCCCAATTCCAAAGAGGGTGAAGCTCTATCAGATGTACCTACTCCATCGAGGGGAGACGGTATCGATGGGGCACGAGAGATTTCTGACGACGTATCCGAAGCATAATCGTCTGCTGATGATGTTGATGGCCGACGTCGATTCGGTATCGATATCTCTCTCGATGTCGAAGGTAACGTACGGTGTCGAGGAGTGGTTGACCGGTCGCGAGTAGACACTGGGAGAATACGCTCCCCAGTATATTGATCAAACAGCGGTTGCCTATGTGGTCGCCGACGCCGAGAAGTCACAGAATGCGATCTTTCCGAACGAGCATCACAAGTCCGGGAGCATGATCGCGTGCGGGATCGTGATCTGTAAGAACGGGTCGTAGATACCCCCGAAACCGGTGAGGTTGGCGGGATGGACTCCGGTGGACTTACGGGTCCGAACCCGGCCTGACTATCGGTGTCGACGATGATCGGTTCCGTCGGCAACGTATCGGCCAAATCCTCCTCATCTTGGGAATGGAGAAGGGACCGAGGTGGAAGGGGCTTCGACTTCTTAGTCGATGTCGATCGCTTCGAACCCTGCGGTACCGATGCCGGCGCAACTGGTGATGTCGACGTCGGTGGCGGCGTCGAGAAAAGCTGTGCCGGTAGCGATGACGTCGAGGGCGGCGTAGCCGGTGTCGACCTCGGTGTCGATATCGATGGCTTGGCTTTGGATTTCGATATCGAAGACCGCTTAGTCAGCGCCGGAGTCGAGGATTTCGACTTCGCGTGTGGTTTCTTTAGTTTAGAAGATTTTTCCTTCTGCTTTTTTGACTTTTTTGGTGCGGGCTCTGATGGCTGAAGAGCGGGCCCCTCAAGAGGAGGCTGTGATACGTCCTGCGATGCCTCCCAAGCCGGGGAGGAACGACGTGATGCTGGGTTTGAGCGACTTCGTACGCGCTCCCCAGAATTCGAGCGATTCCTATGGCCGGAATCTGATGCTACCTCTGTGTGAGAGGAAAGATGGCGGGTAGTCTGTGCCAGCCCTGGCTCCGAGCGAGGGCGGTCAACCGCCGACAGGGCTCTACTCCATAATAAGCTGCGTAGTCTGTCAGCCCTATTCCGTCGAGTTTGACGAGAAAACGTCATGCAGTGCCTGCAGGAGTCAACAACATGACTCTCTCCCAGGCATAAAAGACATAAAGAATGGCCATCCGTCAATGTTAGCTTGGCTCTACATTGAGAGCAATGTTTGAAAAGGGCTGACTGGGCCATAACTAGGGATGTGCACTGACCCCCCGGATCGGATCGGATAGCGGATCGGAATCGGACCTGGGGGGTCGGATCGGATCGGATCGGATCGGAGGCTGGTCGGATCGGATCGGACCAGATGTCCGATCCGGATCGGACGCCATTTTGAATGCTTTTTCCCATAGCCAAGTATTGTTTTACAAAAACGCCTATAACTTTTTTATTTTTAAAGATAGAAGGATGAAACTTGGGCACATTGTAGACTGGTTAGGGGTAGTTATCTGTGAGAAATTTCAGAAAGATTGGTGCATGCATTTTGTGGCAATTAATTTTTTAATAAATACCCAGGAATGCCTATAACTTTGTCATTTTTAAAGTTACACACATGAAACTTTGCCACATTGTAGGGGGTACCTTGGGACCTATGTGTGTGAAATTTCAGAAACGTAGGTGCTTGTCTTGTGTGGCAATTAATTTTTAGAAAAATGGGTAGTAGTGGGGTAAATACAGTTATGCCTCCCATTTTTTTATTTTTGAAGATACAAACAGGAAACTTGGGCACATTACAGGTACCACTTGCCTTGATATGTGTGTGAAATTTCAGAAACATTGGAGCTTTCCTTGTGTGGCAATTAATTTTTGAAACAATGAGGAAAGAAACACCTATAACTTTGTCATTTTTAAAGTTACACACATGAAACTTTGCCACATTGTAGGTGGTACCTTGGGACCCATGTGTGTGAAATTTCAGAAACATAGGTGCTTGCCTTGTGTGGCAATTAATTTTTTAATAAATACCCAGGAATGCCTATAACTTTGTCATTTTTAAAGTTACACACATGAAACTTTGCCACATTGTAGGCGGTACCTTGGGACCTATGTGTGTGAAATTTCGGAAACGTAGGTGCTTGCCTTGTGTGGCAATTAATTTTAGAAAAATGGGTAGTGGTGGGGTAAATACAGTTACGCCTCCCACTTTTTTATTTTTGAAGATACAAACAGGAAACATGGGCACATTACAGGTACCACTTGGCTTGATATGTGTGTAAAATTTCAGACAGCTGGGTCCAGGCATGTGGTGGCAAGGTATTTTTGAAACAATGAGGAAAGAAACGCCTATAACTTTTTTATTTTAAAAGTTAGAAGTCTGAACATTGCTCACTTTGTAGATGGGTTAGGGGTAGATATGTGTCAGAAATTTCAGAATTATAGGTCCAGGCATTTGATGGCTATGGAATTTTTAAATTACATGTTTCAAAAAAATTTCTACAGAGGCCAGGTCTTCCCCTCCCGCTTCCCGCGAAGAAAAGGAAACACTCTCTCGTCTCGATCCCTTTGATCCTTGCTAGTAGTATCCATTACAGGGCTCGTGTTTCCTTTCCTACTTTCACTTTTCAAGCAGAACGGCTGAGCCTAGCTGAGTTTTGCAGCCATGCGTGCAAGGAAGGATTACTCTGGTCTCGATCCCTTTGATCCTTGGTAGTATCCATTACAGGGCTCGTGTCTGCTTGAGTACAAAGTGAAAGCAGACACGAGCCCTGTAATGGATACTACCAAGGATCAAAGGGATCGAGACCAGAGTGATCCTTCCTTGCACGCATGGCTGCAAAACTCAGCTAGGCTCAGCCGTTCTGCTTGAAAAGTGAAAGTAGGAAAGGAAACACGAGCCCTGTAATGGATACTACTAGCAAGGATCAAAGGGATCGAGACGAGAGAGTGTTTCCTTTTCTTCGCGGGAAGCGGGAGGGGAAGACCTGGCCTCTGTAGAAATTTTTTTTAAACATGTAATTTAAAAATTCCATAGCCATCAAATGCCTGGACCTATAATTCTGAAATTTCTGACACATATCTACCCCTAACCCATCTACAAAGTGAGCAATGTTCAGACTTCTAACTTTTAAAATAAAAAAGTTATAGGCGTTTCTTTCCTCATTGTTTCAAAAATACCTTGCCACCACATGCCTGGACCCAGCTGTCTGAAATTTTACACACATATCAAGCCAAGTGGTACCTGTAATGTGCCCATGTTTCCTGTTTGTATCTTCAAAAATAAAAAAGTGGGAGGCGTAACTGTATTTACCCCACCACTACCCATTTTTCTAAAATTAATTGCCACACAAGGCAAGCACCTACGTTTCCGAAATTTCACACACATAGGTCCCAAGGTACCGCCTACAATGTGGCAAAGGTTCATGTGTGTAACTTTAAAAATGACAAAGTTATAGGCATTCCTGGGTATTTATTAAAAAATTAATTGCCACACAAGGCAAGCACCTATGTTTCTGAAATTTCACACACATAGGTCCCAAGGTACCACCTACAATGTGGCAAAGTTTCATGTGTGTAACTTTAAAAATGACAAAGTTATAGGTGTTTCTTTCCTCATTGTTTCAAAAATTAATTGCCACACAAGGAAAGCTCCAATGTTTCTGAAATTTCACACACATATCAAGGCAAGTGGTACCTGTAATGTGCCCAAGTTTCCTGTTTGTATCTTCAAAAATAAAAAAATGGGAGGCATAACTGTATTTACCCCACTACTACCCATTTTTCTAAAAATTAATTGCCACACAAGACAAGCACCTACGTTTCTGAAATTTCACACACGTAGGTCCCAAGGTACCCCCTACAATGTGGCAAAGTTTCATGTGTGTAACTTTAAAAATGACAAAGTTATAGGCATTCCTGGGTATTTATTAAAAAATTAATTGCCACAAAATGCATGCACCAATCTTTCTGAAATTTCTCACAGATAACTACCCCTAACCAGTCTACAATGTGCCCAAGTTTCATCCTTCTATCTTTAAAAATGAAAAAGTTATAGGCGTTTTTGTAAAACAATACTTGGCTATGGGAAAAAGCATTCAAAATGGCGTCCGATCCGGATCGGACCTCATCGGATCGGATCGGATCGGATCGGAGGTTGGCCGGATCGGATCGGATCGGATCGGATTTTCCCGATTTTGGGTCGGATCGGATTCGGATCGTGGATCGGATCCGATCCGATGCACACCCCTAGCCATAACGATGCAGGCTACCGCCTGAAACTATCTTACCTAACGCTAACAATATCTATATTTATCTTTTTTATTTTTTTTATTTTTTTATTTTTTTAACAACTATAACAAGTCTAACCTAGCTAACTATTTAAATATTTACTCTAACAGGTCTACGAACGGTTCTTCCGTCGGACGAAGTCTCCCGCGAGGCTAACAGCGAAGCGGTCGAAGAAGAACTGAGGTAGGCGGGAACCCCGAGCATGCGCGATACGATGGTGGGGGGAGGGGTTTTCCCGCCTAAAACCTAGCCTAGCTATTGAAGTTTCCCGAAAGAGGCTCGGCGCCGGCGCGAGCCCATATGTGTGATGCACAGAGACCACGAAGAAGAAGTGTTGCAAATGCAACAGCCCTATCAACCTTATCCTCATGGAACTACGTAAGGACTGCTCCCAGTCCATAATCAGAAGCATCCATTGTGACAATTATAGGTAATACAGGATTAAAAAAATACAAGTTCAACAGTATTAACAATCAACGCTTTCACCTTCTCAAAACTAGTTTGTGCACCTGCTGTCCAAATCAAACTTCATGTTTGACATTACAGTTCCTGAAGGAGTTCAACAATAGAGGCATTGTTTGGAATAAATTTTGCATACTAAGTGATAAGGCCCAAATAGGAACATACAGTTGGTACATCACTTGGAGAAGATGCCTCTAGAATTACTAACTCATGATCTGGCTCAGGTTTCAATCCCTGTGGTGAAATTTTATGTCCCAGACAGGAACATTCAGTATGCCTAATTTGCATTTATCCAGATTAAGCTTCAAGCCTGCTGTACTAATACAGTATAATTCAGACTGCAAATTACTTTCATGTTCCTCAGGAGTATTCCCAAACACAATAATATCATCCAGAGAATACTGGACCTCCTTCTGCTCCTTACAAATTATTGATATCATTTTTTGAAGGGTGCTACTGTTGCCATGCAACATAGCGTGATGGTATGCTTTCTACAAAGCAAGAGTAGCAAATACCCTTGCACCGCAAAAATGTTAGGTACGGAAGAGGGTAATTTTCAATCACCATTGCTTTCTTTGGTTCACTCATGTCTAAACAGAAATGAATGCCAGGATTTTTCTTCCTTGTCACTACTATAAATGAGACCCATTCAGATGAATCAGCCTCAATAGCATCCTGTTGTCCCAATTTCTTAATCTCTTCAGAAATAGAATCTCTAAGTGTAAATGGTAAATACTATAATTTCTGGTGTACAGGCACCATATTCGGTTTTGTTTTAACTTTTTTATGAACAGACCGACATGCACAGCCATGTTTTCCCTCGTTCTGGTGCTTCAACATAGATGGAGCTGGTGTTTGCACTACAAAAGTGCTTAACTGGTGATGTGTCCATCAACTATCCAAAGATTCAGTGCAGTAAATATATTCCTCCCAAGGATAGGAGTACTATCAGGAACATTGCAGAAGTCTGCAGATGCACAACATGGTTGAAAAGTTACTTCTGTTGGTAAATGTCCACATAGAGGTCCTGTTCAGACAACACTCTAAGCCATCATTAAGCCGCTAACCCTTTTGCAGAAAATGGTTAGTGAGCATGTTTAAACCGTGGTTATGTAGCCACCACAGTTAGGAATGGCTCACACAACACACTAAGTCATGGTTCAGATGACACACTAAGCCATAATGTTTCACTCAAAATGCTTAACCACCATGGCTTAGTGTGTTATCTGAACAAGGTCATAGGAGTTTGGTTCAAATAATACGCCAACTCTGTTTTTGGTTTCATGAGTGATATACCACCTAATTAATGAAAACAAAATAATTTAGGCAATATAGAAATTGCAGAGCCAGTATCCAGCATTAATTCAACATCTTTTGATATCCCTACAATTGAAGCAAAAGTGTTAAGAGTACACACACTTTTTTTTCTGCCACGTGTGTGGGACTAATCCTGTCTGGACTGACAACAGTAACAACTGATACTGTAATTACATGTACTGGCTGGTTAGGCTGATTATTACAACAACATACATAAGCAAAATGCTCCATTCCCCACCCCAATAATTACAACAAACCATCTAAGCAGGATATCCAGTGTAACTTGCAAGATGCTGTGAAGACCCACAAGGAAAACAGAGTTGAATTAGACTATGTTTACTTGATTGTTTATGACCAGCATTCTCGTATATGAAACAGAGATAGTTTGTCAATTAGCCGGTCTCTCGTCATCTCATCTGTCATATCTCCAAAGTTACATAACCTCATAAGGGGCTCATCTACACCTAATGCTGTAGAGGGAGGAGACTTACCTGCTTCTGTGTTCCTCCCCCAGCATCTAGATGACTGCATGATGTCCCGGAATAGAAGAGGGACTTCGCAACCGTCTTTTTTTTTAGGAAGAGTTGTTTTTAAAATGCGACCAACTCCCCACACCATCCCAGCGATGGCAAAATTGCTGCCCCCACTCCCATGGGCACAGAGCCACCCCATTCAGCTCCGTGCCCATTTTAGAATCCGGGATGCCACACCACACCAGGTGCAGTCCTTGGGATTGTCCCAGGGCCATAGGAAAACCAGGATATCCCAGGTTCCCGTTATCCTGGGGTCATCCCTAGGTTATCCCCGGTTGATCCCAGGATCCCTGTGCATCATATGGACACACAGGGATGACCTAGAGATGACCCTGGGATAAATGGTTGGTGTAGACATGGCCTAAATCTCTGAAAGCAGCACTATACTATAATGTAGAGCCTATCTACACTACTGCTTTAAAACGGTTTATAACAGTTTTAAAACGGTCAATAATGGTTATTATCCAGTTTAAAACTGTTATAAACCGTTTTAAAGCAGTAGTGTAGATAGGCTTGTAGACTCCCCTGGTTTGTGTTCATACCGGTGAAATTTGTTGCAGTTAGCTACCACATTCACTTTTGGTCTAAAAACGTTCTCTAAAGCAAGGCATACAGTTTCATGTGTATCATCAACAAAGGGAAGGGTACAGGATACATATTGTCCTTCAACTTCCAAACAGTGGATAAGTAATGCACATTCCCTTGTTTGAGCATGTTTATTAACTGCAGGGAAGTAGTTTTCAAACACACACACACACATATATATCTATATCTCCAACATTGCACTGCTATAAAATATGTTTTCTTTATAGTATTATGCCAGCCCACCAAGAAGTAGCATTTACATAGACTAACAGATTTGAAACAAGAGACAAAAAACACTTAATGGGATTATCTACAGAGCAGTGATGTTATCAATTAACTGGGAACTTGCTTAAGGTGATCAATGGAGGTTGCAGAAAGGTAACCATAGCATTAGCTTTCTAATTGATCAAATGAAATCCTGACAAAGAGTTTGAAATCATTTCAGTCTTAAATGTTTTAAAAGGGAATTGTATTTGTATATATATTTTTAAAAAAATATATAGATGATAGGAGGTTATTACAGAAGGTGATGGGAGTAGTGCCCAGACAGTGATCAAAGAACCAGATTGATTTAATCTTTGTCAAGAAAAAAAGAGTTTGATTTCAGACTGGCAAGAAATCAAGACTGCCACACCAGCAAACTATCCAGAAATACTATTTTTTAATATGG
Source organism: Anniella stebbinsi (assembly GCA_029215795.1). Classification (NCBI taxonomy): domain Eukaryota; kingdom Metazoa; phylum Chordata; class Lepidosauria; order Squamata; family Anniellidae; genus Anniella; species Anniella stebbinsi. The sequence continues at coordinate 71,283,496 of JARDYH010000005.1, read as the reverse complement.
AATGCCATATCTAGTTCTGGACATGGCAATAGAAGAAATCATGACAAGCCAGGTTTCAGTTTAAGAGGATAGGTACCGATGTAATACATAGTTTAGAATACAAGTTATAAAAAGCTGAAGTAAGTTTTCTTGTGTGCCTGAACAGGAATTTGATGCTCTAAATAATGGCTATCTTGCTATGGAGATGATTCAATGAGATTATTTGTCTGAATCAAAAATCTATATATGCCCAAAGTACCTTTCCTCCTGAACCCAACATATTACAACATATTTGAAAATTACCTATGAGGATAAAAATGACAAGACAATGGGCATATATGGTGGGTTAGTGTGTTCTGTGGTGGGAGATTTCCCTCTCCACAATGGGCAGAGTACCAAAGCCCGCTACTCACATTCTACAGGATGGTTAGTGGGCTTTCATGGTGGTTCCCATGTAATTTGGCAGGAATTCAATGGGTTTTTCTTTGTTTTGTGGGGGGAAAACTGACAGTGACCATAGAGTGTGCAGCAAAAGGGACCACCACTTCAGGTGACATTCTTGCCACTGCAGATTTTCTCCATGGTCAGAAGCCATTTTAAAAACATTTTTCTCAATGGAGCTGCGGCCGGGCGCCTGTTTGGGGTGCATAGGATGGAGGGATGCACAGTTAAACCATGTGGAATTAAGTGATCTAATTATGGAAGGATGGGTGGGTGGCGGAACCATGGGATGTAGCATGGTTCTGTGATCATGTGATATGCCTGCTTTTCATGATTTCATTACCCCTCCCCTCTCCATAGGTCCCCCATCCAACCACCCTCTGTGCACACCTTGACAGGCCCAATGAAAAACCGTCTGCAGCTGGCCATGTGCAGGCTCACTCAATGTGGACATCCATGCCAATACGCTAATGTCCAGGGGTGGGATTAGTGCCACATATGATGTTGAAGTGGGGCCAGCAGTGCAGCTGGCAAATTAATAAGGCTCATGTTACATTTATTTTTTATTTATTTATTCCATTTATATACCCCCCATAGCCGAAGCTATGGGGGGTATATACATTGAACATTAAAAAAAAACCCGATATACAAAATTTAAAGCCATAAAAAGCATAAAAACAGGTTATCAATACAATGTCATTTAAAAACAACTATTCTGGGTCAAACCACCACAACAGCAAAACCCTCAACATAACGCTGTTAAATGCCTGGGAGAAGAGGAACATCTTGATCTGGCGCCAAAAAGATAACAATGTTGGTGTCAGGCGAGCCTCATCAGGGAGATCATTCCAGAATTGGGGGACCACCACTGAAAAGGCCCTCTTCCTTGTTGCCACCCTCCGTGCTTCCCTTGGAGTAGGCAACCGGAGGAGGATCTTCGATGTGGATCATAGTGTACGGGTAGGTTTGTATCAGGAGAGGAGTTCCATCAGGTATTGTGGTCCCAAGCCATGTAAGGCTTTATAGGTTAGAACCAGCACCTTGAATTGGGCTCGGAAACGTATAGGCAGGTTTTTTGTGTGTGTGTTTTTTGTAGCTTTTTGAAGTGTTGTAGTGGTTTTAAATGTACAGATTGTGTGTATGTTGTATGCTTTTGCTGTTTTAATTTTTGTATATTGTTTTTAATTGTTTTTAATCCTATGTAAACCGCCCAGAGAGCTTCGGCTATGGGGCGGTATACAAATGTAATAAATAAATAAAATAAATAATCACTTCCCTGGCCCAGCTGGCTGTTCCATCCCTGCTAGCTTTTATTAGCCAAGAGGGGCAAGGATCAAATACAGAGGTGATTGCACGAACCTGTCCAAGCACCTAGTCAACATCCTCAAGCTGTATTGAAATCAGCAGAAGTATTTCATTATAATAAGGTCACTACCAAGCGGGGAAGGGAAGAAGTATTGTAGTCAAAAATAATTGATTTATTAATCCAATGAGTTTTTGACCCTTAGATATGACCCTTCATCAGGGAAACCATAAATAACTCTTCAGACTACTATGCTGTTCTTTTTTTTTCTTTTTGGGTTAGTCATTGGGCTTTTTCACACCAGGCATTTTGCCTGGGATAGCCCCTGGGAGGGAGGGAAATCCCAGAAGTACCTAATACACACCGTCGAAGCATAGGGACCAGCCAGGGGCCATCCCAGGCAAACAACCTGGTGTAAAAACGGCCATTCTTTCTCTCTCTCTTTGTGACCTATTGGGCCTATTCAGATGACATGCTAAGCCATGGTTAGGCAGCAAATGGTTAGTGAGCATGTTTAAACTGTGGTTGTGTAGCCACCATGGTTAAGAATGTTTCACACAACATACTAAACCATAATGTTTAACTCAAAATGCTTAACCACTGTGGCTTAACATGTCATCTGAACAGGGTCATACAATCCATTTTATTGTATTGTATTGTAATTTCCTTTCTGGTAAAAATAGTGGCCCCATGGTTTGTAATCCAATGCAGGCTTTGCCTGGTAGATGATCAAACAAATTGTGGATCAAACAAATCCCTGGGATGTTTGTTTCCCTCCTCCTTTGCTGACTTCCTCCTTGTATCTAAATCCGTTTGCAGCACTGTAGTATGTAGAGCAACTAAACTTTTTTTTTTTTTTACCACTCTTGCCCACCCTCTCTGTGGTCTGGTGAAACAACACTTGAACAACCCACCGTTCTGTGTTCATATGCAACAACAACCCATAGTTTAAACAACCCAACAACCAATAATGGATTATCTTTCTGGTTAACATACCATAATTTGTTAGTGCAGCTGGGTTTGCATGTCATAATAGCCTGGAATTCAACAACCCATGGGTTAAATACACCATGAGTTACCATTATGTGCAAACCAGTTCAAACTCTTGTAATCAAATGGCAGATGCTAACAAGAGCCAACACATGCCATGTTGCCCGTTTCTGACTTAAGGTAAGTAAGTTCATTTCACATTTCAGCCAAGTTTCAAACAAAGATTATATATATATATATATATATATATATATATATATTCTCTAAATGGTTACTATATGCTGCTAAGAGTCAGATATCTTCAGACTCTAAAACAGGCACATAGTTCTACTGTTAGTGTTAATCTACTCACATAATAAAAATGTAAAAGGAAAAGTTACTTAAAAGCTCAACAAGAATTGTTAGAATGTTATTTCTTACTGGAGGAATGATTTCTACCAGTCTGTTTTTGTGAATCTACTGTGAGTTCTAATCTTCCTGAAATGCTCGTTTTATTTCTTGAGTATTAGGAAGCCAGCAAACTACTTATAGTATCCATCTAGGTCTCAGAGACGCCAGTGCTCTATGGAAGAATAAATAAAATAATAAAAAAGGATCCATGATTTCATATCAGTGCACAAATTCAAAACGTATTGGTATCAGTGTCCTTGCACCCGGGCCGTGACAGGGAGACCCTGGTGATTAATCTCCTTCAGGGTACTAATAAGTATATCACCCTTCAAGTATCTAAATTTCTCTGTACTGCGATCTGCTGCAGATCCCAAACGAATGGTTGATTGTGTCTTTTTCCATACTGTTATATACATAAGTGAACTGAATATCTTGGCGGATGGTCTGTTGACTGTAAATAAAGTTTTTTGGTTTGGTAATGGTTAAAAGTGCAATCCTGTGTTGACTGTTGACAACCTCCAAATTTGGAGGCTGCTGACTGAGTATCCTAATGTCCTAATGCTTGCCTGCATGCTCCAGCCACTCTGCATTTTTGCTAAATGGTTCACCCATGTAGCTATGGCACTTTGGGGCAGAAGGTAGAAGGCTGGGGTGAACATAGGAAGCTGCAAAAGGCAGCTTCCCTGGTCTTCTCCCCTCCCCTCCAGGACCACCCCATGCTCCCCACCTCCATGCTCAGGTTTCCAAGTGTGGAGAGGTAGTTGAGGCACTGTTCTCTCCCCACCAGCTATGAGGGCGAAGGTGTAGGGAGCATGGTTTATTGGCTTTAAGGTTGGACCCGTCTCCAACCTCAGAGCCAGTAAACTGAACTATCCTATGGCCTTCCAGACCCTGCCTAGGGTCCATAGGATTGCTCTCTAAATAGAGTTGGATGAATCAGTCTTATTATAGTCCATTTACTTTCACATATTTCACTTTACACCCAATTTCAACATTAACCTGCCATTTGGTAAATAATAATAATAATAACAACAATAATAATAATAATCCACATCTAAATAGACATATAAACATGTATGTTTGGCCTCATTTGCTCTCAAACATATTTCTAAATTCTAAATAGATTTTCTTTTGAAATACCTACTTCTAAATTGATTTTTTCTCAAAATACATTTTTTTTTCCAAAAATACATTTTGATACTTTTTTGAGCCAAGAACTGAGTTACAGAAGTGTGAAATCCAATGGATAGATACATTCTCATCTGCACATTAGATAGAGAGGTGTGCATCAGTTCAATTCATATTGGAATTCACAATAATCAAATCCCTCAAGCATCCATTTGGTTAAAATGAGGCAGAATTCTTCCATCTGGTATCCTTTATGCTTTATCATATACTGTTTAAAATCAACATAATCTGATATGAACAAGATGCTATAAACAGGTTCATCCCCCTCCCCCTTCAGCTGTACTTTCCCATCTTTAGATTTTACGAATGGACTAATTTCAGAAACACAGCACACAAAACGTGGCCCGAAACCCATCTGCCATTTTTTCCCTGTCTAAATATATATGACTGAGGATATTGGGCTATACCCTAAAAATCCTTTTAGGTTTTGGCAAATCCCTTCCTTCTGAGCAGTTCTTCTGACCTCATTTTTATCTACAGTTTTCCTTCTTATCCAAGAGACCCATGGCACTCAAGTGAATGCTGGCTTAGGTTCTCTAAAGAGTCAAATACAAATCTACTTTGGTATCTCAGGAGGAGCTCTAAGCCTAACTGCTACCTACTGAGTGAATTAAAGCCTTGGCTGTCATCCCTAAGCAGGTTTCCTGTACTTCGTGATTCTATGAGCTCCTTGCATTGGTACAGCAAATTACCTGTACAGCAAATTACAGCAATATTAACATGAAGCTTTAGCAGCTGACTCAGGGTCAAAACAGTAGGCATGGATCCCATCCACCCTCTTGTTGCATTATCACCACTATAACTTAAAATTGGCATATTCACTGAAATACTAGTGGTATTATAAACCATAGAGTTATATTGCAGATGAAACTAATATTATGAAGAGGTAACCAACAACAGTTTTGTCAACAGATATGGTGCTTCAACTAGTGAGGAAGATTGACTTACAAAATGTAGTTTTTAATAAGTCATTAGCATCAACGAATAAAGTGATTATTTTCCAGTTCATGATATGCTATGAAAATATGTTCATGTTATGTAACTAAGTATCTCGGGATTTTATAAATACATTTACATTGAATGTAAAACAACAAAAACCCTCACCAAGAATATATTATTTTGCTATTTGAGTACAACATCCCATTTAATCTATTCTCAACTGTCTTTGTAAAGAAAAAACCCAGAGAGCCTTTTAATGATGGCCCAGGGCTATTTCTATACTATACAAGATAATGACACTGATATTATGTCAAGGTCTAAATGTTACCCTTCTGTGTTGCTTAACAACTAGATCTCTATTATGTATATACATATTGCTACTTGCAGAGACTGCTTAAAAACTTGTGATCACTGAAACATCTAGCCCACATGCTCCCTTTAATCTAATCCTGAATTGCCATGTGCCTGTTTGCTTTCCATCATTATGTACAAACAGAGTGCATGTGATGTTTCCATTGGCTAACTTCAAGGGATTCAGGCTTGGCATCTCAACTCAGCAGGTAAAATCTTGTATTTGGGTTTAGGGCAGCAGAAAGGGTTTGATCTAGCAAAACTCCATCTCTATGTTCATATGAATAAGAAATAGGGATATACAAGAATGTTTGCAAATCATATGATCATGTGCCATTTGCCATCCTGAGCATGAATGTTAGCAGGAATGCAATTTCCATGAAATCTCCACAATTCTCCCTTCGTTTATGGGCAAAAATGTACAATTTTAGTCAGAAAAGAATGTGAGCTTTTAAAAAATGCATATTTTTGTAATTGTTTTCCAATTGAGAAAAATTGTGCACTTTAAAAAATGCATTTTTTCCTGATTGGGGTGGGTGGGGTGGGTGTAGATGGTCCAGTCTGGGAATGGAAATGACATGAAATGTGCTTTGAGGAAAACCTCAGAGAACCCCAATGAACTTGAAAATTACATGTTCACCCACCTCTAATATATAATGATTACTCAAAGACAAAACAAATAAAGCAGTTAAATGGAGGAAATACTTTAGTACAGAGCCTGAATACTTTATTTATGTGTCTCAGTTCAACTGCATGGCTGTTGGCAAATTCCTGTCCCCCAGTTTTAAACAACAAACTGTGGAATTATTTTACTTGCATGTTGTGAGAACATTAATAAACTATTTTATACAGCAGAATGTTTCATACCAATGATAGTCATGTATGGATGGGCTTACAGTCCCCTCAAGACTCAGGTTCACAGTTTGGGTGTACTCTTGTACTTGGTCCTGAAACTGGATTCCCAGATTTCAGAGGTAGCGAGGAGTGCATTTGCACTGCTGAGGGTAATGTGCCAAATCTGATCTGTCCATGGTCACACATTCCTTAGTAGCATCCCTTTTGGACTACTGTAACATGTTCTGTGTGGGGCTGCCGTAAAAAACTATTCAGAAACTTCAGCTGGTCCAGAATGGTGTGGCAAGATTGCTGAATGGAGTTGATTACAGGGAGCCTGCGAGTTCACTGGCTACTAGTCTATTTCTGGGCAGAATTCAATTCACAGAGCTGGACATGACCTATAAATCCCTATATGGCTTGGGACTGCCTTCTCCCATAAAAACCCTCAGCCTGGTTCTTAGGATCTTCTGGAGAGGCCCTTGCGGAAGTGGAGGCTGGATAAAAGAAGAGACCAGACACAGTGTATGGATTTAAACAGGGCCACTTTTATTAAAGATCTGCAGATTGGGTAAACCTACGTGGGCATCTATCATTTTGGGCGAGACATGCACTCACCCAGGAAATGGTGCCAAATCTTCGCCACTACCCGGGCTGCCCCTTATGGGGTGGGAGACCTTCCATTCTCATCTCCCCTTGCGCCGTGTAGCTCCGAGTGGATGAATAAGGTTGGCCTCATAGATAACCCTTATCCCACCTGCTGAGGCCGTAAAACTCACAGCAGTGGGCCGTCAGGCATTACCAATCACCTAACAGTGCCTGTGCATGCTCACCTACCGTATCCCACTCCAGATGCCCGTGCCTACCTGCCACAGGGAGTGACAAAGCACTTGTTTAGTCACTCTCCCCCACCTATTCTTAATAACTTCCTACAACCCTCTCTGCAGATCATGTAAAAGAATGTCATTACTGCCATCAGACGAATGCACTCCATCTGATCTGAAAAGCTCCCTCCGCGCCAGTACAATCATTGGATGTTGTATGCTGTAATCACCATGTGTAACTAGAACCTTATAATTAGATTATTTACTGTTTTACAACTTGTTCCAATGCCTGATGATCGTTGCCTACTCTCCATTAATATATTATATTTCCGGGCAAGCCCAAGTGGGTATACTTACAGCTCTTTCTGTAAATTTGGCAAGACCATCCACTTTTTAACTCATGATTACGGTCTGTGAGTCAGGCATGATCGCATTGCAATTCTGGGCCGCTACCCAGTGGGTACCTGCCATCTTCTAAAATCTTTTAGAATGTTTTAAGGATGTTTTTAGGCTGTTTTAGGATTTTTTATGCAGTTTTAATAATATGTGTCATGTTTTAATCAGTTTTATGTATTTTATCATGTTGTTGTTCCCCGCCTCGATCCAGACGGAGAGGCGGGTAAGAAATAAATTGTTATTATTATTATGTTATTATTCCCAGCTCACTCAGGGAATCCAGCAAGACCAAGTACTTGCCTCCATATAAGTACACGCACAAGTGATCCATACTGTCCATCCCTCGCACCTGCTCAGAATTGGCAGGATCACCTTGCAGTTCAGGGCCGCTGCCCAATTGGGTACCCACTATCTTCCCAGCTCACTCTGGGAATCCAGCTGGGCCACATACTCACTATCCCAGGCATATGCTGGCAAGTTTCCTGAAAACACAAAAGCCTGTAACTCATAGGCTCCTCTTTCAGACCCACATATCTGTGGACTGGTGGCTTACTCATTGCATGCCCTATCTGTCGAGCCACTGGATATTGACACACCAGCCAATTCACATCTGAAAACCGAAAATTGCTGTGACAGTTGTTCATCGTCGATGATCTGAGGAGACAAACGCTGTTATTATTATTCCAAGGATGGGCAGGCATAAGCACGAAAGGACTGGTCATGCCTTTGTAAACAGCTTGCACTCTGTACAGTGCAAATCCAGACTCAGTGGCCGTCAGGCAGCCCCACTGTTGCAAGGCCAACTTTCAATTGGCCACCAATGGTGTTTGGTATTTAGTCAAGCCAACCTCACCTGAATGAGGAAGGCTCTGCTTGTGAAAACAAGGACAGACAACATTCTGGTACATTTAATTGACCAGAATCAGCCACCAGAATGAATATTCACACTCATGAGGCCTTGCCTCGTTGATCTGTCTTTAAACGAAACCTAATAAGGACTGCACCCTTGGGAGACCCAACATCCTGAACCAGAATGGGCTCAACCATATGCACTATCCTGGCTGAGACCTCCCATTCAGGCACACCAACACACCCGGGAAACACATGGTACGTTTGAACAAGTAGTTGCTTCCCGCAGGCCAAAATGCTAGCAGGTGGCGGCTTGACATCAATTTGCAAGAAATACAGGGCCCATGCCCTGCCAGATGACATGAATTATGGGGTCACCTGAAATCCGGAATTCCCTGTTCAAGGACGAAAGTCCAGAGCTACCAGGGATAATTTAAGCAGAAAAAGAAAAGACAAAACATATTTGAAACCACCTCCAATCAGACACCTCCTGTTTTAAAACTATGCCCGGGCTGCCCCACCTACCCGGGATCATTCTGGCAGAAACCTCTCCTGGAGCTGCAAATCCTGCCCTCATTGTTCCTGTATAAGAACCCGGGCTGCCTTTTTGTAGGTAGACTGCAAGAAAGGTTCTCACTGTGAGATGGTATAATCCGGCAACAACTTCCCCTCCCCCAACTTTGTCCCAAAGGCCAGAGCCACATCTTATTAGCAATAACCGCATTTATGAGACCCACGCAAAAGTTCTATGGGAATGGGTCAATGCAGCATTAAATGTCTGTCCTCAAAGGCAAGGGGATCTGTGCCTGTTTAAGATCAGGGGGCATGGTCCTAGTGGCTAGGATTGTGTCACGGTCTATTCAGCTTCACACTAATATCTCCCCAAATGCTCCTGGCTGATCTCTGAAGATATGCCCTTACCTGGGGAGGGAGCACTCACAAATCCTTGTACTGCTTGGCACAACCAGGCATCAGCATGTTAAATAAGGCTGGTATTTCACGTAATAACTAGATATAATGCTGCAAAATTAAAATTGACATCCCTAAACTGTATGAGGACGGTGTGTGGATGCCTGAACAGTTACTGTTGTTGCAGCAAACTACACAACAAAATTAGAGAACTTGCTTATATGCAGTTGAAAGCAGCACCTGTAAGGAAAACTCCAATGAAAGAGGTCCCTCTTCATCCTTGTGGAGAATCAAGACACCAACACAGAATGCCCCTTAATCCCTCAGAGTGGCTGTGCAATCTGGCCACCCTGATGCTAACCTATGTTACACCACACGCCCTTGAATGCTTGCCGTGTCACAGCAGGAGGCAAAAAATTCCATCCGGAGGATGTTACTGTAGCTCTGGATGTGGCTGCCCCCTCTCTAAGATGATAAAACGAACATTCCCCACATCCAGCAGGACGTGGAGTGTAACCCTGTGTGGGTACAATAAATGTGGTTTAAACCTCAAAATCCAGAGTTTAACACCGTACGGTCTGCTGCACTGATTAATTGCATAATCTCTATAATGGATTTACCACTAGGGAGTAATACTGCAGAAAAGGTCCTAGAGCCTATCTGCTGAAGGCCCAGAGGACTTGACTTTACAATAGACACGGACCCTTCATGCTGCTTGGATTGGGATTCTGGAACATAGAAAACCTTGCTTAAGGTAAATAACTCCCCAAGGTCAAGCAACTCCTTAACAGTTACGCTATTGACTTTTCTCTTGACCCTCTCTAGGGCCTGGTGGTCACTACTCTCCTTCAAATTACATTGCTAATTATATGAGGGCTGGCATGGCTTGCAAGATAAGGGATTTTCTTTTAAACAAACCTAAATCATTGCCACCCCGATGAATACATGAAACCCGAAGGAGGGACATTGATAAACACAGCTGAAATAGAGGGAGCAGGAAACTCTCATAATACATGTCACATGTGCCCAACCAGTATAAGTTAACTTATCAGGTGAATCCAAGCTGTGACCAAAAACTTAACCTAAAGGCCCTCCCGTCCAGCCCAGCAAAAAATGCTATGTGCAGATGATCACACGCATGGGTCATGGCCAAACAAATATCATGATTCGAGGTTATGGTGTTCACTATTCTAAAACTGGTTATGTAACCTAATTCAGAGTGAGAGGATTGGTGTTGTAGGGGATCCACTGATTGATAGTGGGTGTGTTACGTGTAATCACAGATGTCATGCAAGCAGACTTCCCGGAAACTTCCATTGTATCCAAGTGGGCCAAAGGCCAAATACCTCTTGTTGTAGGCTTGCAATTCCCAAAACGTCTGAGTAAAGTCTTCGGATATCTTGATCCTGGGTCCCAACGCATGGTGCCTCCTGGTTCTGTATGACTGACTGCCACCAATGTAATGGGTTTCCAGACAATCTACAAGCATACGCTCTAACAGAATGAGTTGGGATAGCTAGTCCCTGAAGGACAAAACAAACTTCAAAGTGATCTTGATAGGCCGGAGCACTGGGCTGTAAACAACAGGATGAAACCCAATAGAGATAAATGCCAAGTTCCACACTCAAGAAAAGAAACCAAATGCACAGATACAATATACGAGACACTTGGCTCAGCAATACCACAAGCGATAAAGATCTTGGAATTGCTGCGGATCACCAATGGAATATGAGCCACAAGTGTGATGTGGCTGCAAAATAGGCAAATGCCACTTTGGGATGCATTAATAGAAGTATAGCTTCCAAATCGCGTGAGGCACCGGCTTCCCTCTTACTCAGCACCGGCCAGGCCTCATCTTAATCATTGTGTCCAGTCCTAGGCACCACACCCCAAGAAGGACGCAGGCAATCTAAAGTGCACGCAGAGGAGGGCAAGAAGGATGATCAGGGAACTGGAAGCAAAGCTCCATGAGTAGATAATGAAGAAACTGTACATGTTTAGCCTAGAAGGCTGAGGGCACCCAAGAGGCAGCTGGAGAGCCATCTGCCAGGTATGCTCCAAGGTGGGTTCCCGCACCGAGCAGGGGGCTGGACCCAATAGCCCTATAAGCCCCTTCCAACTCTACTATTCTATGATACCAGGTGACATGTAATGATCATGTGTGAGGTAAGGGGAATAAACGTTATCTATGTCCTTATCCAGTCCCATGAAGAACTAAAGCAATCGTTGTTAATGACATTAAACAACTATAGGGGGCAGAGAAAACGTGCCTAAACAGTCCCCCCACCATGTAGCAAATTTCACTAAAAGGAAAGACATGGGGAAAAAAAATCTTCAGCAAGGGTCCCTATGTCATCTGAAAAAGCAGGCGCCTAACCGCCTTCTCGTCAAATCTTTGGGTCCACAAGGCTTATGACACAGCTGCACCCATGTTGCACTACTCTAGAGTTGCCCAAAAGAAGCTGCCAAAGAAGGTGGGTGCCGCCAGGCTGAAGGCCATACACAAGTGGCTTGAAACCAGTGCTCTGCCACTGCCCAGTACCTCCACGTGCAGCCGTACTGCAGAAGGGGGCAGAGCATTATTAATATTGTTATTAACAAGCAGGCAGAAATTAACCCACTACCAAAGCCAGGCAATTGCCTGGGCTTAACTAAGCCCAATCCGGCCACCAGAACCAATTGAAAAAATGAGCCTCAGCTCCCTCCCAGCCAAGCCCGATGGTAAAGAAAATTAGACCTCCGCCCGAACAGTAAGGCAAAAAAGAAGCCACCCAAGGCCACCCCCCCCCCCCAAAGAGGCTTTGATAAGCCTCAGAGGGCAAGTCGGGCTAAACCGAAACTGGCGCTGCAGTCCCGCCAACCACCCCCTTGATAACAGGGCCGGCGTCGAGGGAGTTGAAAAAGAAACACCCCTTCCAAGCCTGCGGCCTAAATAGGCCAAATTGCAGGCAGAAAAAACAACTTCCGGCACACCAACAGAGGGAAAGGAACAACTGATCCGCTCCCGAACCCGTCCTTCGCCAGGAAGGAGATAGCTGTGAGGCAGCAACAGCCCTAGAGGCCCGTCGCCTCCGCCACCGCCGCCACCGCCGTCGCCCGCCTCCTCCGCAGAGGATCGTCGCGCGACTCTTCTCCCGCTCTCAATGGAACCGCGACGAAGAAGATGCAGCAGGGAGGGACGAGTCTAATTTATACTCTCACCACCCCTCCCTGCCGCAGTGACGCCTTTTTGAAGCCACCTATGGCAGGTTTCCAGGCCGTCTCTTCCTCCCAACCCCACCCGCAACAGCCTCCAGAAGAGCCAGGGCGCGTTGTGTAGGCATTTCTTTCGAGACCCCTGTTTTCCAAGGCACATTTAATGACAACTCAAAAGAGGGCCTTTTCGGTGTCTGCTCCCAGTTGTGTAATTCCCTCCCAAGGTAGCTAGCTTTGTTCTCTCTCTGGTATCCTTCTGCTAGCAGGCAATGACTGATTTATTCAAGAATGCCTTGGTCTAGGAGTGGGTCTGTTAGGTTGGGTGCTGATTTTAATTCTTTATTCTTTATATTTATTTTCCCTCTAATTGTTGTGTTTTATTGTATGGATAGATGTAGCGTTTTAATCCATTTTAATTGTGTAAACAATCTACAGTGCCATTTTTTGGTAGAAAAGTGGTACTGAATTCTGATTTATTACCTGAGAATTTTTCTATGGGAACCAAGCACAAAGGAAGGAGGACAGTTTAGGGGATTGCCTCAGCTCTTAGTGCCATCTCTTGAGGGCCAAGCAAAAATGCCCTACTTTAATGTAGTCCTTGCTCATGGGCCAAGGTCCCCCTCATCACAGCAGAATAATTGATAATGGGCTAGCAGCCACACCCCTGTTTATAAGTCGATGCACACACAGGAGAGCCTTGCTGGTGTCAAGGTTTTTTATAGCTTAGAATTGGCAATGCCATTTCTTTGCTGAACACTTTTTGTCTGGTTTGTTCATGCTTCCAGAGAATCTTGCAACATAAAACTCCAAACTGAAAACTGATGCTGTGCAAGGAAACTGGGACTTGGTCTGGGTCCCTGCCAGGAAAAAGCTGTTCTGCCTTTACTGTCTGGACATTCCATCAATTGGACTCCTGAAATCCCCTGGATTCATCTGCCTTTACTGCTTTGACTTTCTTCAGTCGAACTACTCTATCTCCTGGATTCATCATCCACTGGACCTATTTTGAACCTTGTATTGTTAAAACCTGCTGCAGGATATAATGTTGGTCTTCTTATACACAAGGATTATTATTTCCCTTGAACTGAGTACCTAGAAGGAATTCTGGTTTTGACTATTAGTAATTTTTAAGACTGCTGTTTTGCCTTGCCACCCATACAGTAAAGATTGACAAGATCTGCCAGGAGTCCTTTTCAGTAGAAGCTCTGAGGGGGAACCTCTCTGTTGGTCAAGACTCCTTCTTGCCTAGTTAATTCCTGAATCCCTGGACTTAAGTTTGACTTGGCAATGTGAGATCCGGAAATGTGGAACTTCTCCAGTAAGCCAGGGGGGAATCCACACAGTCCTTTGGAACGTTTTAAATTGTATTTTAAAACGTTCCAAATAGGTGCGTTCTAAAACGTCTTAGGCCACATTACTGAGTACTCACGTTACAGGAGAAACAGTCTTCTGTCTTTAAAGCGGTGTGTGCGATCACACACTGTTCTGCCCTGTCTTTTCTTCTTTTGTTTTTCAGTGAATTTAGGGCAAGGCATTGTGGGGGTTGTAGTTCAGTTACACACTTCCTTCTTAGTTCCTCTGTCATTCCCTAGCGAGTATAGGGCTAAGAATTGTGGTTGTTGTAGTTCACTGGTCCACTTCCTGTTTCTTCCCCACCAATCAACTGCTCAGCATTTGGGCACCAGTAAAGGAAGCACTGCCCCCATGAATCAGAAACGGTAAGGAAGGACACATTCTTTTACTTAAAACGATTTATTAAAAGTGAAACCGTTGTATATAACTGAAGGGAGTTTTAAAAAACTTCAGATATACAATGTTATAGGGAGTGCGTCATGTGGCCCAAAGAGTTTTCATAACCCTTATAAAACGTCAAAAAACTCGTGTGTAGATCCGCCCCAGGACTCTGCCTTGTCTTGACGTATTCCTGTATCCTTGAAGCTGAGCCAGCTTACATCTTCTGTGCACCTGTATTTGGGGTTCTTTCTATTGCCCGTAGCTATTTGGCCTTGTTTATTATTAAATCTCTGCACTTAGTTCAGCTTGGCCCCCAGCAACGAATCAACCCTCTAAAAGGAACTATTCAAGAGCAGGGACTCAGCCTACCTGAAACTATCCTTGACCCTAAACCCAAGTCAGCTCAGGGCTTCGAAGCATGGAGATCCTGCTTTGGGGAATGTCTCTCTTTTTGCCTGGGGTTATAGCCATAACTCCTCTTGAACTGTGAAGCATAGCCCAGTTTTGAATCTTGTATCATTAACTTGGTTCTCTAAGTGATTTATACCCCTAATGCTGTTCTAAGAGTTAAATCTCTGGGCATTTCTACACTGCCTGTTTAACCCATCACTGTGATACTGTTTTTTATTCCCTATCGAGTGCTAGCCATGTACACTGTACTCAGTTATATCAGTACTTTCTAGTATACATCTGTACATGGGTGGGTGGGGCCTCTGATTGGTGTCTCAGATTCAGCTTTGCTGGGCCTGCCCCTTTTCCCTCCCCCTTATCATTATTGGTTGTGGGCAAGGGAATGGCAGAGCAGGCCACTCCCCCATGCCCAAACTCTAGGAAACCCTAGGTAGTCTGTTGAATTTGAAGTCCGTTTCCCTTTTTTCCTTTCTCCCTATCGGCTAGGTGCCCACACATGAGCAGTGATAAGGACATCTGGATCTGTAGAACGTGGCCAGGCTGATCAACTTTTCTAATTCCCTTACTCCTTCAATATTACCCAACTACAAACTTGTTCCTTTTGAAGGGAAGAATGGAGATGGAGAGAAAGAGAGGGGTTGGGGGAAGAATTCTGAATCCTAGAATTTCTGAACGTCTTCATCTACCCCCACCTCCCTTTACTCTGTTTGTACTGGTGGGGTATCCTGATTTCATTTGTTTTGATTTCCAGTTCACTTCACCCCTCCCCTGATAAATGTATGGTGTGGAATCCTATTGCATGTCTACTCAGAAGTCAGTCCCATTGAAATCCATGGGAAATTACTTCCAGGTCAGAGTGATTGCAGCCTAAAGCTTCATAGATCAGAACCACACTGTCTCTACAAACGGAGTGACAAAGTTTCCCCGACAGCAAACCGAGATCCAAATTCAAAGCAACCTGAGAGCAGCTGCCCTCCCTAAGAGAGCTGCTTCCTCTTACGAGCTGCTGCTGACTAGCCAATGTTTAGAAGATCCAGGTGCTTTGCAAATGAAAACCAATCCTGTTGCAGACAACGCCGACACTCCCACCCCTTCCTCACCAAATGATGTCACCATCACATCACCCAATTCCCGCCTACACCAAAATGTGATTTAGTGTGATTGGAAAAAACCACGGCTGGGTGATGCCAGAAACATAGTGTGGGTGTAAAAAATGCCACAGTTTTCCCATATAGAAGTAACACAGAGAAATACAGGGAAAGGTGCAGGACAGCTGCTGGTGGCCAAAAGCATCATGTATTGCACGAGGAAAATACCATCACTGGGAAATGACGATCACATGAAAAACAGCTTGTGTGGAGAAACTCTATGACTATGACTATGTATTTGCTTCTGGACTGCTCCTTAATCTAAGCCATGGCTGTTAGTTCTTGAGTTTAGAGATTTACAATATAACTTTCTAAGCTGAAGTGCCATAACTTCTGAAGCATGATCTGTGTCACCTAATTCACCTGTAAATAAAGCTAAATCATGGAATCTAGGAGCCTATCTACACACACAGGATAAAACATTTTGAAAACGTTTTGAAAACTGTATATGGAGTGTGTCCTGGGCCCCCAACAGTTCTCAAAACTGTTATTAACTGTTTTAAACCATTGTAAACTGTTTTAAAGCAGCAGTGTAGATTGGCTGACAGTTTTGAGAACTGTTGGAGCCTGGACACACTCCATATACAGTTTTCAAAACGTTTTCAAAGTGTTTTATCCTGTGTGTGTAGATAGGCTCTATGTCTCAGTCATCCTGTCCTATGGTGAAGAACTGAGGTTTTGTAACACTACCCATGCCAAAGCCAATTAGAAGTCATTCAACCAGAACAGGAAAACTGCACATTTTGACCTGGAAAATTATGCATTTTCACCAATTGAATAAACCATGATATATATATATTTTAAAAAATGCATATTTTTAAAAATTGCATTTTTCAAATGCAATTGCAGGTTTGGGAATTTACAAACTTTTTTAAAAAAAATATCCCTAATCACATTTGGGATTGTGAGTGGGGCAGGTTTGAACCCCAGGGCCTGAAATTACCTAGAGGGACTGCTGTCCCTACTTATGAACATCTTTGATTATTAATTCAACATTGATCTTCTATGAATTCTTTCCTAACTAGTATCAGCCATGTCATAACACACACAGGACTCACTTTTGGGTTACTGAAATGTTACAAGGTATTTCTTTGTGTTGCTGATTCTGACCTTTATTAATTCACATTCAATCTTCACTGATCTGTCAAACATGGCACATTGTCATACTGAGATTTTACAGGAAGCATAGTCTATGAAGCATCTCCATGTCACTTTTTATACATTTTCAGCATTCTCTCAGCTTCAGATACTTAGAAATTTAATTCTAAGTGTTACCTCAAAACTGATTCATGAATAGCTTGACTATTTGTTTACGTAAACAAACTGGTTTTGAAGGGCAAATTTCCCATGTTATACGTTCGCTGTGGGAAGTACATCCCTAGTTGAGGAAGAATAAATGCAGAAGCAGTACTTTTCAGCTATAGTAGTTTAAAAGGTTCAGTCAGTAGATGTGTTTTCTTACAACATTATAAGCAGCTTTCATTAAAAGAAATGAGGTCATTTTACTACCTGAAGATGTTGATTGTGACTTCTAGAATTGCATATCTCCGTGCTAAGAATAGAATAATAGTCTTGATCTGGGCTGGCCCTACCAGGAGGCAGAGTGAGGTAACTTCCTCAGGTAGCCGATGCTGTGGGTAGAGTGGCAGATCCTCACCACTGCCTCTGCTCTCCGTAAGCTAGCTAAGGTGCAGAAGTGGAAGTTGTCATGTCACAAGTATTGAATTAAGATTCAACTGCTAATCCAGTTGGATTCTACACATAGATCTGGCAAAGTGAGTACCTTGTCCTTTGCCACAGGCAACAAAATATCACGGACCAGCCCTGGTTTTGACCGCAAACCCCCTCTACTTAGTACTGTATTCTGTTACTCAGATAATCAATGGTCCAGTTTCCTGTTGGTGTTAATATTGATATTGTTATGTTCCTGCACCCCAGTCCTGAGAGGGGTGAACTTGCAGGGACTCTCCCACTTACTCAAATTTCAGTTTCCTAGAAAAGTGCACTGGAGACTTGTGATGGCTGGGTTCACACAACACACTAACCCACCCAGTGCGGATTGTTGTTGAACCATAGGTTATCGTGATGTCCGATTGCAGTGCTTTTTCCGCAGAGTGGGCTATTGTGTTGTGTGAACGCAGCACATTTTCCACAGGATTTATTTATTTATTTATAACATTTATATACCGCCCCATAGCTGAAGGTCTCTGGGTGGGTTGCTAGTTAACCATGCAGTATGGCTTGTTAATCACCCTGAACAAACCAACAACAAGCCATAGGTTGTCAAGGTGGCTTGTTTGAGAGAAATAAACCACACTGTGGAAAATGCCCTGTGTTCAGATGGTGAGTTAGCATGTTGTGTGATCTCAGACAATGCTTCAGGTTTATTTACACTGTGATTAGGATGAAAGCCTACAACATCAGAACTCCAAGCAAGCCCTGCTTCCTCTCAAGCTACCCAGAAATCTTCTTCCATACAAAAGCCAATCTCTCCTTTTGTCTTAGATTCCACCAAATTCATTTCCTCCTACACCCTTAGGCCTTGCAGAACAAAGGGTACCAATTCAAGATAACTTTTGGGTAGCTTGCCCAAAAGACTGCATTGGGGGAAATCCTCAGTCTCTTCGTATTCAGCAGCACTGATTGGAAAGGTTCCCCTAGAAGTAATATAGACTGACCTCAAACACATAACAATACTGTTGCATACTATTACTGAATATTTTTTGAATTATTGATTTTTTTCTACATTTGAAACAAAATGTCAGTCAATACATTACATGTACATTAATCAAGACAAGCTAGATGAAACCCAATTACTCATTTTGGTCATTTTTCAAGAAACTGAAATAATCTTCCTAGAAGAAATATGCCAAAGATACCTTCCCTCCCTCCCTCCCTCCCTCCCTCACACACACATTTGCAGGAGGCAAAAAGTAATCATACTGTTATTTTTCAAGTTCTTCTTTTGTACATTAGGTACTAGATCACGTTACCTTTTTCCTGGCATTTTCTTCATGGTTTCATATTTTACCTTTCAGATCAGGGGTGATGAACCTGCACCTTCCATGGACTTTACTGTGTCCCCAAAAGGGTGCCTTAACATTCCCACCACTGCTAACCCCCCCCCCCCCGCTGTCTGTACTCTCTTCTCCCTCCCCCAGAGATCCTGATACCGATTGCTCTTTCCTGATTTACGTTTCCCCCTGTATCTCCATGTGCCCCACCATCACCACCACAAAGCTGCTCCAAACATCCAGGGTGCCCTCTAGAATGGATGGTGGCACAGGGGGCTGCAGCAAAGATCACCTCCTCCCAGCCCTGTTACCAGAATGGGGCAAATGGCTGCACCATCCCACCTAGTGATATGTTTGCCCCCCCAACTATTTTTTTTAATGTCTTTTTAACTTGTTACATAACAAGGCAAAGAAATAGAGGCTGTTTTAAGAACAGGAGTAATTTAAGAAAAATCAGTGAAAAGGTAAGGTGAGTGCACAACTTCCTCATCTGGAAGAGCCTGGCAAAGTTTGCTCAATGAAGAGTTTCCCTTGACTGAGGGTGGATTTTTCATGATCACAATCACCCTATACTTACTTAAGAGATCCTGGGGGGGAAATAACATGACCCTTGAAAAGTTTTTTCCTGTGGTCGTCCCTGTCTATCAAAATGATGCACAGGGGATCCTGGGAGCAAGCAGGGATGATCCCTCCATTTTTGCAGGAAAACCGAGACCACGGTTATCCCGATTTTCCCTGCAGTCCTGGGATGATCACGAGGACCACAGGCGCCTGTCCCAGCTTCTTTCCTCCTCCCTGTGAGTAGTGGGGGGTCAGCAAGAGGAAAAGAGCAGGGCCAGGGGGAGTCCAGGGATTTCGGGGGTGGGGAGAGCAGGGTCTGGGCTTTTTTCTTTTTTTTTTTACTCTCATTTTCGCAGGAGTGTAATTGTGCTCCCATCTCCAGTTTCTTTTTTAAAAATGGCGGGTGCGACATCCCTCTTCCCTTCCAGGATGTTGCACTTCCGTTTAGAAACTAGGAGACGATCCTGGAAGCAGTTAAGTCTGGGATCACCACACTCCCTCCCTCTACACCCTTAGGTGTAGAAAGTGCCTCCATTTGGACTTTTTATTGCTCTGCTTTTCAGTTCCAATTGTATTCTTTTACCTGGCTAGCATTAGAAAAGCATCAGTGTTTGCTTGCAGTAAGAAATAAGAGTTCTGCAGTTATTATAAGGAGTACAGCAGGATTGGGTCCCTTATTGCTAAAAGGTAGAATAAAGAGATAACTTTAAGTAATAACCCTTAAAGTTACCCTTTACTCTTTTAAAGCACTGATTATATTCAGAGTCATTGTGGCTATTTTTTCTTCTTTTTCTTGAGTACTTGATAGCAAAAACAGCCCTAGAGAAATAGAAACACTGCTGTGCACACTAGAGTTTGCTGGCTGGCCACCTAGGCTGTAACACAGGCCTAATTTCTGATTTTCCCAGTGTGCGCAGCTCAGCATGAGGCCCTTTCAGGGTTTCTGAACAGAAAACTGAAACCAGCAACCAGTAAAAAAAAAAAAAAAGTCCAGTTGCTTTCAACAATTACTTTACAGTTGCTTAGTTGGTCCTTTATATAACAACCAGTTTAAAAGTTTTCCCTTGATTGTCCAGAAGGAAGGAAAAGCTAAAGGTCAAGATCAAGACTAGAAGGACAGCATGATACTGACCGTTTTATTCTCAATTCCTTTCCTAATAATGCCTAACATGGAATTTGCCTTCTTTACGGTGGCCGCACACTGGGTTGACATGTTCATTGAGCTGTCTACCACAAACCCAAGATCTCTTTCTTAGTCTGGAACCGCCAGCTCAGATATCATCACTTTATACTTGAATTTGGGATTTTTTTTGTCCCAACGCACATCACTTTACACTTGCTTGCATTGAACCGCATCTGCCATTTGGATGCCCACTCTCCTAGCTTGGAGAGATCCTTTTGGAGCGCCTCCCAAAAATGTCCTACTTAGAAATGTGGCTGCTCCACTGAACGTGGAAGGCTATCTACAAGGTTGCCTTCACCCTCTTCCTTCAGTGGGAACCTCTACTGGATTTCAGCCTGCTCAATGAATGAAATGAGCCGTTCCATTTGTAGAAGGGCAAGTCACAATCCAACCCAAAGTTTCCTAAAACCTTTAAATTCTACAATGAAACAGGTTATGGGGAACTACAAAATTTCCTGCCTGTTCCTTCTTGTCATTCTGCTCTTCTCCTCCATATGCAGCTCAAATCAGGATTTAGTGTTTGTCTAACTGGATGCACATGAAAGAGAGAAGCACATGACAGACAGAAAGGGGGGGACCCTAAGCACTCTTGTCTCCCACTTCATCAGGAAGTTTAAAGAGCATAAATACATTTTCGAGGTTGGAATCTGGGAACCCGATTGCACCGAGACAGTTGGGAATTTACCCCAATACTTTGTATTGCATCAAGTCCAATTGAAATTGCTGAACATAAATTAATCATTACAAAATCCATCCTTAGCAATTTGGCTGCTTCCAGCATATTAATATTTTTCTTTGTTGTGCTAGATTGTAATATTCATTCTCTCATTTGCTTACTTATCTCATCTTTTATCCCTGACAGGTCTCCCACTTTATGTCTGAGCTTTGTGCCTAATAAATGTGCAAATCAAGTGTTTCCTCCCATAGATTTTTCCCCCTTGAATGAGGAAAAACGGGGCTCACACTAATCCATATGTGTCATTCTGCATGTTGTGATCAAATAGTGATTAGGTGCAAACTGTTTAGTTTAATTTGCTTTGAAAAGCTGCGCTTGCACTGATAATGGGGTGGAAGCATTTCAGAGATGAGATATAGGGAACAGATGTTTAGTATAAAATATTGATACCACAGTGGAGAGATAAGCTTGGTATTTAATTTGTCTTAATATTTCTATTACTGCAAATTTAACAGCTTTTTATCTTGTGGGGTTAATTACAACTTTTTCAAGCAAGAGATAAGATTTCTTTTTCAGCTTTGTCACTTTTAAACTCTTTATATTGCTCACTCCCCAATGAATACTACCCTCTGTGGGGCAAGACTTCCTTATTTAAGCTGTAAATGTAATTTTGTGGAGGGTTGTCTGTCAGGTGATCTATATCAAAGGCCAGGGCCAAGTTTAGGAAGCTACTCAGGACTGAGTCAGCATTGCCTAGCAGGTTCTTTCTTGTGGGCATAATGGAACAGGTCTGCAAGATTGACAGCCAATATGAAGCCTTTAGACTGACCTGACTATGTATAAATTCATTAAACAAAAAACCTATGGTTTACAAAAACAATGTTAAGGCTCTACAGATTCCAACCAAGCACCAAAAAGCAGGGAAATTGGGAGTTAAGGCTCACAAGCCTTAATGCCACATCCTCCCTAAGGAGGCAGAAAGTGCATGTGAAATTCTCATTCTCCGAAAGCAGATAAACCATGAGGACAGGGTGGAGAATATGATATGCAGAGCTGACTGTGGGGTTGTGGAAAACTGATCACGAACAACTTAGGGCCGCCTACTTCTCTTTTTTTGTTTAGCGCAGCCCTTCCCCAACCTGCTGCCCTCCAAAGGTGTTGGACTACAATTCCCATCATTGCAAGTCAGTATGTCCCATGGTCAGGAATGCTGGGACTTGTCATCTCAAAAATCTAGATTTGCATTTTAATCTGCAGAGATGACTGTGGGGTTGTGGGAAATGATGATGAACAACTTAGGACCAGCTACTTCTCATTTCTTAGAGCATCTCCTTATGTTGAGACTTGCAACCCAACACATCTGACAGGCACCAGGTTGGGGAATGTTGTTCAAGAACAAGGGAAGGCAGAAAGTAGATCTCCAGATGTTTTGGAATTCAACTTGTAAAAACCCCTATCAGCATGGGCAGTTATCAGGAATGCCGCGAGTTGATGTCCAAATCATCAGGATAGATCTATTTTCTGCCCACATCTGTACTAAAGTATGATGTTTTCCAGCATTAAGATATGTGATCAATCAAGGAACTACAAAAGAGCTGCATCACTTTAAATAAACTGTCAAAACCAAATGAAACAACAATGAATGAATCTTGAATACCTAATCCAGATAGCCCTTCAGACATCAACATTAGTTTTCAACACATGGCATAGGATGTCTGTTTCTTGAATATCAGATAAAGGATTTCTCTTACTTGTTCAGCAGTGTGAGATCAAAGACAGAGCTACCACCTAATACTTTCATGCGTAAGTATTATTTTAAAATTAAGTATGAATTGATTTTTGTCTTCCCCATAACACACAACATGGGAGTTACAGTGCAATGCAGCTGGAGACCACCAGGCTGGAGAAGGTTGACTCCTATACATGTCTTCTCAGAAGCCAGTGCCACTGAATTCACTAGAGCTTTCTCCCAAGAGGTATAGGATTGCAAACTAATCTCATCTGAAAGGTGTACAAGACAGCCAAACTAAACCTCTTCTGCTCCACTGTTGCTTTGATGAGATGATGTATTGTGCAGGGATTGTGGGGAGTGAACAGTATATTTTTTATAAATACATTTAAAGAAAAAAAACATGTATTTATAAATACATTTAAAGAAAAAAAAGGCAGGATATTGACCAAAAGTTGGAAGTGCCTGGCACATGCTCTGGTTCTAGATCTGTAATGAATAGTGCCCCTTTTGTTATCAAGAGTGCTGCTATAAGCGAGATGTGTGTGAGAGAAAAGTATTGGGCAGACCTTGTATTTGGTAAGGGTATGGAACAGCATTCCCCATCTGCTGCCCTCCAGGTGTTTGAGATGACAAGTCCCAGCATTCCTGACCATGGGACATTCTGACTTGCAATGATGGGAGTTGTAGTCCAACACCTTTGGAGGGCACCGGGTTGGGGAAGGGCTGCTTTAAACAAAAAAAAGAGAAGTAGGTGGCCCTAAGTTGTTTGTGATCAGTTTCCCAAAACCCCACAGTCACCTCTGCATATCATATTCTCCACCCTGTCCTCATGGTTTATCTGCTTTGGGAGAATGAGAATTTCACTTGCACTTTCTGCCTCCTTAGGGAGGATGTGGCATTAAGGCTTGTGAGCCTTAACTCCCAATTTCCCTGCTTTTTGGTGCTTGGTTGGAATCTGTAGAGCCTTAACATTGTTTTTGTAAACCGTAGGTTTTTTTTTAATGAATTTCCTGGCTTTGTGAAACGGATGACTGGATATTATACAGTTGACAACCAAGCCGGCATCAGCCAGAATGTTATACCATCTTGACATCCAATATAAAATCAAAGCTAGTGTTATGTGTTGAACTCACTTTTAACATTAATAAATCAACCAAAATGCTTGCATCTCCCTCATTTTTAAAGATAAAGAGATGAAACCTGGCATCATGGTAGCTCTTAAGTAGGGATATAGCTATGCCAAGTATGAAGCAGATCCGTTCATGCCTTCATTTTTAGGAATTTTTTAAAGTTCAAACAGAAATCTCGTTGGGGTCCAGGTCCTTGAGCAGTACAAGTTTAAAAAATGAAATTAAAGATAAAGAGATAAAACTTGGCACCATGGTAGCTCTGAAGTAGGGATTTAGCCATGCCAAGTTGGAAGCAGATCCGTTCATCCCTTGATTTTTAGAAATATTTAAAACTTCAATTTAATTTTTTAAATTAACTAAAATGCTTACAATTCCATCACTTTTAATGATAAAGGGATGAAACTTGACAGCATGGTAGTTCTTAAGTAGGGATTGAGCCATGCCAAGTTGGAAGCAGATCTGTTTATGCCTTGAGTTTTAGGAATTTTTAAACTTCAAACCCAATACTCCTCTTTGGGGTCTAGGGCCTTGAGCAGTACATTAAAAAAAAAGAAAGAAAGTAAAGATGAAGAGATGAAACTTGGCACCATGGTACCTCTTAAGTAAGACTTTAGCCATGCCAAGTTGAAAGCAGATTGGTTCATGCCTTGAATTTTAGAAAAAAAATTGAAGTCAAACTTTTTAAAAAATATATCCTAAAACTCAAGGCAAGAACCGTTCTGCTTCCAACTTGGCATGGCTCAATTCTAGGGTGACCGCTAGGGTGTGGCCTAGTGGCTAAAGTGTTGGACTGGGAGCTGGGAGATCTGGGTTCAACTCCCCACTTAGCCATGAAATCCCATTGGGTGACTTTGGGCCAGTTGCAGACTCTCAGCCCAACCCATCTCACAGGATTGCTGTTGTGAGGATAAAATGGAGAGGAGGAGGATTATGTATGCCGCCTTGGGTTTCTTGGCAGAAAAAAGGTGGGATATAAATGCAATAATAAATAATAAAAAACTGTCAGGATTTCCTCAGATTTCTCCTGGTTTTTGTTCTATCCTCAGTGTCGGGGGATTTTATGCAATAGTCTATAATGACCTGGAATTACACACTTTCCCTTTTAAGGCCACCATTAGCGTGGCAGGGGGGAAATGACATGCTTTCTGGAGGTGTGTCATTCTCTCCCACTGTTCCAATCAAGGCCTTAAAAGGGAAAAACGTGTCATTCTCAGGCATTATAGAAAAGGGCCTGATTGGAGCGGTGGGGTGGGGTGAGAATGACATGCTTTTCCCTCCTACGCTCCAATTGGGGACTTTAAGGTGGCCCCAGAAAGACATTTTCCTGCCCCCCCCACTAGGTGTCCTCTTTTTTGGTTTCCCAAATATGGTCACCCTATTCAGTTCTTCACAGGCTGCATATCCATCCCTAGATATTTACTCAAAAGTAAGACTCATTGAATTTCCTTGGTTCTTGAAAAGCAACACACTTGCTTTTAGATTTGCCAGTCTCAGCATTCTATGTGTGCTATGAATGCCTGCTCTGTCTGTCCCTATAATTTCCTGCAAGGTCCAGCCAGGGAAAGCCAGTAAATTCAACCCAGGGGTGGAGGGTGGGATTCCCTCGGGTTCATCTGACAGCAGGTGCTATAGAACATGGACCTTCCAGGAGTGTTGAGGCTGGATTTCTGGCAGACCCAGCCAGGCAACTTTATGGCCTGTTAGTCCCTCCATTTGGTAGCCCGCAGAGCACCTGCCTCATAAGGCAAATGGCCACATGAGAACTGTTATTATGGCCTGTTACTTTGTTTGTCTTTAGTAGTCTGTGGTCCAGATCTCTTCAGAAGGGGGAATAGTGTTTTGTGGTTGGGGTCAGTCTAAATTATCTCCAGGGGTCCCTTACTCAGTGCCTCTGATAGCAAAGAGATTGAGGATTTTCCCCAACTCTGTTACTCTTGAAGTTACTAGGCCTGTTGAAAATAGATTTTATAACATAAGCATGAAAACAGTGAATACCCCTTTTAACTTGTTAAACCAATGAAAACATGCCACACAAGAAGTCTTAAGATATGAATGGTTTATGAAGAAAAGTAAATGCAAAAGAACATCAGATGCAGAAGTGAAATCTGAAACATTACTAGTAGTAGTAATAGTAGTAGTAGAAGTAGTATCCTGCCTTTTGCCCAATGCTGGGCCTCAGGCAGCCTTACAAAACTAAAACATATACAGCTAAAACCTATAAATAGGAATATACTAGGCTGACCATATGAAAAGGAGGACAGGGCTCATGTAACTTTAACAGTTGTAGAGAAAAGGAGATTTCAGCCAGTGTCATTTGTGTGCAATTAGTTCCTGGTGAAATTCCCTCTTCATCACACCAGTTAAAGTTGCAGGGGCCCTGCCTTCTTTTGTATCTGGTCACTCTAGTATAGTGCCTGCAACTTTAACTGTTGTGATGAAGAGGGAATTTCACCAGGGACTAATTGCATACAAATGACACTGGCTGAAATTCCCTTTTCTCTACAACTGTTAAAGTTACAGGAGCCCTGTCCTCCTTTTCATATGGTCAGCCTAAATATACAAAAGTTAAAAATATAATGAAATACTTTTCAATATTAAAGCATTTTAAACATTTTAAATACATAACAATTTAAAAGTCAAAGGTATAGACAGAGGTCCAGATTATTTGCCAAAGGCCTGCTGGAACAAAAAAGGGGTTGTCTGCATCCAAAAACACATCAAGGAGGGAGCCAGTGTAGACTGCAAGGATTAGAAAGAAAATCCATGTATGTACACTATGCAAAATAAACGACAGCTCAACTGTTTCTAAACCTTATTAGAAAAACAGGGTGACTAGGCCGAAACCAGCATTGTAGGCTCAGAAGCACTTTGAAAGGTTTCAACATTGTACTTAAAACTTAACACCGGCCCAAACTAATTAAATGAAGTGTTTGAAGCTTTCAACTTATAGCAGTATGGACTAAACTCTTAGAAAAGAGGGAAGGAGTACTGTGTGTGAGTGGGGTGGGGGAAATTAAAAGAAAGGTATAGCTACCTATTCCCAGGAGAGATCTGAAGATCAAGTTACCATGGATCCAGAGGAACCACACCCTGCTTCACCAGGGAGCAAAAGAGCAAACTGGCCTTATGAAGATAGCCCAAAATACTCTCAGAGCCAAAGGAATGCATGTTCCAGAAGAGAAAAGAGAAACTCTTCTTCTTCTTCATTCAAAAGGTCTGTGCTAGAGGCAGCAGCCATTTCACTCACCCACCCCACATTCTAAGGGAGGGGGGAGAGTGTGTCGCGTTATGAGGGAAGATGGCTGCCTCATTGACTTCAATGAGAGGTTAAAATAGTCCTTAAAAGTCAACTGAAGGGAATTTAAAAAAAACAAAAAGCTTTCCATCAACTACAGTCAAGGAGGAAGAAGACCCCACCACTGGATTACTTAATAAGGCTCTAGAAATTATGCAAATTGTGAGCACAAAAAGTAGCAACCCGGAAGTAAATTTTACAAAAGCAGGGAGACAGGTTTGTATCCCTTTTCTAACTTAAACTGCTCTCCTTCCCTCAATCTTTCTCCAATCTTCTTGAAATTTTCAGGTAATGTAAAACAAACATTTCTTTCTGGCACCTGTAAGTTTCAGAAAGGTTGATGAAACATTTTCGATTTTATGGCTGTTAGAATGACCCCCCCCCCAATTATCACTTTAACATGGCGGAATGTGTTTTTTACTGACGGCCC
The DNA here is from genome assembly GCA_029215795.1 of Anniella stebbinsi. Lineage (NCBI taxonomy): Eukaryota > Metazoa > Chordata > Lepidosauria > Squamata > Anniellidae > Anniella > Anniella stebbinsi. The sequence goes on along the minus strand of JARDYH010000005.1, from coordinate 71,255,594 downwards.
TTAACAATGGAGGCACGACTGTGCCTCCATTAATACTGGGAGAAAGGCAGTCTACCTTGTCTGGTCAGAGCTACACCTTCTGCCTCTAGGGCTTTCAGAGCATTACATTCTGCCTCTTGGTTTGGTGATTGACTATAGGGCTAGGGTGACCAGATAAAATCCAGGTCAGGGCTCATGTAACTTTAACAGTTGTAGAGAAAAGGTAATTTCAGCCAGTGTCATTTGTATGCAATTAGTTCTTGGTGAAATTTCCTCTTCATCACAACAGTTAAAGGTGCAGGCAGTATACTAGAGTGACCATATACAAAAGGAGGCAGGGCCCCTGCACCTTTAATTGTTGTGATGAAGAGGGAATTTCACCAGGAACTAATTGCATACAAATGACACTGGCTGAAATTCCCTTTTCTTTACAACTGTTAAAGTTACAGGAGCCCTGACCTGGATTTTATCTGGTCACCCTACTATAGGTCCCTATAGTTGAAAAGACAGTTCTGGCCTTACCCTGGCCATATCTACACATTGTGCGATCTCAATAAAATCCCAGTGTGATGATGCAACATCCCTCTTGCACATTTATACCTCGTAGCACACACGATGACATTTGTTGCAGTATTTTGGATAATACGGAATTAAAAGCAGGAAATAACACTAGAAAAGTAGTACATCAAATGTGTAATGTGGCCCAATTGATAAAAAGCACTAGTGTAGATCTAGCACCTAACAGGATCCAATTTTTCTAGGTACATGTTGTAACAATTGAGTTTGACAGAATCTATTAACAACTGTGGCTGTGCTAAAGTTGTTCCGAATAGAGGGATTTGCGGATGAGGAGGACAAAATTTCCCCCTCAGGTTTACTTTATTTCAGTGTTGCCCCCTGTTTTGTGTTGCTGGTAGCAGTGGTCTCTATAGTTCTGGTGGGCACCATTGCATTTTATTCAGCAGTCCCCTGAAGTGAGGGTGAAGGAACAGAGAAAGGGTGTCAGCCAAGCTCCAGGCAGGAGGCAATTTTTCGCCCTTTGATCTGTTTGGTTTTCAGCACCTCCTGCTGGAAAGGAGGCTGCATTACACCAAATGTCCAGTGTAACCAAGCCCCAGAAGCAAAGGGACTATTTATCTAAAACAGAACACTTCAACTCTTAGTGGGGGAAAAAAAGGTGAGAAGTTTTAAAAAGTAGCTTCCACTCCTGGGGAAATGAGAAATAAGCTGAGCCTGCAGCTGACATGAACAAAATCTTGTTCTTCCTCGTTTGAAATGCCAGAGGAGTAACAAAGGAAGGAAGTTACTCTCACACAAGCAAAACAAAAGTGTGGATTTTGCTGCAAAATGCTAGCAACATGCCATCTCCCCTGAGAGAATGTTATCTTCACTCTGTGATATGAGTTCAAACTTCAAAGCATGTTTATGTGTTTCTACATTAAGTGGAAGAGACTCACCTCACTGTCCAAAAGTGAATCTCAGTTTATGCTAGACTTGCATGCTACACCATCCTTTCTGGTTGCTCAAAGATTGCTTTTAAGTATATATATATATATATATATATATATCACCCTTGCTATCCACATATGAGCGTAAAGAACAACATCATTGAAGGTCAAAAGAAGGAAAGGAAAAAGAAGAAGGAAATTTGCCAAAGTCTCCGAAGCATTGTAATCAGTGGACATTTTCTGTCAAAATGGTAATTGGAAAATATGTGGATTTTGTTCAGTAAATTTTTAAACAATTCTTGATTATTTTTGTGTTGCTGCCTTTGGTGCCATCTGTATACCATGTACAGTGGTTCAATATATATTTACAATACTATAGACTGCAGGGGGGAAGTTATTCACTCACTCGTAGTAGAAAAGACAATAACAACCTAGATTTGTTTTAAATGTTATGATAATATCAAGAGGCACAAATAAGTGGCTTTGATTCAGATATTTACTTATTTCCTTCATAAATAAATGTCAGAGAATGTAAGTGTTCCAACATTTCATGTAGGGAACATATTGTGAAGTCCTGATAAAGTATATTAAATCTGGATGTCAAAATGAGATTGCTTTTCTTCCCACCATTTAAGTACATTGGAGTATAGGAATTTCCCTTATACCTAGTCACATCATTTAGTCCATTTAGCCCAGTATTGCCAATACAGAGTGGCAGCTATTTTTTCAGTCCCAGCTGAAAATGCCAGGGGTTGAATCTGGGAGGTTCTGCACACAAAACATGAACTCCACCACTGAGCACTAGCCCTACACCGAACAAAAAGGGGCATACAGGTTATAGGCTTCCTTATCTATTATGGAGTACACTTCTGCCATACTTCATGCTTGGGGATTACTCAAACTACAATACTAGAAACTCAGCTATGGTATCTTCCACAGATTAGGAAAGGTACCACTCAATCCAAGAGGTCAGCAGCATGGTGAGGTCAATCAACACTGTCAAGGAAGCTACTAGAGAAAAGAAAGCTTCCCTCAGAATAGTGCTGCCCAAATGAGAAGAAAAGGAACTTGGACAAAAGAAATGCAACGGGAAGCAAAAATAAAGATTTGGGGGAGCATATAATTATCACATTAAGACCAATAAAAATCTTTAAATACAGAAAAAGGAAACCAGCCAGAGAGGCAATTGGTCCATTAGATGACGAGGTTGTTAAATGAGTACTAAAGATTGCAGAGAAGCTTAATAGATAGATCCCTTTATTTGCATCAGCCACAGGCCTTTGCATTTGAAATGAAATGTACCAAAACTAAAAGTAAGATTATACTTGACCAAAATTGCCCAAGTTGCATTCTAAAAATTTACATTAAATACAAATTCCAAAATTAATACACAGTCCTTTACACATAAAATAAAAATAAGTAAATAAAGGGAAGCTGAATAAAGTTAGCATCTGATTTTACTGCAGAAGATGTAGGTCAGATACCTATGCCTGAACTGAAATTTTCAGGAAAGGCATCAGAGAAGTTAAGGCAAAGTGGCAACAAGAGGTGAAATTCTAACCCTTATTGACAAATTGAAAACTAACAAATCACCAGGTCCACAAATTAATAAAAATACAAGAATACTCAAATGTGAAATTGCTGACCTCCTATTGAAAACATGTAACATGTCCCTCAGATTGGCTTCTATATGAGATAACTGGGAAGTGGCCAATATAAAGCCAATTTTTAAGAAATGATCAAAGGGGAATCTAGGAAATTTCAAACTGGATAGATTAACATCTGTTCCAGGTAACTGATTAAAACCACTATTAAAGGCAGAGTTAACAAGCATATATTTATTTCTTTTAAATACAGAAGGGCAAATCCTGCTGAAGAAGAATTAACATGGCTTCTGCAAAGATAAGTTCTACTTTTAGAGTGCTTTGAGAGTGTCATCTGGAAAGGACCACGTAGACATTGTTTACTTGGATGTTCTAGAGATGTTTGACAAAATATCTCACCAAAGGCTCCTAAGTAAGCTCATGAGTCAAAAGATAAACGGAGAGGTTCTCTTATGTATAAGTAACTGGTTAAAGACTAGGAAGCAGACAGTAGGAATAAACTGACAGTTTTCACAGTAGAGCGATATAAACAGTGAAATCCCAAGGATCTGTACTGGAACTGGTGCTTTTTAACTTACTCAGAAATGATCTAGGATCAGGCGTGAGCAATAAGACGATCAAGTTTGCCAACAACACCGAGGTATTCCAGGTGGTAAAAATAAAAAGGGACAGTGAAGAGGTCCAAAAAGATCTCTCAAAACTGGGGGATTGGGCATTAATCTTGGGATGTCAAGCTGTAAGCAGCTTAAATGAATGAATTTAATTAAAATGTCAAATGCATTTCAATGTAAGCAAGTGTAAAATAATGCACATAAGGGAAAACTTCCTAACTTCACATATATGCTGCTGGTGATTGACTAGGAAAGGGATCTTGGGTTTGCGGTTATAGCTTGATCAAATGACTGATCAAGTGTGGGGCTTTCATAAAAAGTCCATATTGGGGATCAATAGGAAAGAAGTTGAAAATAAATCTGCTAATATCATAATGCCTTTATATATGTCTATGGTGCAACCGTATTTGGAATGCTTAATTCTAGTCACTGCACTTAAAAGGATATTTTCCCTACAAAGATTGACCTCTATGTAAAAAACATAACATTAAGTAGCTCTAAATTACAGGCTTCAATAAAACTATATTTGTTCCCCCCCCCCCCCCCAGAAATGATGTTTCCATAGCAAAAGAGATTGTTAGAATAATATGGCCAATAGATAAATTAATTGTTTATTTTCCATATTACTGGGAAAAAACAGATATGCATTTTAGATTGTCTTGCTTTAGGATGATAATCTCAGCTAAACTGGAGAATTTGTTTAGTTCATGGTCAATTTGCTTGGGTAAAGTTGTGTGAGAACATGTATACCTGTGTGTGTGCTTTTAAAATAGCCTCAGCTCAATTCAACATTTTGCTCAACAGGGAAGTGTAAGCATCATTATGTGCAGATTCAGTTGGCACAGTTGGTTAAGCGTGCCAAGATCCCCACATTCCTCACAAAGAAGCCCTCCCCACAGTCTGCTTTGTGCCCAAGGCATCTATAAATAAATTGAGCTCAGGCCGCCATCCATCCATTAAGACTCTTATGCTGGAGTAATGGACGGAGATGCATAAGAAATTCTTTTCCTCCAAGCAAATGCACTCTGCATCTATGCACTCACTGAACCAGTCGTAAAGAGGGAGAAACTGCAGTGGTGATCATCAGATGCCCAACAGCGAGGAGGGGAAAAAAACAGGAGCAAGGAGTATCATAATTTGGGGGAGAGAACTGTTAGTGTGGAACACATGCTCAGGGCTGGGTTTGGGTTTGTTTCTGTTTTTGCAAGAGGATTTAAAATAAACAGAATCCCCTTAAGGATTAGCAGTCAACCCTGCTTCTGAGAAAAAGGAGGGTATTTGAGGACAGAGCTCACTCTGCCACTGTCGGTCCGCATGCCGTGAACATGGTGCCTGCCAACAAAAAAGTGTTAGCACAGGATCCCAGCAGGGAAGATTCAGGAGCTCGCAGAGTGCAAAGAGCTGTTGTTTTTGTCAACAAAAAAAGAGAGCTTGCCTGCCAGATGGCTTTTTGCAACTGCTCCGAGCTCTCAAATAAATATAAGGAAATATTTTCAAAGAGTAAACACAGCCATGGTAGAAATACAAAGGATTCTTTTTAGGCATGTAAATAATTAAAACCATGTTATTTGGGGGGAGTAATGGATCACAAAGACATTCCAGACAGTATACCAAAATCTTTTGCTTTTTCCACCTTTTTTTGTTTTTTGCCTGGAGTGATATGTTCACAGCAGTCGATTACATTATTTCCTCATAAAACTGCTCTGTCATTTTTACCGCCATTGTAACTTTTGGCTGAGAGATAAACATGATACATGGGGGCATGGAAAGAACAACACAGCAAAAGCTATTCCATTGGAAGCAGATGTTGACCCAGGAGTGATAGTTTGGGACTGGATGAAGACACGTGCAATCCACAGGAAAAGGAGAGAGAGTTTTCAAATCCCTACTTGTCACGTACCATAAAGTTAGGCAAAAATAATTTGCAGACAAGTGTGCTTTTATAGAAAAGGGAGAGTTCCGTTCCTTCAAAGTCAGAACAGAAAGAATGCAAGTGCAGAAATGGATGTTATTCCTGCCCTGAGAATGCTGCCCAAAATGGCATCCTGGGCCATGCCTTGATGCTGCTGCCTTTGCCACTCCTTCCCTTGAAACTCCATGGCATCGCAGCTGTGGAGTGGGGATGCTATATCTTGCTTGCAGGAGGGAGTGCAGGCTTTCCAGATGAAAAAGTCACAGTGCCAGTAGCCATTTGGGTCCTTGAGCCCACCCTGTGCCCTCTGCCCTGCCGTCCCAGCTTTCCATGTCCTACCCTGGGCCTCGATCAGGAATGTCCCTAGATTGAACATGAAGCAAGGTCACCACCAACAGAGGGCAGAAAGAAGGTACTGATCTCGCAGCACAGGAAAAAACTGCAGTAAGTCAGCAACTTTTAAACAGCACAATTTGGGGGGGGAAAGCCCATGATGGCTACGCATTGGCGGCTGTGTAGTATAAACTACACAGCTCCATTGCGCAGTCACCACAGGGTATACAGGGAATATAGACAGCCCCTTGTAGTGAGTTCTCAGCCTCATCTCACAATGCTCTGAAATTTTCACCCCTTGATGCAGCACCATCTTCTGCTGGGAGATCATGCACTCTTGTCACTCGATGTGGCAAAGTTCACCTTGTGATAACAGGGAATCAAATCATGAGCATTGCTAAACATTCTAGAAGCAGAGGATATGGACTTTGAGTAAGCTGAAGTTGGGAGCATAATAATAGTAAAGTCACTTTAGTCATATAGACATTACTGGTTGTATCTAGGGGTGTCACTCTGCCAGTGGAAAGCTCCTACTATTTTTGGAAATTATTTTTATACTTGCACAAGTGTCAGTTCCAATATCCTTTCCTCTAGCACAAGCAGTTTCACAAGCCATTCCATGACATTCATTAACATAGACATTGGCTGTGCTAGTTGACCCATTGTTCTGCTAGTGCCAGTTGTTCTGCCTACCTCTTGTACTTTTTCCACTAGTGTTGGATACATAACATTAGGCTAGCTCACAAGGGCTGCATAACTGAACATATTCACTAGAAACATTTTCACAATGACAAATTTGTACCAAATACCAATAGTAATGGGGTAAAAATCTGCCTGGGCCTGAGAGGGCAGCCTATGCACCCCCCGGTCTGGCACTCCTGTTCCCTGATGGACATGCCCAGCAGATTTTCTCCCCATCGCTGCTTTGAGGACAAAGGGTACACAGGTCTGGATGGAACTCACTTCTGCCCTGACCTACACATGCCCTTTGTCCTTTCCCCTGCTGCGACAATGGTGGTTGCCATTAATGCAGCCTGGGAAAGTTCACCACTTCTTCAAGGCTTGGGAAATTGTGTATTTTCTTGGGGAATTTTCATTTCTCTCCCTCAACCTGCCCACCAGTGGGGGCCTTTAAGTCCCCAAGGGGGCATTTATGGCCACGATTAGTGGTGATGGGGAGGCAAAGTGCTTTCCAGGGTCTCTGGAAAGTGCACAATTTCCCCAACACACTAATGGTGTGTGGAGGCAATTGTCACACTTTCTGGAAGCCCTGGAAAGTGTGCATTGCCGAGCGCTTGGCTGGGCTGGCTCCCGGAACAGGGCTCCCTATATACCAATGCCTAAGGACGAGCATAACCATCAAGTTTTATCGATGGAGTTTCCACCCAAACTCCACAGAAGCTAGAATGGCTTCCACAATTCACTCTGGGTATACTCAGAGGCCTACCTATTGAGTCTCTCTGTGCATCCAAATTGTTACTGTGACACAGCTAGGAGTGGAGGTTCTAGATCTATCTTAATGAATCAGATGCTACGTGATGCTGAGGATGAGCACACTTTCCATTCCATATTGGAGGCAGCAAGGGAATGGGGAGGTGTGTTTACTAGGAATGTGCACTGGATCGGGTCCGATCCACGATCCGAATCCGATCCAGGGGAAATCGGATACAATTATCTGATTTCCGATCTCATCGCTGGATCGTCTGATCCAATCCGATCTGATCCGGAAAGGTCCCGATCCAGATTGGATGGATCGGAGGATCGGCGGGAAGCGGACAATGGGGGCAGGGGGCGGCGGACAGGAGCGGAAGTCCCCGGAAGGTAAGCAGGGGGCAAGGGGGAGGGGGAGGGCCCCCCGCAGCGCACTTACTTTCCCATCCGCTCCCGTCCGCTGCTGGCTGCTACTGCTACTCAGGAGCAGGCCACGAAGCCTGCTTGCAGTAGCGGCCAGCGGTGGACGGGAGCGGACGGCCACGGAAGGTAAGCAGGGGGAGGGGGCTTACCCCCCTGAGGCTGTCCGCTTCCATCCGCTGGCGTCCGCAGGCGCCAGCAGATGGAAGTGGACGGCCCCAGGGGGGTAAGGAGCGTGGGGGAGGGGGCTTACCTGCCGGGGCCGTCCACAGCGGATGGCCCCGGGGGGAGGAGGGAGTTAGGCCCCCCTCACCCACCCGCTGCCATTTTTTCCTCATAGACTTGCAGTGGGGGAAAGCTTTCTTTCCCCCAATGCAAGTCTATGGGGGGGGGGGGAAATGGCAGCCGATCCAAAAATTGGATGTCCGATTTTTGGATCGGGATCGGACCCGATCTGGTCCGGAGGGCCTCCGATTTTGTCCGATCCAATCCGGGACAAAATTGGAGGTCCTGATCTGGGTCCCGATCTGATCCAGGGGGTCCGTGCACACCCCTAGTTTTTACTCATCCCTTCCTGAATCACATGTCTTCCATCCTGAGACACATGTAATTCTGATAGAGACAACAAAAAGGTTAGTAGAACATAAGAGGAGCCATGCAGGATCAGACCAAGGTTCCATCCAGTCCAGCACTCTGTTCACACAGCTGCCTACAGGAAACCCACAGCAACAGCATCCTCCTGTCCATGTTCCCCAGCAACTGGTGTACATAGACATTTTGTCTCTGATATTGGATGTCACATAGAGCCATCAGGACTAGCAGGACTTCTCAATAAATTTGCCCAACCCTCTTTTAAAACCATCCAAATTGGTGGCCATTACTACATCTAATGCAGCATATGCAAGGCAGTATATCCACAACATATTGGGAGAACTATAAGCCACTTTGTTAAAAAGCTAAAGAAACTCAGTGAGAGTGCTTGGAATAAAACACCTGGTGAGGAAGTTGTCTTTTTTCAGCCTTCAGTTGAGCTTAATTAAAGGAAAGAGAGTGAGAAGCCACTCTGTTTTTGAAACAGTCCAAATCCATTTATATACCTACCGGAACCTTGAGCACTTAGCCTCGTGGAGAGCACAGCACCTTAAGCACTTAGGCAAAGTTTAAAAACAACAACAACCCTGAACAATCTAAAAACTCATGTAGTAAAGTTGTCTGTCTATTAAAGCTTGTTAGTCTAAAACAGTTTCAGTGATATTAACAGTAAAATAAATGGGCTGACTAACTAAATCATATTGATGCCTGAATTCTCTGGACTGAATTGTTATCATCTATTTTGATTGCTACCAGTCTGAAAAACATTCCCCTTCCATTTTCAATGGGATTAATTGCTATATTCTACAAATGATAATTTTAAAAGGGGTTATGATTTTGTCATGACCCTCATAATATTTGGTTCAGAAGGGGTATAAATTTTCGGATACAATGAGTATCACCGGTTTTTGGTTTCCTGAAACAAATATGGTATATTTGCAGGTATAAATAAGTGCCCGAAATAAAACAATACTTTCCCAAGTTGGTTCAGATTTGTTTTTTAAAAAACTGATGGGGAAGTAGCAAGACCCGCCTCGATCTAGACGGAGAGGCGGGTAAGAAATAAATCGTTATTATTATTATTATTATTATTAAGACACTGTACCATTAATCCAGGGGTAGGTAACATGGCACTCGCAGGCACCAGTGCGCCCTCATACACCTTTCTTGGCATGCACTGAGGTACTGTATCCCCCCCACTTTTTATTTATTTATTTATTTATTTATTTATTAAAAAATAACTAAGTTCCTTATTCACAGCTGGGGTCAATTCCAAGGACAGTAAGGGTCCCTGGCTGTTCCTAACTTCTGTACTCATAAACCACTGTGGTTGGGGAAAACTGCTCTCAGATGATCTGAAAAGTGAGTGGAACCAGGAACAAAGTAAACAATGGTATAAACTGCTTCCTACCAGCTTTCAGGGGCCCTAATCATGGTCGCCCAACTACAAAGCAGAATCCCATCCCATGGTTTTTCAATAAATTGTATGTGTGTGGGGGGGGATGGTGAAGGATGACGGATGTGGGGGGGGGGGATGGTGACGGATCTCTAAGTGTACTCCACCAAGGTTTCTATTTGAAATATACAATTTAGCCTAACTCTGAACCAAACTTTTCTTTTAGACTAGATTGCAATCCTTGGTCCTGCAAAAGCAAATCTACTGAATAGCAACAACAGAATGTTCCAACAAAATTGAAATAGGGGACCGACTGCAGGTGAAAACCCAGCTGTAGGAGAAGCTTTGGGTCAGAAACAATGGCCCAAGAAGAAAGAGTCAAGTATACCCTGTCCCTCTGCTTTTCAAATATATTTGCAGTCTTTTTTGATACATTTTAGCAAAAGACAAAAACCAGAAACCACAAGCTGTTGGAAAACTGATCATGCATTTCCTGGCATCTTGTCTAGTTTGGCCCTCTGTCAGTATTTATAGAAGTCAGTCACATTGATATGACCACTGGTATCAAGTTATTTTCACAAACGAACTATCTTGGCAAGTACAGAGAAGTGTACATGTTGCTTTCAAATACTGCTATCAACATAATATTTAAGCTATGTGATCTTGTCAAAGTGCACCTTTGTCTACTTCTTCATGAGAGCCACCTTTGCAAAATGTCATGAACATCATTTTGGTTGTCTCTTGCTAATGACAGGCCTGCCTTGCATATTTGAGAGGTTCCAGTGACTGCGACCTCTCACAACTCATTTGTAAGTTTGTCTCCTTTTAGTTATGAGCCTTTACCATCCACAAATAACTCTGAACTGCTGAAAGTAATTAGCATCATGCCTCTGAACTATTTATTTTTCTTATTCAAATATTGATTGTATTGGGATAGTATTGACTGTTGCCAATATGGTCATGTTATTGGATTTGTTGTTTAATATTTTAAATATTGCCATGGGATCTTGTAGATAAAGACTGGGCATTACAGTTTTATTCCTTATAAAAGGATGGGTCAAAATTCACATCCAGCAGTACCTTAGCACAAACATTTAAACTAGCTTCAGGCACACGCTAACTACCTCAGAATGTCTGGCCACCACACATATGGATGCATATGTAAAATGCACACTTCATGCATATCACAGTGACTCAGAAAGATGTCCTTTAGACAAAGAGTTTTTTTACACAAGACATTTATTGTGTGCTTACCATTCCTTACTTACAATTGTTTATGGGTTCTTTAGATCATGTCATAACCCTCCACATTTGTTTTTAAACGGCACTTTCGGCAAGGTTATTTAGAGCAGAGAAAATGCATTACTACTTCTGAAAGTGAAAGAAACTGCTTTTCCACTTGTGCAATTATGCTATTTCACTATGCCACAATGCCACCTAGAGGGTATGTAGTGGAAAAGCAGTAATAGAAATCCTCAGATCTCAATTCTGCAATGAAACTGAAACTAGATACGGTGGATTAACAGCCCCACATAGAAAAGCTTCTATACCTACTAGCATGGTTACTTTCATGCTGGTAACACTATAGCTCACTTTAGCATTCTCTTCCATGCAATTGCAATCTCATGGAGGAAGAGAGTGGGGTTGCACCTGCTGGCCCCACCCTTACATCCCTAGCTCCCCCTCTGCCATCCACATATTAGTAGGGAAAGGTCTGTTCTAACCTAATTTGTGTGGGGCTCTAAATCACAGTGGGAGAAGACTCAGAACTTATCCCACAACCTACAGACAGCTGGTGTTGATCCCTTCCTCTATGGGACACCCAGCCCAGGGAAGGAGCATAACCTGCCTTGCTGATAGCCAGGGTGTAACAGAACCCCACATGGGCAGAATGTTTTCATCCAGCTTTCCCCAACTTGATGCCCTCCAGAAGTGTTGGACTGCAATTCTCATCAACAGCTAGAAGGCGGTTTTGGACACTCCCTTACTGGTGTGGGGCAATAATCATCATAAGAGCAGCAAACTGTGCCAGTCGAAAGATAATATAAAACATAGCTTACTACTGAAACAGGAATTGCAGGTGTGTTGATTTCTAGCAAAACCAGGAGAGTTTACCTTTGACTGTGAATGTTATCAACTTTATGCCACCCATTGTGAATTACTGTGCACTACAGGTGTAATAAAATCTTCTGAACGCCACTATCAGTTGCAGAACTGACAGAAATACCTTTAATGGTGCCACAATTCATATGATTCTTCAAACATATTTCCTTCCCAAGTACTCCATGTTGAATTGTAACTTAAAATTTTCATCTGATCATGACAGCACCAGTCTAAACCTTCTGAACCTTTCCATACAAAGAATGGCAGCAATGAGCCTAGAATTTCCTTTGTTTACTTCACAGAGCCAGGAATGGATTCACTGCCAACAGTCTGGATGGGAATCTGGAATGAATCCTATAATCCACTCTAGGAATGCATAGAGGGACATTTGTGATGTCTTTAAGTGACTTTAGTCATTTCTATGTATGTCTCAAAAATCTAACATGGTGAAGGATCAATTATGGGTATACAGCAGATACTTTGTAACACCTTTATCTTTCCTTTTTGTACTTTCAACCTTTAAGTACAATAGCTAAAGGAAATGCAACTAGGCTGTTCATGCATATTTATGGGTAAAGCATGGATTCTAATTCAAGTTAGTATTGTGTTTGTTAAATTAGGGAATGTTAATTAATTCGTATCACTGATAGTAAATCCTTTTTTCCTCAAAGATTATATAATTGATTGTAAATGAGGATAATTTCCCTTAAGCATCCTAATTTCAATTAGTGAATTCCTGGATTATTCATGAAAGCACAAATGACTGACTTTTTCCACATGCCAAATTTTCACTAACAGCAACTTTACAGATTATGCAGAAGCATTGAAACACAAACAGGAGTGAATGTTACTTCTCCTTTCCATTTTTCTGTTGTAATTTGTAAAGGGGAGAATCATACACCTCCCTACAAGTGAAATGCATGGCTTCCTCTGTCACACATTACCATGCAAATATGGAAATTGAAAGTTCTGCTCATTTGTTTTTTGGTGTTTCCACATAACTTCAGAGTCACCTTTACATTCTTGTACACTTCTTTCTCAACATTACATTGCTGTTCAACTTCAAATGGCTTAGGATCGAATGAAGCTATATGTGGTGAGTGCATGGGGATTTAAGCATGTTTACAGAGAGAAGGGAGTAGATACAGTAATTTGAAACCTGTTTAACTGCCTGTCACCCAACCAAAACCTCAAGGATTTTAGTTCTGTGAAAGGGCAAGGAATTCCATATAATGACTTTTCAGCACCTTCACAAACATCTTGTTCCCAGGGCCCACTTTTGTGATTTCAAATAGTGGATTAGCAGCACAAACCTGTCCATGTCTACACAGAAGTAAGTCCCACTGAGTTCAACTGGATTACTCTCAGGGAAGTGTGCATAGGAAACAGATAGTCAAAATAAATCTAGGATGGGGGAGCAACAGAATACATCTTGTCTAACTAAAGAAATGGACTAGATATTGCTGAGTGAATTGTCTGAAGAAATGGTACGGTAGCAGCAAAATACATGTTAGTAAGTAACGGTTAGGCGAAAGTGGTCTCTTAGCATAAATGAGATATAAGAAGTTAAAAGTCAAAGATAAAGCCATGTCAGACTAAGCGGATGAGAGTATTATTATGGTACAGGAAAGGTTAATTTATTTTAATAACCTCTTTAATTTGATGATGTAAATGTGTAATGATAATGATGTCATGACATCATTTAGCCTTAGAACTGAGGGGGATTCTTAATTTTAGATAACAGAGCCATGCGTGGCTATGTAAAGAGTTTTGCCAAGCAGGGCAATGGATTAGTTCCTTTAGGATTGTATGATCTTAGTGAGTGCTACATAAAAGGAATTATTCTACTAGCATTCAGAAATCTCTTGCCATTTCTATTAAAATCATGATATTTTGAAGGCTTTATAAATTCCATCCTTTTCATTTGCATGCTGCTGAAACCTGACATTAAAGTTCTCAGGCCAAATGCATTTTTTAAACGTTGCTCTGAATACCATATACATATCTCTTTAGATTTCTTCTTCAAAAGTGGGAAAAATGATAACCTGCAGACTTTCATTGTTCTGCAAGAAACAAATGGTTCAAAACGGATTAGGGCAGGGGAAGTGGGAAATTAAGGATTGTTTAGGTCTTAACTTTAAAAATGTTTGCAAAGATTACAAGGTATTGCAACAATTAACATACATTAGGCATATAAAAATGTTCTCGGGCCTACATTTTTATGACAGACTAAAGGCCAGGTGGCAGCATGAACTTCAAATGGGTTTGTCAGACTTTAATATTATATGCCTTTCTTATGCCTAATTATGAGATTTGACAGAGCAATAATGTGCAATTCTAGCTTGCTGGATATGCCACTTTCCTTGACGTTTCCATGTTTTCTTTTCATAGGAACATTATTTGCTATTCAAATTATTCTTTATATTTTAGAAGGCTGTAGTTATGTTAGAAGTTCTCAAACTTTTTTTTATCAACAGTCAGCCATTTTTAGAAACATTCATCTGGTATCCTCAAGATGAATTGAAATACAATTCCCATAATCCCCTGCCAGCATGACCAATAGGTCAGGTAAGGCTGCCCTATATGATTCATTTTCTTCTACTTGAAAAAATGGAAAGCTGATATTTCATCCTGCAGTGCATGCTCTGGACACAGGCGTACTTCACTGTCCAACATTTTGATGTACAGATTATATTTATTTGATTATTCTAGCTATTCGTATACAATCTTTTCAATCATATGCTTCAGATGATTTACTAGGAACAATAAAACAATGAAAATGTAGAATAAAACAATTTGTTTTATGCCAACCATAGTTATGTCTTTATTCAAGAAGGCCTTTGGCCTGTAATTGGGTATATTGGGTTGGGTGCTGTTTTTAATTTTTTAAAATTTTGAATTCTTTAATTGTTATGTCTGTATTGTATTTTAATGTATTGTTTTATTGTTTTAATTAATTTTAATTCAGCCTGTAAGCCATCTTGAGTGCCAGTTTTTTGATAGAAGGGTGGGGTACAAATCAAATCAAACAGACTAGTATAAAAAATAAAATAGACAACTATTAGAAAATTTGCTGTGTTAGGGTCAGTGGAGGTACATCTTTATAGTGTTAAAGTAATTATTGTTCAAGGCTTATGGTTGTAAGAAACAGCATGCAGTTTCACCTCGCCTGCGCCATCCATGTGGATGACTCCTGAGTAAGAACTCATGCTACTTGCCCTTGTTATGTTATTGGATTTTTCCCCTGAAGGAAAGTTAGACTGCTAGACTTCCTTCTATCTGCTCCTGATTTAAAATGACTTGTACCTTACAAATATCTGGCATTCCATTTGGAATTTATGTGCATTACTATGTCTGTACTCATCTTTATATTTGCAGTAGCAAACACCTCAAATTAAGGTAGATTAGTTTTAACCAGTTGGTGTATTGAATAGAATATATGGACATTTCAATGCTTTATTCAAAAGTTCCAGAGTGATCATGCCTTTGAATTACTAGAACATGTTATATATGAGGCTGCCCTTGCAGATTAATCAGATGCTTCAGCTCATGCAAAATGCTGCAGCCAGACTGCAGATTTTTTTTTGGGGGGGGGGGGTTATAAAGATCATACTACACTATTCTTACTGTGCTTGACTGCACCAGTTTCCAATTTGTTTCTTGGCCCAATTTAGATGCTAGTTCTTTCCTATAAAGCCCTAAACCAAAATGGTTTAAAGCTATGATACCTGAAAGACCACCTTCTTCTATAGGAAGTTGCCTATAGTTCATGTTCTTCTTCTGGTTATGTGTCCCATCATCAAGAGAAGCTAGGCTGGTGGGAACATGGGACAGGGACTTCTCTGTAGGATTCCCTCCTTAGGAAAGTGAGACTGGCCCCATGCTTGCTCAGTTTTGAGACAGCAGTTAAAGTCTTTATGTTCCATTCAGATTTAATGGTTTTTAATATGGGGTTGATTCCACTCTCTGAGATTTTAATTTATTGCTCTGCTACTAATCCAGCTTGTTATTTTGAATTATCCTGGTTTGTAGTTTTAAATTAGTTTTGATGTTCTTTTTTCTTTTCATACACCACCTGGGAGTCCTGTTTTGGCCAAAAGGCAAGTTATAAGTACGTTAATAAAATGGAAATGAAAATAATCACTCCAACGGCCTGTAGTCTCTTCGACTCCCCACACTTCAATTAAAGCCCTCAGGAAGACACCATGAGGTAATACCACCCATAAGGCTCTTTTTCAAATTGGGTAGCACAGGTAGTCTGGGAGGCTGCAGAGCAATAATCAGATATGTAAGAGAAAGAAAACACACACCCTTGGCCACTTCATAGTAATTAGATGAGCTCAAACATGCCACTGAAAGAAATTAAAAGCAAATTATAACATGCCCTGAGAATGGGGCAGAGAAATGGAAGCCTCTTCCATGGGGGAATAAAATTTACAGGAAATTGGATGGCCATTTTTGCACAGCATTAGGTAAACCTTTTCTCTGGAGCTGGACACGACTCTCACATCTGCTATAAGACTTTGAGGAAAGTAGCAGTATTATAAGTATAAGCATTATAGGCAAGATGTATTCACAATCATGCCACAGAAATTTAATATTTGTAAAAACCTTGGCAAAGTGTGGAACCCTGAAAAGTGACAGCTAGAGCCGAGTCAAAAAATCCACACAAGACATTTTTTCAGAAAGTTTCTTAGAGTTTTCTTTTTCTTAGCACCCTAAAAAAAAATTTAAAACATGTTGTAGTATTTTCTTCAATTTAGAATCTGAACTATAAGTAAGCAGGAAAGAGATATTAGGGCAGAGATGGATAGCTCCATGAAAAATATCAGTGCAGCAGCTGAGAAAAGGGAAAATTCTATGTTAGGGATCATAGACAAGTGATCAAAAATAAAACTGCTGTAATTCCCTGACACCAATCTATGATTGCAATATTATGTTTGGGTTCTGGTTGCCCCACCTCAAAAAAGGATATCGGAAACTAGGAAGAGATGCAGAAAATAGCAAATAAAAATATGAAGGGACTGGAGCAACACACAGGCTAGTTTTGGACAACACATTAGGCAACGGAGGGGAAAATAGCATACTGACCGTGCGTTAGGGAGGTGGTGCTCCACACACGACATGCTGCAACTCCGGTGCTTGTGCAGCTGAAAGTTCTGGCAGCCATCTTGGTTGCTACGGTTGCTCCCTTACCCTCCCTCAGTCCCCCAGCCGTATCCCAGAATGCACCGCGAGTTCTGCTTGCTGTATAGAGCAGTCGGGGTTTTTTGGCTGCTCCAGCCGGCAGAACACTATTCCCAAACGGAATAGTCCACGGAGAGAGCGGGAGTTGGTTTCGGACGACACTTTAAACAACGGGGCTTCAGGCTAAACAATGTGCAAGCCCGTTGTTTCTCTCCATTGCTTAATTGGGCTGCTTAGCGTACCATCAGTTGTGTGTGCGTGGTGTGTAACCGTCCACACAACACAATAATTAACACAACTAACGATTGTTCCCCCCCCATTGCTTAATGTGCCGTCCAAAACCAGCCACAGAGTCTTCTTCTAGTTCAAAGTTGTTATGTTAAGGTGTAGTTAACTGTATGATAGTTTCCAAACAATATCCCGATCCAGCAAAGGAATTTCATGCACTAGTAGACTTAGAAATATATGCTCTTTCCAAACTGTAAGGAGGAAAAATGTAAATGCCTACCAGCAAGCTACTTGAATTATTAACTTTTCTGAGCTACCATTCTGAGGCCTGAGTAATTGCTACAGTATAGGGACTTCTGTATAGTTTGTCTGAATTTTGTGAATACAGATGGAGCAAGAGATTATGTGCTGATCTTGCTTTGCACTGCAATGAAATTGGCAGACGTGTTTTGAATCACAAGATAGGGAATCAGATCGTTTGCTTAAAAGCAGTAGTTGAAGTTCCAATACAGACACAGGAGGAAAACATAAAACTTCTTTACAGACACAAAATTCACTTTTGTAGAAATGCCATCATGTTAACTCATTGATGCCATTTTTCATGACACCAACAATCTGGAAAGAACACTTACCCGTCTCTTCCAACTTCACTCTACAGTAATTGTTGCTTTTTCAATGATTTCTTTCCATTTAGGTCTGTGGAGAAAGAAACGTACAGCGAAAATATCAGACAACAGGAAGAGGAAAGGACTGTTAGGAAGATCACAGCAAAGTCACTCAGGAACTTATGGGGATCATTTTACAGTTGGTAGGAAAACGTTTTGATGTAAGTAGTTTCATAATGAATGACAACAATCTTCTCAAGGTCATAGAATTGACTAGACGTACAAAAAGCATGGAGCTGGATTTAAGTGGGCAACAATCCCAGCAGAGTTTTAAAAACCCACACTTAAACATACTCAATATTAAATTGCAACAGCTCTGTGAATTTTAAAAGCATTTGTTGTTGTTACTCTTCTGTCTCAGGCTCAGTGGTAGAGCATCTGCTTTGCATGCAAAATGTCCCCAGTTCAATCCTCGTTATCTCCAAGTGGGGCTGGGAAAGTCCCCCGTTTGAAACCCTAGAGAGCTGCTGCAACTCAAGTGCAGACAAAACTGAGCTGAATGGACCAACTGTTTGACATGGTGGAAGGCAGCTTCCTGTGTTTCCCATGTTCCCATAGAACCTTTTTTGTACATCATCAACATATGGCATCTTCTTCCAGCTCATAAGGAGTAGTTGACTGCATGATCGTTGGCAAACAATATCTTTATAAAGTAGAGATTTCTTACACTAATATATTCTGGGAGAGAAAGAAAGGTGTACATCATGCCAATACCAACAGGTTCATAATAGAAATATATGTTTGGGAGGAAGGCTACATAAGCATCAGTTTCATTACCCAAGAGCTTGCCAGGAAATGCTGATGTATCCAGTACAATAAAGGACTTAAATAATACTTGCCATATGACCATGACTTGGATCATAAGGTAAGAACATTCATAGAAGGAAAGGTTACTTTCTCCCCTCCCCCTGCAACCACCCAAAGCTTTCTGAGAGGGCTGGAGACTCTCCTGAGCAATGTGGGATGGGACATGGGGGATTGCTGAGGCAAGGGGAAATTGCCCCAAACTGGGCCCTGTGTCCAGTTCCTTGCATAAATTGCCTACTAAGGTGACTAAAATTATCCCTGCCCCTTAACTATGCCTGAATCTGGATTTGGACAATCTATTTATCTCAACAGATTCCCATTATTTTTCTCAGCCCATCCAGATGGTGTATTACAGCCAAACAGATGTGACATTAACTACATTAATGCAGTTAGCATACACATCTTTTGTAATGCAAATAGCAGCGATGGGGGAATCGGAGTAGCATTAGGACCGCACGTTGCTTTGTCTGGAATGTCCCTTCTTCCATGATCCAGATGAAGTAAAGTTGCTATTTGCATTGGAAGGTTCAATGAAAGTGTCCTTCTGATGCAAGCAGCAATTTCAGGGAGCAATTTTCTGAACGTGCTGGATCAGACCATGGGTCTATCTAGTCCAGCATTCTGTTCACACAGTGGCCAAGTAGCTGCCCACGGGAAACTGAAAAGCAGGACATGAATGCAGCAACACCCTCCCACCCATGTTCCCCAGCAACTGGTGTACACATGCATACTGTCTCTGCTACTGGAGATAGAATATAGTCATCAAGACTAGTAGCCATTGATAGCCTTTTCCTCCACGAATTTGTCTAACTTCCCTTTAAAACCATCTAAATTGGTGACCATCACTACATCTTGTGGTAGTGAATTCCACAGTTAACTATGTGTTGTGTGAAGAACCTTCCACCAATCAGCTTCATGGGATGACCTGGATTCTAGTATGAAGAGAGAGAAAGAAAATGGCTCATTTCCCTCCTTCTCCACACCATGCATAATTGTATACACCTCTGTCATGTCTGCCCTTACTCGCCTTGTCTCCAAGCTAAACAATCACAGCTGTTGTAACATTTACCATGGTAAAGTTGATCATTTTAGTTGCCCTTACTTTTTCCAACTTCACTATATAAGTTTGTGTGATGACCAGAACTGTACACAGCATTCTGCTGGATTATGGAAGAAGGAGAAGGGTTAAATTCTCCCTCCCTACATCCCGTGGTCCTGATGCTGCTCAGGCTCCCCTCAGCTGCTATTGACACTGCAGAAAACAACACAGGTCCCCTCTACAAGGATTCGCTTTTGCGCCTGGTTAGGTGATTATGCGCATAATCGCAGAAGCGCATTGACGCCTAATCCCTCTGCACGAGAGGCGGCGAGAGGCGGCGAAGCGCATTAACAGATGTCCAAAATGCGCTTTACAAGTAGTTAATGTGCATAAGCGCTTATTCACACAGTCAAAATGCACTTTAACAGACAGAGCAAAATAAAACTCGCGATTTCACGCGCATTTGATAATGCGCATAATCGGGGAGATAACGCGCCTCTACGCCCGATTTGCGCTCCGTTCTTGTAGAGGTAATTTTTTTAATGCGCCTTGAAAGAGCTTTAAATGCCTCTTGTAGAGGCACCCACATGCACATTAATTGCAGTCACTCAATTAATATCACATGTAGTTTGGCCCTTAGTGAGCTCTTAAGAGAACTTAAGGCAATCATATCTTATAGCAAAAAGAATAAAAGGGGAAAATGTAATAGCTGCTACAAAGAGGATATCATATTACAGAAATACACAGGTTGTGGGAATCCTACATTTCCTTAGCTAGGGGATTGTTTGCCTATCTGTGAATCTTATTTATTTATTTAGAGGCCACACTATATTAGAAGGCAATGAAATGGGATTCAAAAATTTCATGAAATAGGATTTTTCAGACAAACCTATAGAAGATCACAGTGAGATTAGAATAAAAGCCAAAATAATGTTTTACCAATGCAGTCTGGTTGTTTGAGCATGCAACAGTCTTCCAGAAGATGGCTGTGTAACAAACTTGGAAAATAAACAGCAATTGGTTTTCAACATTTCTACCTTCGGGGAATCCACTCACTTATCTGTTGATGAACTTGCATGTCTGTGCCAGAACCCATGTCCATGGTTAAAAAAAAAAAACCTAAAAGAAACCCTGGGATATTGCAGAATTGCCCCCAGAATTGCCCCCTCAGAGAATTTAGTCATCTCCAGTCTACACCTTTTGTAATCTTTCAGTGATCTGTCAGGTGTTATGCAAGCTAGGATTGTTTCTTTTTCCTATAACATGAGACATGCTCTGCCTCTACTACATGTATATTTTAGTGTTGTTTTGCTTGCAACCCACCTTTTAAAGATTTTTTGTTGAAAAGTTTATATAGCCTAAACATTTAAATAATAAATATAAATACAATAAAAAAAAATCATGTATGTGTATTCACATATATTCACAAATACACACACACACACACACACACACACACAAGCATCATACCTTATTCTTCCTTTAATTCTTGTATCAGGAATATATATATATATATATATATATCACATACTGTTGTTTCTGCATGCACTACACCTGAAACTACAGCAAGGGATAAGATCAAATGCTGTTGAATCACAGATCTTGGTATCTAGGTAACACAAGATGAATAGCCGCTGTTTCTTATTTATTTGCATGATTTACCAAGAGATATGAGCGCCTTAATCCCTGAAACACCTAACTACCAGATACTAATGGATTTTATGCACCCCACACAAGATGTCAATTCGAACGATAATAATATGACCTGAGAGCATGTATATTCTTTAACACATAAATGAAGCTTATCAAAAATGGTTTAGATTGTCAGAAACTTTTAGATTATTTAAAACTTTCCCTTTTCTCCTTTTCCCCCTAATTTATATATCATTTGGGTTAAGAGAGACATATTACTTCATATCAAATGGTTCTTCCATACTGCCAGTCTTTCCTGCTGAGGTGGGAGACCCAGCAACATGGTCTACCCTCAAAGAATTATGGAATCTGATATATTCCTGAATGCCCTGAGGGATTTTCCAGTAGCTAGAGCAGGCAATTGTGTTGAGGCCCTTGTTGAGCTGTGGGATGGTAAGATGTGAAGTACATCAACACAATTGTTTCTGAGGGCCCTCTTCGGCTGTGTTGAGTTTGGATGTTTCCCTAGTTTACTGAGGAGCTTCAGATAATGAAATAAACTGGAAGACAGGGAGAGCAAATGGCCTAAGATTCATAATGAGGGTGACTGAACATGCATGAGATCTAATAATCACACCTACTGCATGGCAATGAAGGCAGCAAAGAAGGCCTACTTTGCTGTCTCCATTGCATTCTTGAGTAGCCACCCAACTGAGCTTTTTAAAACTGATCTGAGAGTTGTTTTCATCAAGCCATGTAAATCCAGTATTGGAGCCCTTGGAGACCACCGGCACTTTTTTGTGGCATCATCCCTGGTGCTCCCTGGGTGTCCTAGCAAATTTATTGCAGCAGATGACCGAGGGTTCCAATTCTGCTACCTTGAAGAAGTGGTCTGACCACTGCTCAAAAACCTTCCCTGGACCATGTTTATGGGTTTGTTGTTGAATTTCTCCTCAGCACTTAATGGCTGTGAAGACCATGGGTAGGTGAAAGGCCTGTTCCTCAACCTTGGAACCTCACCCCAAAAGATTGGGGTAGCAGAAGGGCTGTTAGGAGGGATGATATTATTAATGCTCGGTATTTGCCCATTGCAGATCACTTAGAGTAAATATGTCTAAATGAAACTGTTGTTCTTTAAAACTCCAAGGAACTAGCATCCTGTTTCTTTAATCTGGGGGGTAGGGGAAGTAGGGGTGGAAAGCACTGTTTTGTTACATTTCCGCCAAAGCAAGAGCCCAGCCACTTATGCCAGGCTTTTAGAAGGAACGAGAGCTCTTGGTGTGTCTCTGATATCTCTGTCCAGCAGCCTCCGCTCTGCTTGGTCAAGAGAAATTATGTTCCTTCACAAAGCAGTTGAAGGAAGGCTACATGGGATTTTCACAAGTGTGCACAGATTTTGCATACCGGGTAACAACCTGGCATGGTGCCTGAGGAAAGAGGGAAACCACAACTTTGTTATGGCCTTGGGAGTTTACTTCATATCTAGGTGCTATACGTTTTGGGAAATAGACAAAAACGTCAGTAAAAAAAATAAAAAAAGAAGAAGAAAGCCTGGTATACATCTTTTAAATACATTCAATTTAGTAAATGTGGACAAAACAGAGAGATCTGCTGTCTAAAACTTTCCCCAACAGATTAATGCATTTTTCTTTCTTTGAAAGCAATGCCTAGCAGTCCTTAAGTCACCTGTTCTGCCAGGTGGTGTAATGTAGATGTATGATTGTAGATAACAATTTATGCCATATTTGACAGACAATTATTTTATGGAAGAACGTTGTACTGGCTTTGGTTTCCATGCTAACTGCAGAATATAGTAACCATAGATTTCACAACACTCGTGGCTGACAGTAACAGACTCCCACCTTGTAAGCATGAAAGAATTATCTGAAGGGACGTCAGAATCACTCATTGCCCAGTTTCAGATAAGAATTTTCCTCCCTTTTAGGATGAAGAACGTTCTTTCTAATCCCAAAATGTGCAATGGGTAATTCTGGCATTTCTTCAGATAATTCTTTCCAGCTGGCAAGGTAACCAGATATCATGCTTTTTTGCTGACAACTTTTTATTGTTGTTTTACCCCTTGACTTGTTGGCCGGTGTATTAGGGCCCAACACACTGCCCTATGAGTCAAGGTGATTTTTTTGTTTTTTTGTTCTCAGCAAAACAGTGTTAATATCCAATTACTGCAAGTATTTGAACGAGAGTACTTAAAAATCTTGACCCAAGTTGGTACTTGTTCCCTATTTTTAAAATCACTTGATTCAAAATTCCATGTAAGACGCTTGCTCCAAAAGTCTATGCTGAGGAATTTCACTTCCTTTATGAAAGTTGCTGAAGTGTTTGAATGTAATGCTAAGCCATGGTTTAGCATTACATGAACAAGCCTCAGGTCATGTGTAAGGGGACTAGAAGTTTTCAGTTACCACTATACCTAGTTACACTTTAGGATTATGTCCAAACCTGGACAAATTGTGGTTGGTCTATGGTTTACTAAAACAATCCAAATCTAAACCATGGTTTTATGAGGTCATCTTATTTCAATAAACCATAGTTAAGTTTAACCACAATTTAGTGTTAAATCAGACCACTGTGTGTTTTTCTGAAATAGACACGAATATGCCACATGCCAGGTGTATATCGTGTGTGTGTGTGTGTGTGTGTAGGCACGCACACACAGACACATACAAACACACATGTAAATGCTTTTACCATCTTTTCCAAAGGCCACATGACAAAAAGCAATAGCTGACTCCCAGGAATCCCTGGGATAAAGGAATTTTACAGGAGATGGGAGATGCAATTGGCAGAAATGTATATGTCTATGAATGTGTGGTGGGGCAGATCTTGTCAGTTCTCTTTCCTCTAGAGCTTGTTGTTTTCATTTTGGCATTCCACACACATCACCTGGAGGAACACATTCTAAACTGTAGGAAACCAAGAGCATAGAAGACTGGGTCTTTTCACTCTTCACCCTATAGATGCTTTAGACGGCAATTCTAGGGTCCCTGGAAAGTGTCCCAGGGACGAGAGGATTCTTTAGATCCCCCCCACCCCTGAGGCCATAGACACTACTATAACCTTGTGAGAGGGACTCCAGAATCCTATCCCTCCCCCTTCCCTGTCCCCCATGGAAAAGACCATGGTGGCTGCTTCCCAAGGTCACAAAAGCTGCCTCAGAAGACTTCAAAGAGGTCTGAAAGGGGGCATTCTAGTAGGTGGGGAGGGGAGAAGGTAGGGTAGGATAAGATGTTTCCTATGGCCTCTCCAGCCCCAACTCCACCCATGGCAGCATGACTATTCTAGATGGGCTCAGAGGCCCATTTAGAGGACAATGTACAAACAAGAGAATGCCTCTGCTGCTCCTCCCGCCTTGCCAGCATCATCTTGGCAGGGCACTGGATCCTTGGAAGTCTCCAAAATGGGAGGCTACTGTCTAACAAGTGTGCAGCCCATAGGCTTGTGCAATCAATAAAGAAAGGAATTAACATTAAGGTGAATTCTATGCCTCACTAAATCTAGGATATATAAAGCAAAGGTGTAGAGTATGTATTCCAAATTTGCTTTTCCATCTTTGCTCATGAGCTTGTGAAATGTAAATCTTTTTTATTTTCCATTGTTGTAGTTTTAGTAAAAGCATTCACTTAGTAAATTTTTGTTCTTTTAAATAATAATAAAAAATACAACAGGTGAGATTTTATTTTTCTTGGGGCATATCCATACCAGGATATGCCCCAAGCTGACACCAGGGGTCAGCTTGAGGTAATCCCTGTGCATCCAAATGACACACAGGGGATCACTGTGTAATTGTGCGACTGGCTCCTCCTTCCAAAAAAAAAAAAAAAAAAAAAACCCACACGCCATGCCAGATGTCCCTCTTTCCTTCCAGCACATTGCGCTGGCATTTGGATGCTGGGGAAGGATCCCGGAAGCCAAAAAGCCCAAGATCCTCCCCCCAATCCTGGAAGGCTCATAGATGTAGATGAGCCCTAAGTCTATGCTAATAAATATTATGTCCACTTGCCATTTGACTATATAGTAGGGATAGAGACCCACTGCCCCAAAAAGCCTTTCCATCAAGCCCAGAGCTGCACTCTATTGGCCTCCTTCTCTCCATCAGCTATGCAAGCCTCTTCTCTGTTCATCTCTTTCTCTGCCTAGTCTCTTTTTTCTCCCCACCCCTCGTTCTTTTTGCTAGGTGCTAGAGCATCTTTCTGAAAGATGCTATGTTGCTCTAGCTGCCATGCTCGGTCACTAAGCCTCTGAGTCCACCTGCCTACCTCCAGGTATGTCTTTCATTCACCTTCCAGTGGCAGCTGAATCACAGTGACAGCAAAAGCAAAAGCCTGGGAGTCAGGAAGGCATAGGGGTGAGCTCAAAGGCCCAAACATAGAACATGACACTAGAGCATCTTTAGGAAGAATGCTATGCTACTCTAACTTGCATGGTCAGGCTTCTTGTATGTGATTGTATGTGTACTTGCCTGGATCCCACACTCTTTCTCTCATTCTTATCCATCTGCCACTGCTCTTGAGCCCCTACCTAGCCTTCTCCAGAGGATTTCTTCCTTGAAGCCACAAGGCGCATGTCAGGTGTGTAGATGTACGCTAGCTCTGTGTGTGTGTGTGTGTGTATGTGTAGGAGAAGAACCAGGACCAGACAGCAGTGGAGCAAGTGTCACACTGTGTACCCTATACAGTGCAGGGATGGGGCAGGAGGATGTGCAGAATGAGAGGCAATTAATTAGTATTACACAGGGTGGTGAATAAAGGGTGACCACTCACACTTGCCCCTTGCTTTAGAAATTCAGAGAGCGACACTCAGCCACCCTGCTTCAGGGTTTGGGTGGGTTATTTTCTTCCTCCCATTACTTAATTATTATGCATATTCAATATTATGACAACATGAAATCACACATTAACTTGATCGTTTTCTTTTGTGGTGCTCTCTGGACAGAATATTAATTGGGGGAAATAAATACCTCTGGGCAGGATATTAATTGGGGGAAATACATAAATGGAAGAGGTTCTGGGTGGATAACGATTTAAGAGAACGGCAAATTTACTTCAAATGAACTCTAGGTAGGATATTAATTTGTAAGCATTAACTTGAAGAAGATCATGATGATGGCTGAAAAATAGAGGGAAGGAGTTGAAGAGATGGGAAAGGAGGTTATAGAGAAAAAAGGGGTTGCCTTCAACCACCATCATCATGCAGCTCCAGAAAGATTACCCTCAAAGAAATTAGGCCCTTGATCGATTAAAGCTTCTCCACTCCTGCTGTATAGTAAGAGAGGGGAAGAAAACACTCCTATGTTATTATT
Organism: Anniella stebbinsi; assembly: GCA_029215795.1. Lineage (NCBI taxonomy): Eukaryota > Metazoa > Chordata > Lepidosauria > Squamata > Anniellidae > Anniella > Anniella stebbinsi. Next base: position 71,228,888 of record JARDYH010000005.1, on the reverse strand, counting down.
TCAGTCCAGAAAAAGATTCCAAGAGCCCATGAGAAACTTATCATGACAGAGGAAACTGAAGCAAGGTAAGACTCTACACTACTCAAAAGAGGAGTGTAATCGTGAGATTTTAACCAGTGATACCCTTTAGTTAAACCTCCCATGCTGGTAGCAGTGAGGATCTTTTGGTTGTATGGTGAGGGACGTAGGACAGGGAAGTAGCGGAAATCCTACTTGTAGAGATCTAGCTGCTTAAGAAGTTTCAAACTGTCCAGAATTGCCTTCACCATATGAAACAGGCAGATATGACAGTGGGTTTGGACGGCTTGATTATTCACGGTGAATGATTAAGCCATTCATTGTGAATGGTCAAGGCCCTGACAAAAGTGTGTTAACATTTTTTTTATGACAGTGGACATCATCCTGAATGGGCAGTTCACATATATGGGTGAGATCTAAGATATGTGCTCAGCATAGGAAAAGCAGTTGTGAGTTTCAGTTGTGTTAGTGGACAGAGAAAGAGGACAGAGAACTGAGTTCCTGGCTGGCATTTGCTGGAACTGTGGGTACATCCTTTTGGGGATACACACATTTTTTTCTGGTGATCTGCAGCCAAAGGCAAGAAGGTCTAGTTGTTTGTGATGGGTTTTGATTCTATATTTGTTAATGATGCAAACTTATACAGAGGATGAAATCTCCACTGGTCCTTCATTCAAAGTCTCCAGTGATCTGTCAGCCCCACATTAGTGCCCCTGGAACTTCTCATCACTTGGAAGTGGGGAATGCGTAACAATATGTTGGAAGTGGTTTTCCTCTAAAATGGTCTCCTACACAAACTTGAAGCTGTTCTTCATTTCAGTTGTACATCCCTTTTCCTCAAAGAGATCAGAACAGCTTATTCATTCATGTAGTATATTTATATTTTGACTTTCTTCCTTCATGGAATCCAAGGTGTCATGGATCTCCTTAGTTTCAGCAAGGTGGCTGCATCACATGCCCTCTGGGATCCTGTCCCGGTGCCCCTGGACAGGCATTCTACTAAGCCTACAAGATAATAGCAGAGTTACTGCAAAATGGAGCTGTAATTGGCCCCAGAACCTTCTATGGTTCATATGGGACATATGGTTCCCAGGCATAAAGACTGTTCTCTTCCGGCAGGCATATCCAGTGTAATTTTTAGAATGTTTTTAGGATGTTTTAGGATGTTTTAATGCAGTTTTAATAATATTTGTCATGTTTTATTTAGTTTTATGTATTTTATCATGTTGTTGTTCCCCGCCTCGATCTAGACGGAGAGGCGGGTAAGAAATAAATCGTTATTATTATTATTATTATTATTATTATTATTATTATATGGGAAAGCCTTGCTTCAGCAGTCAAACTATATCATATGTCTTCAGACGTTAAGTTGTTATTAAATTTAGAAAGAGTTTTGTGAGGCAGCTTTTTAAAGTCTATCAATGGGAAAAAAACATAAGTGCTCACATTGATGTTGCACTTATTGTGGTCATTTAATATTACTTCTATGGTAATTTCAGTTCAGGGGGAGGCACATAACGCTTTAGAAACCAAGTGTTTAATATGTCAGTACTATCATACAAAATAACCAATATTAACAATAGATCACTTGAATTTTGTCTAGCACTGGCAAACAAGAAGCTAATTAGTGGCAATAATTTACTTCAGAGAAGCATTTTCGTGATTTGCTGGGTCACAACCTATAATTAATGCATTTTGTGTGTTTCTTCTACCATGATAATTGATATAATGCATAATTCAAAAGGGCCAATTCTTTCTCAAATGCAATTAAAATAAAACCATTCTCTCAATATGACAAAATGTGCTGGATATTTCAAAGTTCAGAATCTTCAAAAATCAGTGCCACATGGTTAATTGAAAACAGAGTATATGATTGAATAATAAGTTGACTTGTTTTTAATAGCTCTGGTAAACTTACATATTTCTTATGAAAATCTTCCATGTTGATCTCTCCAAAAGCATTAGAATAACAATGCAAAACAAAGGCAATCTTATTTAATCCCATTTTGTTTGCATAGTGCATGTTGTTGGTTTTTTTTAATTGGACTATGGAGTTGCTGTAAAAACTTCCTTTTTTCTTATGACTTACTCTGTTTTTGATTCAGAAATGTATGCTCCTACAAATGCTACATGTAATGAAGTCAGTACTTGTTTAAAATGTAGAAAAGCTTATCAGTCCATAAAGATAATAATTTGCACTGGTTGTTACGGAGTTGTGTATCAATTAGATATTTCACTTTTATCTATTTATAATGATGCAGGTATATGACAGGGCATGAGCTCAGGTAGAGGAAATAAACTCATCATGAGCGCATGACCACAGCCCATGGGACAGTCCCACCCTCTTTCCTTCCATGGCAGTCAGAGGTGGGACAGCAGTGGTGGTACATGAAGAGGCTACACAAGGCAAGCACTCTGCATGGTTTAGGAGAGTCACTGCCAGGTCTCCCCTTTGTTCTGTGGGGACTCCTGGTCATGGGATACTACCGTCAAAAATCAGGCAGCCAGTGCAGCTAGGGGGAGCTTCATTTGGCAGTATAGCCTCTTTTTTTAGCCACCTGATGCTGTACACTTGCATCTCACTAAAACCACAATATGCGTTCTTGAGTGGATTGAGGAACTATGAGAACAATGAGCAATATCCAATGGGCACCCACCAATTATTTTCCACCCTGCTGATTCTCTTTTGCAAGCAGTGGGTCCTGCCAATTCCCTTGAGCAAGTGGGACCCACTGCTTATGCAAGGGAGATTTAATGCTTTCTAGGGGGATCCCTGAAAAAAGTGGAATTGCTCATTTCTGGAAGAAGGCAGGTAGGCAGAGCTCACATAAGGGAGCTCCACTGACTCACCTCATTCCAGAAACAAGCATTTCTGCTCATGTTGGGTTGTGTCGTATTTCAATAGTTCTTGGTCTGGGAAGTCAGCCAACCCCCTTATCTAAGAATGTCGGGGAAAGACACCAGCACTTATTTGTTTGAAGGGTTTTTATTTGTATTCAAAAGTCCATTTACCAAAGCCAGGGTCGCCAGAAGTTCAGTCAGTCCAAATGTCGAAGTCGAAGGTCAAACCAGGTATTAGCGCCGTCCAGGGTCCAGAGCAAACAGTCAAGCCGGGTGTTCAGTCCACAGGTTCCGATCCAGAAGTACGCACGGTGTCAAGAGCCGAATATGTCGGTTGTTCTCAATGAATCTTTGCTTACGCCTTCACCCGTTTTATCCTCGCTTGAGCCTGTCCACAGCTGTGTGCTATTCCTTCGTTATCTTATTTAAGGCTTGCGTCAGCTGTGCTCTGTTTTTGTAATCTCATGCTGTGTCTTGTGGGACGAGCTTGCTCCGCACACTTGAGCTGCTGCCTTTGCTGAGGAGTTACCGGACAAACCCCTTCAGGCCCAGAATCTTCCTCGTTAGAAACAGGGGGTGGGAGAGGGTGGCTTTCCTGGGGCTCTTCTGAGGAACCTCCCTGCCGTTCCTCCTCCTCCGGTAAGTCCTGGGGAATGGGTGAAGCTGCAGTCTCTGCCCCTTCTTCCTCCTCGGAGGAAGATTCTTCAGACTGCCTCATGACAGGTTGCCCCGGAAGTGCTAAATTGCCATTGTGCAAGCAGTAGAGGTGTCTTGCACAGCAGAATTAACAGGGCATAATACAATAGGCAGGGACATAAGTGGCCCATTGGATTCTGCCCTTAGAAATAAATGAAACTCACCATTAATCATTAGATTGACAGGCATTTTTGAATTGCCTATTAATCTACTGGAGCCGCAATAGCTTAAAAAAAGCCACAATGGCTTCAAATGCCAGTTATACAGATTAAAAAGTGTCCCAGTGATTATATCAATATTGATTAATATTATGAACTTGTGAACATGTTAAAAAAAATTGGGAGAGAGTTTTTAAGGAGATAAGTGAGATAGTAGTTAAAAAGGTAGAGGCAAGTCCGAATATAGCTTTATTGGGGTTATTTGATAAAGAATATGGTAATAATAATATTAAAGAATTAATAAATAATCTCCTGACACCGGCGAGACAAATGATAGCTAAAAATTGGAAAATACAAGGGGATTATAGTATGGAAGAGTGGTATAAAGGAGTGTGGGATATTGCTATTAATGATAGATTAACCTGTATAATGAAAGTTAAGATGGGATTAACTGAAAATAATGATTTTGGAAGGATTTGGGGTATGTTTCTAGAATATGTTTTAGAAAAGGGGAGAGGTTGTACACCGTCTAAAGAATCAATGCAATTTTGGAAAAATCTATAAGCAATAGAGTAAGAAAGTCTCGGGGGAAGGGGAGCACGGGGGGTTGTTGATGATTTATAAGTATTGTGTTAATTTTTGTGTTATATGTTGAAATTAATAAAATTATTATAAAAAAATATTGATTAATCTACCAATCAAGCCTACATCCCTTTACAAAGGTATTCTTTACAACTGTACCTTTCTGTAAAAAAGCACAAGTATGTAAATGGCTTCACTTGTCTTGCTATTTCATAAGCAGGTTAGTTCTGTGTCAAATATTCTACTACAAGCAGCTTAAATGGGAGGAAGTGAATAAACTACAGAATTTTTAAAAAACATAAATTCCTGATGTTACCAAGTAGTTCACTTAGAGAGAAGAGTCCAGACTCTATCTTGGGGCAAGGCCAATAAGCTTAGACGTACAGCATCAGCAAGGATAGAAAGGACAGTAATGGGTTGATTAGTTAGGTAGGCATGACTAGATCAAGCAATTCAGTTTCTAATAGATTTCCCAACAATGCCAGGCCCAAGGCAAAGATAGGGGGCAAAATTAAGTGAAACATGGATACACTGAATACAAAGAGTGATACTTGTACCTGGTCAATGCACTGCAGATCTTCCTATTGTTTTCTCAACACCAGTAATTATTGGGCTCATCTACACCTATGAGCCTTCCAGGAGGGAGGGGGAGGATCCTGGGCTTTCCCGCTTCCGGGATCGTCCCCCAGTGTTCAAGCGCCAGCATGATGTTCTGAAAGAGGGATGTTGTGGGTGCCATTTTTTTTTTTTTAGAAGAGAGCCAGTTGTGCGGCCCCAATCTAACAAAAAAGTAAGTAATCCCCCCTGCCAAACTCCACACCCAATCCCACCACCATCCCAGGGATGGTGGAATTGCTGCCCCCCCCACCCCTGAAGGGCACGGAGCCCCCTGAACAGCTCCCACCCATTTTGAAAGTGACATTTACTCACGAGGAGGTGGGTAAATGTCCCCCACCCCCGCAGAGCTCAGGATCTTCCCAAGACCACAGGAAAAATCAGGATAACCGAGGTCTTGGGTATCCCAGGAAAAGTCTCTGCCCATCTCAGGTTGCCCCTGGTATCCCTTGTGTATCATATGGACACACAGGGACACTCCTGAGCTGATCCCAGGATAGACATGGCCATTGTTTTCTCAACATCCTCCTCCATCCTCCTATGGTACCTCCTTTGCCATGAGGAAGGAAGAGACATTGGAAGCTTTGGTGAATGGCAAGTACAGCCATTCCCAGGAGCCAGTTTTGCAAAGGGTAAGCAGAATTGTGGAAATAGGAAAGGAAGACTTTAGTTGCCAGAGGCTGCCATTTTTCTTAGGAGAATCGGTGTCCAACACTGGCTGATTTGAACCCAACTGGGTGCTTTTGCCACCCTGCCTATACTGGGAGGAGCTATGCCTGGGAAGAGGTGTAGGGCTGATCTCTCATGGAGGAGGGCAAAGTCACTTTCCCGCCACTATTGGACAACCCCAGCAAAGAAGCTACACAGTAGTAGTGGATCCTTCTCTGGCCCATGCCAGTTTTGCCCACCTTGCTAGTCAGTAGTCTGGCAAGAGAAGTAGCCACAATTGATATGATGTTTAATAACTGCTTTGCTCAGCTAATTTCCCCCAAACAAGCTCATGTATTTGAAACTATGTAAAACCTCAATAAAAATACCAAAATGGCATTATCCTCTTCAATCTTGCTTAAGTATGGGTCTTTTTGGGAGAAAATGGCCTTTTCAGCCATAGATGCTCTATCTGCTCAAGTGAAAAAGTCCCTTAATGGAATGTGAGGCATGGGCAGAATGGGTACAAGCTTGCACATATATCTCGACAAGAACACATTCCATAACATGCTATAGGAAGAAGGTTGGGAAATTTTCAGGAAATCACTATCAATCCTTGTTAACTGTGCTCTGGGAACACCCAATGATAGGGGAGGAGAAATCTAAGCAAATAAGTGGCTCTTGGATTTTATTGTCCTTGTGTTAGATTTTTAAACCTTTGTAATATTGTTCAGGTAAAAGTGCTAGATCTGACTATGGCTTTTTAAAAGCAAAGTGCACCTCTTGGGCTTTCTACCAGCATCTCTAGGAGCAAAAAAATAATAGTACTTGCATCCATATAAAGCTATGCTTTTATGTCCTAATATTATGTTACATGAATAAATCACTGCAATTTTGGAAAGCACAGAATACACATACAATGTAGGATGTGGAGGGCTTTGACCTTCTCTGTTGTACATGAATTCAGTTACTGAAGGTGACAGGATATCTACTAAATAAGATGGATCATTTCTTTCATTATACACTGGAAGAATTCTTATGAACTGCTTACCTATATTCACAATACTTCAGAATGAATTTGAATTGGTTGTTTTAATACAAATATTGTTATTCATATTCTGAAAATAATTATACTAATTCTGAACTATTCTGTTTAAGTGAGCTGTTTTTTGGGACTTCATAGTTCAGTAAAACCAAAATGTAATGATTCACCAGCAAAGTAATCATGGGCACCAGGCAGTAGACCATCTTAATATGGCTTCAGTGGTTCCCAAACATTGTTCTCTAGATGTTGCTGGACTACAACTACCATTATCTTTGACTACTGGGGACAAATGGGGTAGTAGTCCAATGAAACAGCAACAGGGGAAACATATGTCACAAAACAGAAGAGAAAAAAGTCTTCAGTTGCCTGAATTATTTTTAAATTCTGCCCAATGTGTTTCAGGAATTTCTTTCCTAAGGGACTGCTTATCTTTCTTCAGATGTATCCAAAAAGAATCCTACCAAAGAATTCTTTTATTTGCTATATGATTTTTTCAAATAAATTGGTTGTAGTCCAATAACATATGAGAACCCACAGTTGGGAACTATTGCCTTAGATATTATTACATTCATAAAGACATGGATATGTTTAAAGGAAGCTGCAAAGATTACCCAATGGAGATAATGAGCTTCTCTACATTTTTTTTTTTAAAAAAAACCATTTTTGTTCTGGGATTGCAGTTGGCTCAATTACATGGGCGGCCATAGCCGGCCACATGGTTTGGACTGAATACTTCCTATCTCTCCATCCTCCATTCAACTCAATAAAATAGTGCCATCTAGTTGTGGAATTATAGTGCAATGCCATCTTTATAATAATAATAATAATAATTATTTATAGCCCTCCTCTCCCTTCGGATCGAGGCGGGGAACAGCAACAATATAAAACACAAAAATCACAACAGTTAAAATCTTAAAAGCAAGAGAAAAATACAACATTAAAAACATCTTAAAATTCATCTAGATAGGCCTGTCGGAAGAGGACAGTCTTCATGACTCTCTTGAATTCATGAAGACTGTCAATTTGTCTAACCTCCTCTGACAGACCGTTCCATAGTCTGGGAGCGATGGAAGAGAAGGTCCTCTGGGTAACACCCGCCAGCCTACTTCTGGCTGGCTTGAGTAAATTCTTCCCAGAGGACCTAAGTGTGCGGGGCGGATTGTATGGGAGAAGGCGATCCCGCAGGTACCCTGGACCCAAACCATGTAGGGCTTTAAAGGTAATAACCAACACTTTATACTTCGCCCGGAATAATAAGCCAATATCATTATTATTATTATTATAATGCCATCTTTACACAAGGCTGATTTTGCAGGGTTTTTTTTTTAAAAGCTAATTATAGCTGTGTTTTTGACATTGGGGTAAGGGTGGGGAATGGTGCAGGAGATGTCCTGGCTGTTAATGACATCATATAATTGACGCTTAAACTTCTGTGAGTGGACAGTCACAAGTGTTCTATGAAGTGCTCATTTAGAAAAGCCCAATGTGGATAGGTATATATTAAGTTTTCTTTTCATAATGCTTTGCTGTGAACCACTTTGAGCATATCATACAGGAAAGTGATATAGAAATAAAGTGGTTGATTGATTACATTCTCATACATAAGAGCATTACAGCTGCCCTACAGGATCACACCAAGGGTCTACCTAGTCCAGTGTTCTGCTTCCCATAGCAGACAGGCAAATGTCTCTGTGCAGCTCACAAACAGAGCTTAGAAAGCAACAGCCCTAGGTTCTCCCCAGCATCTGATACTCAGGGGTATACTGATTATCCTTCTTATTAATAGATGTCAATAGAAAATATCATTCAAGAATTGCATAGTGGTAACAAAAGTTTTATGAACATGTAAGCCATCCAGGAGACAGTCTATTTACTTATAAGAATTAGATATTTCCTTTGATCATTTATAAGCCATTCATCATCTGTCCCTTTGAAAAGCTTTTCTTGACAAGCTATTAACAATGAAATTGATAAGCTAAAAGTGCTTTAGGTACAAGCATCTATGTCAGTGTGATGAGTTCTCCAGTAATATGGACATGTATTCATTCTATACCTTCTTTCAAAGATCACCCTAGAAGGAAATATTTCCAGAAATTCATTTTCAGTTGCTAAACAAACAAAGCCACCTTAATTTAACTCTTGTACCTTGACAATACATCCCATTAGAAAATTAATTGAAACATTCTAATTGTATATTCAACCTCGTTTTCAAGCAATATTTTAATATCATTTTAAATTACCCATCTCTGAATAGGAGTTAACTTATTAAGTGTTTTCATTATTTAATGTTTTATTTAGAGACATGCATTGGAAACCTTGATAGATTATCAACTGACAGCATTTTCCATAAATGACATGCATAAATAAAATGTTCTACCATGTAAGCCATCACATCTACAGGCAGGTGTGATTTATAATAAAGCAGCCTAAATGAATGTTTTTATTTTGACAGAAGGGTTCCTCATTTTCCCTCCTCTCTCCCAACTTTACTATTTTCTTCCTTTTAAAGAGGCATAAGCCTTTTCTGTCAACTTGGAAGCTCTTACTGTCAGTAGGCAGAAAGGAAGCACCTCACAGAGCAGTAGGACTGTCAAATGGCAATAGATTTGGCTGTCAAGCACTAAAAAGTACTGCCACTCAGTGTCAAAGCAATAACAACAAAACAATTATTGTGTGTGTGTGTTTTTTTTTTTAAAAAATCATGATGTCCAGGCTATGCAGAAAAAGGTAATGTTTAGTATTAAGACCTGCCTCTGAAGTGCGCAGTATTGCAGTTTTTAGACCCCACACGCTGTTCAAACCCCAAGGTCATTCTCATTCAGGATTTGTATTTGGGGCTGTCTTTAAAGACTCCCTGAACTTCCTTTAGTTCAAAACCCAGTTCCTACTAACTGGGACTTAGAATTGGAAACCCATCTTAACAGTTCTTAAAGAACTCCTCTGTCTTCTGGTCCATTTCGAAGCCAAATTCGAAGTGCTGGTAACTGCCTTTAAAGCAGTTCATGGCTTGGGATTATATACTTGAAGAAACAACGTCTTCTAGGCCTGCCTATATGCTAAGATCTTCCTCTAAAGGCCTCCCCTTGAAGCCCCTGCTCTCAGAAGTAAGGTAAATGTCAAAAAGGGGACGAGCCAAAGTCCTTTTTTTTAGTTTCCGAGGCTTTTAATGTCCGGTGCCCTTTTCAGTTTTTTTGCTCTGATCATTTTTTACATTTGTATTTTTTTATTTACTTATAACTTTCTTTCTTTTTGTTTTTACTGTCAGCCTATCTACACACGCAGGATAAAACACTTTGAAATGAAATATGGAGTATGTCCTGGGCCCCAACAGTTCTCAAAACTGTTATAAACCGTTTTAAACCATTTTAAAACAGTAGTGTAGATAGGCTCTGTGTTTCATTGTGCTTTTGTGTATGGACTAACTAAAAGGCAGTGCTACACAATTGGTTCTGTATAAATTATATTTTAAAAAAAATGAAATTTAGAATGGCCAAAATATTAAGGAGTTGAACTATATGAGTGTAACAACCAATGACGGATATCACTGAATAATCCAACTGTTTGGTGGTGGTGGTGATTTTTGTTTGTTTTTACAAAAGTAGGAAATACAAAAGGCATGGTATATAAATCTCGTGAAACACTTAGGGGGAGAGGTGCATACCAGGTGATGCATTCAGCATTGTTCCATGGACAGAGTACAGAGGCTCTAAGCGAATTATGCATCCTGTTATATGTCTATGGTCAAACTTCTGCCCATGCAAGCCCAGACCAAATAATGATGTGTACTCTATTGGTGGGGGCAGGGGATACATATCACAGAGGGTCTCTAGGAACTACAGGGTTGAAATGGTGGCAAGGATCAATAATGCAAACTTCCCCATGAAGACAGAATCAAACCATATGTTTAAACAGTCATTTCCAGGCTCACCATATAAACTTCATGAAACGTAATTTTGGGGTAGACAGCCTTCCTATCTATCCATCCATCCATTCCAGCACGCAGGTTGCCTAATAATGGCTATACCGCCCCACTCCTTGCCAGTGGCACCAAACCAATGCCAGCCAATGAGGACCTGGCACGTCTCTCCCTTCCCCCCGCCCGCAACTGCCTCCCTGTGGCCACGTGCATGGGACACGGGGGAAGGGCATTTCTAAAGGTAAATATTTCAATATTCATAAACAGACAGCTATTGAGGTAGATAAGGGAATGGCCATGTAAAATAACTACCTTTCCCCCAATCCTCTCCCTCCCTCCCTCCCATACTCAAAGCATCAACTTTGGAACTTTTCTTGATTTTTCTGTAATTAAATCCTATCATGGAATATCTATATTATAGTTTTGCAAGCTGGATTATTCAGAGTCCAAGTTGGTATATGGTGGCTGTCTAACCATAATTGCATATGGTTAGACAGAAACAATGAATAAAAAACAGGCAATACCATGTGTGACAATGGGCCACTGATATTGCTGTATTGTAAAGGGGAGTAACATAGGAAGTGGCATTGTAATAAAATAAAACAAGTTTTGGCATATTTTGAGTGATCCTTGATAGCAGGAGTCATAATAGCACCAGACATCTCTTTTGGAGATCATACGTTAAGCATAAGTCATGTAGTTTGTTTTTCAGAAAAGAGATGTGCTTCAGTAAATTACTGTAAGAAGTACCCCAATCCTAAACATATTACTAGGAAGTGTCATTGATTTCAATTCAAACTTACCCCATAGGCAAGAATGCTTAGGATGGCAAGCTCAGCTATTTATATTGGAATTCTGACTCAATTAATATGCCGATCCTCTCTCTCAAAACCAGAAGTAACATTACCTACTTTAAAGATATCTGTAGCTGTGTCAGCATGAAGAATAACTTGCATTAACATAGTAACAGTGAAATACTAGATGGAAGCAAATCGGATAAGACACTTGTTCTATGCCACCTACCATTTGCAATCTCATTATTTATACTGTCCCATATGAGAAGTGTCACTCACATTGACAACCTCCTAGTGCCTCAAAATTACCTGGAATGAATCATTTCCTGTTCTGTTCCTACAAACCAAATCACCCTCCTATATCTGTGCCATGTTAATAACTTTGTTGTACACAACATCTGGCAATGCCAGATTGCCACAGCACCAACTGGGTTCCTCATATATCAACATCGACCTTGGTCAGTTCACAATGCTGGAGCTCTGCTATTTATTTATTTATTTATTTTATTCCATTTATATACCGCCCCATAGCCGAAGCTCTCTGGGTGGTTTTAAAAAATTAAAAACATTGAACAATTAAAACACCGATATACAAAATTTAAAAGCATAAAGCATAAAAACAAGTGAAAATTACAATATCCTTCTGGGTCAAAGCACAACAACAACACAACAACCCTCATCATATGCTGTAAAATGCCTGGGAGAAGAGGAAAGTCTTGACCTGGCGCCGAAAAGATAACAATGTTGGTGCCAGGCGAGCCTCGTCGGGGAGATCATTCCATAAGGAATGTTATGCTGGTGCATCAGTCATTATTTCCAGTTCAGGCAGCTTCTCTGCTAGTATGGGAAAATTACAGGATAGTGACCCAAGACTGCTTTTAACTTGGTAATTGCACTTTTGTAATACCATATTTCACCGAATGTAAGATGCCATCGATTGTAAGATGCACCTTAATTTCAGGGCCACCAACAGGGAAAAGCTTTGTGTCAATTCTAAGATGCACCTTAATTTCAGCACCCCTTCCCCCCTCCCCTCCATTGCTGTCGCCTGTCCTCGCTGTCGCTGCCGCCGCTACTCCGCGCCACTGCCAGCGCTCACCTCGGCCTGGCAAGGCGTCGTTCCCAGTGACGAGGCGAGCCTTGCCAACAGCGCGGAGCAGCGGCAGTGGCAGCGAGGATGGGCGACAGCGATGGACGGGAGGGGGAGGGTTAGGGCTAAGGCCCCGCAAGTCCCCACTCCCCATTTACCTTGATCACTGCTGCCTTGGCCTGGGAAGACTTCAGTACTGGGAAGGAGGCCAAGATCTTGCGAGCTCTCCCGAAATCGCAGCCTCCTTCTCAGTACTGAAACCTTCCCTGGTCGAGGCAGCAGCGATCAAGGTAAGTGGGAAGGGGGAACTTCTGACTGGCCTTGTGGGGTTCCTCGGGACCTGCTAGGGTGAGTCGGGAGGAGCATGCAGAGCCCTAGCGCCTAGCGCCTCGGGAGAAATCCACCGATTCTAAGATGCACCACGGTTTTACAGATGTAAACATGAGAGAAAAAGTGTATCTTAGAATCGATGAAATACAATATTTGGGACACTCTGGGCAGGATCCAACAGTGGTCTTGTGCGTATGGTAAGCTCTGCTGATCCCGATCTGTGCATGGTCAGGCCCACCATTTCTGATCTGCAAGTGTCCCTTACTTGCGGCACTGGTGTATTTTTTCTGAGGGCAAGCCCCAAAATGACTGGAACGAAGCATTTCTGGGCTTGCCCCGGAAGTGCTGCATTGCCTGGGCCAATGGTAGAGGCCACTTGTGGGCCAGAAATGGTGGAGCCAGCCATGTGGGGAGTGGGAGCAGCCATGTGCACAAGGCCACCATTGGATCCCCTCCTCGATGCCCTATACCTACTAACAATAAAAACCTAGAAAAGCCTGCATGTAAACAGAAGTGCTTGAATACATAGATAAAGGCTACCACTTGGTCAGATTGCCAACAACTGCTCTCCAGGATGTGTTCTTGAGGACTTATGGAGGACAGCATCGTAGAGATCATTGCAATGCTGGATTTAGGAACAAGCCAAGGAAGCCATGGTTTAGGGCCTCATATTATGAGGGACCTCTAAATATAACTAAGATGTAAGATAACTAAGACAAAATAACTTTGGCTTAAATATGTTGGAAAGTCTGGTGTGATTTATAGCAGAGTTGCCTTATATAGAGAAAGCATAGCAATGCTGCATTTGGTACTGTAGCCAATAAGCCCAAATTAGAGCCAGTTTAAAAGACATTCAAATCAAGTTACTTAAGTAGTCCTTTGATACACATTTTCAGAGATACACATTTTCAGAGAAGGCTACCTAATACTGTTTAACTACCCCCTAACACTAGGTGATATCCTCCCCTTAACCTTCCTATTATAATGTAATACACCTTTTTTCCTCTTTATTTTTCTGGTATGGGGTCTCTGAAACTTGATATGGCTTTGGGCCTCAGCATGTCTTAACCCAACCCTGGATCATTGCCATATCCATAATGAATGTATATGTTCACTCAGAGGTGTGCATGTGCCAAGTGGGGTATATGATTTTGGGATTTGAGTAGCAGCTTTCCATGTGACATTGCAAAAGGTTTCTGAAACTCCCTCATAACAAGAGGTTTACCATGTGTTGAGGAGAGGTGTGTTTTGCTTTGTTTTTTTAATTTCATTAGGATACATGGAGTTAGTTATAGAGTTCTCTGGATTATGTCTTGAATTAAATGGTGTCATTCTTGAATTAAATGGTGACATAGTCCCGCCCCACACCCTTCACAACCCCTGACATACCCTTAAAATCTGTTCCAGAGGGCTGGGAAACCTTCAAGAGCAGATTTTCAGATGGTGCAGAGGGAGGGCTGAGGACGTCCCATTGCACTGGATTTAATCCTATTTGCCCCTTATCTTTGCAATTTTAAACAATACAGATCAGAATATAGTTAATGCCTTGTTGCATGATAAAATGGGGGAGAATAGGTAACACGCCATATTTGGATATATGAATTTTGCAAGTACTTCGGTTTGTTCCTGGCCCTGTGCCAAGTGCTTTAAAGTGATCGGTGACTTCAACTCTCATGGAAAGATATTTGCATATTCTGCTGCTGACCTGAAAGTTGCCATTCTCCAACAAAGGAATTTCAAAGGGAGACTCCGATGTGAAACTGCTGAATTGGAATTTATCAAGAAGTTTTATTCTAGTGGCTTAGGCTTGAATCAAGACAATTGTTTCCTCTCCTGGTGCTGGCATTAATGGAACGATGATTTGTGTTTTCTCCAATTATTCCTGTTGTGAATGGTCACATAAGGTTTACATAGACTTACTACAAAAGGATTTTTTTCCCATGCTGATTTGGCCCCATTTATCTTTCTACACCCATGTGTGTGTGTATTACATAGGGGCCAACTGAGGATAACACTTCATGCAGCTGATGAAGTGGATGCTAGTTCACACAAGTTTATACCGTAATAAATCCTGTTAGTCTATAAGGTGCCCCGAGACTCATTGTTGTTTCAATTCCCATGAATCTCTTACAGTGTACAAGAATCTTGGTGTGTATCTCTAAATATGCAGTTGAAATCCACCTTTCTTCCTGAGCTACATTTGTTTTGCAGTGAATAAATAACTAAATAATCAGACTGGAAAAAAATATTATTCAAAAATAATAAATGAACTGAAATGACATGGTAGTATCGTCTCCTGGATGTTTTCCCCTCTTCTTCTTATTCTTTCTGTAAGTTTTTTATAGCCTTAAGACTATATATGTGAAATGTTGTTGAAGTAATCTACCCTCTCAGAACAACAAAACACCACCAGATTTTCTATTTACAGTTCTCTCTTTACTGTCTGTCACATTTTGTTATATTTTCTCCTGGAGGTTTCTAATATATTTCGTGACCTTACATTGAAGGTAAATTTTTTCTCAAACACACACTAAAATGGAACGTGAATGCTATAAATTATGTGACTAGTGACTGGAATGGCTCCTGCAACTTTCCTTACAACATGTATTCCAAAGGTACTATGTCTCTATCATTTATAGTAGGTCAAGCTGTTACAGTGAATAACCCAACATAAACCTTACATGCTTTCTTGTTGTAATGTCAAATTTGTGTTAAAGAGTAGTGGCAGAGTGGCTTTTAAATGGAAAAGACTCCGGAGTCCAAACATATTGGTGTTTGTTTTTCTTCAGATGCAATAAAATAGCCATTCATTGTGAAACAGACAGTCCTGCAATTGGATGATTCCCCCCTACTGTTTATAGATTAAACGAAAATTGAAAAGGTAGAGGTTATCTCTTTTGACCTTATTTGGAGTATAACCATCTTGATTCATATCCAAGATGGAGGTCCTTGTGAAGGAAGCTCTACTGCTCAGTACTCGTTTTGCATGGATGTATCGCATGAATCCTGAACATTCTTCACCCACTGGTTCATATTGACAAGAAAATAAATCAAATGAAATCCACTCAGTGAACCTGTTTTGTAAAGGGAGAATGTGTCTCTTTCATAAGACTATTGGATATAAAATAGGATTTTGTTGCTGATAGAAGGAGGTTCCTTCATTATACATGTGTAGTAGCAGTGCTTCCCGTAAGATCTCTATCAAATGCAGAGCAGAAGGCTCTCATAGATTGTTTTTAAAAATGAGGAATAAACAGGTCTACCTTACAGAACTGGGAAAGAGAATTCTAAGACTTCTTTGTGTGGGCACATTCTCACAGTAGCTCCCAGTTTCTCAATTTTGAGTGGGTGGGTGAAAACAATGTACACTGCTCTGAGATCTTTGGATGAATGGTGAGATAAAATGTAATTATCAACTGACTAAGATTAGTTTTAAATGTTTGTATCTGGTGTTGGAATAAAGGACACATCGGGGATTCTGCTGGTGTACCTTCCACTCTGCTGCCCAGCAATCTCCCTGCCTGAGGTGACAGAGATGGTCTTAAATTTGTTTCTGAAGTCTTCCAGGATTACTGTCTTGGGAGACCTCAACATCCATGCCAGGGCTGTCCAGCGTGATGTGGCTCTGAACTTCATGGACAGCATGACAATCACAGGTCTGTCCCAGTATGTCATGGGCCCAACCCATGTAGTAGCTCACAATCTAGAGTTGATTTTCTTGTTTGTGGAGGGAAATGGTCATCTGAAAATGGGAGGAATTTAACACCTACCCCTTTTTGATGGTCAGATCACCACTAGTTGAAGTTTACACTTTCAGCATCTTTCCCTCTGTGCAAGGGTGGGGCTATTAGAATGGTCTTCCCCTAGTGACTTCCAAAGGGCTCTCAGGTATTTTCCAGTTGATACGACTGGTGGAAATTCCGGTTACTCCTCTCTCCCTTGACAAAGCCAAATAAGTTCCTTGGTATACTTTGGAGCTGAGGTCAACAAAGCAAGCGGGATGTCATCTGGAATGCAGGAAAAGAAAGACTTATGCTGAATTTGACCAAACACTGGTTAGAACTCATTATTGAGTCTACTCTGGGCTGGTGAGGCAGGCAAAGAATATGTCCCCTCCACAATGTCCTTTGCATGTTCACATTGCATATTCTCAGTGTCGCCCAGCAGTGCTGTTTCAAGTGAAGGGGTTATTACAATCTGACCCTGAGAGGGAATTTGTCATATCCCTGACAGCTTGCTGAGATAAATATGAAATATTCTTTGAAAACAAAATTCCTCATACCCAGCATGACATAGACTTCACTATTAGTGCAATTCTATTAAAGCATGTATCAAGAATGCCATCTGGCCGAGCTCTATTGGATGAATTTCCATTGTTTAGGCAGAGGATACAGACAAGGTGCTTGTATGAGTTTGACCGACAACCTGTATGTTTGATCCTTGAATATCTTGACTGGTTACATCTAATAAGAAGGACAGAAACTGGTTTGGTCACCCTCTGGAATGACTTTTCTGGGAGAAAGAGAGTGGGGGGAGTTTAATCCTATTTGTTCTCTTGGACCTTCTCTTAGTCCTCCTTCATATGGCTCAGAAAAGGAAGTTAGTCAATTGGCTACAAGACAGAGGGTCTTGTTAGTTGTAGCAGCTGGTTTATGGAACTTTCTCCCTCAGGATGCTTACCTGGCATCTACATTGTTACATTTTTGGCACTAGGTGAAGACTTTTCTTTTTCTTCCAAGCATTTTAGATATTTAGTTTTTAGATTATTAAATTGAGAGAGAGAGAGAGAGCGCACCAGTGTGGTGTAGTGGTTAGAGAGTTGGAGTGAGACTTGGGAGATTCACCCAGCCACGAAGCTCACTGGGTGCTTTCGAGCCTGACTTTGGGCCTAATCTACCCCAGAGGGTTGTTGTGAGGAAAAAATTGATGAGACAGAGGAGGAGGATGACAACCATGTGAGAGATGCTTGGATTCCTTGAAAGAGGAAAAAAGTGAGATATCAATGCAATAATAATAATTAAAATAAGTATTTAACTTATTTGTCATTTTGTATTATAAATTACTATTTTAAATATTTGTATTGTATTTTATTCTTTTAAGTGTTTGTAATCCTCTAAGGGAACACTTATTATTTGCCTAATTAAAAATATAATACACAAATAAAAAATAAAACTTCAGAATCTACAGTAGAATGCTTGTTTAATTGTATATGGATGTAGATAAAATTATAGCTTTTCACACCACAAATTTCTCCCCGTACCCCTTAGGTTGCAATTCTATGCACACCTATCTGGGAGTAAGCTCAATGAAACTCACTTTTGAGTAGACATGCATCAGAGTGTGCTGTTAATTGTTTGAAGCCAGGTAATTCTATGTACTGTTTCAGGTTATGGACTCCTTGCATCTAACTAAGAGAAGGAGGTGAAGAGTCTTA
This sequence comes from Anniella stebbinsi, assembly GCA_029215795.1. Classification (NCBI taxonomy): domain Eukaryota; kingdom Metazoa; phylum Chordata; class Lepidosauria; order Squamata; family Anniellidae; genus Anniella; species Anniella stebbinsi. The sequence goes on along the minus strand of JARDYH010000005.1, from coordinate 71,210,721 downwards.
TTTTTGAATGGAAGAGACCGTACAACTCACTTGAACATCCTGTCCTCTTCATTGTGTCCAAAGTCAGTGTCAGTCTGGTACAGGTGACAACACATATTCTAAAAAAACAGAACTATTAAGTAGTTAAAGGGTAGGACATCGGTAATTCCTTAACTAGGGCAGGATCTTCACTACTGCTTTATAATGGTTTATAATAGTATTGACAACTGTTGGGGCCCATGACACATTCCATATGCCATTTTCAAAACGTTTTCAAAGTGTTATATCCCGCTTGGTGTAGATTTGGCCTAGCTCTCTCCTAGCCCCTGGGAGATAGGAATATAGAGAGAGCTTGATCTGAGTGTTAAACTGCTGAAATTTCCTGACAAGCCTTGTGAATATAAGAGACAACGGATAGAAAAGTAAAGCCAAAATATGTCTTAATGCTGTGCAATCTTGTCCAGTGCTTTACAGGCTAAAACCCTGCCCTCTTGGCCTTTTGCCTATAAATTTTATCATCTTTTCAAATTATGAATGAATAATTTACATCGCTGCTTACATTATCTCAACCTGGTGTAGCTATTTATTAATATGTCTAAAATGAATGGGGGGAAGGCTAAAAGGGGAATGCAACATTGGATAAGCTGTCATTTCAGGAAATGGGAGGTCATGTCCCAAGGATGCAGCTGAGCTCATATCCAAAGGCAAATAAAAAACAAAACACCAGACATTTTCGTTTACAATGTTTTTCAGTGATCTGTAAGAATCTTGCCAACTTGGTTATCAACCAGATTGGATAGCATCCCAGCAGGCAGCATAGAAAAATTATATCATCGAAGTTCTTGTTGACAAATGTTTCTGTAAATGCTAATGGACTTCTCTGCTATTTCTTATTTTGCTTTGGTGTGCAAAAGAAAATGAACACATGCTAGGGATTCTAATGAGCTAAGATGCTGGTGGAAAGAAAGTGTAATGATTATAGAGAAGAAATGATGATGAAGTTTCCTATGCTACCCATTACATCTTTACCAGATGTTTGACAATATAAAACATCCAAGAAAAATATATGATTATTCATATTTAATGTGTGTTTTGCCAAAGGACACACTGCATTCATAGCATGTGGTAAATGTAGAATATCAATCCAATATCAATGTCTTTTGTTTAAAACAAAGCTTTTTGTGTATTATTAGCAAAAACGTTTTTCGTAACATGGCTATTCATCGTTATGTAGAAGGGAAAAACATTTCCTATTTGTTTATCCAGGGATTCAATTATATCCTTAAAAAAAAAAGCCGTGGGAAAGCATGCATACGTTTGAATAAAAACAATTGCTTTTGCTTCAGGTTAAATCATGTCACCTGCTGTGATGCAATTAGAATCAATTTTGCTACTGAGCACAGCTAGAGTCTTCATAAAAGGTCAATGGGAGACTGAAAGATGCTTACTTGGCCAGATAGCAAAACCCTTTCTCCCATCTGTAAACACACACACAAACACACACACACATGGTAAAATTGGCCAGTGGTCTCAAAGGCCTTTTAGACAAGAATAGGCTGAAGGGTTTTAGACACTTTGAGAATAATCAGCTTTGAAGAAATATGCTTTGTGCACTCCTATTTCTAGAATATTTTACATGTTGTTCAAAGATTAACACATGGCAAAACATATTCCTTAGAAAAAGCTATTCAGCAAAACATACTTAAGGAAAAAGTAATAAATGAATGTTATACGGGAGCCTTTAATAATTACATATAATGTCACAAGAATAATAAAAGCATTAATAAGTCTAATTCTTTATAATATATTATGACATAATGCAGAAGTGACTGGGTTCGGATAACACGATAACCCACGATGGGTTGAATAAACTATGATGGGTTATTGTGTCATCTGTCAGGAATTTTTTTAATCCATGATGGTTTATTTGTTCAAATAACCAATGATCTGCAGTAGGGGTTATTTAACTCATTTGGGGTTATCATGTTGTCTGTTGGGCACCGTGGGTTATTTTGGTTGTCTACAGAGTTGTGCAGTGAGTGCAGTTCAGCTCGCTGCTGCTCTGTTCCTCATGGGTGTTCTCTTTGTAATGGAAACAGCTTACATGGGCTATTTCAGCAGTGTCTATGGGGAAGACATGCATAGGGTGACCATATTTGGGAAACCAAAGAAGAAGACACCCAGTGGGGAAAACATGCTTTCCAGGGCCTTCAGAAAGTGTGTCATTCCCTCCCACCATGCTAATGGCAGTCGCCGTTAGTATGGCGGGAGAATGGTGCACTTTCTGGAGGCCCCGGCAAGTGCACTTCCTCTCCTCTGCTTCAACTGGGGCCTTAAAGGCCCCGACTGGAGCAGAGGAGGCAGTGCCTCCCTCCCCACTGCTACAATTGGGGCCTTTTCTATAATGTCCAGGAATGACACTCTTTCCCTTTAAGGCTCCAATTGGAGCAGGGGGGGATGACGCACCTCTGGAAAGCATGTCATTCCACACATACACACACACCTTAAAGGGGAAAATGTGTAATTACAGGACATCATAGAAAATTACAGAAATAATAATAATAATAATAATAATTATTATTATTTGTAGCCCGCCTCTCCCTCCGGATCGAGGCGAGGAACAACAACAATATCCCTCCTGACACCCAGGCTAGAAGAAAAACCAAGACAAATCTGGGGAAATCCTGACATTTGGTCAACCTAGACATGCACAAATGGGAACACTTTAAATTGTCTATTTCAGCCTATTGATTTAATATGTTTAGCCTTGTGACATTACATTAGGCCACCCATGAAGACTTTTATGTTGAAATGCATTTGGTCTATGTTGTAATATATTTCACATAACTAAACTATGAGGGTTTTATTATTCTTGTGTCATTATATATAACTATAAAGGATGCTATGTAGTGTTCATGTATTATCTTCTTAACACTGCTTATTAGGGATGTGCACTGGATCGGTTCCGATCCACGATCCGAATCCGATCCAGGGGGAAATCGGATAAATTATCCGATTTCCAATCTCCCCGCTGGATCGGCCGATCCAATCTGAACCGAACCGAAAAGGTTCCGATCCGGTTCGGATGGATCGGCGGATCGGCGGGCGCCCGCTGGCGCCCGCCACCGCTTCCATTGGTGGGTGCCAGTGGGCACCCGCCAATGGAAGTAGACAGTGGGGGGGGGCTTCCCTAGCGGGGAAGGTAAGGAGGGGGCGCGCGGAGGGGAGGAGGGGGCGCCAGCGGGCTTCGCGGCCTGCTCCAGGGTGGCGTGCCGGGTGATGACATCACCCGGCGCGCCACCCGGGAGCAGGCCGTGAAGCCTGGAGCAGTAGCGGCCGGCGTCGGACGGGAGCGGACGTTCCAGGAAGGTAAGCAGGGGGCGGGGGGAGGGGGCTTACCCCCCCCAGGGCCGTCCGCTTCCATCCGCTGGCGCCCACGGGCGCCAGCGGACGGCCCCGGGGGGGGAGGGCGCATGGGGGAGGGGGCTTACCTGCCGGGGCCGTCCACAGCAGATGGCCCCGGGGGGGAGGGAGGGAGTTAGGCCTCCCTCACCCACCTGCCACCATTTTTTTCCCCATAGACTTGCATTGCAATGCAAGTGTATGGGGAAAAAAATGGTGGCCGATCCAAAAATTTCCGATTTTTGGATCGGAATCGGACTCGATCTGGTCCGGGGGGCCCCCGATTTTGTCCGAACCGATCCGTGACAAAATTGGAGGTCCCAATCCGGGTCCCGATCCGATCCGAGGGGTCCGTGTACACCCCTACTGCTTATTACTCAAAAATCTACAGACAACCACTGAGGATGTCTCACAGTCTCAGGATACAATACAGCCATAGACGATCCTCTTTATACATTGATTGAAATGTAGAAACTCTGGTACAGAACCTGCATTGAAAAATGCCAGTAATGTTTTGTCTACTACTGAATGCTTTGCAGCCTCGGTTGTATTTTTCATAATATACAACATAACAATGACATTCAAGCTTCAAATGAAATCCCTAAAAACAACTGACATTGAAATGAAGATCCTTGAGAAGTTATTACCACTCCTAGCATCAGTTGTCAACATCATCACTTGTCCAGTTAACAAAAAAAGCATTATTTGAGTATTGATGTGGACATCCACATGGCTCTATCTGATGTTAATATACTTGTGTGAAGCTAGAACAAGTAATCTTTGAAGGGCACATAAAAAAAACCCACACGTTCACCTTATGGTGATATAATAAAGACAACTTTTCGATCTGGACTAGTAGACTGTTTTTATTCCCTTTTTTGTATTTTAATTGTTTTTAATACGACATCAGTTTTTATTATGTGTTTTATTGTTGTATGCTGTCTTGGGAGGGCTCTTGCCCTGAAAGGCAGCCATGAAATGTTTTAAATGAACAAATAAGCATATTCCATAACACAATAAACTCTATTGAATTGGTTACAGTTAAACTCAATAAAAACAACCTCTCTTTCCGTATTACTCTCTTCACCATCCAGCAAATACAAGATTGCACACAGATCTGCATAGCAAATCCCCAGATGCTATCCTTATTTATTCTGGAACTCTTGCCATTCTGAGATGCATGAAGGCCAAAATTGTCTCTTGCCTCAGAATTAAAATCATCTGATCAATGCCACTGCAGATCATAACTTCAAAATTAATCATCATCATCATCATGAACTCAAATAACACTCCTTTAGCCTTTTTTGCCACTGACTGAAACATCGATTATCTATAGATTCAATTAACAAAAACTCTTTCAGTTTATCGTGTTTTGTTAAGGGCTTTCCATGTTCATTCAAGCTCCAAAATTCAGCAAAGTTACAGCTGTTAAAAGACAGGACTTCCACAGGCATGGTAGTTAAGCAATATAGATATGGCATGATATCCTAAGCCGTGGCTCGTTCCAGCATCACCACTATCTTGGAGCTGGATGGCTGTCAGTGGACAAGTGGTGTGCCTAAGTCCCAGATTTGTCTGTTCACTGGAATAGACATGGGGGAGTCTATGCAACTGAAGCTACCATTCCATTTTAAGTGCCTAAATGGCAACCAGTATCATCCACATAAAATGATGGAATGGGCTTCCCATAGAGGAGGTCTTGGTGCCTACATTGTCCTCTTTCTGGCACCAGGTAGAGATCTTATTTTCCCAGGCAATTTAGACTTTTCGAGCTCAATCCTCTGGGTTGCACCCTGGATAGTCATAAGCTACTGACTTCGGGGACTTATGAGTATCCTATGCAGGGCAGCTGCAGCATGGAGGAAATTGTCTTCTCCATTCTGTGGCTGTTCTGCTTTTTTCTGCTAGACAGCTGGGGGCTTTGGAGCAGGGAGGAGGCCATGTGGCACTTAGGCAGCTGTCTAACTAAGCTTTCGTAGTCTACGTCCCTCCCCACCCTGGGAACACTCTCTTTTCATCCTCACCACGCTTGGTTTACCAAGCATGGAGCAGTAGCCAGCACAGTTCTCTCCATGCTGGCGGGGAAGGGAAGGGGAATGAAGTGTTCTGGCTTCGACCTCACAGCATTGCCTGTGAGCTCAGAGCCAGGAAATTGACATAACCTATGTCCCCTCAGACACTGTATAGGGGACATAGGCTTGCTCTCGCGGTTCTGTTGTTTAAAATCTGACACATTATTTCAAATCTTCACACTGCTGCTAGATTTGATCTTGATTTTTACTTGTATTTTATACTGTAGTTTTAAATTTTATAATGCCTCTCATCTAGTATTTTATGGTTTTCATTGTTGTGAACTGCCCAGAGAGCTTCAGCTATTGTGTGGTATAGAAATGCAATAAATAAATAAATAAATACTTTTTTATACGAACTGATGATTCAAGAAATTCAGCACTACTCTAAAAATGTCCAGAATTCTGAAATATTTTTATAACAAGATCCCATTGGCATAAATCTCTGATAGGCTTACAACTTGTACATTAGCTAATTTACTCATATAGCTTCTTAGGACTTTAAGTTTAACATCAGAACTTACTCATTCCCGTTCTTATTGAAATCAATGTCTCTGCCTGCTTGTGTTGTTCCCTTCTCCTGCAGTCAATTCTTCTTCTTATCATTATCATTATTATTTACATTTATATACCGCCCCGTAGCTGAAGCTCTCTGGGCGGTTTACAAAGTATGAATGAACTAAGGAACTCTGGGTCATGTCATTCTTAAAAGACCAGATCTCATAGGAAGGCACTCTGTTTCTCACACAAGAAGTCCTAGAGTTTCAGTAAGGAAATATTGTTCCAAATATACAGCCCTACAGAGTGGTGTGTCAAGGAAAGCTCTGGGAAAGACAGATTTCAGAATGTGTTAACTAATACTTTCAAACAATGCCCACAATTTGAGAAACTCTGCTCTCAACCAAAAGAGCTAGTAAATAAAGTCAGGCCTGTCACCTTCAGCCCAGGAGCCCTGTAGCTGAAGTACAGAAAGTATATTGACATGTGCTGCATCCATCCTCTTATGTTAAGTGAAGTTCCACCTGTTGGATTTCTGCCTGTCATACACCTCAGCAGCTCCTTTCATTTATGCGAGACAAAGTTGGAGGGTTGTTAAAAGCCAAACAGAAGCACTGAAGCCAAGTAGCTCTGAGTTAAAATGAAGCCCAATGAAGAAGAAGGGCGCTTTCTGTCCCTATAATACACATGCACACACAGATACAGAAAAAATAAGTTGTAGTGGTGGATACTGGCTTACGCAACTGTTAAAAAAATCTAAGTAAATGAATATAGGAGAGATCAATCTGCAGCTATTAGTCATGGTAGCTAGACAGAACCTCTGCACTCCTGTCTACTTCCACAAGAAGAGCTGACTGTCCTCCATGACCATGGTCTTCTTGGAGGCATCTGGCCACTGCTGGAAAGAGATGCTGGTCTAGATGGACATTTGGTGTGCTCCAGCCTGGCATTTTTTTTACAGTCCCAATTATAGTTTTATTAAATAAAAGCATGCTCAGCTTTTATTTAATCTGCCTAAATACCAGTAACCAAAAGACAGTCTATGGACTTCCCGGAAACATGCTGTCTTATGTTTCAAGTACAATTAACACTGCAGCTTCAATTTCCTCCCCCCAAACCTCACACTCTTGCAATTGCCTAACCTTAACTGATGTAATGTTTTCCTCCTCTCTTTTTGTCTCCCTGGTAACCAACCACACACATTCCCATTCTATTTCCTCCCTTTCAGAAGCATTCTGAGCATGCCTGATGAACTGGCATGGGGTAAAATGGGCTGGAAGAAAAATGTATATTTAATAATAATGTTTTGCTAATAGTGGGGCATAATACCAGCTTTCCCCAACCTGGTGTCCTCAAGACGTTTTGGACTATATCTCTAAGCATTTCTGACTATAGTCCATACTGGCTGGGGCTGATGGGAGTTAAAGTCCAAAACACCTGGCGTGTGCCAGGCTGGGGAATGCTGTACTACACTTCCTTGTCACAACAAACATTTCCTGAAAGTTGCTGTACAAATGGAGAAATTAGTCAATAAAGTTAAACCCGAGCAAAGTCCTTGAAAAAGAAAACAGACAATATTGCTCAAAGTGCTGAAGGTTACTCATCACATTTTATACCACTATAAATAAGCCATTTCTAATCCTTTCTACCACTAAATTGGTATGGGCATCCTCAAACCAACCTCTCCTATACTGTCAAGTTTCTGATCAATCAATTATGCTGTTTTCTAAGACATACAACCTACCATTTCTGGATATAACCGTGTAATGCAATTCATTTGACAGACTATAACATAGATGCTACAACTGTAGCAGAAATCCCTTCACTACAAACTTTAGCTTACTTAGAAGATAGCAGATATCACGTGACTGAACTCTCAGCAAAAGAAAACCCCCAAAAGACTTCCACATAGAAACAAGATATCTGTGTTCACCCTGAGCTGCTAGTTTTATGTTTCGAGGATTTTGTAAGAAGGGATATTCAGTTTGTTCAGTTTCACTGTTTTGGCTCGTTTATAAGGCCCTAAACAGTACCAGCTCAGTACCAGGTTATCTGAGATACCACCTTCTCCCAAATAGGCCACCCCAATCTCTATGTTTTCAGCAGGATAACTTGCTGACCATGCTGCAGCCAACTCAGGTTTGCCTTCTCGACTGTAGCACCCATCATGTGGAATGAACTCCCCACTGGGATCAGGTGGGCTCCTAGGGTGTTGCTTTTCCACAATAGCTGAAGACACACTTGTTTGCCCAGGCATTTCCCTGATAGCTAGCATTGTCAGCTACCCCAGGTTACTTTAATGAGATTTTATTGTTTCTATCATTGTTTTATGTCTTAATAATTTGCTTTATTGTATTTTATCATGATTTTATCTTGTGAGCCACATTGGATTTTTTTTAAAAAAATGAAATAGAAATTATCTGAAATTAATACATAAAAAATCCATAACATTCAGACATATGAATCACACCTGCATTCTGAAGTGATACAGCTTGGACATAACTAAGCCTTAAACATAATACTAACAAGGAACATTGCATCCATTTCATGGTCACTTCTATCACTTTGAATATCAGCATATCCTATAATACGTTGTAATTAGGTAAAGCGATACCGTGTAGTTAGTTTTAATCTCCTTTTTAACAAGCCTTCAACGAGCTTCCTTCTATCACATTTTGCAAGCCTCCTACTTTATAGAAATTACTGATGAGAACCATATTAAAGCTTGCTATCATTAATCCTGAATCTCATTGTTCTGACTCTAATCATTGTATCATTTGTTAATGTCTTAAGGAAACTGTCACATTTAAAGAGCACAGTGACAAGTAAAACCTGTTAAATCAAATAAAATACCACCTGCAGATCCACCAACCAGATAGGTTGCCATAGACATTGTTTGGGAGATAAAGCATTACAGATCTTTGCACCCACTGCACAAATTAGCAATTGGTCTTTTTTGAAAACACACACACTAGACATTCTAACACAGTCATACAATGGAACCAACTGCCTAGGGAGGAGGTTGGTTCTTTGTCCCTGGAGTTATTCAAGCAAAGACTGGACATCCATCTGTCAGGGATGCTTTAAACAGGATTCCTGCATTGAGCAGAGGATTGGCCTCAATAGCCTCTTTCAGTTCTATGATTCTATGATTCTAATAATAATGCAGTGTCAAAATTACAGCCCAGACCTATTTAGTTACACATGACTAAAGCCCTGTTTAGGCTTGCCATATCTAAGCACAGTTAATGTGTGAGAAGGGGGAGCACACCAACCATACTCCTTTTTATGCATTTCTTGCATTTGGAGGATTAAAACCATTACAATCCCTAGACTTACACATATGCAACTCTTCATAAAATCATATTGCTATAAAAAGTATATTTCTGATAAACCAGAGAGATTAGAAGCAAAGAAAAATCACTTAACCTAGAGTGTAAACACAGAGAACAATTCTATGTCAACCACTTCTTTTGTTTAAAAGAAGCATTGAGGGCTTTCAAATAGTCATTGGGCCAGTTCAGACAACATGCTAAGCCATGGTTAGGCTGCTAACCCTTTACAGCAAATGTTTAGTGAATGTGTTTAAAACATGGTTATGTAGCCACCATGGTTAGGAATGGTTCACATGACATGCGAAGCCATAATGTTTAGCTCAAAATGCTTAACCTCTATGGCTTAGCAATGCCAGGTCTACACCAAGCAGGATATGACACTTTGAAAATGTTTTGAAAACTGTATAATATGGAGTGTGTCCTGGGCTCCGGCAGTAGTCAGTACTGTTATAAACCATTTCAAAGCAGTAGTGTAGATCATACCCATGTCATCTGAATATAGTTATCATAAGTTAAGGCACCAGGGTTAACTTCTACACCATATAAGGAGTAAACATGCTCTAAAACCTCATATATTGCCCTTGCTTCCATCTTAGCTTCCATTTATCCACACTTTCCCTTGGTCTTTCAGCTCCAGTTCCCTTTCTCTGCCGGTTGGGGAAAGAATAAAGTTCATGAGAGCAATGGCTACCTAGCAGTGTGCTGACCCACAGCTTTCCCTATATGCTTTAATTTGGATTAAAGACAGTGACATTCACCAATACTGACAGCTGTATATGACAAAGCATGCCTTATCATGAGGCAGTCTGTAAATCAACAAGAAAAAGGGCATGGCAAGTCCTGTTCTTATGAGTAAACATGCACAGGATTGGCCTTTGCAAAAGGTTGGATCTGTTTAAAGTGAATTAATAATGGGTGGCATCAACATAATCAGTCCAGTTGACATAACGGCTTCTGTCAGTGAAACGGGGAATGAGGGTTTTTCCTGTCCCCTCCCCAACATCTTCCCATACACCCTCAAAATCTGCTTTGAAGGATTGGGGTACCCACTGCGGGGGAGGGGGGAAGGAAGTGGAAAGTCCTGTTCCATGAGTGGACGTGTATATGCATGAAGTTGGATTAAACGGCAAATCTTCAAAATTTACGAAAACCAGAATGCCTGCCAGCCTGGTAACTATTCAAACATTATCAGGCAATTTTGCTGGTTTTACGTTTGGTTGGAGATGCAAAAGATGGCATTTGTCAATCTAAAATAAGATGTACAAGGAAGTTGGTTGTCCAAATTAAAATTTGCCACCACAACCCATGAAGCTCTTGTGAGGCACATTTAATATTGTATGATGTTACCTATAAAAGCAAAAGGAGGAGAGCATCCAACTCAGGGCCAAAAAACAACAACAACAACAAAACAAAAGTGTGTGTGAGAGAGAGAGAGAGAGAGAGAAGCAGGTTCTCAGAATGCTAAGATACTTTATGTCCAAGCCCAACGTGTTTTGGCCTATGTTGTTTTTAAGGCCTTCTTCAGGGGGTTGATAAGAGATGTCTGCAGAAATACTCCTAACAGGATGATAGTCTCCTACAATAGTTATGGGCCTCCAGCTTTAGTGCTTCCTCAACCACCAGAGGTGTGAAAGGCCAAAGAAATGGATGCTAAATTGTAAGATCCAGTAACAAATCAAAAAATAATACAGATTACAAATAAACAACAAAAAAAGTAAATAGCCAATATATTTGCAGCATAAAATCAATGCTATTACAGATTAAAAGATCTGGGAAATTTAAAAAAAGAACTTATTAGATTGGCTATAAGAGTATTTATACTCAACAACAACAACACCCTACTTTATAAATCTGTGTAACAGAGGAATTGAATTGCAGATATTATTTATTTGGCAACCAAGCTATGTGTAGCCATGACCTTATACCATGCCAACATCTAATATAAGGGTTATGAGTTCAAATGCATTTTCAAATTAATAAATGAGCCTCAGCTATGCTTTCTCTGATAATAATATATCAAGGCTGAAATCCTGTACCCACTTACTTGGGAGTATTCCTCGTTGTACTTAATGGGACTTCTGAGTAAACTTATATATGATTGCACTGTAAATGAAGGGATGTGTTCCCTTCTTAGTTTTGGGAGGAAAACCCATCCCACAGCACTTGTTCTTCAGGTATCACTGATTTTCAAAATTGCTAGTTTCCTTGAATCTCTTTTTCATTTCGCTGAAATCCGCTGAACTCAATGGGACTTGCTTCTGAGAAGACATATTTATGATTGCTTGGTTAATCTCATACACAATCACCCACACCAAACAGCTGTTTGGCACAGTGGTGGTGGGAGTCCTAAATCTACTTGGAAACAAATAAATGTATGAGAAGAGTCCACTGTTGGTTTCCCAGCAGAATCACCCCCCTCCCCTGGCCTGCCAAATACTTGTTTGGCCAGATTGGAGGCCTGAATCTACTGGCAACCAGGACAGATTGGGCAAAGATTGCTTAACTTTCTCATCCACATTCTCGAGAATGTGAAATCGTGGGAGTATCCACCACGGCCCATCTCCGTGTGGGACCAGTGTTGTTTTCATATTGTGTGCAGCCAACCTGTCAATTCCATTGCACAAGCGGCACCCACTGCTTGTGCAACAGAGATTTTGCATTTTCAGGGGCAAGCTCTAAAACCAGAGTAAATGCCCATTTCTGGAATAGGGAAGGTCAGTGGAGCTCCCTTATGTAAGTTCTGCTGGCTTGCCCCTTCCCAGAAATGAGATCTCCACTGGTTTGAGCATCTAACTATCTATCATCTATCTATCTATCTATCATCTATCTATCTATCTATCTATCTATCTATCTATCTATCATCTATCTATCTATCTATCATCTATGTAGATAGTATAAGAAAAAATAGATTCTGCTGAAGGATTGAGTGGAAGGCCCTTTTTCCACCATAGGGATGTAGAGGGAGGGAGGGAGATCCCGGAAGTACCTAATACACACCATCGGAGCACAGGGAGCAGCAGGGGGCCAACCCAGGCAAGAAGCCTGGTGTGGAAAGGGTCTAAGAGAAGGAAAGGGAACCTGGTAGAGCAATTAGAGGTGGACCAAAATAATAGTGATGGAAAAAAATTCTGTAAAAGCCTATATCCATATTAAGATAGTGTTCTTTGAGCACATAAATGGCTACATCTTTTTTATGATTACTTATTATGTCTGCCTGGAGACCTAAAAAGATTTATATGACTATCATTTGCCTTAACTGGACCTTGGCTATTTTGCAAATTATAAAGTGTGAAATTCCCAATTACCCAGTTTATTAACTTGACTATTTCTTCTGAGGGGACATTGAACACTGCCATTTTAAAAATACTTGTCAATTTTGTTATTTATGCTGTAGAGATTTTCCATTGGCACAATTTGTGAGCCTCTCCATTTTTCATTTAAATGTACTTCACACAATTGATGGGTTCATCTTACACATTGCAGGCTGCAGTTTCTCCAGTGGAAGCAAAAAATGCTGTCAGTGTGTAAAAGTCTCACACTTATTTCCTTTAACACATTGAGAGATCAATTAATTAACCTTGTGACCTTAACACCCCATTGAACATCAACTTGTTTCAGCAGTGTCTTTAACAAGATCTTGCCCCAAAAGGTCTCCAAGAGCTGAATGTAATCCCTGAGAAGCATCCCTAAGAACTAATAAAATACAGACTTTCTCTGCCATTTCTTTGTCCTATATGATCATTAGGGATGTGCAGATTTTGTTAAATCCATTCCGCCTATGTTTTGCAGATTGTCAGGCATCTTTTGTTCTGTTGTCTGCTAATTGATGGAATGCAATTTTTAAAAAATATATGAGAATGTTGTTTACAAATGTGCATATAATGCCATAAAAAGTTTTCAAAAATTAGCTCATAAGTCCAAGGAATCTGTGCAATTCAGAAAAAAGCCACTTGGCTGTGGAATCCACAAAAATCTAATCTCATCTGAGTCTGTTGTGGATTTCTCTGGAATTCCTAATTGACATACCTTTATGGGTGCAAGATCCAAATACTTCGATTTGAATATGCATTTAATATCTTGTTTTTACTTTAAAAACAAAACTTGGGGGAAGGGTAATCAGGATCAGGAGCATGGCACATGGAAGGCAGATTAACACTTTGCTCCTGCACTGTGGTCCTGGTGAAAATTGCACATCCTTGAAGGCTGTTCCATTTTCCCCAGGAGAAAAGCTACCATTAGTATCAATAGTTACTTCCCTCCTAGGGGAATATCCCATTTATAGATCCCATTAGCCTTTGCACCTGAGGAATGGAGCAAGTTAGGAATTGCAGAGAGAAACCAAGAACACTACTTAATATTTTCATAGGTGTGCACTTCACATACACGTCAAGGTTCTCCGAATTCCTAGTGGAAGCTTGTTCAAACTTCTATTCTTACCAATTTGAAAGGTTTTTTATATAAAAAACTAGGGGTGTGCTTATGAAAATTTATACATATTTTTGTGAACATTTCCCCAAATGTATGCATCAATTATACACATTTCTTGTTTGTGCACCTTTTTCAAAAGTACACATTTTCCATTGGCTTTTTTCATATGTACACATTTTCCAAACACTTGTTTTGCTCTGCAAATCAGATCACAAGCTCAAAAATGAATAGCGTTTGACCACAATTTGTGCTATCCATGTTCAGTTCTGGGAGGTATGAATTGGATAAATTCGGGTTAAAAACAAACTGAAACAAATTTCTCATAATCCTTGGTTAAGTGTTTTTTTTTCCATTTGTAAGTTTGGAATATATATTCATCCATTCGTCCTTGAATGGATGCCTGAATTCTCTTTCATTGAATTGGTCTTTCATGGTTAAAGAGAGGAGGGTGTATTTCTTTGTTGATTCCTATACTGCTTTCATTGTGATGTTCAGGTCAAAGGTCTGCCAAACTTTGACAGAAAATCCTTGCCAGCACTGTTTTCTTTGTGCTTGTTCTAATCATTCCTTTTCACCACTCTTTTTTCTGTTACTCTATCAATTTCTTTATGAGATTGTGTGTGTTGATTGTTTCTATATTGAATCTCAAACATTGGGCTAGCTAAGGTCATCCTGAGGAGAACCAAGCATATGTAAGATCTGTTCCAAAGACTGCCCTCTAGCATGGGGTGATTACAAAATCTGTTTCACAGAACAGGAAAGGTGTGTGCATCCTATTCTTGAGTACAACATTATCATCCCAGAACAGCAAGTTGGCTACAGCAGGTTGTGGGACTAAACATGACGAAATGAATGAGGTCAAGAAGACAATCTCTAGCGCGGAAAACAACCTGTATTTATCTCCCCATGCATGCTGCTACTTTGGGAAATTAATTTGTCCATTTATTCCTTTACTTTTCACATCCAAGCAAAATGATAAGCTACTAATTATTGACTACAACATTACATAAAAAGCTGCAAGCAGGATGGTTTTTTAAAAAGGGTATTTATGTTTTAGTCGGTGATGTGATTACCAGGGTGCTGAATTAGTGACTGGGAAAGCAATGGACTGTATGAGGAAGGCCAATAAATGGAAGGTCAATCATGACAAGATGAAAGTACTATTGATAAATAGTTTATCTGCTTGGGGAAATGGTATTTAGTTCTGGAGAGTTATCCTCTACTTAAAAGAACTAAGTAATCCTATGTAAACCGCCCAGAAAGCTTCGGCTATGGGGCGGTATACAAATGTAATAAACAAATGTAATAAATAAATAAATTTGTAGCAGGAGCAGTTAACCACAGGCTTATATATACTTACCCTGGAGTAATTCCATTGAATGGGACTTACTTCTAAGTAGGACTGCAGTACCAAAGCAATTTTTAGAGGTATACCATATTGGTCTTTCTCTTCTGTTCCCTTATCCATGGTTTCTCTCCAATAAACACACACACACACACACACAAATAGACTCAGGCTTGTCCACCAGCGGTACTGCCCATAGTTCATGAACACAAACTCAGGGTCAAACTGCACAGTGCTTTAAAGACATACTTAGAATCTACATTTTTTCCTTTAATCAAATGTAAATGAGGGAAGTAGGAAGGCTTTAAGCCTTTGCCCACCACTACAATCCTTATCCAGATCACAGGCCTTGCACTTGCAAATTTGGATTGCCAAGAAATGATCCATCCCTTTTACTAGATAATTTGTGGCTAGGGATGTCCAAATCAGCAAGACTTGAGCCTCGCGTCATTCTCCAAATTCCACGTTGAAGCTCATTTTGATTTGAGTCATCAGATTGTGAGCTTTCTTTTTTTGCATCAAAATCTATGCATATTTTGTGTGTGTATTTTTACAAATGTATGCATCGGTTCTGTGAATCTTTGAAATGTACACATTCTTCTTCCACTGATTAAAGAGAATTTGTGTTCCTTTTTCAAAAATACACATTTTTCATGCATATTTTTCAAATGTAGGCATGCCTTCTTACAAGGAAGTTACAAAATAGATAGTCTACAGGGTAAAAGAAGATAGTGGGAGACATGATGGCAGGAAGGGATGAATGCAGTTACATGGTTACACTTTGGAATGAGGATTAAGATCATAAAGCATAAACTATGTGGAAAGGAATGGCTGTACTTTGAAGATGAATTTGGAAGGAGAGGTGGGCCACGTACATATTCAAGAAGATAGTTGGAAAGTTTTTTGTTTGTTTGTTTTTTAAACAAACTTCATTTATTTATTAAAACATTTGTATCCCGTCCTATATTATTGGACTCTCGGGAATAAAACCAACAGTATAAAACAATAAATAACGTACATGGCTAAAAATGTATTAAACCATTTACAAGCTTCTTGTGCTCTGTTCTCCTGAAGAAAAGCTTGATTCCAAGTGCACTGAGGGTTCACACAAAAATATAGGGGAAACATGGAACTGGCCATAGTGCTGAAGAAAGAGAACTGTAAAAGAGACATTTGCTGAACTAACTGGCAAATGAATCTTTCCACTGATAAAACTGCCATGTTAATCAATGTGAAAAGCTGCTTTCCTCTTACGACACCACAAACAAACAATTTCAACATTAACACAGAGCTAAGATACCAACAGAAGGGGGGAAATCACATTATGGAACCTAGAAATAAGTATTTGTTATTCAGCCTGACACTGATCTGGAGAAAATGCAATTAAAGAAAGAAAGAAAGAAAGCTGTTAGTGCAGCTCTGCTTATGCTTACCAATTAAAAATATTTTTGACAAAACGATACCACCATAATTAGCCTAATGGTTTTTATGGAATTCCAATCTTTTTCCAGATTTGTTTAAAATAACAATACATTTTCATTTTGAAATAAAGGTTCAGCCACTGAGTTATATCAAGACACACAAAGCACTCAGAAAAATCCCATTCAGAATCCTCATAGTATGAGTAATAAGAATAAATAATGTATCTGCAGCATAGCCATAAGATATGAAGAAGTAGCAATTTGGGGCTTGGTAGCATTTTCACATTACATAATGCAGAATGAGTTATGGGGCCTCGGGAAAGCATGAATCTCTCCATTATCCAAGATGTGAGTTGTTTTATAGAATTAATTTTAAAACCAAAAGCCCTTCTTCATTGACTTCTTCTAAGAAACCCCTGTGCATCGTAGACAATTCCAGGGCGTACTTTTGGGTGCACACTACACATTGACCAACCCATTTGAACTGAAAGCAAATAAACAAATTTTCTTACTGGCAGCAGAGATCACTCCAAAGCAAAGTTTAGGCCTCCCAACATCTGTCATATTCATTTCCTATGAATGCCTCAAGGCTAAACAACGACTAGCCTTTGTGACTAGCCATGCCTCTCATGACAGTCAGTTTTGTGGTGGTGCCCAACATAATTTCTCAAATTGCCCCAAAAGGCAGCCTACCACTGCTCTCCAGCATACCAAACCGTTTTCTGCATCTGCACAGGCTACAGGAAGGTTTGTAGTGATAGGTAAGCTTATTCACCATTACTGGTCTTCTCATTGAAGGTTCTGTTAAAATTAATAGAATCTCAGGCATTCCCACAGGACAGTTCGTAAACAACAGGCCTTTAGCAAAACATATTTCAATGCACATTACTAAGGCAACCAGAGCTGCTCATTACACCCTCTTGTGCTGGTGGTCAGTGGGACACTTTGAACATTCAGATAAATCCAAAATCCAGATTAAAAAGTACTCTTTGACCTAACACAGATCAAGGGGGTTTCTCAAGCTATTCACTTCATAACTGCTGACAGAGTTTTACTCTTTTCCTGCTGCAGCTATTGGATTTGACTTTTCTATCTATGATAATGATAATAGTGCAAGCCTTAGGGAACGTGGAATCTCTTTGGTAATTATACACTATGGCTCACTCTGGGAGCATAAAAGAACTTGCATGGAAATGAAAACCATAAGGTTAGCACACCAGGTAAAATATAAGCTTCACCAACTAAATTCCCATTAACAGTGAAAATTACAAAAGGAGCTAAAATAGTCTGGGTCATTTAACTTTTTTTAAAAAACACACCACAGCAGTACTACTGCCCTCTTTTTTTTCAAAGAAAACAAATAGTCTTCTACTTGTACAAATGGCTGATACATTTTTGTCATACCTTAAGTTCTGCAAATAAAACCAGTCAGCTCCCAAAAGATTTACAGGCAGTAATAAAAGTTCTAGGGCACTACCAGCAGAGCCATGGGGACACTACCACTACATAGAAGGTATTTCCTTCTCGTTTTCCTTCCCTTATCTGGCCAGAGAATTCAAGTAAAATAGTTCATTTATTTCTCAGAGAAATCTGCTGGAAATTTAAAGATTTCTACTAAGTTGACACTCCTTTATCACACAGAGCAGCCTTAATCAATTAGAAAGACTACAGACTGTTAAAGATTTCACAAGTTTACAGAGAGAACACACATAGAAAAGAAGTTTCAAGTCCACCAAAACCATACAACACTACAAGAATACACCAGTGCCAATACACACATGGAGCCCTGAAACACTTTAGCCCTAAAGGATGGGGTCCGTAGTTTGGGGGTGCTCTTGGATCCAGAACTGTCACTTGAGGCACAGGTAAACTCGGTGGCAAAGAGCACCTTTTACCAGCTTAGGCTGATAATAATAATAATAATAATAATAATAATAATAATAATTTATTTCTTACCCGCCTCTCCGTCTGGATTGAGGCAGGGAACAACAACATGATAAAATACATAAAACTGATTAAAACATGACACATATTATTAAAACTTATCTGGACAGAGATAGCCTAGCTACAGTTATCCATGCTCTCATAACCTCTCGTTTGGATTACTGCAATGCGTTATACGTGGGGCTGCCTCTGAAAACGGTTCGGAAACTTCAGCTGGTACAAAACAGGGCAGCCAGATTGTTAACGGGGACTGGCCAACGAGACCATATTACGCCAGTCCTTTTCCAACTTCACTGGCTGCCGATCCAGGTCCGGGCCCAATTCAAAGTGCTGGTACTAACATTTAAAGCCCTAAACGGCTTGGGGCCAGGTTATCTAAAGGAACGCCTCCTCCCATATGTACCTGCCCGGACCCTAAGAGCATCTTCAGGGGTCCTTCTCCGTGAGCCCCTGCCAAAGGAAGTGAGGCAGGTGGCCACTAGGAGGAGGGCTTTCTCTGCTGTGGCACCCCGGCTGTGGAATGAGCTTCCCAGAGAGGTTTGCCTGGCGCCTACTTTGTACTCTTTTCGTCGCCAGGTGAAGACCTTTTTATTCTCCCAGTATTTTAACAGTTAAATTAACTCAATTTTAATCCTTGCTGTTTTAAATTTGTATTTTAATCTGTATTAATTCCTGCTGCTTGGTTTTATTCTGGTTGTGTTTTATATTGTATGTTATTTTGTGTTTTTAGATTGTGGCTTGTTTTATATTTTTAAAATGATTTCATGGTTTTAATTTTTGTGAACCGCCCAGACAGCTTCGGCTATGGGGCAGTATAAAAATGCAATAAATAAAATAAAATAAATAAATAATACTTTGATCTCTTTAAGAGTTGGAGAATACTATATACAGAGAGAGAGAGAGAGAGAGAGAGAGAGAGAGAGAGAAAACAAGAACATTCTCAACTGCTTTACTCAGAACTCATAGAACAGATGTGGGACATCTCTTGTGCATAAAGAGTTCCATGGAGTTCTGTTTCATATGAAACATGTGCTTCAGAACTGCTTAAATAACCAATAGCTTTATTCCTAAGAAAGATACAACATGTAGAATGTCCTGCTATAGCAGTTTCAGTGTTGTACTGGAGTCACGATTCACAGGGATGCGGCAGAAGCACTTTTGTTTATTAGCAAGGAAACTAATGCCATTTAACACTTCATATAGGAAGCTTCTGGAATAAGTGAAAATCCACATTGCTCGATTGCGAATAGGTCAGCAGAGCTCCCTTATGTGAGCTCCGCTGACCTGCCCATTCTAGAAATGAGCATTTCTACTTCCTGGTTGCTCCTGGAAGCACCAAATCTCCATTGTGCCAGTGGTGAAACTCACCCACAGGACAGAATCAGTGGGGGCGCATTGGAATCACGGGGGATGTAATGCCCCATGGGATACTGCTGCCCTCCGTGTTATAATGCAAAGTATTTTAGGGTGGCTTCATCTTGAATGGGCAATTAAGACCCATTATCTTCACAAAAGATCTGCTGGAGATGAAAACTGCTAGAACAGGTTTATTGTTATGGATCAACACAGGTGCCTGGATTTTTGGACTCTCCATTGGGATGTAGCTTTGGGGACTGTCATGATGAGTGCCTGCAGTTTAAAATGTATCATTACACCCAGCATTCTCTGTAAGCTTTCTGTCTTCTACTATGCAGCCTTCCAGTACCCCCCACTCCCAGCATTTTAATGTTTCAGTTTCTGTTTTAAATCTGGCATTGCATTTTAAAGCTTTGCACTGTAGCTAGCTTCTATTTGGTTATTATTTTTCTTTTGATACCATAGGTTTAAAATTTTATATTGTATTTTATGGTTTTAATTGTTGTGAACTGTCCAGAGAGATTTGGCTATTGGCCTGTATAGAAATGTAATAAATAAATACCTTGTTTCCAGTCATTTCTGTGTCATTCAGCTTTGTGCATTATTACAACAGCTCATGTGACAGTATTTATCCAATGTGTATGCCATCCCCTAGCAATAGTTATCTAAGCAGCATACAAGAATTTACCAAATTTATATACCAAACGGTTTCAAATTAAGTTCAATAGCCATGCTTATCCACTCTTTCTATTACAAGTATAGATCAGTCAATAGGTTTGGATGATGAATTTTTACCATTTTCAGTATTGCAGATTAGATATTATTTACCGTCTAGTGCTCATTGGTAGTACATTCAGCTTCAGCATTTGTTAAAGTCTATATACAGACCATCAGCAATGAGTGTTTCAGTGCTTCCTGCACTGTTAAAGGAATTAATTGGTTCCTTGCAGAAAGCTAAGCCTACAAAAGATGTTTATAAACATTTTTTGTAATGTAGGAAAGTAGATGAACAGAATGAAGAACTGGAACTCTCTATACAGTCTAATCAATGGAAGGTTGCCTTAGCTTCCATATGTACTATTTCCGTGGATTTGAAACTGAGACTGATTTAACAACACACATACTTTCTGCTTTATAGGTAGAGGGTTTTTTTTTGCTGCTGCTGCTGCTGCGGTTGTCATTGTTGTTTTGTAAATAAAATATATATTTTTAAAAAATCAAAGCAGGTTTAATAGCTGTGCTTATCCACTCTTTCTGCTGCATCATCCAATGCTGCATCATAATGCTAGAACCACACAATCAAGATACAGCACTAGCATAGCAGTACTTGTGTTCAGTTATCTACTGGCAGATGCTCCAGGTGAGCTCAAACTACTAACATGAATTGCTATGTTCTGGTCACCACAGATCAATGTTTTCACATACAGCCGTTCTTTGGAAGCGTTTGCCAGAGGAACGTGCCTATGGTGCCTGTATTTGCCATGTGAATAATGCCATGTATGAACTTGGCCTTAATCTCTTTTTAACATAAGAAGTATAATTATTTGCAACTTGAATAAAATATTGGTGAAGAGGGTGTGTACAAATTCCATGCTGGGCAAGTTGCACATCTGCAGGAATGATGCTGAACAGAAATACTAAAACAATTTCCATCATATATCACTGATTACAAGGAAAGTAACAAAGTGTTTAGTATCAATTGTTTTTGCCAGCACTTCATTAGCTAAAAAAAAGTAGTGGTCAAGACAAGTGCCTATGTAGAAGTGACAGCTTAGAGATACTCTTAAAATTATTTTTGTGGCATTCTAGACAATGTTTATATTGTGAAAAGGACTAAATATGTCAGAGATGAGGAAGAAGCGAAAGATTACAAGATGAATACAAGTTTTGTATTGTTAAACACATAATTTCATTTCCAGTACTAAAGCAAAACGCAAAAACAAAGAAAACCCCAGGCAAAAAAAATAGATCTTTCAAAACATATGTTGACAAGCATTCAAGGACAGCAGTATTCTGAAAAAATTCAATATATTTAATATGTTTCTTTATATTCTCTCTCCTGCTCACCCTTTCCAGTAGCTAAAGCAGTGACATTTATTGCAATTTTCCACTTTCTATTCAGTGTTCGATTTCACTGCTACACAAATAATACTAAGGACCTGACCTATGCCTGACCCTCAAGCAAGGCAGGAACAAAAATGATAACCAAAGTACAGCCATTACTGAGCTTTAAAAAAGGAGATACTTGAAGTACACAATCCTTGACCAAACACAGGCAATCCACGCACAGCTAAGGCTTGAGAGTGACTCCTTCATAAAAGCTCTTGTGGGATTATGATCCTACTTCCTATTATACATTCGAATATGTGCTGTATAACACCCTGTACAAGCTCAAATCTGGAAGCAGAGCATTAACCTTGTCCCTAAAAGAGAATTGGAATGATTTTTTTAAAGGACCGTTTTCCTGCATGCTTTGTTGAGTAAAAAATTGTTACTCAAATTTAGCATGTCACTTACCCATAGTGCAGTTTCCTCATCAGCCATGAAGCTTGCCTCAAATCTTAACGATATAAATAGGATAGGAAAACTATTCTATATGACTCCAAACAACAATGGCATTCACATTATGATGGCAGCTATCATGTGTAATTTCCTGCTTTCCATCATGTGCTTTCTCTTAGTAACAACCTTGAATAGAAGGGAGTTCTATACATCACATGAATGGATCTTCAAGGGGACCTCTAAATACAATGTTTTTCTCCTTGATACCAAACTATTCAGAATGATGGAACCTTTGTGTATTTCCTTAACTCAAAAGTATTTCCCAAAAGGTATGAGTGACATCTAGTTCTGCTTGTTTCTTTTTTTAATAATAATAATAATAATAATAATAATAAATATAATAATAATAATATTTATTTGTAGCCCGCCTCTCCCTTCGGATCGAGGCGGGGAACAGCAACAATATAAAACACAAAAATCACAACAGTTAAAATTTTAAAAGCAAGAGAAAAATACAACATTAAAAACATCTTAAAATTCATCTGGATAGACCTGTCGGAAGAGGACAGTCTTCATGACTCTCTTAAATTCATGAAGACTGTCAATTTGTCTAACCTCCTCCGACAGACCATTCCATAGTCTGGGAGCGATGGAAGAGAAGGTCCTCTGGGTAACACCCGCCAGCCTAGTTCTGGCTGGCTTGAGTAAATTCTTCCCAGAGGACCTAAGTGTGCGGGGCGGATTGTACGGGAGAAGGCGATCCTGCAGGTACCCTGGACCCAAACCATGTAGGGCTTTAAAGGTAATAACCAACACTTTATACTTCGCCCGGAAGCTGATTGGCAGCCAATGAAGCGATTTTAAAACTGGTGTGATGTGATCACCCCTAGATGTACCGGTGACCAACCTGGCTGCCATATTTTGAACAAGTTGAAGTTTCCGGACTAGGCACAAAGGTAGCCCTATGTACAGTGCATTGCAGAAGTCGAGCCTCGAAGTTACCAGTGCGTGCACTACCGTCTTTAGGTCTTCCAACTCTAGGAAGGGGCGCAGCTGGCGTATCAGCCGAAGCTGATAGTAGGCACTCCTGGCCGTCGCATCAATCTGAGCTGTCATCTGGAGTGACGGATCCAGGAGTACCCCCAAGCTGTGAACACAATCTTTCAGGGGGGGTGTAACCCCATCCAGAACTAGTTGATACACCTCCAAACCCAGGTTGGGGCCTTTGACAGCAAGCACCTCCGTCTTGTCTGGATTCAGCTTCAGTTTGTTTTTCCTCATCTAGCCCATTACTGCCTCCAAGCATTCATTCAAAGGAGACACACTATCCTTAGCTGACGATGTTGTCGAAGGCATAGAGAAATATATTTGGGTGTCATCAGCGTATTGATAGCACCCCGCCCCATGCCTCCGGATGATCTCTCCCAGCGGTTTCATGTAAATATTAAACAGCATTGGTGAAAGGATGGCACCTTGTGGTACACCACATAGCAGCTCCTTTTTTGAAGAGCAGCTATCCCCAAGCATCACCATCTGGAACCTGCCCGAGAGATAGGATCGGAACCACTGAAGCACAGTGCCCCCGATCCCCAATTCCCCCAGGCGCTCCAGAAGGATACCATGGTCGATGGTATCGAAAGTCGCTGAGAGGTCCAAGAGTACCAGCAGGGACACACTCCCCCTGGTAGATCATCCACTAAGGCAACCAAAGCGGTCTCAACTCCATATCCCGCTCTGAAGCCGGTTTGAAATGGGTCTAGAAAATCAGTGTCATCCAAGACTGCCTGGAGTTGAAAAACAACTGCCCTCTCGATCACCTTGCCCAAAAATGGAAGATTTGATACTGGCCTGTAGTTATTAAGGTCCAGGGGATCCAGGGAGGGAGAAGTATGTTGAAGATTTATTAATCATGAGTTTCGTGTCCTATGCAATGAAAACCAGCAGACTGCTGAAGAACATCTTAATGAATTAGTGCCACCTACTAGATGCTGCTCTGAGATCTTGAATGTATTCTGCAGAACTTTTTGGACTGACTTTAAATACTCACATGTGAGACCAAACTATCCAGATTTCATTGTGGAGCTCACTTCTGGTGGCCACCATTACTCTATTCTTCTCTTTACTCATAAGTGAGCAGGAATAAGTAGGTATACAAACCTAGGCAAGTGGTACCTTATTTCCTTGTATACTTCCTTACAAAATACAGGGACTTTCCCACACACCACCTGTCACTTAGCTGGAGTAGTCCCCTGACTTATTCCTACAATCCTGAAGGCATCTGTCCCCCAAGCCCAAGACAGCAGTGAGATTAGAATTTATACTAAAATGGATATGAGCTTTAGTGCTCCCAGCACAGGGCCCTGCTTGAGTGCTATGTTCCATTTCTGCAATCCTAAAACTACCCTTCTGATTATCACCAGGACTGGAAGAGGCAGGGATAAGAAAAGTATTGATCCTCTTAGATCTAAAGTTCAGCTCTATGACCCTTCAAATCTCCCCATGTAGGTTCTTGGCTCTGCTGAACGCTATTGTCAACCATGCTGCATGGAGCCTAATTTTGCATTAATGTGTTTAAAATGCAGTCCTGTTCCCTTTATCGAAGCACTTTGATGTTGGAGTGCTCCAAATATGCAGATGGCCAGTAGAGCAGAAGGAGCGATAGAGGACATTTTCACCTCACTGTTCTCTTTGTTGTTGTTTTCCCCCTCCCCTCAAGGTTGTAAAAGTGTGTACAGCCTTAAAAAAATCCTATGGCCCCTGGGATGCTCTCCCAGGGACCACATGATTGCTGCTTTTTTAAAAAAAGAGAGAATGGTTATGTGGCTAATAGAATTTAAACCATATATAATTTACATTTCCTAGCAATCCTAACCAGAAACCAGTCAATAAATCATCAGAATTTTCATCAACAGTCAAATTATTTAGCATTCACTTTCATCCAATATATCTTGTACAATTCATTTCAGCAGCTTAACTTGTTTTCCTTTCTAAGATTTCATTTCCTTCAACCTCAGATTTTGATGAAATCTATTTCGTAAATTCCTCATCTTCCAGTGAAAGCTGCCAACAGGTATCAGACAAAATGTAGCTGTCCCATGTGAAGTAATTCATTTCTGTCAAAGATTAAACACCACTCCCCCCCCCCCCCGACACAAGATGACTGATATTGTTCTGTAAGATCCAAACAGAACTATTTAACTTCTGAGGTGCTTGGACATTCATTGCCTTTTCAGTTTGTATATGTGAGGGTTCAACTGTATAAAAAAAGGTTAAATTGGATGTAACTGAGTTAAAATGTATGTACAATGGGTAAACTGTTAAGAATCAGCATACTCTCAGGAGGTGTCCTGGTTAGTTTAACTTGAAGGTATGGAAGTGCAAATGGGTGGAAGACATTTCAGTGTATGATTAATATACACGCAAAAAGTCTCCTGATTACATTAACGACTCTCTGGCCCTGTAAGATCAGGTTTCTAGGTGAAAGGTAGAAAGCTGAGAGCAGGAAAATTACTGAGAGAGGTGGAGTTAAAACAGCAGTTGGCAGTTCATACTGAGAAGCGGAGGGGAAAAAGAGCCAATGGGAAATGCTAGCCAGAGAGCCAATAGAAAGAGCTAGCCAGAGAGTTCTAAAGGGAAAGGCTGGCTGGCTGGTCAGTTGGAGAGAGTTTTTTTTAAAAGGAGAGAGGGGAGGCATTCAATTCAAGTTGTTCAAGTCATTGGGGATAGAGGATTGAGTCATCCCAGAGAGATGCAGGACAATTGGGCGCTGGGAGGGATTCAGAGCCTGATTGAGGAAAGCTGGACTTAACTAACAAGTTGCAGGTAGCCAAGCTAGAGGAAACTGTGGTTTTATTTCTGTTTGTTTGTTTGTATTGCCTTTGAAAGTAACAGTTTTATGTGTGTAAATACTTTAAGCAAATGTGCCTTACTATGTCTGGAATAGTAAAGAGTTTTGGTTTAAAACCTGAGTTGTTGGACATTCCATTTCACACCCACCTACAGCTCAAAACCCCACGCTACTGAGAAGGGCAGGAGAGAAAGTGGAAACTTGGGTCCCAAAGGGGACAGTGTGGCTCTTAAAGAGGCAACATATCTTTAAAGAGCAGGGTCAGAGGTTCTAGCCAGGAAGGTGGAATTCTGACAGTCGGGGTGGATCCTCGACAGTATAACAGCAGTAAATGTACTTGTACTGCTAGTCACCTACAAGTAAACACTCCTTGCCATTGGCTCATCTCCTGTGATATCATGGTATGTTCACAAGGCAAATAGTACTGGCAGCTTTTGTTCTTTTTGTGGCTCATTCATAACCATTCTAACTGCTGTTAGAGAAGGCAGCTCTGAAATTTTGACATTCAGACCCACTATCTGTTATTCTGAATTGCAAACAGATAACTTTCATGTTATGTTCAGTGGGTCAAGTGTTCAGTTTGGCTGAAATTTTCTCTATGTTAATACAATGTATTAACGTTGCATTCTTGAAATGGCTTATTATTATTGCTTTAAATTGCATTTTATATGCAATATATAGATTTAGTGGTGACTTTCTGGACCATTTTCTGTAAGGTATTCCATGGTTTATTTTTTCTTCAGCCTACACTTTGCTCTTTCATTCTCCTCCACCCCACCCCCACACCTGCCCCTCAATGGGTTTTAATTCCAATCAAAGCTAACAGTCCTATCCCTGTGGGGCATTAAGAGGAATTGTTTTATATTGTTACTAGGAAGATTTATGGCTGTAATTATTTTTGCAATTATTTGACACAATTCAGCTCTGATTTTATACTATACTCACAGAAATAGTCGCTGATCAATTATTTGATGCCACTTTAAAACAACTTAACAAATCTAAATCTGGCCTGCATGCAGTATAAGGTTTTATAAGTGCTCTGAGGTTGGTTCTAGTAGGAAGTTTTCAGAAAAAGCAATAAGCCTTCCCTTGGGGGCTCACACTGCTTTGCATTTTTTCCCCATAACAATTTAATTAGCAAAATTATCAGGGGATTTTTATACCATTGTGATGTTTTAGCTAATTTTCATACCAGCAATGCCTTCTTCCTTATTTGAGACCTCCAACTTAGAATTTTTAAAAATAACCAATTCCTTAACTCTTCTGAAACCTAACCTTACCCACTGGTTTTGCCCCTACCTTTCTTCTGACTTGTAACAGGATGCTGCAATTCCATCCAGGCAGAGAGAAGGCAGCCTCTAAGCACCACCCACCTCCAGATTACGAGGCAGTTCGGCTACTATGGATCTGCTCAGTCATGGAGAACAATGCAGTATGGGTACATGACATTAAATCTGGAGAGAAAGGATGGGTATTCAGTTCATTTTTTGATAAGAAAATGTCCAAACTTGGGATTTTTAAAAAAAATGGATGTGGGAGTAACTAAAACGGATGGTTTCGTCCATCCAGGCTTAGGCCTTTGAGTGCCTAAATGTCTGTCCGAATCTCTGTGATTTCAACCATGTTTGTGTGGCTGAAGTAAAATGGCCACCTCTTTTCTTCTTATAAGTTCCTGAACTTTATGCAACACAGTTTTCTTCATGCTGGGAATAGCTGTACCCATTGAATTTGGCTGGTACACATGGGTGAGAATGCAGTTTCAGTTCATTTTTGTTAGGAGTTTTCCAACTCACAGATTCATCCATCCCTACTGGAGGGTAAATAAACAGAGACACAAATGGACATTGGTTTGGACTAGGTAAAGTAAAGAAAAGAAAAGGGCATATAGGCCAACCATGTTACATCCTATGATCAAAGCAAGACTGATTTTTTGTAAAAGTTGTTTAAAAGCTAGTGCTAAAAACATGCACCATCACCAGAGGAGGGAGTTACCTACTGTTTGTCATCTAGGCCAGATGGTGTTTCATCCTGTTCCTATTAACATCTGGAACTGACAACTGACCCCACATTTTTCAGATGCTTTTTAAAAGGCCACACTCCATTGTTAGTTGTTGGGAAGTAGCTCAGTTTTAGAGGGAACCAAGCAGACCTCATCTTGGCTAGAGATCTGCAAGCTTGGCGCCTTTCATCCCTGACCTTGCAGAGGTGGGAAAAACACAGACAAGGGTATAATTCTAAGCAGCTATGTCACTTATGCAAGGCTAGAACAGACATCATCAGATTTTAATCAAACTTCCAGATGTCCATATGCTCCAAAATGGAGCAAGGTATGCATACCTCACACATACAGTGATATTGAATATTGTAATGAATACGGTTCCACAACATGCATCATTGTAGACAGCAATAGTCACCATATATTCCTTTTTTAAAAATCAGGAATAGTTTTACATAAGAGCAATTGAGTCTTTTGTCTTGGGGCAAGTACTGCCATTTCCAGTACCCACATTTTACTTGGGGTGTGATACCCCAAATATAGTGGTGTCAATTCCTTTGTATAAAAAGCATAAGTAGTTGGGTTTTCAGTGGTCAGAGGTACAATAGGAACGTAGGAAGCTGCCTTATACTGAGTCAGACCATTGGTCCATTTAGCCTGTTCTGTCCACCTTGGTTCAAATTATCGAGAGATGCTGAAACCAGCAAGGCTCATACAAGAAAGGAGGACCAATACAAGAGGGTCAGGGCAAGACTGGCTACATTCAATCAGGTCATGTCAAGTGGGGTCAATTCCCATGACATCAGGGCAAGTCAGGTTTGGTGTGCTGAATAGCAAGTCAAGGTTAGACCAATCAGAGTCTTTCAGACCATGGCCAGCTCCAAGCTAGCAGAGACTCAGCCAAGATGAGCTGCCAACTCAGTGGCAGTCAAAGGCGTTCTGAAGCCTTATAAAGGCCAACATCTCAATACCTGCAATTAGCTCCACCCCTCAGAGAAGCAATTTCTTTCTTAAAAGGCTACTGCCTGATTTAGTGCCACTGGCTCCTGTGGGCTAGGGGTAGTGAAGGCTGTAATGGGGAAGTGTCCTAGGCATCTGAGGACTCAGGTAGAGGTACATCCTCTATGCCCTGGCATAGCAGGAGTTGGGTTAATGGAGGGAGTCTTTTCCAGTTCTGAGTCTTCTTCAGAGCCAGTGAAAGGGTAAACATGATATAGCTGAGTGTTGATGACACTGACTGGCAGCTGCTCTCCAAGGTTTCAGGCACGTCTTTTTTCCTACCCCTACCTGGAGATACAGCACTTGAACCTGGGACTTTCTGCATGCAAAGCAGGTGAACTACTATTGAGCTAGTGCCCCCTCTTAACTTTGGGATTGATGTCAAGCCATGGGTTGACAGGCAAACTTCACCAGTTCTCCCTACCGGCAAGCTTGGATGCTCAGGTCTCTTGAGATCCACTACCCAAACTCCAATACAATCTTTGCCCAGGAAGGCAAATTCCAGCGCACCACTTGCCATCACTTCAGGAGGCCAGGGCCTCCCACACTGGTAGTGGATGCTGAGGCTCTGCTATTCCCTAGCCTAGTTCTCTCCCCCCACCCCCAGCTAGCTTCAGTTTGGCCAGGTAGATCTGTGGTTCTTTCCAAAAACACAGCTTTCCTGTGATGAGACTGTATAACTCACAGGGAGCTCACCCCATGAGTTTGCCAAGGCCTGTTCGGTTGGCCGTGTTCCAGGGAGCCAGGCCTGCTGAGCGCTCGGCAAAGTGCACTTTCTATGGCCCCTCTTAAAACCTTGCATTAAGAGGGTCTTTAAGGCCATGATTGGCATGTGGGGGGTGGGGGAAAGGGAGGCAAAGCATGCCTTCTGGGGTCTCCAGAAAGTGTGCAATTCTCCCAGCCACATTAATGCTAGAGTGGAGGGAGAAAATACACAATTCCCCTAGCCTAGGAGAAATTGCTTATTTTCCCTCACTGCGTTAATGTTGGCTGCCATTAATGCAGCAGGGGGAAAGAACAAAGGGCACAGGTCAAGGTGCCCCCTTTGTCCTTTCAAGTAATGTTGGGGTGAAAATCCACTGGGTCTGTCCACCTGAGCCTGCAAGGGTCAGACATGGGAGCATCCGTTGCCATCATGAGCCCAGGCAGATTTTCACCCCAACGCTATCCTGTGATGCTTCAGCCAGAGTTTCAAAACTCCCTAGTATGTAGTCCTCATGAATGGGCTTCAGCCCAGGGAAAGGTATATGGTCCTCAGAGGTTCTGCTATTAATGTATCCTACATCCCCACTATCCATACTT
Organism: Anniella stebbinsi; assembly: GCA_029215795.1. Lineage (NCBI taxonomy): Eukaryota > Metazoa > Chordata > Lepidosauria > Squamata > Anniellidae > Anniella > Anniella stebbinsi. Next base: position 71,180,298 of record JARDYH010000005.1, on the reverse strand, counting down.
TCAGAGTAAGTGTGCATAAGTGTACATGCTTAGGTAGTTTGGCTCTAATCTTGGTAAGAGTCTCAGCTTTGGAGTGCATCTTTCCCTGGTTTTGCTAGTGGAAAAAATTCAACTGAGACTACTTTTGACAGCTTCTCATTTGGTGTGTGTGTGTGTGTGTGTGTGTAGTGTTGTGTAGTGTTTAATGTAGAGGTCTTGTTTTAACTATAGACAGATCCTTTTTGGGTTCCATGAATGAATGTCCATGGAGAAAGGTATATTTTTGTCTACACAAAAGGGAGCATATTTGATGGCATTGTCTAACTCAAACAAAGTGTGTTTATTTTTGTTGATAATGGGATGTTTTATTATGTTTTGATGTTGATGTTTTATTAAGTACGTGTTATGAAATTGTTGACTTTTCTTTAAAATGAATGTATTCTGTTTTCATAATGCTTTGTTGTGAACCGCTTTGAGCATATTGTGTGGAAAAGTGGTATACAATAATGAGATTGAAAAGAAACTTCTTGGAGCACCATCCCCCTCCCTTTAATGCATGCTTATGAACAAAGAACAAGAAGAAAGTTTTTAGCTACTAGTATTTCTTCTTTTGCATTACACAGCCTGACATCTCTCCAGGTTCTATTAGACAAGGGAACTGAAAATTATTATTTCCTATATTGTGCTTCTAACATTCAGGTCTACAATAAAAGCCATCCAGGATCAGATTATATTTTGAAGTTATGTTTGCTTGAATAGTTTGACAACAAGGGAGGCAGGCTTTGTTTCTCTTTTTTTTTAACCTTGTCTTTTGTAATATTTTTTCCAACATGAAGGAAGATCTCTACATGAACAGAACTGTAATGTTAGCCAACCTGCCAATCAAGGTATTAATCCTCTAAACATCTCTACTGTCAGGAGACAGATACCTGGAAGCTGGTATGCAGGAGATAAAGAGAAAAGTTGGACAGGAACCAGAAAATGTTCAAAAGAAAAACTAGATGCTTCTATCAAGATACTGTTTTTTTACCTCAGATGTTAAAAAGAAAGAAAGATAGATACACGAGTGTTCCAACCCCTGCAGATTAAAAAGAAACCCAGTTTTGGTAATCGGACACTTGATTCAGGTTATACTGCTACTTTTTTCAAAGAGTTTAAAGACAATAAAAGCACACTATTCTGAGCAAGATGGTCATTCTGAAATGGAAATATCGGATATCTATAGAAATCAAATATGAATTCACATACACATGGTCATGTTTGCTTATCTGTAGCTTTTTATTTTCTAAGTGTAGGTGAAACTCTAGCATATACAGAAAGCAGTAAGAGATAGCTACAAAGCCACTACTCTGTGTTTGAAATTGGTGTTTTATTGAATGAATTACAGTAGCGATTCATTCCTTGTAAACAGAGGATACTGGAATAAGCACACAACATTACCAGAGACAGGATAAGATTGCAGAAGACCACTACATATCTTCTTTTGCTGAAGAATACAGAAAGAATTAAGGTAGTAACTAATAACCCACCAGTCAATTACCATCTTGCCACATTCTTAGCGTTCGTATACCACATTTTCAGCTCCAGCAGGAGTTGTGCCAGGCCAGTGTATAGAGAGTTGCTTGCAGGGTTGCCAAAGCCAGACTCACAGACAGTCTGAACCATTTATAACAATAGGATGATATATCTCCATTCATGCACCCTTCTCTCCTGACTGCTGCAAGTAGAATTCTTGGATAGTATCCAATGTTAGTCTATGTAGAGTCTTTGAAATGTATGGGAGTTAGGTTAGTCACTTAAGACTCATTCATTTCAATGGGTTTACTATACATAGGACTAATATTGGATATGTGTATCCTACAACAGGCAGGATAGGCAGAGAAAAAGTGTAAGCACATTGACAAGTTCAGCAGTAGAGGCCAGAAGACAACACTTTTGCATCAGAGAGGAGTAGTCTATGCAGCCTTTCGCTCAAGCATCCGGACCTGTTGCACTTGCATGAGTCCTGTGTGGTTTGAAAAGGTTGCATAATTTTTGTGAACTGGCCCAGACAGCTTCAGCTATTGGGCAGTATAGAAATGCAATCAGCCCATCTATCATGCCATCTTTGTCCTACGTCCTTGTCACTTCCCATCTCCAAGGAAGCCTGCCTTCAAGGCTTACTTCTGTAGGGGCTCTTTTCAACACTCTATGCCCTTGCCTTCCGGTCATGGAGCTTGCTGGTCATGGGAGGGAAAGGGAAGGATCTAAGCTTAGGCTCCCATCACAGACCCCAGGGTAGATCTCAGTTCAGGCACTGATGTTTCTTTCCCATTAGGGAGAAGGCAAGTCAGATTGGAAATTGGAACAATTTGGGAGTTCCAATCTAGCTTGCCTTTGCAAGTCAGAACAGTAGCAGTAGCAAATATGAATTTATTTTTAGATTTAAATGTTTTTTTATTTTTCAGATGAAAACAAAGCACAAACACTACAACATACAACATTAAAATGGACTTCCGAATTTCTTCAACAAATAAAAATTTCTACATAGTGAGTCAATTTCCCGACTTCCATCAATTATTTTTTCTTCCAATTTAATCACTGAATCCACTTGCAAATATATCCTTCCCTTCTCTCTCTTTTAAAAAGTCTATCAGCGGTTTCAATCTTCAATAAACCCAATTGTTGTTTTATCTTTCATTATCGCAGTGAGTTTTGCCATTTCCGCCAATTCTGTAACTTTCAATAGCCATTCCTCCTCTGTTGGTACTTTCTCATACTTCCAGTTCTGGGCGTATATCAATAATGAAGCAACCATTGTTCTTTTTGTGAGGCTTCTATATTCTTTTTCCCTTCTTTGTCTTCCTGGGCCTCTGCCTTCCCTTCTCTGTGTGTCTCTTTCTGCTCTGCTCTGCTGTATCCTGCCATCCTATAGGGTCCCACCTTTCTGCATGGATTCCTCCTGCACCCACCATGCTACTTAGCACCTCTGTCTTTGACAGCACCCCCATGCACCCTCAGTCTCTGCATCCCCCTGCTTTATTCCACCCATCTTCTCTGTCAAATTACATATCAGCTTAAAACATTTAACTAATGTGTTAAGAACTGGCCAAGACTCTTTCATTAGAAAATGCAGTAATGAAGGTACCCAACTCAGATCAAACCAAAGCCGCTGTTTGTCCCACAGTATGTTATTTTCTGGGAAAACAGCTCAGGCAATCTGAATCTAATCTGGGGGAGTTCACCCGACACTAAGGCAAATCCATCCTATATAGGGACTATGAGTAGTAGTAGTTTTTAATGTACTTATGAAGTACCTAAATTGCCTAAGTGCTGTCAGGGCATAAGAACATAAGAAGAGCCCTGCTGGATCAGACCAAGGGTCCATCTAGTCCAGCACTCTGTTCACACAGCGGCCAACCAGCAGTCGGCCAGGGACCAACAAAGCAGGATACAATGCAACAGCTCCCTCCCACCCATGTTCCCCAGCAACTGGTGCATATAGGCTTACTGTCTCAGATACTGGAGGTGCACGTTGCCACCAGGGCTAGGACATTCTCCTCCAGGAATTTATCTAACCCCCTTTTAAAGCCATCCAAATTGGTGGCCATCTTTACATTTTGTGGTAGTGAATACCATAGTTCAACTATGAGCTGTGTGAAGAAGAATGCTAGGGGGTGTTTACACCCCTGCTGATTCCTTTCTGCCCTGCTCATTCCCTTCCAGAATCAGTGGATCATGCCAATTCTGCTGAACAAGTGGGATCCATCACTTATGCAAGGGAGATTTAGCAAGTCCTAAGGGAAGCCCTGAAACAAATGGAAACATTTGTTTCTGGAAGGGGGCAGGTTGGTGAAGCCTTATTCCAAAAATGAGAGTTTCCACTCATTTCAGATTGCCCCTGGAAGCACTAAACTGCCATTTCACAAGTGGTGGAGGTGTTTGCACAATGCAATTGGCGGGGCGACAGAGAATCGGCAGGTGCTTAAGCACCCCATTGGATTCCATCCCTAGAGATTAAGAGGGAACATAATGCCTGGCTGCAGTCTTACAATAATCTAATAGACCCAAATCAAAAGGAAAAGGAATGGGGAGGGGAGAAGAAAACACTTTCTTCAGCCTCAAGCTCTGTAAATGGGGGAAAATGCAAGTCAATGGCTCAATTCGGATGACACGATAGTCAATGGTGGGGTAATAATCAACTTTACAGTTGTTCAACTAGGGGGTACTCCCCATACAACATGGTAATAAATAATCAACTGTGGTGTGGATTAGGATCAGCGCTGAGTTGACTATGGCAGCATTCAGATGACACAATAGTCAAAACAACTGATGATTGTTTTCCTCACACCAGTTGTTTATTGTGTCGTCCGATTTGAGCCACTGTGTTGGGATATCCTGATTGCCAAAGAAAAGTGTGTGTGTGTGTGTGTGTGTGTGAGAGAGAGAGAGAGAGAGAGAGAGAAGAAATTTGGAATACATTCCTCAATCAATCAAATCAAACCAATAAAAACTAGGGGTGTGAACGGACCCCCCAGATCGGATCGGTACCCAGATTGGGACCTCCAATTTGTCCCGGATCGGATCGGACAAAATCAGAGGCCCCCCGGACCGCATCGGGTCCGATCCCGATCCAAAATTCGGACATCCGATTTTTGGATCGGCTGCCATTTCCCCCCCCCCCCCATAGACTTGCATTGGGGAAAAGAAAGCTTTCCCCCAATGCAAGTCTATGAGGAAAAACTGGCGGTGGGTGGGTGAGGGGGGCCTAACTCCCTCCTCCCCCCCGGGGTCATCCGCTGTGGACGGCCCTGGCAGGTAAGCCCCTTCCCCCGCGCTCCTTACCGCCCCGGGGCCATCCGCTTCCATCCGCTGGCGCCTACAGGCGCCAGCGGATGGAAGCGGACAGCCCCGGGGGGTAAGCCCCCTTCCCCTGCTTACCTTCCGTGGCCGTCCGCTCCTGTCCACCGCTGGCCACTACTGCGAGCAGGCTTCGCGGCTTGCCCCTAGGTAGCGCGCCAGGTGATCATCACCTGATCATCATCCGGTGATGATCACCTGGCCCGCTACCTAGGGGCAGGCCGTGAAGCCCACTTGCAGTAGCGGCTAGCGGTGGACGGGAGCGGATGGCCATGGAAGGTAAGCGCCGTGCGCGCGGGCCCCTTCCCCCCTCCCCCCGCTTACCTTTCATGGCCGTCCACTCCCGTCCGCCGCTGGCTGCTACTGCGAGCAGGCTTCGCGGCCTGCTCCTGAATAGCGTGCCAGGTGATGTAATCACCTGGAGCACTACCTAGGAGCAGACCGCGAAGACTGCTCGTAGTAGTGGCCAGCGGCGGATGGGAGCGGACGGCCACGGAAGGTAAGCGTGCCGCGCACCCCCCTCCCCCCTCCCCCCTGCTTACCTTTCCTGGCCGTCTGCTCCCGTCTGCCACCCCCTGCCCCCGTTGTCCGCTTCCATCGGCAGGCACCCACTGGCGCCCACCGCTGGAAGCGGACAGCCCCGCTAGGGAAGCCTCCCCCGCTGACCGCTTCCATCGGTGGGCGCCCACTGGCACCCACCAATGGAAGCAGCGGTGGGCGCCAGTGGGCGCCCACCGTTCCACCGATCCATCCGATCTGGATCGGAACCTTTCCGGATTGGATCGGCCGATCCAGCAGTGAGATCAGAAATCGGATAAATCTGATAATTTTATCTGATTTCCCCCTGGATCGGATTTGGATCGTGGATCGGACCCGATCCAGTGCACATCCCTAATAAAAACCAAAACAAACAATCAAGACTGAGTTCAGTTTTTAGCAGTCATGTCTCTATCTGTCAATGTAAAATGACAATTCACATGGTATTTGTGATCTGACCAGCTTAAGAACATAAGAACATCAGCTTCATGGCATTTACTCAATTGAGTGCATGCATTTAGGATTATACTTGGTATTTCACTGCTTTAAAATGGACAACGAAGCGGAAATCAGGCGTGCAGCCAATTTTTATCCTCGTTGATGTGCTTTTTCGAATTCACTTTAAAGAGCGACTTTTAATTTTTTTTCTGAAGTTACAGTGCCTTATCTTAGTGTAATCAACTTCTGAGCATTTGCATTAACAATGATAGTGGGCGGACTGTGGTGGTGATGTCATGCAAGAAGAACTGCCCCTTTGCCCCATTGGTGGGAACACCTCCCACAGTTGTGCTTTGTCATTTCCTGTCTCCTCCCTCCCTACTTCCTTCTTCTTCTTCCCTTAAGTCATGATGGACTGTTTAGTAATGGCTGACTGTACCGGTATTTAAAGTAAAGTTTATTTTAAAACCCCTCTGGAATCTTTCTTTTGTCGAGATGCGGGACTGCTCACATGGTGCTGGTTCTACAGGAAGCAAGGGGATTGGAATAAGGATGTGGGCATAATTTGAGATCTGCTAAGGCAAACCCTCCCCCCCCCCCCGCTCCCTTCTTCTACTCAGGAGGAAGGCTAATTGAGCAGGTTCCCGGGGCTTGCTCCCCAAGAAGCATTGCGCAGGAGCTGGGATGGGGCTTCATATCTACTCCTGTTACCTACTGCCCCCTCCCTTCTGTCATTGCTTTACCGGAAAGTTGTGTGTGTGTCTGTGTGTGTGTCTGTCTTTCTGGAGTATCAGACCTAAATGACCATTTAGTACTGAGATACCACTGCAATATCTTTATTCTACAAATAAAGTGACTGAAGTGACTTTGCAGGAAGCGATTGAATGCACGACATTGCGTAGGATCCTCTCGGACTGCTGCTGCTGCCTGCTAAGGACAGCTAGGCGGTAGCAAATCAGCCGCACTGGGGGAAAGAGAGTGGAGAAAAAGGATGAGAAATAGCCTCCAGTGGAGGGGAGTTGGGGGCATCTCTAGCCCAATCCTTCATGGCTGTTCACCCACCCCTGGTTCGCTGTGCCCGTTGAGCGCTTCGGTGAGCAGGACGATAGGCGAGAGGCATCTCGATAGCCATATCCGTGTGCATAATGAGGGGAAACTTTTGGTATGGAAAGAGGACATCAGTGCAAGATGAAACATTGTAACAGAAAGGCTACACAAAAATTTGCCCTTGAAGTGGCAAATGTGCCTATTAGGAGGTTGTGAAGCAGGGGGAGATAAGGGGCGTCTGGAGCTAGCATTGGGTGGGGAGTGTTCTGTGGGGGTTTCTCCCATCTCATCCCGTATGAGTCTGGCCCAAGCGCCGCCGGTCGCAGGTACTGCTGCTCTGGCATATATCCATAGGCTTGCATTTCCATTTACTCCTGAGCAGGTGGGGGGGGGAATTCCTCCCTGGGAGGTGTGCGTATGTTTTGTGCGTATGTTGCCGATCACCAAAAATACAAGTTATTACTGAGATACGACTGGAAGATCTTTATTCTACAAATGCTTTTTAAAGGAGGGCAGAAGCTGATTGCAAAGGAAAGCGTGGCCAGAGGAATCAGAAAGGGGTGGGCCAGACATCCCGTAAGAGCCTGTCCAAAGCCATAGGCTTGCATTTCCATTTACTCCTGAGCAGTTGGGGAGGGGGACTACTACAAATGGCAATCAAGCACAAAGGAAGAGGTAAACCAGGTGACCAATGGCAGGTAACCCAGGTAACCAAAGGCGGGAGATTCAGGAGGGCAGGGCTAACAAACGACGGGAAACTGAGGGGGCAGTTCCACCAGGAAACAGGGTGGTGCTTTCGTCAACATTTCCCTGTTCGAGCATTGCTATATGCTTAATTGATAATGTGATTAAATGCATGTAAACAACTTTAAAGCTCATTGTATGGAGCCTGTAATTCGCCTCCACACCTCTCATATATAGATATTAGGCATAAACTTGAATGTAAGTTAATGCGCAGATTTGGAGAATCAGGCGTAAAAGCAACATCTTCCAGAGGGGGCCAGAGAGAGCTGCAAGGGACTAAGGACAGGGATCATATTACTACCAGTTCTGCTGACAGAATACCTTCATCAGAATGACAGCATTGGATCCAACCCATAGTCTCCCTCATAGTGATAGATAAAGCAAGGAGGATTGCTGGATGAAAAAAGGAGTTAAATTCATGTGTGAAGTGGTCCTGGTGGTCCATGTTATCTCCTTTCTTCCATAGCCTCTAAATCCATGCTGGACAGTCTTTCTTTCAAGTATGCCAAAAGTGTGCCACAAGGGTGCTATTGCACTCATGTCTTGCTAGCTTATGCCAGAGTGGGCCCATAGATCTTTCTGTGCAGGTTGAGTTGGGCCACAAATTCTGCCAGTCTGTGTTGCTTATGGTAACCATACCATATTTGTACTGAATACTAACCTTTTTCAATTAAAAATGTTCACTGAAGCTCCAAAATGTGAGAGAATTACTTTAACGCACAATTTTAAGTTTGAACTCCTAGTTTCTATTTGAAAAGATAAAGAATGAAAATTAGCTCCATCAGATGAGTGTTTTATTGCATGCTTGTTGCTGGGCATTCATGGATATTGCGGATCCTCTCACAACATCATCTGCCTCCCGCGTGCCTCCTACCCCCTCTGGCCTTCCTCGCCCCACAAAAAAAAAAAAAAAAAAAAACCGAGAAAGTCCAATACGTTTTTAAAGACAGAAGTTGCTGCTATCTCCTGCTCTGTGTAGGAGAAGCAGCGCGATCCGAACAGCCCAGTGAATGGGCCATGTGCATGCTGTTTACTTCCTCTTTTGAAAGAGGAAGGATCAAGCAATGAAAGCGGGGGCGGAGAAGCAATGGTAGGGAAGCATGCTTTTCCCCTGTCTGATGGAGCTCAATATTTCATTAATATGCTTAATACATTGGGTTAATTTGTGAATACCTAAGTCAGCAGTAAAAATCACAGCACATCAAAATAGAAGGTGTGCAACTCAGCGAAGCAACTTTATGAGAAAGTTGAATACATGGAAATGTATGTAAATGCTACTATCACTATTCAGAGTAAGTTTACAAAACAAACAGAAGACGAGGAAGGGGGAAGGTCTCCTGAATCACAATGCAACATGTAGCAACTGTGCTGTCCCTTCCCCTACTGTATATCTTACAGTGCCATCATACTCAGAAGTAAGTTGCAGTAGGTTCAAGGGGGATTACTCTCAGGTAAGTGGGATAGAACTGCAGCCTAATCAGGGGGAGGAATAGTCTAAGTTTAGTCTAAGCTTGTATCTGAGTTGTCTAGAGAGACAGTTCTCACATATCTCTTCCTACTCTTTTAAGTGGCCTGATAAAATATATTGCTCAAGGAGAATAACTAATCAAAAGGAATTCCACTATTTGACTGCAAGCATGAAACTCTTAATTTTGGAAGTTTTCACCAATTTTTAATAGTTCTTTATTTTTGTTTTGGTATATTTCTTCCTATCAAAATCAAAGTCATATATGATATAGATTTCAACCATTATCTTGCAAATTGTGGAAACTGGAAATAATAAGTTAGGGCAATTAAAGTTATTAGATGTTGTCTTTGCTTAGGTTCTCTTTATCTATGTTTGACATTTGATGTTGTGTTACAGGAGTCACCTATTGCATTGGTTTTGTATTCAAGAAAACAAAATACAGAAAATGCCGATATATCAATGGAAGTACTTTTCCCCTCTCTTGGGAAAAAAGAGCTTTGAACCCCCATCTGTATCATCAATTGGCCCCCACCCACCCCCCACCCACCCCCCACCCTGCTCCTCACACAAACCTCAAAATATTCCTAGTTATAGCTTTGTGTGGATTTTATTGTAAGCCATTTTGGGAGCTAGACTTGGCTGAAACACAGGGCATCATAAATAAACAAACTACAGTTTTAACACTTTAATTTTCTATTAAATCTTGATGAAAAATTCAATAGTCACTGGATCAGGTCAAAAGCACTGCTCTTTTTAAATCAAAATATACAATACTAAACATTTCTCAAGAGTGCATTTTGTCTGAACAAAGGAATAGGTATAACAAAAGGAAAAACAAACAAACACTTCCTACACTGTCTGAGAGATGGGATTCTACTATCAAGAAGATGGAATGTAATTAGAACTTCAGGTATAGAGGATACCATAATAAATGAATTATGTTGTTTCACAAGTTATGGAATAGCCTAAATTAAATGTATAGAATTACCTAGATAACTCAGCTTGCAATGATTTATTATCCAATACCTACACAATTTCATATCATCTTTTAAGAAAAATGTAATAATTATTTCACATTCTTTTGTAAAAGACATATTCCTTATTATGCAAATATTGTTTACCTGCTGGAAGAACAGGTGTGGGGAGAAATGGTGCAATGGCCAACGTAGCATAGCAAGAAAAATGAGGAAGGAACCAGATAAAGAGACTCCATCCATATCTGACAGGGTTGCTGTACACATAGGGATAGGGTCTCTCTACAACAGGGATGGCAATTTGTTTTGGCCTACAACTCCCATCATCCCTCACAATTGGCTATGCTGGTTAGGGCTGGCTGATGAGAGTTGCTCACCCCTGATCTACAAGGAAGACAGCCTTGAACACAAAAAGCATCCTGCTGGATCAGAGCAATGATTGATATAATCTGGCATCATGTTTCCAACAGTGGCCAGCAAGATGCCCATTTATAGGACATGAGGGTAAGAGCCCTGCTCGACTTCTTGTCCTCCCAAACTGGTAATCAGAGAAGGGTAGAACGATTTAAAACAAGCACAATACTATAATTTAAAATAAGCAACCCACAGGGCAGTTTAAATCAGCTATTTAATTTAAGCACAAATGTCCTACTTCCTAAACAATTTGAGAACATTGCAACATTGTCTGCAAGTTACAGGAAGGGGGCGGTGTTGCAATTAGTTCATGGGAATTTGGGCATAGCTAGCCTTCGGATCTCTATAGCCTTCCTCCATTGCTGGGAGCATATGGTTTACTCTCTTGCTCTTGCTTGTGTAAAGAAACTTAAAATGGGCTGAAAAAACTCTCTTGAAATCCTATGCAGTGCCTGTATTTGTATATGCAAGTATACTTGTGAGTAAATTTGTTTTCTATCCTTCACTAAAAGAGGGTGTGGTTTCCTTTTTTTTACTAAGATATTTTTGTGTAGATGTGGGAATAGTAAATGCTCATTCTGTTCTGTCTTTTGTTTTCTCTCTCTGCTAAACTGGCTTTTTAACAGAAGGCAGCAATGCCAAATAATCCCATCATTTGTGACTAGGGTATCTCAAGGAACACCTTCTCCCATATGAATGTACTTGCTTAGTAATTCACCTGAGGTCCTATTATTTGTTTCCTCTCCTGGAACAGATCTTTCAATGGTAGGCCTGTTTGGCCTGAATGCTTGCAGGCATCTTTTTAAGATTCTATCATTCTGTCATGTGTTTGAGCAGGATGGCAGCTGCTTTGACTTTATTGCTTTCAGCCCTAGAGCTTTTCCTTGGTACCTGGCTGTTTTTTTTTGTTTTGTTTTTTGTTAGGGATAGGGAGTTTGGTATTGCTAGTTGATTTTGTAGAGCTACAACTGGTGCCACCAATCATTTCAGCACCAGATTGACACATTTTATTTGCCAAGGCATTTTAAATGGTCAAGCTATCTCAGATTTCCTTTTAGCTTTGCTGGCTCTCACGTTTATTAGTAGGCTGACCAGATCAAATCCAGGTCAGGCCCCATGTAACTTTAACAGTTGTAGAGAAAAGGGAATTTCAGCCCAGTGTCATTTGTCTGCAATTAGTTCCTGGTGATATTCCCTCTTCATCACAACAGCTAAAGGTGCAGGCACTATACTAGAGTGACCATAAACAAAAGAAGGCAGGGCCCCTGCAACTTTTAACAGTTGTGATGAAGAGGGAATATCATCAGGAACTAATTGCATACAAATGACACTGGCTGAAATTCCCTTCTCTCTACAACTGTTAAAGTTACATGAGCCCTGACCTGGATTTTATCTGGTCACCCTATTTATTAGTCCGTTATGAATGTTGGGTGGTTGTTTTGTAATTGTCTGATATTTTGTATGAATAATTTTATTTATGTCTTTTGTACACCAGCCTGGAATTGGCCTGGATGAAGGATAGTTTAGATTTTTTAAAAAGATAAATAATTAATAAAGATTGAATTCTTCAAACACCCCTATCAAAATGGCTAACTCATCCCCATTGTAAATGCATCAATGTGGTAGCTGCTATAATTTTCCACTATGTTTTGGGCAATTTAAACCATGGATGTTCTATTTTCCCCAAAGTTCATTTTAATTGTTATCAGATTCTAATATCCATTTAAATGAAGTTCTCACATTAAAAACAAACAAACACATCACATCACACGATAAACTCATTTATGATAGGACAATGTCAGGAATGGGACAGGTTAAGTGAAAAAATGTCCTTTTAAAATGCCATTTTGAAGTCAACTGATGTCAAATATGTAGTCAGATTAAAGATAATCATTTTGGAATCTGGAATGTAGTAATTTCCATTCTGGGCTACAATTGATACTGGTAGAGAAAGGTAGCAGCCTTTACTAAGAGGCAGCACATGTTTCATACCACTTAACAGCAAAGTACGATACTATATGTGCCGTAAAAGTTGTTGTTATTGATTTTCTGAAGCTGGACTTGCACCTAATTTTTAAAGGATTATATCTCAAGGCAAAGTCACGTTCCTTGATAAGTTATGTTGCCCTATAATTTCAACAACAATGGGAAGAATACTCTGTCTTCTGCCACAGCCCAGAGTACCAAGGGACCATGACCAAAGAACACCATGGCAACAGAGTGATGGGGCTAGTTATCCCTTAAAAGGAGGTATTCAAATATGATGTAAAAATCACCCCCTCTTTCCAATACAAAACAAAACAAAAAAACAACTAGACACAGCTGCAAAGATAGGCAAATTCTCGATGTGTTCTGAATATTTCTTTTTGCGAATGGAGAAGCAAGCTTAGAATAAAGGCACAGACACCAGAATTTGGGTTAACCTAGGGCCTCTTTATTTGAGTAGTATGGAAGTTCGACCCTTCCTGGATCTACATGTGAAGGTGTGGGAATCGATGGGTCCCTCGTCAGGCGACTTGCCTGGCTTTGTGGGCGAGCAATCTCCAAAGCCAGGGGTTGGGTATAAACCCGGCCCCTTCCTTATATGACACTGTATACATGTGGGGAGACCGCCCCTCATCACCCCCACCCAAAGCCTCACAGCTTGGAGTAGGTGAGGCAGGAGGGTTTCCAAAGGCATGCCATATCCTGACACGTGAGCTTCACAGCTCCCTAGGAGCAGGTTCTCTGGATTTGCCAATCACCAAAAGGTGCCAGAGTGCTCACTGTCCCTGTCCCTAAAACCAATCAACCTAATTATCCACCCTCCATTTTTAGCAGTTCCAGTGTGAAGTAGACAAAAACCTGCTCACCTTTAATGTGGGGGGAAATTCCTACTTACCCCTTCCTTCAAACAGAGCGACTCGCAAATTCCATACTAGATGGAGGGACGGAGGGTGGGAGCTGAGATGAAAGAGGCCAGTGTCAAGGTGAGGCAGTCCTTTATAGCCTCTGCCCCACCCTTATCTGCAAGACACACGTGTGCATGTGAGGTGCCTTATTCTGCTCCTTCCCCCTAGTAACAGCCATGTCCCACCCAAGCCATTCTGGAAATGGAAAGCTGTGGAAAGCTCTTGTATTCACTCCCCCCATAAAAAAAACTCTGGAAAAAGGTTTCATACTGCAGTTAATTTGTGCCATATGAGTGTGCCTGAGTGTGTGTTTTTTAAACCAGTTTTCATGAAAAAATAAATATAACAATTTACCCTTTGGTAAAGATACATTCAGTCACATTGAAAATGTACCTATTTTTACAGCCCAGCTCCAACTGGACCTGTTAACAACCCACCACTTTGTTCTGGCATTGGCTCAGTGAATTTTCTTTTTACCTTTCTTTTCTATATCTTCTCTTGCGAATCCAGTTTAGTTTGTAGGCCTAAAGTCTATGCCTTATTTGCATTTACATACAGCACCCACCAGTAGCATTGTGTATCGAATTTTAATTCCTACAGGCCACTATATCTACAAAACAGAATAAAAATATAATAAATAAGTCTCTGAATGTGAGTCCATGAGTGCCAAACAGTCTGCATAGTTATTGCCTCAGCAATGTCTTGTGGGAACAGGTTTTCATCTTGCCTAGGTGATGCTATCTCCACTTCAGATTGTGCCATACCTGGGCTGCATCTTGATGATGGTGCTTTTGTGCCGCAAGCCCCCAACCCCCCACGTTTGCGCTCTACATTATTCACATGCGAAGGAGTGACCATGGGGGGTTGCATGCGAGGAGGAGTGCCTCCTCACATAACCATTTGTTTTTGTTTGTTTGTTTTCCTTTACTTTGAAGAAAGTGTCATGCCTGTGCACCAGTGCGCCCGTGCCTCCTTGCACCCCCATTTTTAAAAAAACCTTTAGGGGGCTTCTCCCCATGCTGAAGAAATGTGGGGGCGGGCCAGCAGCCATTCAGCTCACTGGCCCATCCCCTCCCCCCTGTCTGGGAGGTCGGCAACCAATCAGGGTTTGCCATCTGCCCAGACATGCCTCCAAAACAGCTCTGGGGCAAAGTGACAGACAGCAGATGCCGTTGTCACCTTGCTCCAAGAGAAAAAAAGTCGCACCATGTCCCCGACTTTTTTAAACCGGAGCTTTGGGGGAATGCCTTGGAGAGGCTCAGCAATGGCGGCTGCATCATAGAAATGACTTGCCGCCACTGCGGATCCACCCCGGGGCAAACCCCTCATTAAGACAGCTGGAAACTGCTATGTCCTGAAGAAGAAAGAGAGCAAGCAGGATCTGTGTTTAAAGTAAATGCATTTGCAGCAGTCCAAGCACAAAGTTTACACACAAAGATGTTTTTTATAGCCCATAAAATATCAAGCATCTCTCTGAAACAACCTACATTGCTTTAAAATAATAATGAAAAGCTGGTATTGCTGTCAGCCTCATAAGAAGTCACATTCAAAATAGCTTTAGGATGTTGTCACAGTAGCAATGTGTTTTGTGCGCAATCTGCTGGGAATTTTCTAAAATATGCATTAATGAAAAAAGATTTGGTTTGGAAGGTGTTATTCTCTTTTATTTTTTTCCCTCACATTAATGCCAGGGAAAACTTGACTAGCATTAGTACTGCCACAGAGAAAAGACCAAACAAACTGTGTGTGCTCAAGACACCTTTTAATTATTTTTAATTCACAGTAAGTGACAAACTGTGCTGGTGATGCTGAAAATATTGAAGGATTCCCCTTAGGAAATCAGATCCTTCCTCTGTATGCCATATTCCCCACACCCTCCCTTTCCTGCACATGCCTGAGTCATTAATTTAATATCATTCCTTAAAGTGCTTTTAAAGGACATTACCAGTACCTCACTGAGTCACTGTACTGAAAAAAGGTTTTCCAGAACAGACTTCTGTGCCTATAGGCATGCACATGACTATAGATTTATTTTTTTCATCCCTGGAGCATATTCCTTTCTTTTTGTTGTAACATAAAGATTAACACTATCAATTTGCTTGTTAGACTACTACAACCAAACATCAGGGGGTTCTGAGCAGCTGGAAATAAATTGGCCACTCTTAAATGTAAGATATGTCAGAGGCTCTACCAACACAGGGGGTTCCCATTCTTGAGATTTGGTACATAAACACTCATGCTCATTTGGTGTGTTTGTGTTTCATTTGGAGGCACACATTGTTCTAAAGGGCGGTATCGTGGAGAGAGAGGGAGGGTGGGGGGGGAGAAAGAGAGGAGAAAGCAAAATAAAGAGCCGGATCGCGGAGATAGGGGGGAGAAAGTGAGCTCTTTCGCCCCCCACCCTCCCCACGATACCGCCCTTTAGAACAATGTGTGCCTGCACTTCCAGGTACGTGTCATCCAGCCTTTTTCCCGCACCGGTGCTTTCCTTGGCCTGCGTGATCATGCTGGCCAAGAACAAGCCCCGGATGATGGGAGGAGCTGTATAACGCATACCCAGAAGTACAGCACGCGTCGTTCTAGCCCCTTCCCAGCGCCAATCAGGGGCTGTTCTTGGCCTACACTATCAAAGAACAGGCCCCAGATGGCGCAGGGATCTGCCTAATTCCCGGACTTTCCAGGAAATCAGCTGATTTCCCCCCGGGACGCCATTTTGGCACCCCGTTTCCGGACTTGTCCGGAGGAAAGAGGACGTCTGGTCACCCTAATCCAGAGTCACAGAAAGCTTTGATCAATTGAAACTCTATTTACTTGTCAGTTTAGATCAGGGATGGAGAAACTTGTAGGCAAAGATGCCAGAAATACTGCAAGTATGAGATAGTCCCATATTAATCTCAGTTATATCAAACATGCAGCCCTCAAATGCCTTCTACTCTACTGAGTTGCAATCAACATTGTAAAGGAGTGGTATTGGACCAAGTTCTATACCATAGCCAGGTCTGGGAAGTGCCCTGTTCCTGTTTAGGAATGCCACAAGCTCTTGTTGCATCTTCCTCTTATGAAATTCATGCCTTAGATTGGCCCTGTATTGTTTGAATGTTTTTTTAACTGTGTGTGTGATAGAAAGGCTTAGAATGACTCCATATCTAGTCCAATCTGATACATTTGCACCAGGGCTAGATCTACACTACAGCTTTATATCAGTATTGAAGTGCACTGACAACTGTTAGGGCACATTACACATTCCGTATACCACTTTCATAGGGTTATTTCCTGTTTTATATTCCACATTGTCAATAATATTGCAACAAATATCACTGTGTGTCCTGCGAGGTATAAGTGTGCAAGAGTAATATAGCGTTACCATGATGGGATTGTAATGATTTGACTAAAGGTGTAGATCTGGCACAGGATAGCTCAGCATTATCTCCATGTATCCCTCTTCCCTAGGCCAGAAGCACTTCTGGTAGAGTAGCTATGGACACTTCAGAAGATATATACTTGGTAAGATAAGGAGCCTATCCACATTGCCCTTAAAACGACTTATATTCTGTTTAAAAACGTGTTTTTTTAAAGTCGTTTTATAACGTGGTAGGACACACAAGCAGTACTTACGTTTCATAGTGACTGCTTCCTCCGTCCTCAAAGTGTTCAATGGTGTATTACAGGGTTAATTCCTTGACTCTTCTTGTTTCGTTTTCGTTTTGCAGGCTGACCCACCCACTTCTGTCTCCCTAACACAAGCAGCCAGCAAAACAAAAACTAAAGAAGAAGAGTCAAGGAATTAACCCTGTAATACACCATTGAACACTTTGAGGATGGAGGAAGCAGTCACTATGTAACGTAAGTACTGCTCAGTGTGTCCTACCACGTAATGAAATGACTTAAAAATGAGAATATAAGTCGTTTTAAGGGCAATGTGGATAGGCTCAAGATCTCCAATGGATCAGCCTCCATTCTATCTTCCCTATTTGCCTACCAATGTGACTGAGCAGCCAGGCTCATGAGGAAATTCCTTGGCTGCAATATCCCTGTCAGAGCAAGATTCCAATTATGTAATTTATTTGAGTGTAGAGGCAAGGGGAAAGGGATCAGGACATACTGTTTAAAAGAAAGTAAAAGGTTATAGACCACATATATACTAGACATTTCTGTACTAAGCAGAGAGTAAACTTGACTATTCGCAACTGTATGGGATAGCATTCTTTTTTACCTAGCTACCTATCACTTTACATGTTGGACAACACCCTTTTTCATCCTGAAGGCTTAGAAATGGGAAATGACTTTTCCAATTAATTCCTAGTGGGATTTTCCCACTCCTCAATGAATCATAGGAACACAGGAAGCTGCCTTATACAGAGTTAGACCATTGGTTCATCTAATCCAGTATTGTTGACAATGACTGGCAGGAGCTCTCTAGGATTTCAGCCAGGAATTTTTCTAGCCCAACCAAGAGATGCCAGAGATTGAAATTGGGACCTTCTGCAGGCAAAGCATGTGCTTTACCATTGAGCTGTAGCCTATCCTTCTAGGCCTAAGGAATGGGGGACAATATGCTAAATGTTACATCGTAACATAAATGTGTCAATTGTTGTGAACTTTCATATGGAATTATTTGCATATTTTTCTGCATAACAGGAAAAAAATAGAATCAGTTAAGCTGTTTCTACCTGAAAGCTGTCTGGTCTGTCTTCAGCTTCAAGTGTGTGCTTGCACAAATGAAACCGTATGCTTTGAATTCCGTGTGATTACAATAAAAGAAATCCCACTGTTATTGTTGTGTGTCAGTGTGCCTAAAGTCGTGAGCAGAAGTTTAGAGAGTTATCTAGAGTCACGACACTACCTCTCCCCCCCCTTCGCCCGATTGCCATTTCAAGTGAATTGATCAGGAGTAAAACAGCAAAACAGGAGTAAAACACACGCCAAAACAGACGGGGATGCTGCTTCGTTCTTTCCCCCTCCTCTTCCTAGCGAGCTCAACCATTGTAAAACAGACACATGCACACACACACACACACACACACACACACACAGAGCTCATGTCAGGAACCCAGCAAGATCTGAGCTGATAGCTAATTATGCACACATGCACACATCCTTCCTATCCCCTTTGCTTCTCATGAAAGCACCTCCATCTGGCCCCGTGTCTCCATGTAAAAAAATATTCCATCAGGGTACTTCAAAGTAACTTTATTTTCAGTTCACTCTGGGTCTCCTCTTCCTGGAGCTTCCATTCAGAGAGACAGAGAACAAGGAGGAAGTTGCCCGGAGGAGACAGGAAATAAAACTGAACGAAAAAGTGGGAGGTTTTCCCAGCAAAGGGGCAGTTCTATGTATGACATCAAGATCACAGTCCACCCACTCTGATCGTTAATGTGCCTCCTCAGAAAATTGTTTACACGGACATAAGGCGCTCTTACTCCCGTGGTAAATTAAAAGTCGCTATTTAACGTGCATTCGAAAATGCACATAATCAAGAGATAAAAAGCGCCTGTACTCATTTGCGCTCTGCTCTTGTAGAGGTAAATTTGGTAATGCACCTTCAAAGAGCTTTAAATCGCTCTTGTAGAAGCACCCTTGTTCAGAATCAACTTCAGAACTGAACTACTTTTGAAACAATTAAGAAAGCAATTGAATTGATTCCAAACCCAATTTCAACCTTGTTGCACTTCCCGACAATGTCAGCAGGTGTGTGATAGTTTATGATCCCACCTTCTAATCCATGCAACTACCTGAATTCTCACCTGTCAGGAGCACTAGGAAAATTTCACTTCAAAGCAATACTGGCAGCTTCCATGCACATGTAGCCATATACCAGGCATTACACACACACACACACGGCTCCCTCATTTCCACCGCCACCAGTAAACTACGTGATTTGAACTAGCATGGTTCCTGATACAAGAAAGAAATCCTTCATCCAATTGCTATTTTCTGTGTTGATTGTATCATTCATGAATGCATATAATCCGGTATCAGCTTCAGAACAGAACTGTATTCAGTTATTCCAGTATTTATTGCCATCATATAAACATAACCAGAATTGGAAAGGCACAGAGATAGAAGAAGTTATAACCAACAAGGCAATTAGAGTGTTTTGACGTTGACAAAAATGGTAGAAGAATTAAGAGCAATGCACAGAGCAGGCAATATAGCAACCACTCAGTCCAGAATTAGATGCATTTCATGGATCTGGTGGAACGTTTCATTAGAATTGCAGAAAGTTGTAGTTACCACAAAGGACATGGCTAAAGGCAGGCACTTTCAGCTATCTAATGTAGAATCCTTTGTGATCATAAAGCCTGCTGAGATTTATTCTTCACCTGAATCACATAAACATACAAGTGAAGGCACTTTGTATTTTGGAGCATGAGGTAGCGTTCAATCAGAAAGAAATTATTCTTTGTATTAAATCTTTAAAACTGTTCTTTTTATTTGAGATTCAGTTTATGAGGACCCTGTAGGAGTCTAAATCCTGATTCAGCTGTTATGAAACTAGCACTATCAAACTGAGCTGTTCTCAGTAGGCAAATCATTTGAAACTAGTGCCACTAGAATTGATACATGCCTAAGTTAGGAAAACTCTGAAACTTCATACCAGCCGAAAGAGAACACCACCAAGTTTTAGGTTTAAATTGCTAGAACACATCTACTATTGGCTGTATTTATTTATTTTTCAGCTGCTGCTTCTATCCTGTCTGCCATGCTGCTCCATCAGCATGAAAGTGTACTTCTCTTCAATCATCGTCATCACTCTCATATCCAAAGACTTTCCACAAGAACACATTTCCTCTCCAGCAAAGACATTTCTAGTCCACCTTGTCTGCAAGAGTGCCATCTCTTCTATGAAACTTACAACACCGAAAACTCTAATGGAATGAGATAAACATTATAAATACAATGATATGGATAAACAGAGGTTCAGTGCATGAAACTGAACAGCTATCTTTACTTGCATTCTATATGGGCAGGCAAAGAGTATGCTAAAATGGCTTTTGAAATATTTTTGTCTTTTATTCCAAAGAAAATGCTTTCTGTTGAAGTGCCAGCTTTGCTTTAAAGTGCAACATTTTATAATATAAGAACAACAATATTCTTAATGCTTTTGATATTATATTAATCCACACAATATTGCTTTGGTGGTAAGACTAGTAAACAATATTTTTATTCCATAGAGGATATGGACCCCTACCTACCTTGGAATCATAATAGTAAAACAACAAACTATTCTTCACTTTAGCCTACCCCCCACCTGCACACACACACACATGCACAAGTAACTTATTCATTGCATTATGCTACATGCTGTTCAATATTTTACATAGGAGAATATAGGTACAATTGTGAAATGCTTCCTACATTCAAACCTGTGCTTTCTGCCTGAGATGTCACCCTTCCATTATATGGGATTGATGAATATTCTACTCTGTCTGTTGTCCTGCCCTGACCTTTATAGTGAATCTGGGCTGGGGGTGGGAAGAAGGCAGGGGAGGATGTGCATTGACACTTTATGGTCATGCATATAGAGATTAAAAAATGTCCAGAAATTTTGAAGTCATGGAATCCCCTCCCCCACAAACCCCCAGAAATTGTAGGGAAAATGGGGAGGGGGAAGAATGCAATACTTTGTGGGGTGGGTGGGGGGTGGGTTCTTGAAATATCTAAAATCACTTTGCTATTTTAGGAATATAAAATGTATCATATATAACTTGGTTTGCTCATAAAATTATCATTAAAATTAGAAGCATTTAAAAACAAACTGAGAGCCTATCTACACAGTACCTTGAAACATTTTAAATAGTATTTTAAAACGTTCCAAACAGGTGCATTCCAAAACGTCTTAGGCCACATTAAGGAGTACTCACTTTACAGGAGAAAAATTCTTCCGTCTTCAAAGCGGTGTGTGCTTTCTCACACCCTTCTGTCTTTCTCTTTCTGTTTCGTTTTTAAAATGATTTTAGAGCAAGGCATTGTGGGCCCTGTAGTTCACTCGCCCACTTCCTTCTTAGTTCCCCTTTCATTCCCTAGCTTTCAATGAGTATAGGGCTAAGCATTGTGGGTGATGTAGTTCACTCGCCCACTTCCTCCTTAGCCCCTCTTTCTTCCCCAACAATCAATGGCTAAGCATTTGGGCGCTGGTAAACGAAGCACTGCCCCCACAAATCACAAACAGTAAGGAAGGACACATTATTTTACTTCAAATGATTTATTAAAAGTCAAAACCGTTGTATATAGCTGAAGTGATTTTTAAAAAACTTCGGGTATACAACATTCAAGGGAGTGTGTCATGTGGCCCAAAGAGTTTTCGTAACCCTTATAAAACGTTACAAAGCTAGTGTGTAGATCGGCTCTCAGTAAATTATATTAATAACTATATCAGGGGTCACTTTGGATAGCTCCTTTAGAGTTCTGAATGGTTCTGACTAAAATCCAGAGTGGATTCACAGCTCCACCAAAATCAGAGCTGCCAGCCTCTACTGAATTTCAGCAAGTCATCTGAAAGATCTGAACCATTTTAGAAGCCAGGAGAAGCAGGGCTAGAAGCAGAGGCAGAGGAAAGGTGGTGTACAGCATCTGTTCCTGTTTGTGATGAATTAGTTAAGGTTAAGTTTATGGAAATATGGTCTGAAGGAAAAGCTAATGTTAGCTTATTTAGCCGGGGAAGATTCTCTTACCTGTTAGGAATGGGAACCAAGCACATTCAATTTAATTAAAAAACCTTTAAGCAATCTCAACCTATTATTTGAAAAGTGCTATTTCATTCCCTCTTGTAAAAAAATCCCCGTAATAAACATCTTATTTTTTGTTCATCTTGTAAAGTTTTCTCTAGTGGTGGTGTCAATCCCATGCATACACCACAGGAACTGAGCTACTGACTTCCTTTTAGTTATAGAGTGTTTATTTTGGTGGCAGTGGTTAAAGTTTTTATAGCTGATGTGGCATTCACTAATGGTGAGGGCTAATTGGAAATTTTATTTAAAATTGTGGCAAAGAGTCCCATACTCCCAAGCCTCATGTTATTCCGTCATATGTAGTGGCAGTGACAAGATAACATGAAGTGTTTATCTCCAGGGTGGAGAAAAATCCATGATTTTTTAAAACAAAGAAAAGCAGATTGTTGTTGTTTTTTTAAAAAAATGATTTCTATTTTTTAAAACCATAAATAAAACCTAAATTTCTCTCTCACTTAAAATATATCATAGTTACAATTAAATTCATCATAAATGCTAAAACTGTATTTGAGCAGTATTCTGTTGATCATGCTCTCCTTACAAGGAAGTTGTCAAAATCAAGCTTGTTTTCCCTAGTGTGGAGGAAGGGATTTCAGAACTTGAATCAGAATCTGGAGAAGGACCAGGACCAGAAGTATACTAGCTAAAATAGTAAGTGGGGGAGGAGATTCTTTAAGACTCTTCAGGAGTCAAAGATTAATCTTCCCAGGAGCTTATTGGTCAGGAAGCCGAAGGCTCAGAGACAATCTTCCTCCTGCACCTGGGAACTTAGTCTGTCAGAGGGGGATGATACTTCGGAGTTGACAGATCTCAGAATTCGCCGCAGAGTCAAGCAAGTGGAGTTGAGAGTAGGTGGGAGGCAGTCTCTTAAGATAGCCACTCACCAGAGGCTTCTCCAAAAAGGTCCTCCCTGAGGTAAAGTGCCGTCTGGAGTCTTTGTTAGACTAATTAAGCTTGGTGGATAGCTCCTAGCATTCACATTCCTTCAGGTATGAAGAGATGTTTATTTGTTGAATGAAGCTTTGTGGATTACATAGAAGACTTCTTTATTGTCTCACATCTTGGCAAGAGGATTTGGAATCATAACAGCAATCTCTGATCTCGGAGGCTCCGGCATTTCCAGTGCGGGCTGCTGCCAACAGGATAGGATGAGTGACAGAAGTGGTTTTTTGTTTTGCCTGTCCATCCTCCTTTTAAATGTTTTTCCTCTAGATGGGCCTTAGAGAGTGTGCATTGGTGGGAGCTGGGTGGGGTTTTGAAAAGCCAAAAGATTTCTCATATCCTGGTTTCTCCTCTTCCTTCTCCTCCCTGATCACTGGTACACCCTCATTTCTTTCCCTCTGTGTCACATTTATGACCTCAGGAAGTAGCTGGCATCATGGTTTTTTCCATGGCTGCTGCAAGGGGAGAGAGAGGGGGATTGGAATTCAAGAGTCCCCCTCCTGAGGTCATAGCAGTGTCTACAGCCTTGTGAGGGAGACTCTGAACAATCCTATCATCCCCGGAATGCTCCTCTCAGGGACCATATCCTCTGTTACAGCCTCATAACAAGTTACCTAACAAACATGAGTGTTCATTTCAATATTTTACCTCATGTAAATGATTCTGTCCAGCCCAAGCAGCCAGTCTTTCTTCTTGAAACACGGACTTTCAGTTTCTCAGAGCAAAATTGTACATGTGCAAGGACATGGGCTAGATAGGTTTGTTGTTCTGGGTTTATGAGGTACTGGAGCTGGGCCAAGCAAGGCAGAGGTGTAAGGACAGATCTACACCCAGCAGGATATAACACTCTGAAAGCAGTTTGGAAATGGTGCAGTATATGGAATGTGTTCTGGGCCCCAACAGTTGACAATACCATTCTAAACCATTATAAAGCGTTTTGTGTAGAGCCTGCCTGGAATGACAACACAGAAGGTTGGATATAATTGGTGCTTAAAAATATCCCACCACCACAACCAAAATGGATTTTTCAATTGTTTTTTTTTCCTGGCCAGTAATCATGAAACCTTCCTTTAACCTATCAGTCATGGGCTAGGGTTAGGTTAGAGCCAAGATAGAGTGGAGCACAAAGGAAAGAAAAAGAAAAGACAAAAATGTCCAGTGTGCATTTTCCTTTATTCCCTCCATAACATTAAGGCTGCAATCCTATACACGCTTACCTGGCAGTAAGCCCCATTGAACTCAATGGTGCTTACTTCTCAGTGGACATGTATAGGATAGTGCTGGTAACATCAAACAGCTGAATACGCACAATCTGATTAGCCTAAGGGATTCAATAATATTCAGTCCAAAGTCAAGAATTGCCCACTATCAGATTCTATCACTACAACGAGTAACAAGAAACATTGTTAACATATTTTTGATGGAATATAATTTATACTGATATAACTTGGGAATTGATAAAGATTTTTGATCTGGGCACTGATACAAAATCAAAACCTGAAACTCTGGTTTTCCACAAGCCTCAAAGAAACATTTTAGGTGAAGTAGAGACACTTTACTCTGCACCAGGTTATAGTTCACACCTCGCATTCTAGCATTTCAGAGGAAAAACACAGAACTACATAACCCAAAACATCCTCTCCTGATAACAAGCCTCGCAATCTCTTCCTCCGAATAGACTGTAAGTAAAACATGACTCAATGGTCCTCAAACACAATCTGACAGACAAGATGGCACCTACAATGTAAACATTTTCAGTTCTTGCAAGGAAAATTACTGGCCATTAGAGAAAACCAAATAACACCAAGTTACAGTGATCGAAGATTATCAGGAAACAATACATTTCATTGAGGCGTCAAATGCCCCGGATATTGTTTTATTATGGTTTAAGATATTGTTTAGTTGAAACATTTATTGGCATGTATCCGTCACAGGAGGGAGAGGGGTGAGTGATATGTGATGTCAAAGCCTGTAACAGAGATAAATTAAATAGTTTTGTTTTTATGATTCAGTGAGCTTTGGTACTACCCATGTGCCACTTCTCTCTCCTTCGTACGTTGTTTTGAATAAACCTGTTGGATTGAACTCTGCCTGTTCCTGGTGATTCTACAATTTGAGAGTTAGGGAACATTTCCTTAACAGAGTATATAAAATATTTGCAGCAGGTCTAATGGCTCTGACAATATATGCAAGGACATGATTTTGAAAGATATTGTTCACTACCTAAATACTGCCCTTAGCCCCAATTAATATGCTCATATATGTCACAAAGCTTACATTTTGAAACAAGTTCTTGATAATATGCTGAGTATCAATCCTACCTAGTTCTTACAGTTATGTGAGCTATATTCAAGTGTAGCAAGACAATTGCTATAGCAGAACAATTGCAACAGAAATGCTTCCACCACAGCATCTTTACCTCTAAAGTGGAAAGTATGTGTGCATCACATATGTCCGGAAATGTTTACCACTTCCAGATGAGTTAGAAACTTGACACGGTGACACAGTGATAGGTCTGTACAATGTGCCAGAAAAATCTAAAAAACATGAATTTTGGAGTTTTAAGTATATTTTTGTATATTGTTTTTAATTGTTTTTAATCCTATGTAAACCGCCCAGAGAGCTTCGGCTATGGGGTGGTATACAAATGTAATAAATAAATAAATTCAGTATTTTTAAAGAATTTAATAAAAACCTAGGTTTATGCTTACAACTCCCAGCATGCCTTGGGTGGAAATCCCAGCATGCCTTGGGCAGGAGGCCAGATTTACTGGCCTTTGGTGGCCATTGTGAGTGCACAAGTTGGTGGCTGCTGCATGTCTTTTACAACCCTGACTCCTAAGGTTGGTCTCGAGCAGTCAAACCAATTCCACATAAAAGGAAACAACCCACATAAGTGGGCTGCATCCATTTGCGGTACCTCCTCCCACCCTCTGAGTGGTTTTAAAATGTGATACATGATGTTTGAGATACAATATCATGACTTTGAGGGGCCAAACAAGCATAAAGGCACTCTGTCCTGATAACATTTTTTTCTCAGAATCTGGGGGAATCAATGGTATTCAAAGATTAACTCATTATTCAGGAACCTAGGCTTATGCCTACAATTCCCAGCATGCCTTTGGCAGGAGGGAAGAATTATCAGGCTTTGGCAGCCATTATCTGACAGGGGCTCACCCTCCTGGGCCTGAAGGGAGAGGGCCTGGGGCCTCATGCCTCAGTTGCTAGGCCCCATCAGGAGCAGGCCCATTGCCAACAGCAACCAAGCAAACCTTCAGCCAGCCAGTTCCCTCACAAACTAGCCAGTGTAATGTGGACTGGCTCAGCCAGACTTCACTTTCCATGAGCTTCAGAAGCAGGACTCCCATTGGGCAAGTCAGGCACCACAGCTAAAGGCATGCTGAGAGTTGTAGTTTTTGTTTTCTGTGGGGACAGGAAAATTATGGCAACAGCTTCATGCATTGAAGGTGAGAGAGAGCGGGGGGTTGGGGGGAGAAACTAATTTAATTTGTTTTAAAGTTACCTCACAGGCCAAGGGTTGGCCTACCTCGAAGGGTTGTCATGAGGGTGAGAGAGGAAAAAAAGAAATGAATTTAATTTGTTTAGGTTAACTCAGGCCTAGCACTGGCCTGCTACTTTAAGATGATTACCTCGCGGACATATATTTTAGGGGGTCCAAGCAACGCCGGTGTGGTTTATCACAAAGCTCTAATTTAAAATACAGTTCTTATTAACACAATTTTCCATTTATTCTAACAAAACAATTTATGAACTCAACTAAACTAAAAACAAACAAACAACCTAAAGATGAATAAGTTGCAGAGAAATTTATTATTTATCAAATAAATGTCCTAAACGTTATTCACGGACCTGAACAATGCCATGCATATCAGCTAGTCTGGTTATAAACCTGAAGACTTGTTTTCTAGCCAATTTGATTCCAGTGTAACTTAATGAGTGTTTTTTACTTTCTGTCCTTCCCATAGTCTTTTCTCCTTCTGAAGGACAGGAATGTTTTCTAAACAGTGCTTCCCAGCTCTGCCGTCTTTTCTCCTCAAGTGCTTTGTAAGAAAGGATTAATATGAATCTTATTTGCAAGAGGTGACTCCTCCTCACAATATCTAAGGGATGCCTTCTATATCCAAAAATGCTTTAGAAAGGCATGCACTAATTTTCTTAAGGGTCAGAAAGACATTCAAATATAAAACATGTTTCATATAGCTTAAAAAGAGTAAGACACTGTATGGAAAAGACCCTGAACTGAATCATGTTAACAGTATAAATTTAAATATGCTTCCAAAGTCACATGGTCCCATTCATCAGGGGTAATTTCACTGATGTTCTTGATCAAATTACACCAGAATAAATGTGCACTGCAAGAGGAGGAATTGCTACACCAGTGACACACCATCAGTTTACTTGGCTAGCTTTTTGAGTGTAGCTCTAGGGAGTTTAAAGTAGGGTGCTCCCTACTTCTCTAGATCATAGCAAGGTTCTTTCAGTTATTACACTGATGCAAGTTTCCCAGCTATCTTTCATTCTCTCCTTGTTTTCAGGGTGGCCACAGAGAAGGTAAGGAGAGATACCACCAGGATAAAGTTTCCTTCACATACACTAGTGCCTGCATACTGTTACACCATGGTTTAAGTGGTGTATGTGTGTGGGGATGAACATAAAAAAATGAATGTGCAATCAGTGGCATGCTCCCAATCTCCTAACCAAGGTAAGAGTCTACAAATGTTTCATTGGCAACAAGCCTACAAGCTTCTCTACATTAAGAAAAAAAAACCTGCATCCTTACCGGGGCTTTCTGCTTTCAGTTTCTTTGTGGGATTACGATGGGCCCCTTCACATGGCAAATATGTAGGTTGAATTGAAGAAAGTCCTCATTCTATATGTTTCTCCATGTTTCAATTTACAGCCACTAGATGGTGTTGTTATTAAAGTGCTATGCCAGCATGTCACACAGCCAATAGAACAGAATAACATTCCACGATATCTCTGATTTTATGAAAGTGTGATAAAGTGGGGAAAGCCCAGGAGGCATTCTGGAAGTTGACAACATTGTGTAAAGGAACCGCTAACTTCTGTGAGTGACCAATCACAAGTGTGCAATGAATCACTCATGTAAAGCCCTATGCAACTGTGGCACTGATGCAATCACTGTCCAACTTGCATGAACAATCACCACAATCATGCATTCTCTGAGTGGTGGTGGTGGAAATATTATTAGGCAACAAATATATTGCAACAAAAGCACTGCGAAATCATAGTTTCCATTTTGTCAAGGAAATTATAGGGGAAAATGTACAGTGGGTTCAGTGCGACAACTATGTCATTTATTGCATACAAAATAATTTCCAGACAAAATCTGAAAGACCCACAGCCCTCTGGTCAAATGACTGACCCCCCAACAGCAGCCAAATGGATCACAGTGCCTTATATTGAGTCAGACCGCAGTTCCAACTAGCTCAATATTGTCTGCACTGACTGAGAGCAGCTGTCCAGGGTTTCAAGTATAATCCATAGTTTCCACAACTGTAACCATGTTTTTAATGATCAAGGCAATGCTTATGTTGCCCACTAACAAGGCAAAGTACTTAAGTCTCCAATAATGCTGCAACTTCTAGAAAGCAATGATTTCATTTAAACAGAACAAAATTAATGTCTTCATGCATGTTGTCACCAAACACTATCTTTTTTGCAGTGTAGGTCAAAAGTAGCAGAATTCACACACAATATGCTGTGTGCATTTTACAAGTAGAACTTTAGAACTATACGTCTGAGCCCCATGATGCTAAGAGCATATTTGTATTCATTGATAGTTATCTGCAACAGTATTTTATCAACTCATTGTCCCAAAATCTCTGGACTTCTCAGCATCAAGAGCAGGTGTGGGCTTCAAAATGAAAACCCAGTTGTTAAAAATGGAAAGGGCTCAGAGCTGTCAGGCAACTTTTTAAGCGTATGTACATTCCTTCTTGCTTTCTTGATATCTACAAATCTTTGACTGTCCAGTGGCTTTGATTTTTCTAAGTTCCATAGCTTGGTTTTGAAACAGTATCCCTTTGACAATTAAAAACATTATTATTCTTAAGGTAACTGTGACATAATCTGCTGATGACACCACTCATGTGTAAGCTTTCGGATTCCATTAAGCTTTTCTAATTGCAATCATGAAACTTAAAGCATTGATGCATCTTAAAACATGGACAAAGTAAGACAAAATGATCAACAGTTACTAAATCTAGGTACAAAGTTCCACCGTAGGTATGGCAAAGAATTGGTTTTAACTTGGAACATTCATGGCATGACTCACAGTCATGGAATTAAGCACATTTTAAATACTGGTAAATTTTAAATCTCAATAAGTCATTTTGTACAGTATTCCCAATTCAAAATCTTCTACCACCATTTCCCCACCAAACTGTAATGTCCCATAATATAAGAACATAAGAAGAGACCAAGGGTCCATCTAGTCCAGCATTCTGTTCACACAGTGGCCAACCAGCTGTCAACTAAGGACCCACAAGCAAGACACGGTAGCCTTCATAGTGCAGCAGTGCCAAACCTCTTTCAGCCCAAGGTCCAAATTTCATTTTAGAGAAGCTCTCAGGGGCCACATTCTAGTGGTGGGCAGGGCCAAAAGCAAATGGGGTGGGGCTAAAAATATCAGCATGTAGTTTAAAGCTAAATGCCTTAGGAGAGGCATTTCAACCTTATCTAGGGTGACCATATAAAAAGGAGGGCAGGGTTCCTGTAACTTTAACAGTTCCATAGAAAAGGGAATTTTAGCAGGTGTCATTTGTATGCATGTAGCACCTGGTGAAATTCCCTCTTCATCACAACAGTTAAAGCTGCAGAAGCCCTGCCCCCTTGACTAGATACAGCAGAAGGCTGGGCTCCTGCAGCTTTAATTCTTGTGATGAAGAGGGAATTTCACCAGGTGCTACATGCATACAAATGACACCTGCTGAAATTCCCTTTTCTATGCAACTGTTAAAGATACAGGAGCCCTATCCTCCTTTTCATATGGTCACCCTAGACATTATAGAATGGGGGGGGGGGAACTGCACAAAAGCCATGAAACAATGAAACAATTGGACATTAGTGGAAAGGGGGTGGGGCCAGGGGAGTGGTTATCTGGAGAACACCGCAGGGCCAAATTGGGCTCCTAATCGTGTTATTCAAGGCCTAGGATCTGCAACCCAGATATAGTGAATGGTCCTACATCTGCCAGATCTTCCAATAACATAGAGGAAGAGTAGTTAAACTCTCTATGATGGCCCTGAATAACACAGTGAATCACAACATGTTCCATGTTATACAAGACAATAAAAAACTTGGTAGATTGATGTTGTTGATTCACTGTTGCAAACTTGAAATGCAGTTTGGGCCTAAAGATGCATGATGGGAGGGCAAGACAAGAAAAACCACACAATCCTTGGGTTCGCTATTTTGAAATTGCATTGATACAGTTGCTTCACATATACATCACTTCTGAATGGCCGTTATATTAGCAATGGGAAAAAATTCCCATTGTAAAAGAATTCCTCATGAAAGCTTCTTTTCCATACGCCTGTTTTCACCCTCTTTGCCAGATGTCACAACTTCATTTTCATTCGTGCGACACATAGTAAATTTGATGCTGTTCTCTAATGTATCCCATCTGTAACCCTGAAACAGATTTAAAACTGACAGATAGAGAAAAACGATTTGACTAATCCATAATCTGCTGACATTTTTGTCATTTTATTGAAGTTTTTTTTTAAAAAAATTGCTTTTAAACAACATTATTTTGCTTTGCCTAGTTTTCGAAATGCTGAAGCATTATGGTTCTTAATTATTATGTTACATGAAGTTATACGTTAAGTATTATGCTAAATAAAATTAATGTGAACAATCACAGCTATAGTTTGACCCTGCACTCTGGTGATAATAGTGTTGCCAGATTATCCAAGTGGAAATGTACTATTTCCAGTTCAAATGTTGGAAACCGGACTGATACTAGTAAAGCTAAGCTTGCATTCATGTGATAGGGCAGCCTTTTGTTCCTATTACCTTGAAATTTACCACCTGAGCCTCCTTTCACAGACAATGAGCCAACTTCCTATTGTTGTAGGGAGCTTGTATCAGTCACTGCAGCATCTACTCAAATCAGTCATTAAGCTACTCTCAGCGTATGTCTTAGGTGCACACATGGATAGAGTGAAATTAGAAAGATAACTCTTTTGCTAATAGTCCTTGACAACCAGGAAACACCAGGATGAGAGCTCAAGGTCCTTCTTGAAGCAATTGTCATTCTTCCCTCTCTTTATCTTTCTTATGCCTTCCACAAATAGTTAATGATGGACCAGGTCATCTTACGCGCCATAATAGGCACCCCATTTCACAAAATTTGCAAAATAAATGCAATCTAACCATTATCAGGCAACAGCATAAAAGACTCATGCAAGGCACATGGCAAATTACAAAGGCTGATCTTTTAAGGCATCATTGTGATTATGCTATGCTTATATCAGATTATTATTCTTTTCTTTTTTCTTTTTTTTAAGTGGTAACAAACTATTCCTGCATGGAATAGTAATTCTGTAGTTTGGTTGAGAATCCAAATCTAAGAAAGCAATCATTCTGCATTCTATTCTGTAGGTTTTTGATGAATTAATGTAGCAACATTCTTGTTTAATTGCAAATTAAGTGTTCAAAAGATCACGTAGCCAAGCTTCCCTTGAGAACAATATTTGATGTTCTGATGTACATAGGGAAAAAAATCACAGAGCGAAAAGACAGATAATTAATTATTAATTGATTATTTTAAAGGTAGGGGAAGAACATGGTTTAAGGAGTGTTCGTTGCTAGAGTATATAAATAGCTGAGAGGGTAGCAGAACAGAGCCAAGGCAGTAACTAGAAATGCGCTGACTACAGAGCAAGAATATTTTGAGGCTTAGATATCTTCAATAAGGCAAAGCCAGCTCAAAAGATTCCACTGCTGCTCTAACACATGAGCCTTTGATGTTCCCTCATCTTTACATCATAGAAGGAGCTCAAAGGGTTAATTAAAATTTAATGATATCGGCAGTACTTTGAAAAAGTTATGAACTTGTGTGAGATCAATCATTTTCTTGGACTGCCTGACTTCAAAGCAGACATTATGCAAAAGGCGGAAAAAAAATCTTCCATTCTGTACTGAATTCATAAGCACGGATTTTCTCATTAGTGGTCTAGACACAGAGTAGATTCCAAGTTCAAACTGAACAGAGAGGGTGATGTGCCAAAAAGTGGTTAATCTGAATTTTAAGCCTTTGATACAAAACACATCTTTGTTGAATCTATGCATCACTGCATTAAAAAACAAAAACATTCAACTAGTCCCAGAATGAAATACCTGGAATTATGAGCAGAATGATACTTTGGCTTCCAAACACACTCGCATAGCCTTGAAAAAATATTTAAACTTGTTTATCTTTTTACAGTGATATGCAATAACATGTCAACCAGAAGCTTTTAAAACGTATAGAAAAATGAAAACTTCCCCTAACCTTTGTTTTTGGTTCTCATCCTTTTCTTCCATTTGGTAGGAATATAGTTCAGTAACACCATCAATGTGGTTATAAACCGTGCAATCCTTTACATATCTATTCAGAAGTAAGTGTCATCAGTGTGACTTACTCTCGGACAAGTGTGTATAGGATTACAGCATAAGCTATTCATTGTCCTTTTGTGGAGAGGCTCATATTAGAGGTAGGGGGTACTTACTATATTTTATTTTTAAGCTGGGCTGGAATTAATGGGTTAATCATAGATACCTTCCAGAAACAAGCGGGTAAATCGATCTTTTAGGTGAACCACTAGTGTCACTTACCTAGGGCTTTGCCATTCATTTATGAAGCCTCACTTCCAAATTCATGCAAATCAAATTCATGAAAATGTTCCTATTACTGCCTTCACAATGAGCCTGGCATGCCTGGGTACTTGGAGGCCGTTGCGGGTGGGGGTGGGGTGACGAGGTGACATGGGAGGCAGCCATTGGCTGCTCCTGTGGTGCCTCGTGACAGGGAGGGGCCTGAGTGAGTTTTAAAAGCAGGCTCACCCCTCCCTGCTGCCTCTTCTTTTTTGCGTCTCTACATGCAGTCAAAGAGTGCACGGAGCGAGAGACGCTGTTTGGCTGGCCCTTGAGGCCTCGGCAGCGGCGGTGGCAGCAGCTTGGCTATGACGCAGCGACCAGCTGGAATCGCGCACGGCGTAGGAAGAGCAACGAAGAAGAGGAAAAGCCGAGGAAAACCAAGTTGGTCCATTCCAGATTTCCCTAATTTGGCGGAGGTGCAAGGCGTGGGTCTCCTGGAGGGGCCCAAGTGGGTTAGCCGGCTGGGGGGCAGGGGGCTCCCTCTCTTCGCTTTCCCCCCTCCCTCTCCCCCCATGTATTTTGCACTCACCAGCTCCTCTGCAGGGGAAGAAGAGGCTGCTGTTGCAACACAATGCAAAAATCCCAGGCTGCTTTCCCAGAGGGGGAGGGGCAGGAAGTGAACAAATCAGCCTTTGCTCTTAACAGCCTCTCTAGGACCCAGCACCCTCTCGCTCTCTTTAACCCTTAGGTGGACTCAAACAGAAGAGCTGCAGAGGCGCCTGCGAGGGCTCCTGGCAGAGACATGGACCTAGGGCTTTTCCATAGGGGGCTTTTATCCCAGGGGTTGTCTTGATGAGGGGTGATTCCCAGGGCAGTTCTGCAGTGGCACAAGGTCATTTATATGAAGCAGCAGCCATTGCAGGGTCATCGCAGGGCTTTCCCCTGAAGCTCCGAATTGAAAAAGTTCTGGACTTATTCCCACATGTCCCTCTTGCAGCAGCCAGCATGTGCCATCTGTCTCCTTGCTTCAGCATTGCTTCCCAGGCATGTCCTGGCCAATAGTGATCCCTGGTTGATCGCCATCCTGGGACAAAGAGGGAGGGGGAGCTGGGGGCCGGCCAGCGAGCCAAACAGGATAGGGAGAATGTTTATTCCCCATCTCCCACATGCAGATACTTCTTAGACAGCACATAATTAACTATGGAATTCACTGCCACAAGATGTGGGGATGGCCACCAACCTAAAAGAAGGTTGGAGGGATTTCTGTGGAGATGGCTATCAATGGCTAGTAATCCTGATGGTTCGGTGCTGCCTCCAGTATCAGAGGCATTAGGCCTATGCACACCAGTTGGTGCATGGTTGTCTTGCTTTGTCGGTCCCTGGTCGACCACTGGTTTGTTTGTTTATTAATTTATTTAATTATTTATTTATTGCATTTGTATACCGCCCCATAGCTGAAGCTCTCTGGCTGGTTTACATAAGATTTAAACACTTAAAAACAGTGGTTGCCACTGTGAATAGAGTGCTGTACTAGATGAACCCTCAGTCTGATATGGCATGGCACTTCTTATGTCCTTATGTTTTTAAGCATCATAGATTATATCGTTGGCACCTCCAGGTAATTTCAGGTTCAGGAGCCTGGGGGAAACAATAGGGTAAGAGGCCCAGGGACATATTTCAGCGCTGCCTGTTGCAGCTACATTTGCTGAGCCTGATCGTTGCAAAGAAGGGAGAAAGTTTTAAGTTCCCAGATCTTCACCAATAGGCAGTCTTGATGACTGGAATCCTCAGATGAGGTGATGTGTCCTGATTTACTCTTAATTCTAGAATTTACAAAGTCTAGGTGTGGGGGAGCGACTAAACAAGTGCTTTGTCACTCCCTGTGGCAGGTAGGTGTGGGCATCTGGAGCGTCATAGGTTTGGTGAGCATTCACAGGCACTATTTCGGTGATTGGTAATGCTTGAAGGCCCCCAGCTGTGAGTTTTATGGCCTCAGCTGGCGGGATAAGGGTTACCTTTAAGACCAACCTTCCTCACCTACTTGGAGCTGTTCGGCGCAAGGGGAGATTGACATCGGAAGGCCTTCCTACCCCATAAGGGGCAGTCTGGGTTGTGGCAAATTGGGAAGCACCACTTCACAGATGGTGAATGTCTCGCCCTGAAATATTTAGGATGCCCACATAGGTTAACCCACTCTGCAGATCTTTAATAAAGTGGCCCTGTTTAAATTCTACTTCTGTGTGTCACCTCGTTATTTCTCCACCCTCCATTACCCGCAATGCATGTCAGAGGTTGCACATTAGTGATCAGTTTGTGTAATTACCAACAGAATTTCCTCCTGCTGTACTTCATATGAAATGAAAGAAATGCAACAAAAATGTGTATATCTTCCTATCAGTAGAGAAGGGACTTTTTTAGCTTTGCTGCTCTTCCAGAGCACACAAGGGCATGTGGCAGTTTGGAAACATCCTTCCATAGGCCTACAAACCTCCTTCCTTAGTATAAATATTGGGTGCTGGAATGAGCAAACACAAAAAATAGTGGGTTATTTCTTTTATCAGTACAGATTTGGACACTGTGTGTATCTATTCACAAACCATGCCTCTGCTTCCTCCTCTGTGAAGGCAATAAGAATTGTTCGCCATAGAACTTCGTTGAAGTTAAAAAAAGAAAAATGGAGGGTCACCTTTCCATTCCCTATTAATCAACAGTATTAACATGTAAACACTTGCAAACTAAGTAGGTTGGCCACCTTTTCAGCAACAAACCTTGTATCTTGATCTGCATTTAGTAAACAATAGAGAACACAGGAAAGAAGCATAGGAAATCACCTGATACAAAGTCCTGGCTTTATAACCCTCAAACACTGTGTAATCATGGTGTTTTACAATGGTGTATGTTATACCTGCATATCATTGCCAGATAACACTATGAGAAGCTGCAGCTACTATGCAAGTCAGATCCTGAGAAATTCAACTCTGATAAATTTAGTCAGTTCTTCCTCTTTCCCCCACCATGATGTATGTGAGCGCACAACAACCAGTGTGGCTGTCTTGAGATCAGTTCCTTCAAGCATGGTTCAAAAAGTAGAATCTTTTCTTCTAGACCCTGTCTAAACTAGACAACTGGATCACATGGCGGCTGCAACAGGAGAAAGGTAAAAGAGGATGAGGGAAAATCCAGAAAGTGCAGACTTGGGCTAGATCTACACTACTGATTTATAGCAGTATTGAAATGCGCTGGTAACTCTTGGGGCAAAATCCACATTCCATATAGTGCTTTCATAGTGTTATTTCTAGGGGTGTGCATGGACCCAAAAAATCAGATCGGAATCAGAACCGGAACCGATGCCTCGGATGGGATCGGAGGCATCCTGGTTTGGTTCAGAGCTGATTCCGATTCGAAAATCAGACATCCGATTTTCGGATCAGATGCCATTTTAGGTGTTTTCGCCATAGGCTTACATTGGGGGAAAGAAAGCTTTCCCCCAATGCAAGCCTATGGCGAAAACATGGGGGTGGGTGAGTGGGGAACTAACTCCCCCTCCCTTCCTCCCTGTCCCTCCCCCCCACTCGCGCTTCTTACCTGCCGGGGCCCCCGCTGCCATCCGCTGTTCCTATCTACTGAGAAACAGGCTTCGCAGCCTAGTTCTCAGAGTGCCAGCGCTCTACTGAGAACTGTTTCTCAGTAGATTGGAACAATGGATGGAAGTGGGCACCCTGGCAGGTAAGTGGAGCCCTCCCCCTCCCCCCCCACTCACACTCCTTACCTGCCAGCGTCCTGCGCTGCCATCTGCTGCTGCCGTACTACTGATGGAAGTGGGCACCCTGGCAGGTAAGTGGAGCCCTCCCCCTCCCCCCCCACTCACACTCCTTACCTGCCAGCGTCCTGCGCTGCCATCTGCTGCTGCCGTACTACTGATAAGCAGGCCTTGCGGCCTGTTTATCAGTAGTACAGAAGCAGTGGACGGCAGCGCGGGATGCTGGCAGGTAACGGGGGACCTTCACCTCCCTCTCCCCTCCCCTCACTTGCCCTCATTACCTGCTGCCTCCTCACTGCCGTCCACTGCCTCCCGCTGCTTCAGTATTACTGAGAAACAGGCCTTGAGGCCTGTTCCACAGTAGAGTGAGGGTGCGCCGAGTGATGACATCATCTGGTGTGCTGTTGCTCTATCGTGGAACAGACCACAAGGCCTGTTTCTCGGTAGTACGGAAGCAGTGGGCGGCAGTGGACGGCAGCGAGGAGGCAGCAGGTAAGTGGCGCAAATGGGGGGAAGAGGTCCCAGGTCCGATCCTCTGATCTTTTCCAATCTGGATCGGGTCCGATCGGATTGGATTATATTGGATGATCCAGCTGCTAGGATCGGAATCGGATCATTGTATCCGATTTCGCCTGGATTGGGTCCAGATCGTGGGTCGGACCCAATCTGCTGCACACCCCTAGTTATTTCCTGCGTTTTATTCCACATTTGTAATGATTTGACACAAGGTGTAAATCTGGCCTTGGCCAAAGGAGGACTATGGATCCCACAAAGATAATAGGAATCCTTATCACAGTGATACATGTTTGTAACATAACAGCCTCAACTGCCAATCTCAATGTAACACAAGACATTCACCATTGCTCCAGCATCTCTGAAAATGAGATTATTAACTATCTAGACAAAGCTTAGCAGGTGTGTATATATATATATATATATATATATATATATATTCATGTTTCTGCTTCTCGCCTCCATTTCCCAAACATATGAACCTGATTCTCCAGTAACACCATTTTGAGTCACTTCAAATGGAACAGTATGATAGCCCCAATTTTGCATTTTTTATGGTCTCCCTCATTGTGCGGAAGAAAACTCTTAATGTCATTTGTCACAGCTTCAGCCAGTTATAAGAAAGCAGTGTGGAACTGCATGGGGAAGGATGACCTTGCTGTCATTGACAGTTAAAAATAAAGCAGCATTGCATTAAATTTGTATGAGATATAGATTTTCTGAGCCAAATTGGCATCAGGTGTAATTTGACATGGGTCAGTTAAACCAATGGCACTCTCTTGATTTAGATACCTTCATCCAGCCTGGTCCTCAGCATTTTAGGCTCATCTTCATACAAAAAACAGGAGTGGTGACACTCTGGGGCTGCCACATGAGCATTCCATTGTACTGCCTTGATAAATTGATGCACTTGGAACAGATGCACTGTTGAGCCATCCTCAATGGATCCACAATGGGTAAAGGCTCTTAAATGTCTCACTCGTACAAATAATGGGTATGAGGATTTGCTTATGCTCAGCCAGGTTTTCCAGATCAAAGCATTTGGAGCCTAACATTGCAACATGCAGCACAGATGTCTGCAGATTGCCCTGCAGAAATGGTGTGCGGCTTTTGCCCATACACAGTTCTTATGGCGTACTGCAGTACCAGTCTGCCTAGAGAGCACATAAACAAAACAGGAATGTCAGCCTTGTGTAGCACGGCATGTTCTACAAAGAGGCATTTTTTGCGACACGTGCAGCACTGCCAGGTGTGTCAAAGCTGAAGAATGGAAAAATCCTAGCCCATGTACAAATTTTATACCACAACAAAATGTGCAGCCAAATATTTGTCTGATTTGTTCAAATGGGATAAATCAAATACATACTTCCCCACCAGACTTTCTGTCATTTTTGTCAGGAGTAGAGCCCTTAGAGCTCCTATATCAATGAAAGTGGCATTGAAGGATTTGGGGGAGAAGAGGGAAAAAAAACCCATCCGCTCCCCTCCTCCAACAGGGTTCTGAGGAGATCAGAAGCTTTCATTTCCATTTTATGTAAGTCTGTAAGCCACTGTGGGAGGGCTTCTGGCCTGAAAGGCAGCTAAGAAATGTTTTAAATAAATAAATATTTTTAGTTTATTTATCTATTTGGTTGGTTGGTTGGTTTACTTCCATTTGTATCCCAACATCCATAACAATCCCAAGGTAGATAACGTGTTAAAATTATAAAACAAGACAATGCAGTAAATAAGCATATAATAGAACAAATGCAACAATCAGAAACAAGATTGGTGGCAGTGGCATCTAACCAATTGAGGAATGCCTTGGCAAATAGATGAGTCTTAGTGTGGAGCTAAAATTTTAATAAAGTTGGCGCTAGACATACCTCTTGGGGACGGCAATTCCAAGCTGGATTGCCACCACAGAGAATGCCCTGTCTCATGCCGCCATTTGATGTATTTTTCCTAATATTGAGACAACAGGAAGGGCTCCCCCCCTCCAAGATCCAAGAGCATGTTAGTGTGTTGTATGAAGCCTAAACTATTGTTCATC
This sequence comes from Anniella stebbinsi, assembly GCA_029215795.1. Classification (NCBI taxonomy): domain Eukaryota; kingdom Metazoa; phylum Chordata; class Lepidosauria; order Squamata; family Anniellidae; genus Anniella; species Anniella stebbinsi. Next base: position 71,141,142 of record JARDYH010000005.1, on the reverse strand, counting down.
TTATGTTTTGTTAAATCAAGCCAGTTTTTAAAATGATGGTTTGAGGTCTTGTTTATTTTCCTTTTGGGGACCACAGCAGGAACATAGGTTTCAAGCCTTCACTTCACATCAGTCATGGTCCTGATCAAGGTCCTCGTTCCCAAACATTTGCTATTTTTTATTTTATTTTTTAATCAACTATGCAGCAGCAAACTACATGATAAATATCACATCTCGTTTGGCCCTTATGGAGCACCAGTATGAATTACAATAAATGTTTACCACAAGCTACCATAGTATTGCCCCTTCTATACAGTTCAAGAAAACACTAACAAAACCCAGAGTGAATGAGGATGATCTTAAGTGAATGCCAATGGAATCCAATTATTTCTATATCAGCTAATATACAAAGCCAAGGCTAACATTTCAGTTGCTGATCGTTATACTTTTCTAACAAATCAAGGAAATGAACAATACATATGCCATTCCCTTGACACAGAGAAGCAGTAAACAAATGTGTGCATTACAATGAGTGGTATGCACAATGGAATGACACTGAATATATAAACAAGAGTACTAATTAATCATATGAACGATTGTACTGTGAAATAGCAAAGATCATACCCATGAAAAAGTAGATGCATCATCAACATAAATATTTCTATTTCCACATATGCATACATATTCTGCTAACCTAACAGATGAGTGGGTGCTCAAACTAAGGGAAAACTGATATTTTCAAAATATAAACTTATTTCTGACCCACACACATGAAAACTGCAGGAGCTAAGCCTAACATGCCCATTTTCCTGGTGTCCTTATTTTTCATTGCCCTATTGAGAATTAAAGAAAGTTTTACATTTATCTTTGGTATGGGCACATGTTTCTGATCAAAGTATTCACTATTTTGTTTTACTTCCTCTAGGTTTTATTGCATTTTTAATTACTGCAATTAAATGTATTCTTACATACTGTGATTTCAGTAGTTAGTAAGCCAGTTTACTAAATTAGTGGAGTAGAGCTTACTTTGTAGAATTACTTTTTTCACCTTCAGGGAGATTTGCTCAAATTTAGCATTATGTTTCCTTTCACCTTTGGGGAAATTTGTACAAATTTAACTTTTTTAAAATATAGATTTTGAACTTTTGGTGAGATATGCACAAATTTGCCAAAGTGCTTTACTGCAAATCTGCCCAAAGTTTTTTTTAAAAAGTTAAATTTGCGCAAATCTCCCAAAGCTGAAAAAAGTGTCACTGTCTAGGGAGGCAAACGTCCTACACACACGCCTGGCACAGCCTGGACAGTGGGGGGGGGGGCTGTTGCAGGTGGGGGTGGAGGATGAGGCATGGAGGCCCGCTATTCGCAGACTCCTCTGTGGTGCCACCGAGGAGGGAGGAGGATCCAGAGCCCATTTATTGGCTTCTGCCCCTCCTCTCTGCAATGTGGCTCCCTCCCTCCGATCCATGTAGGCAGTGGGGGCTTGCTGGTTGTGCTTAGGAGACCATGAAGGAATTTTTTGCACATATCCTTTGATTGGTTATGAGGTTTTTTTCTCACCTACTTCATACAGCAAGACAGGTTGAGAGTATTAAATAGGTTAATTGGCTCCAATTTCATTTAGTCACATTTACTGGTGGGTAGGCACGGGCATCTTCAGATGGCGAGGATTGGTGAGCATTCTGAGGCACCTGGTGGTGATGGGTAATGCCTGAGGCTCAACAGCTGTAAGTCCTGTGGCCCAGCTGGTGAGATAAGGGTTACCTTTGAGGCCAACCTTTCTCACTCGTAGCCTCACGGCATGAGGGGGTTTGATACTGGAAGGTCTCCCTGCCCAAAAGGGGGAAGCTGGGGGGGGGGTGAATTTATAGTGCCACTTCCCGGCCGAGAATGACTCACCCTATACAATCATGTCTGAACTGTGTAGATGTGGAAGATGCCCACTTAGGTTTCCCTTCTGCAGATCTATCAATAAATGTGGCCCTGTTTAAAACCCAAACTTGTGTCTCGCCTCGTTATTTCTGTCCTCCACATTCCTGCAATGAAGTGCAGGAGTAAATTGACTGCTATCATTTCAAGGCCTAATGGAGAGGGAATATTGTTACCTAGATCATGAAGAGTTACTGGGTTTTTGTGTTTTTTTTTTGTGGCATTCTTGCCGGGACTCTCTAGCCCTTTCTGACAAGCTATGAATAAACTATTGTGCTGGGTTTACACATCACAACAGGGATCTCTGAAAACAAGCCACCCTGAACAACCTGACAACAAGCCATGGGCGCAATTCCAGATATTTCTAATCCTAAAAAGTTTAGGGACCCTTGAATTCCCCAACTCAGATACTTTCCAATAATGTATTGGGTTATTAGTACTACCATGCCATATTATAAAGATAACAGAGATTTAAGAAATGTCAATTCTTTTAGGCACCCACTACAATTTTTTTCTTCCATTCCCCAAATCTTCATGTATTTTCTAATTCTTCTGTATTTGGTAACTCTGTCTCCGCTATGATTCAGTTCACAAACTATTTTTAATTTATTCAAACATGATATGTGAAGAAAATCTACTTAAGGAGTGTTGAAATTTAAAGATCATTGTTAAATATAGACGCTCAGATGTGCACAGGCTATTAATGAAATGCAGCTGGGGCCCTGCACTATCCAAAACTCACTAACCAAATGTGAATTTCAGCCAGGGTTTAAATAAGCCTTCTGTTACTGAATTTATTTATTTAGAATTTATATTCCTTATAGTACCCACACACCACTCAGTGCACTTCACAAAAATGTAAAGCCACAATCCAATAAAAACCCAGATTTAGAAACTATAAATGAACCAACCTGTAAAGAAACACTTAAGCCAGCAAAAGGCTGTTATAATAGAAATGTCTTCACAAATGAACAAAAGCCTCCTAGAGAGACGATCACCTGTATATCCACAATATTGTGGTGCAGCCACTGAAAAGGCCCTGTCAACCCCCGCTCATCCTCTTTCTCACAAACACACACACACCATATCAAGCCTTTACCCTAGCAGGGACAAGAAAAGGATCTCTTGCTCTGATCTTAGTGGAGGAAGGCAGGGTGCTATGCAAGGAAATTTTTGAAGTATCCTGGATTCAAGCCATTTAGGGCTTTAAAGCTAATAGTTATCAATACTTAGAATTGTGTCCAGAAGCAAATTGGCAACCAGTGCCAATGTTGTAGGTATAACATAATCCCATGGGCTTGCAATTAGTAACATCCTTGTGGCTGTGTTTTGGTGCAACTGCCACTCCCAAATACTCTACAATGGTAGATTGTATAAAGCACACATTAGGGAAATCCTGCCTAGATGAATGTCTTAAGGCATGTGTTATGGTAGCCAGGTCTGACTACTTCAGGAATGGGCACAGCTAGAGTATAACAGCTGATGACCAGGTGATCATCGCTGTCACCGGGTCATCCAGATTCAAAGCAGAGTCTAGGAGCATCCCCAAACTGTGAACCCATCCAAAATAATTGCATCCCTGTCCCTGCATCTGTCTTCCTCCTGACCAGGAGCCCATCTGTCCAAATTTTAGCACTCATCCAGCAGATTATCACCCCCAGGCACTAGTCTAAAACCCTAACATTGCATATCCTCTAACATTTCACAGACTATCATAGGCACACTCATGGCTGATGTAATAAGGCTATTTTAGAATAAAAGGAGACTATAACCTTCTTTAATAAAGTAAAGGTAAAATAGTTTTGCTCACAAATGTTCTTGCATATCAAATGCAAGTACAATATAGAGTTTCAAAAATCATTTGTTCAGCCTATTTTTTGTTCCATTACACCAGCAGGAGTGAAAGAGCAAACACATGTGCTCTAGGAATGGTGGAACTCCAAAGAGATGGGGGAAGGAAGGGGAAGTCCAAAAGGAAGAGATAATAGGAAACGATATTGTAGGCTATAGAGATCCTAAGGCTAGTTGTGGTCAAAATTCCCATGAATCAACTAACTGCAATACTGCCCCTTCCAGTAACTTGCAGACAAGTTTGAAATATTCCTATCCCAGGAAGCACATCCCACAATTCCAAATGCAAATATGTCAAAAGCAGAAAGCAGGGCTGAGTGAAATGATTTACACAATAGGTCAAACAATTGTCTAAGGACACAGTCTTATGAGTTGTGCCCTTGTTAGAAGTGTTTTTAATGCTGTGTTTTAATGTGTTTTTTCATATTGTATTTTAATAGTGTGAACTGCTGAGAGATTTCACTATATTCAGCAGCATAGAAATGTCACAAATAAATAAATGAGCTCCAATCTTGGAGGGGAGGAGGAAGTTAGAGGTAATTTTCGCCTTTTGGTCTTTTCTTCATAGTTGTTCTTGGGGGCTGTCTTCATGGCGTGCTTTCCCTGTGCTTTCCCTCTCCCGGAGCGGCATCAGGTAATCCTGATGCTGAGGAGGGAGCGCGGGGTTTCTAGGTGGCCATTCGCGTAAAGGAGCTGCCCCAGCCTCTTCTGGTAGAAGGCAACCAATCACCGGTCACCTTCCACCAGCCACCGCCCCTGAATTGTCACCAGGTTGACCCCAGAGTGACATCAGATGGCGGAAGTGCCATATTGACGTCAATGCAGATCCACAGCCACTGCAGGGCTTTCCCTGTCTATTGACAGCCCCCTGTAGACAGGGCTGGTGAGGCCATAGAATAGCTTTGATCCCAGCCTTTCATCTCCCTCTACACCAACTGGATTTCCCCCTTTCCCTACCTCTAAGGTCATATTAGTGACTTCGGGAAACAGCCAGCATGGTTCTTTTCATGACAGCTGCGAAGAGTTGGAGGAGGGAGGAGGGACTGGATTACCAAGTCCCTCTTCTGTGATTATAGCAGTATCTGTGGCCTAGAAGAGGGGACTCCAAAGAATCTTATGGTCTCTAGGACACTTTCCTGGGACTGTAGGATTGCTCTCTAAGATTGTACACCTATATCTGGGCGTACAAGCACAATCCTGTGTACATTTAGACAGAAATAAATCATACTACTCCCTGCATCCTGCAGCCAGTATAGCTGGCTGGGGAAAGCTGGGAGTTGTAGGACTGATTTCTGTTTAAACATGCATACCATTGTGCCCTAAATATGCATAGTCTGGGGCTACATAAACCTTAAAGAGAGAAGGGGGAGAAGAGGCTTGTGCCTTCTCATATGCTGGGAAAAGAGAAGATGAAAATAGTGTCTCAGCTTTTTCTGTAGAGAAGAAACCAAAAGCTTTGCCTTTATTTTATTTGCCCAAGAGAAGGAGAGTTCTTTGGCCCACCATGGAGCTGCTAAGCACACTTGTTTAGTCACCAGAGAAAGCTAAATGGATATTTTTATTTTCCCCCAGTGTGTGGTGAACACAAATCCCCTTAATTCCCAATCCCACCCTCAAGAAATGCCACCATGCTCCTCTTAAAACACAGTACCCCCAGATCAACTGCAAGAAGGCCGTTTCGCCTCTCCTCAGTTCTAGTGAGTTTAGAGTGAGTTCTCCTACGGCCATCAAATAGATCTTTAGAGCCCCTGAGAAAGGGGCAGAGCTGCACATGATGCTTAAAGTGAGGTGGATTCAAATGCAGATGCAGCACCCACACTTCAGTGCAGCAATTCACGATTCTTTACAGACTTTCATATAATTTTTTCGTGATTTGGGGCACTTGTGGGGAAACTGATCGCTGCTTGCCTGAAACAGAGTTTTTCCTCCTCAATTACTTGGCCTCAAGACACGGTGTTCAATTTGGGGAGTCACAGCTGGATTTACAAAGATTCCAGCTACATGCAAGACAGGAATAGCTGAAAGACAGTAAAGCCAAGCTCTTGCTGTTAATCTTAATATATTGCTCATCTGCATCAGAATCAATAGCACATAGGACATCCAATTACTAAAAATAAATATCCCCCTCTCAATTTATTATTTAATTTCTTACAGTATTGGTCTAGAATAAGAAATGATGTCAATTTCAAAAATGTGTTCCTTGAAATGTCAAAGAGAATGAATTTGGAGCCTAAGGTAAAGAGACATGTTAAGTGTTGTGTTTTTTCTGACTTTAAGCACATCTATTTACTAGGCTACAACAATAAGAGATTGATAAGTGTCACCATCTCTGTTCTCTGTTTCCCCCCCTCTTTTTATAAGTAAAAGTTATATAAACATATATAGCATGTCTTCAAATTTTGTTGGCAAAAATATGCTTCTTATTATTAATTTGATCTTGAATGTAGCCAAATTAGTTTTAATTTGATCTTGAATGAGCTTTTAAACCTGATTGGGAATCTTACCTACCCCTCATTAAACTATCTTTGCCACCCCACTACTAAAATCTGAAGTAATGTTCCTGGTTTCAACTTTCACATTCTTTCTCCCTTTAGCTAATTTTCCCCAACCTAAATAAATATGTTCCTTTGAAAAGCAGACTTGATGGCACTTGAAACTGGAGCAAACCTCAAGCAAATAATAGAATACAGGGAACACAGAGTACCATGGTGAGGTAAGTCAGGTACAAGTTACTGCATTTTGCAGGGGTCCCTTTGCACTAAGCTAGAGGTTGTATATGTATGTTCACACCTTGGTAATGTTCAGAGAAAGGGGTGGGTGGGGCTCCCATAAAGGAGGGATCATGCAGAAGTATTGTCATAGGGCAGGGGAGACAAAGAGAGCAAGAAATCTGTCAGAGGAGGAGAGAGAGACCTGCTTCCCTCAGCTGCCTAAGACAAAGGACTGCCACAGTCCTTCATAAACCATTTTTCCACACCTCACACATTTCAACTTTAAATTTTGCAAATGGAGCAAAAAGAAAATAGTTGAAGGACTCTTTGTTATACGTGTACAAATAAATTTCAAGATTTTCTTTAGTCCTTTTAAATTAGAGACTAACAACACAACATAGCTACTTAAAAATCAGCCCCATTCAGTTTTGGGATATTTTACAGAATATGTAAGGTAATGGGCAGTGTCCAATATGGCTGCTGTGCCTCCACTTGTTCTGTTGTACCTGTTGGACTAGCCAGTATTGCAATAGGACCCTAGCACTTCTGAAAGTAACCCCAGAAATGATCTAAAAACACACTCATTTCTGAAATGGAACAGGTCAGCAGGGGTCCTTTTCTCCAAGCTCTGAGGACTTACACCATTCCAGGAAAGACCACTTTGGCTCATTTCCAGTGGCTTCAGGAATTGCTAGTTTCTTGTTGTGCTAGCGCTGGGTCCAGCTAGCATGCGGGCAGCATTTGATATCACCTGTTGTTTGAAAAAAAATATCCTGTACCACCAGTACAACTCAATTAGTAGGATTATGTGTGCATATTGTCCTGTTTTTTGTTTGTTTGTTCATTTGGTGTGATCTTTCCACTCTTTTCAAATGGATCAGCACAGGAATCAGGTATATGTAACCCATGTGCCACATTGCATTATTTTTCTCATGAAATTTTATTTTATTTTATTTTGAAATAAGGTTATCAAGATAAGGGCAACAAAAAGAACATACACAATAATTAATCACATTTACAATTCTTAATCACAAGTAGGAATTCCCAATGAAAGTAAAAATACAAGTTCCACAACATATAAAAGGAGTGTGTGCAGGCTATGCCGTTTTGTGTGTTTGTGCATATTGCATTGTTGATATGGTAATAGGCACTAACATGAATCAACTGCCCAAATGTACTATAGTCTGCATGGGTGACTGTAGGAATCAGCCGATGGGAGGCACTGTTAATGCTGTAATGTTGGAAGGAGAAAATATAGATACACTGTCCTTGCAAATATACATAGTCTAATGCTCTAACTCTGTGGAGCAAATAGCAAAATATAATTTGAGCATGTACAGAAAGTATTATATAAGTACTAGGTAAAAAAAAGATGATCTCATTGATCCATGAGTAAAAGAATCCAAATTCCACTGTTAAGCAATACTTTTATTAGGAGCAACCACAATGTCAAAAACAATTATACAAGCTTTCACATTCTCCAGAACTCATCATCAGTCAGAGCAGTATAAAAGGCATGGGATGGGGGAAGAAACAGAAAAGTTTAAAAATTTGGCCAAATACTGTGGCCATAAAGTTTGCGGTATATTGCCAATGGAGCAATATTGTGATTTACTGCTTATTTGTTATCAACCTTGTTTGTAACCACTTTAAGTTGAACTTAGTAATGGTATACTTTCTGGGAATGCAAATGTGGTTGCAACTTGAACGGAGCTAGTCCTTCATATTTCAAATATTTCTTCAAAAAGAAAGTTGCTGAAACAAGATGAGTTGGTTCAAGTCTTACATTGTCCACACTGCTTTGCTGATAACATCAATTCCATTTATTTAACTTTAGCAGCCAAAAAATGCATCAAGTCTGAATTCCACCTTTTGTTAAAAAATATTTAGTTGACAGGTTTCTCTTCAATCACCTCTCCTTGCTTCTTATTATAACTATCTTTGTGAGAGTGTCCAGAACCGCCTGAGAATACATAACAGCATTTAAGCAATAATTTTCCCCTAGGAGAAAATTACTTTTATGCACAGAATAAAAATGAATTAAATTATTTGGGGCTTGAAAAATTTAGTTCTCTGCACAATGAATCTCTTTAGTTTAATGTATTATTTCTAGTGCATGCAAAGACTTTTTCCAACTTATGTGTGTAATATAATAAAGACAGCATGCATAATTTTTAACCACTATGCTATGTTAAATTAGAAAAACAGAAGAACTATCTTTATGATATGCCTGGCCTAATTATGTGACAAGAACACTTGTTCTGATTCTTTATGAAGTCTGTAAACACACCTTTTATGCATTCATAGAAGAAACACTACATAATACTTTCTAGAATAATGGCTCTGTCATAATAAGCACAAGTATTATATTATTTCAAAATCAAATTGAACTCATCTTAAAGTAGGGGGGTTCAGCTTGCATTTCTTATGTGCATACGGTTCTGCTAGGCCATGGAAAATATTATTGCCCTAAGTATATAAAACTTTCAAAATAATGCTATTGGGTCCCCCAACTATTACACTGCGTATCAAGTAGCAGTTTATTCCAAAGTCCTATTCTGACTTCAATTGCTTTAATGTTTGCCAGAGGAAAATGTTAAAATATTAATAATCTAGTAACCTATTCCACAACAGTGAGTCACCAGCTTGAACTTTCATTTGTCACACACATAGTCACCGAGAGAACTAAACTTTAATATAAATACGGAAATGGAAGCCGATACATTATGAAAGAGGTAATATCGACTCTAACATTTTACATTGGTGTGAAATTAATGATTGTGCCAGCCTTTCAGGATTTTGCTGAATTTTTGAAAGTAGTGCTGGGAAGCTATCCCTCCCTCTGCCATTGTAAATATAAAACCTTAACTAGATGAGAAAATCCCCTGTTTAGCACTTTTAACTGTCTCTCTCTTTTAAGACACAATTTGGAGCCTGTTGAGATTTCTATGCATATGAAATTAGTTTCTTTTAATCAAAAGGATTTTAAAGTGTATATTAGAAATTTTATTACAGAAATAATAGGCATTACCTGAAATGAACATGTACAAAACTCTAATATTTACTTCTGCAATATCACTGAATGTGGAAGTTCTTCTGATTTTATAAGTATGCATCAAAAAAGACAAAAGCTGTTGCAGAGATTTGCTCTGTGCCGCTCAAATGTGATTTAAGTGATGGTGGACCTTTTTTCCATGAAGTTATTGGACCCCTAATGGATGGTCTTGACCATAGTAGATAGGTTATATTACTAATAGTACCCTGTTAAGGTTCAGACAGCTTAGGTGAATGTACTTTACAGCACAATATTTACAGCACAGTACATACTTATCTAGTATTAAGTTCCATTGGACTCAGTGGGGCATACATCTGAATAGTCATATAAGATTGTACTGTAAACCTATATCCCATTAATGCTAGTTGAAGTACTGAGGTGTTCTTAGTAAGAATGAGAGGATTTCTCTTGTTTTGTTGTCTTGTCTTTTTCACTCCCTCTGGAATTCTGGTGTATCCAGGAGAATGTCCAAATTTTATTCCAGAATTGGAAGAAATGCAGCATATAGGTGCATTTGCATTTTTTAAAATTTAATTGTTATAGCTTACAGTTCATTTTTATGGGTGACTTCTGCATTACCGATGTTCACAAGCACACTGATAAAACACTGCAAAAAAAGGCAACAGTATGTATACTTGCATCAACTTTGTTACTTTGTTTGTTTGCTTGCTTGCTTGTTTGTTTAACACTGTTTTATCAATGTAATGTAAAGACATGGATGAATGGAAAGAACTTAATTCTGCAGGAAAGTGTACATGCACAGTGCTTTTGTACAAAATTCAGAAGTGGAAACAGGAAACAGATGCATAAATTCTTCCTTAGAAACAGTAGCAGAGCTCCAAAATCAGGGAAGAAATTGAGACAATCACATTTTCAGAAGTATCCTTTGTTCTTGGTCATGCCAGAGAGTGAGTGTCAGTGCTAAAGATTGGTCCAAGACCTGCATTCCAACATTACCAATTATGTTTTACATGCTGAGGGCCAAACTAGACATTACTTTGAATTAATTTTCAATGACATGGTCTTGTATCTTTGCTCAGTTTCATGATTACTTGTATTGTCCTTGCAGCTATTGACTTTTGCCGTCATACTCGGCGGTTTCTGAGTTTCCCTCAGCATGTGAAATCAAACTTCTCCTGATTAAGTCCTATATGTTCTTCCCAGCATCCTGTCAACTATTATGGACACAATGGCTGATGTGAAATGAAGTTCTCTCTAGGGCTGCTGCCACGTGCAAGAACTCCAAGGAGAACTTCATTTCCCATCAGTCACTGAGCTCTGAAGTGCTTGTAATAAGCAGAGAGGAGGAGGAAAATAGAAGAACAAACAAAGCAACACCCTCTAATTTGTACTCTATAGTAGTGGCTGAGCAAATCATTTATTTAAAATTATTTTTAGGCCACCTTTATGAATGGAACCCCCAAATTATTTATTTAGTAACAGTATTTATATACCGCTTCTAATTTGAAAACAAATCCCGAAGTGGTTTACAAAAGTATGAAAACAAACAAACAAACAAACAAGATCCTCCCCCTGCCACAAATATTTTGAGGCTGAAACACAGATAGCTCATGGTTGGGGAGGGGTGTGGTGAAACCAAAGTAAAGTGAAATGTTTTCAATAAATGGCATTTGACTTTGGGAAACGGAGGTCAGGATTATTTTGCAAGCACTTGCTGTAGGCTTTGCTGTTCTGGGGGAGTGATACAATTCATCCTGCTTTCAGGATATTGTCAGGCAGCTCCTGTATCCAGATACTTACATCTTTAAACATTTGAATTACAGCATCAGCTTGTGCCGGTAATTACAGGCCACTGAAGAAGACTAAAAACGTCGAAAAGCGTTTGGCCTGCCTCCTTCATTAATTTGTAGAGCAATGAAGAGAAATTTGAATGTGTATATCAATTGCTCTATTTGATTGTGGACATATTAATATATATATATATATATATATATATATATATATATATATATATATAATTGTAAACCTTAACTTTTTGGTTATTTCTTTTTTGTGGTTTTTGGTTAAGGCTAGCACCTTGTTTTGTCTTTTGAATGTGTAGGCCATGACACACATGGAAAACAAAACCTCTCCTGAAGATTGTAATGGTCTGAGAGGTTGGTATTACAGGGAGAAATTCCTTGAACTAATCTGGTCCTAAATTCATAGGGCTTTGTATGCTAATAACAACACTTTAAACCTAGCTTGGTAGCAGATTGGCAGCGAGTGTTGATCCTTTAGCACTGGCGTAATATGTGCGCAGTAATGCATCTCAGTTAATAACTTTGCCTCTTGCATTCTGCATTTGCTGCAGCTTCCAAACCCCACATAGAACTCATTGCAGTAATCTGGATTATGTAGGCCGCCTTGGGTTCCTTGGAGGAAAAAAGTAGCATATAAATGTTTTAATCATCATCATAATCCCCAAGTTAATAAAGTGTGGATCACTGTGGGTAGGCTATCCCTGTCCAGGAATGGATGCAGTTGGTGTACCAACCTAAACTTATAGTTGAAGCCCCTAGCCATGAAGTAACTTGGGACTCCACTGACAGCAGTGGATCCAGCAGCAAACTGTGTACCTCACCCTGGACGGGGTTGTACTCCCCCTGAAGGAAGTACAACCCTACCCAGAGCTGATAATTCCCATAATTCTTGGAAAGCGCTCATGCACATTGCCTGTCTTATTAGGCAACAAAAACTGGAGGCTGCAGTTGTAAATGAACCTGCAAACGAGTGCCGTTGGCACACGATCACTGTACTAGTGACTGTGTGTCACCAAATAAACAACATAGAATATATACTCTCTATGTAATTTGAAACAATAATGTATGCTGTGATATACACATACACAAAACAATAAAATCTTTTATAATAATAAGTTATTTAATCACATACATACTGTTAAATAATCTACAACAGGTGACCCTGAATGTGTTCAGATTGGCGTGTGCATTATACACCCAGAGAATTTATTTAACAGTATGTATGTGATTAAATAACTTACTATTGTAAAAGATTTTATTGTTCTGTCTTATTAGGGCCTAGCTTTAGCTTATTGGCCCTGATCTAGCCTACTGTTGCGTTCAAGCATTAACAGGGATGTTGGAGGAATCTGTCCAGGAGCTGAAGTTTGCTGAGCTTTCATCACCTCGCCCGTCCCCCAGACTTCATCTCACTTATCCACAGATTGAATTAGGCCAATTTGTGGATTTTGGGGAAGACATTTCTTAAATTGAGATTTGCTCAAATTATGTTTGCAATTTGCATACTTTGCGCAAATGTCAGGCACAATTTGGTTAATTTGTTCAAATTGTGACCATAATATGCTTAAATCATGAACATTATAACTGTAAATTACACAAATTAAGCAAACTGTGCCCACAATTTGTGCAAATTACAGAAATTGCAGCCACAATTGGGTAAATGTTGATTTACAGGGGAAAATTCCCAGATATTGGGAAAAAGCTCAATATCTGGGGATATTTGAAGGCTCTGGGGAAATCTCATGAGCATAAAAAGAGCCAGATCTGCCTGTGATGGCCATCCCTGAGCACCAATCCAAGTGGTGAATGGCCTCTCATGTATTCAGATGTAATAGAGAAATAAGCTCTATGGGCAAGGCTCAAAAATACATGTGGTGGGTCAAAGTGATACAATTGTCTTGCCCAAATCCTCAGGCCACAGAAGCTGAAACGGATCCCACAAAACTAGACAAGATGGTGCAAACAGGCACCTCATTTGGATCTGTTACAGCAGCAGCACTGAGATCATTATGAAGGCAAGCAATTTTATCCTCAAAATGCCTTGCAAAATGATCACAGCAGGCAGCATTACATTTGTCGAGGTAGATGATAACAATGCCCGTACTATTCAGAACAGCTCTATCGGATCACTACTTCAGGATACAAAGGAGGCAGTGAAGTAAGCCTTTTGTGTAGCTGTTACTGTGGTACCAAATGTACCGAATGAACAATGATTGTGTTAATCCATTTTAATTGTGCCTGTAATCCATCTTGAGTGACATTTTTTGGTAGAAAAGTGTGGTAGAAATCAAATCAATAAATAAAGCTCTCTAATGAGTGTTTGGTTGGCCTCACATTGAGCCTTACACCATCTGCATTCTAGCTGTCATATTGTCTGTTTCATTGCTCAGAGTTCTCCAGAGAACCAGGGAGCAACCTGGGCTCCACAACATCAGAGAGGACATCTCACCATTCCAGTGAAACTAAAGCCTGCTTTAGCTACTAAAAACGCAGGGATTCCCAATCATGTGGAGCTTTGTCATGTTCATTTGAACATGATTACACTTTTGCCGTAGACCTTCCCTGTCAGCACAGGGGAGTCAGGAGTGGAGGGGGGTGAGAGCGGAACAAGGGTCCTCAGTTCCTTCTACACGATTTTGAAATTGAACACTTGAATAGAATTCTAGTTTGGCCCTAATACAGGGAATGTTCATGTACAGGCAGGCACCTTCACAATGGCACATGGTTTTCTGTTATATCACATGTGTTCAGAGATGTTTCTTGGGTTACTATTTTCCTTTACCCAGCTATATTGGGTATAGGAACATGCTTTTTTTTAAAAAAAATTGTTTGAACATGCCACCTTCTGTCTTTGTGCTCTCTTCCCCAAATATCATTATGTATTTATTGTTGTTATTGCAGATGAGCATGAAAAGATGCTCAAGTATTTCAATGCAGCTTCCTGCTGCATCTGAGGAACCATGGAGTGGGGTCTATGCAACATTTGCAGGAGAAGAAGAAGAAGAAAACAGGATACATTTGAACCATCTCTCTCTCCTACCCAACTACAGTCTGAGACATGTCAGGACAATACAGGAGCTTTTCCTGAAGTTTCCTCTTTTCAAATTGGAGGATTAATGGGGATCAATAAGAGTTTTTATGAGGGCACATTCAAACCATCCAATTCTTGACTGGTATTAGGTGGGAAAGAGAAGCTCCATCTGTAACTTTTCTTGCTTTGAACTTTGTGCTACATTTAAATGCCACAAAACCACCAAGGAGATCCATTCCAAAGTTTAAGAACCACTTGTACAGGGGAACATAACAAGAAAATGGGCCTCTGAGATCTAAATTAAGCATCTCGCCGATTAGGGATCAAAAATTCCATTCTAACAATGTGGGCTTATGGGCTCTTTGTACTGAACGGAGAGAGAGTTAAAACCAGGCTTGCCACCACACACAAATAACAGAAAGCAACAGCAGCTTGCTGGCTTCCTTTTTCATATCTGGATGAAAACATATGGTGCAAAGGCATCAAAAATGTTATTATTTATGTATGTATTAATACCTTCCATGTCTACAGAAATTCTGCACTAACTTGCTATTTCTGGTTATAGATCAACAGCATTGTCAGGATTTTTTTTTTAAAAAAAAAATATTATAAAACAAAACAAATCAGGATGATGACCCTCTTTATACACATTATTATGACCCTCTCTATATACCCTCTATATACCTGGTGGCCCCAAATATTCTCACAAGAACTAGCACAACTGCAAGACAGCATGCAGAGCTTTATGAGCTCCTTATCTCAGACCTTTTCATGTCAACAAGTTGTGCTAATTGTAATCTTGTTGCTGCCAGAAACAACAACAAAACCCTTTTTGTGGTACAACTCTGGTTAAGCTGAAATGATAGCAGTCGATTGAGCTTGCAATCAGGATCCTCAGAAGAAGCACCAGAGGAGTTCTTTCAGGGGAGGAGACTGGAGGGGGGAGGATCTTGGACTTACCTGCTTCTGCGATCCTCTTCCAGTGTCTAGATGGCTGAACGACATCCCAGAAGGGAAGAGGAACGTTGCAGCTGGCATTTTTGTGTCTGTGAAGAGGAGCTTTGCAGCCCCGATCCATGGGAAATGGTAAAAAAAAACAACTGAGCCCAACCCCCTGCCATCCCAAGGATGCTGAAATTGCTCACCCATGGGCACGGAGCCTCCCCACACAGTTCCATGCATGGCCCTGCTACTTGCGGGAAAGAAGGAATGACCCAGGAGCGGTGGCCACACCACCTACACTCCTCGGGATGGTCCCGGGACTGTGGAGATATCCCGGGGAAAGTCCCTGGCCATCCCAGGTCACTCCTGGGATCCCCTATGTATCATATAGATGCACAGGGACAACCTAGAGATGACCCCAGGATATCAGGCAGGTGTAGACATGGCCTGTCAGGCATCATTAGATAGCAGTCTAATGAGTGGCATTGATTTACCAAGGGGGGAGAGCAGAACATCCTGGCTGAATTTGGAACATCCTGCAAACTATGGTTTGAAAGATTGGGAGCCTCCCCTCAACTTCACTATTCTGTTTCGTATGTTTTAAATTTTATCTAGTTCAGCAAAAACAAACAAACAAATAAAAGAAAATGACAATTCAGCCATTTTAAAGAAAATAAATGTTCTTGGACTGTTACACACCAGGATGAGTGCCAGGAGCAGGAAGCCATTAAGTTATTGTGCTGCTTTTTTATTTGAAGAAGAGGACGATGATGATCCAATTCACCCTCAATCATTTCCACATTCTACAAACAAAAGATAACATGAGGGAAGCATAAAGAAAACAATTCAGGGGATTCACAGATTTGGAGTGCTCCCCTCATCTTTGAGGGCAGGCTATGTTTCTGTGGGTGTATGTGTCTTTCCTACATGTGGTTCACATGAAGCCAAGGCACTTCAAACCACCACCTGCCCCTCCCCTTTTCTCCGCTTGGTGTTTCCCTTCCTCCATTCTTCTTACTACGCAATACTCCGGTCTTCCTTCACAGTGGGGAAAGGTTATATCATGACCCTGCCAAGATAGGGGGCATTATAATTACTAATGAAAGAGTCTCTCTTTTGTTCTGAAAACTTGTCTTTAAAATTCTACTATTCCAGTCATTCATTCTCCAATTACTTATTAATCTTACTGTGGTTAATATCTCACAGACCAGAATCTGTTTCAGCCTTCAAAGATGAATTTAAGCCTCTCTAATATAATTCAGGAGTTCAAACTTGATTTCAGGTATCCCTCAGTCTTTGGCCTTCATGTCCATGTCCTGCATTTAAATGGGCAATGCCACACACAAGTAACTAGTATTTTATTGTAAAATTAGGTATTTAAAAGTCCATGGAAGGATCGAGGAAGGATCAATGGTATGCAAACTATGCAGGTATAGTCTATGAATGCTTTTATAACTTTATATTGAATTTTATTCTTCTAAATTGTAAGCCGCCTTGGGAAAATCACATTTGTGGATGACGGCTAAGGAATATATAAAATAAATCGCTAAAGGTATATGAATTGGCACTGACTGCTGTTCCACAGCATTGTTACAAGGTGTTATAATACAAAGAAAATATAAAGGCATATGTTCAGTGGAATACTATTTGGTCTTAAATGCATATATATATATATATATATATGTATAGACATCCATGTAAAGTAGTTCTGTCCAGGCTCTTTTTAAGAATCAGTGCAAAGCTATTGTTCCCACTGCATTAGTTTTGATATTACTGATGGAAATCTAAGTACATGAATACTATTTCCCCCTTCCAGCAATTGCCATCTGTGTCTGAATTGTATTTCTCCTTGATAAGGATAGTGGATAATGAGGATCATGGTAAAATGATGATTTAATTGCCTTTTTTTCATTACAGTATTTTCTTAGACTTACTGGCAACAGCAGCTGGCAACAGCTGTACCCAACTCCTCATGTATCAAACAATGCAGAGTAGTTGTAAAAGAAAGAGAAATAAGAGCTACAAGCAAATTGAATGGATTGCACTTTTTTTAAAAAAATAATCCTAAGAAAAATGTGTTTTGTTATACTCAAGACTTAGGGTACATAATTGTGGCAACCATGTGAATTTTCAGCTCAATTCTATGCATGTATACTCAGAAGCAAATCCCATTGAGTTCAGTGAGGATTACAGATAAGTGACTATAGGATTGCAGCCTAAAAGTGACAACATACTGTAAAAGCATACTGAAAGTGTTAAGTATCTTAGATACAGCATTGTTATATAATATTAAGACCAAAACAGCTTGATATAGAACTTATTTGCTATTCTGCAACCAAATGTAGGTAAAATCTATGTCCATTTCTAAAGAATAGGTGTGTGTGTGAATGAGAGAAAATGCTGGGCTACCAGGAGGAGGGCCTTCTCTGTTTTGACACCCCAGCTGTGGAATGAGCTCCCTAGAGAGGATTGCCTGGCACCTACATTATACTCTTTTAGACACCAGGTGAAGAACTTTTTATTTTCTCAGTATTTTAACAGTTTATTAGTCTAATTTTTAACTTTGCTGTTTTAAATTTGTATTTTATCCTGCTTGTGATCGTATATTGGATTTTTATGCTACATTTATATACTGTTGTTGTTTTATATTTGAATAATTGTTATGGTTTTAATTTCTGTAAACCGACCAGAGAGCTACGGCTATTGGGCGTAATAAACATGCAATAAATAAATGAATAAATAAATAAATAATAAAAGACAGGTATGAGATACCTGTGGCACTACAAATACTGGGCTACAACTCCCATTATCCCTGAGAATTGACCATGCTGACTGGAGCTGCTGGGAGTTGGAGTCTAACAACATTTTTAGTTTTTCAGTTTCTGCCCTAAATGTGGTATTGCATTTTAAATCTTCGCATTGTTGCTAGCTTCTGTTTGGCTGTTGTTGTTGTTATTATTATTATTATTAATAATAATAATAATAATAATAATAATTAATTATTTATGCTGTAGGTTTAAACTTTTCTATTGTATTTTGTTGTCTTGTGTGTTATGGTTTTAATTGTTGTGAATAGAGAGCTTTGGCTATTGTGTAGTATAAAATGTATTAAGTAAATTAAATAAATATTATCACGAGGGTCAGAGTGTCTCCACCCATAGGCTAAACAAATTTAACCCAAATGAGAGAGAGACTCAATTATGTGTTCTGAACAGCAAGTTGAAGAGCAGAAGCCCAGGACAGGAAGCTCTTGACAAGTCATTGAAAAACAGTATGAATAACTGGAAGACAATAAATGATACTACTGTTATACTATTTTGTGTGGGTGGGTGTCTTCGAATAAAAATGTATTATTTCAAACTTTCTTGTAGATCTGTTTTACTTTAAATAATTATACTTCTTTGGGACCAATTTACTTTGAACTGTATCTAGAAGGTAATGAAAGACAGTTCAGTTTATGTTTGTAGCCATACATCTTTATACAGCAGATTTAAAGGCAGAATTAAAATCCATTAGAGACCACTACACAACTGATTTTACAGTGCTTTTCCATACTTCTAGACCAAACCATTTGAGATAATATGTTAAGTATGATCAGTAAGTTTTGTTCACCTTGTTCTCACAAGTTTCAAGTGAATCAGACCAATAGAAGTCCAGTTGTGTGCATTTTCTTTACTTAATGTCACTCTGAATAATGGTCATGTTGATCTAGACACCTGTTTGACTCAAAAACACGCACACATTATTTTTGTTGAAATTTCTTTGAGATCTTGCTATAAAATAACTGGATTCTCTTGTTCTTTAGTGCTGCCACCTTTCTTTATATAAGTCCTGGGTCAACTCACCTTTGCAATTATATGAGTGGACAATGATCACAGTCTATGACTACGGTGAACACACAAACAGCTGAGGTATAGATTGATCATGACAATCATTCACAGTTCAACACACCAGAATACTATTGTGATGTCAGTGCCTCATTATATGACTTATGCCACATTATGAGATGTAAATTATATGGTCAACGTTGCTTGTTATCTTAGACTTTTGTTATCTTAGACTGAAGTCTGGCTATGTGTTCAAATAACCAGAAAATATTTTCACCACAGTTTCACTGTCTTTCCCATGCCACATATTAATATGCGCCCACATTCTGTGAATCGACATTTCAACTTACAGTTTCATGTAATGAAAGTGTACTTAGGACATAATGTTAGTTTGTTCCTGTAAAATTACAGTTTAAAGTTGTCTACTGACTGTATTAAAGCAAAAGTATAAAAATAGCCAGGCCTGTTTACTTAACCTTGCCATTGTTAAAACTGGAATTCATTTTGAAACATTGATCAGGAAATACAATATTGCTGCTATGATGTGTCTCCATTTTCTGAACTTTATAAAGCTTAGCAGAGAATAGAAATGAACCCAGTTTGTTTATGAGATTTTCCTATCACCTTCTCTTGTACTGAACAAAACAACAAGCACTCACAGCTTTCTTTTAATGCCACTCTGAGCCACAAGTGTCATCCAAGTATCACATGATGAGTCACTTAATTGTAATACTGAACAAGGACAATCACTAAAATGGAGAAATGTTACCACTAAACAACTTGCTCTCTGCAAGGTCTTTTTCAGCATTACTTTTTAGTAAACAAACACTAGACAAAATCCCCAAGGCAACTAAAACAACACCATGTTTAAGCAAACAAAATGCATATGATAAAGAGACCTAGGAATATAATATACGACCAGCAAAGATTTCTCATAACACCGATACGGAACAGAAATCATCCTCTGCATTAAAAGAGATGTAAAGTATCTTAAGGTTCCAGTTATGTTATTCTTCAGATAAAAATAGTATAAAATTAGCCATTAGAGGCCACAGATTCAACACTTTACCATATAACTAGATCATTGGCATATCTTTAGAAAACAGAAACTAGAAACTTGTTGGTAGAAATGCCTCCTCTCCTCGCCCGGCGAAGCCTGGGCGGGGGGGCTAATTCTGGATGGCGGCGGGCAAGAGTTGAGCATGGCTGCAGCGTATTAGTTGCAGGGTTTGGTGCCACAAGGAGAGGGAGGAGGCAGCCACTACATAAATAGGTGGCGTGGCTGCCCTCCTCCCTCTTTTGATCATCTTGCTTCCAATTTATTGGGCTGCGGATGAGCGTGAATGGGCGGAGGAGGCAGCAGGGCCTGGTCGGCCCAAGGTTTGGGGATGGAAGACAATCTACCCAGGCAAAGTTCTGACTCGGTAGGAAGGAACCAGGGCGACTGCATTTTGGAAGGTGACTGCTTTGGAGGGGAGTGCATAGGAACTGTTTTCCATCATAGATAGTTTGGCTTTGGGACAATTGCTTGTGTGAAGGTTGGTGTGCTTAGGTTAACCGCAGTGAATACAGACTCAACATGCCTCCTAAGAAGGGTGTTGGGGAAAAGAAGGGCAAGGGGAAAGCCCCCCGCCCAGCAGTTAAACACACAAGGGAAAAACCTGATTCTTCCTTGGTGGAGGAGCTGGATCCTCAGATCGCGGATCTTCTGTCTAGGGTGCAATCAATGGAAAATAGCAAAGGCATGGCAAAAACACAAGCCCCAAGGGGCGGGCATTTGCAAACAAGGAGATTTACTGGCTTCTTCGTCAAGCAGGATGGACTCTATGAAGGTTGCATCCAATCGCTCATCAGAGCAAAGGGAACTCCAGTTGCGGGACCAGGAAATTCGTGAAGCAACATCTACTCCAATCACATCTCAGCTTGGTGGTAGATCTGACACGTCAGCAGCAGGGGCACCTGATCAGTCCAGGATGAAGGTTCAGCCCAGGCCTTGCTGCAGACTGCGGGTGCCATTCCTCAGCCTTGGGGTTGGTGCCCCTGGTTTGCAGGGACAAGCTGGCCATATACGGGTATGGGGTCAATACACACACTCCTTCAGGTAGAGATGGGGGGTGTTGGAAGCAAACCCAACAGTAGTACCACAGTGGATACCGGGTTGGGGCAGGAGACATCGAATGCAGACTCTAGATTACAGTCTGTTTCACCCATTACCCAGAAGAGTGAGGTTACGGTTGGACTGGCCGACCTTGGCGCCGTGGGGGGCAGCATAGCGGACTTGCAGGATTATAGTTCAGGCAGAACTGCTCAATTAAGGCCGTCAACTGAAACTGCCTGTGAGGATGTTTGGCAGGTCCCTGCTGGTTTGGTGGCCACCGGGATAATCATTCAGCATCAAAGTGTTAAGGATAACTTGGAAGGGGTAGAGCGTGAAGCAATCCCTTCTGGGAGCACAGCCCCGCCCCTAGGATATCACCTGCTCCCGGTAACAAGGGAGAAGATTTGGAAGGGAGAATACATTGATGTTTTTTCATTGCTCTTCAGGGAGCTGGAGAGCAATGATAAGGAGAAAAATATTGATAGAGAAGCTAAGAAGTTAAAGAGACAACGAGCGGCGCATACCTGGGCCAATTGGTTACCCAGGTTCCTAATATACATGGGGGTTATTCAGGAACGATTCCCCAACAAGGGGCGTATTCTGACAAAATATCTCGATGTAATTTATTGGGCATATTCAGAATATGAGGGTAGCGGCTGGTTGGTGTATGATGAATCATTTTGTAGATGTGCAGCATATGGCCATGCCCTTAAGTGGGATGCCAAGGACCAGGATTTGTGGCTTCAGTACATGACTCCTGCAAGGCCAGGATTTGGCGAGAGGGCCGACAGTGACCATATTTTGGCCAAACAACAGCCCGTGCCCACCTCGAGGGGAAGCACGGGGCAGGCGGTTCAACACTGTCAGCCTTGCTGGGAGTTTAGCTCCAAGGGGATATGTAGCTACTCCCCCTGCCACTATAGGCACGAATGCCCAATATGTGCCGGGCATCACCCGGCCTCCAGCTGTCCGAGAAAAGGTAGTGGGCACGACAACAACAGAGATGAGCATGGGGTTAGGAGACCGGGCGGTCAGCAGCCTACTCCCAAAGGGCTCCAGCCCAATCAAAATTGAGCCCCTTATACGACTGTTAGCTCTATATCCAAGGCACCAGGATGCCATTTTATTACAGGAAGGTTTTACACAGGATTTCCGCATTCCTTTTCAAGGTCAGAGAGTGGCATCTGTCTCCAGGAACCAGAGGTCCATCTTTGAGATGGAACAACTGTTTCAGGAAAAGATTGGGAAGGATGTAGCAGCAGAAAGGGTGTTGGGCCCCCAATACCAAATGTAAGGGTGTCCCCATTGGGTATAGTGCCCAAGAAAACCCCGGGGGAATATAGATTGATTCACAATCTGTCTTCTCCCAGGGGGGCATCTGTGAATGACATGATACCCAAACATTTGTGTTCGGTTAAATACGCTTTGTTCAATTCTGCAGTGGCAATGGTACGTAGCAATGGCCATGGAGCTCTGATGGGGAAATGTGACATTAAGGCAGCATTTCGCCTGTTGCTCATTAACCTAGAGGATTTCAACCTGCTGGGTTTTTGTTTTCAAGGCCAATACTACATAGATAGAGCTTTACCAATGGGCTGTTCCATCTCATGCTCTTTGTTTGAGAGGTTCACTTCATTTTTGGAATGGGCTTTCAAGGCTAGAACAAGGGGACAGGATGTGGTTCATTATTATCTTTAAAGCCCTACATGGTTTGGGTCCAGGTTACCTATGGGATCGCCTTCTCCCATACAATCCGCCCCGCATGCTCAGGTCCTCTGGGAAGAATTTACTACAGTCAACAAGAAATAGACTGACAACCGTTACCCAGAGGACCTTCTCTTCTGCCGCTCTCAGATTGTGGAATGACCTGCTGGGAGAGATCCATCAACTCACCAGTCTTCAGGAATATAAAAGATCTATAAAGACTGATCTCTTCTGGCAGGCCTACCCAGCTGAATTTTAAAGTGTTTTATTGGAGTTTTATTGGTATTTTAATGATGTATTGGTTGTATGTGTTTTAATCAGTATTGTATTTTGTGTTTGATGCTGTTCCCCGCCTCGATCTGTTGGGAGAGGCGGGTAATAAATAAATAAATAAATATATTATTATTATTATTATTATTATTATTATTAATCTTGATGACTTCCTGTTCTCGGGTAGGGGGAGGACCAATCAGTGTGTCTTCCTCATGAGTGAATTCTAGGCATTAGCAGATGAGTTGGGTGTGCTTTAGCACAGGAGAAGATGGAAGGCCCCCTTACCTCTTTAAAATTTTTGGGAATCGAAATCGATTCCTTGCAACAATGCTGTCGCTTGCCACAGGACAAGTTGGAAGTGTTGTGAGTTAAGCTAGGGGCAATTGCTCAGGAAAAAAAGTGACTTTGAGGCAGTTACAAGAAGTTGTTGGTCATTTGAATTTTGCATGCAAGGTCATTGTGCCCGGGAGAGACTTTTTATGTCAGTTTTGCAATGCCATGTCAGGATTCCGGCATCTGCATCACAGAGTGTGGGTGACTAAACCAATGCAGGCAGATATTCATATATGGCTGGATTTCTTGCAGGATTTCAATGGCATCTCCTTCTGGAGATGTGAGTTGCTTTTAGAAGCTAGGTTGCAAATCCACTTGGACGCATCTGGTTCTTGGGGTTTTGGGGTGATTTGGCAGAACCGTTGGTTTGCTGAACAATGGTCTGCAGAGTGGAAAGAGTCGGGCACATGTAGGGACCTCACCTTTCCTGAATTTTTTCCAATAAGTGTGGCCGTACATATTTGAGCGCCAGAATTTAAAAACACTACTGTGCAATTCTGGTGTGACAATCAGGCTACAGTACAGGTGATTAATACGCTATCTTCACACAACCCGAGAGTAATGCAGTTAGTGCGTGTTTTTACATTGCACTGCTTACGACATAATATATTGTTCAGAGCCAGACATATACCTGGACTAAACAATGACATTGCTGATGCCTTATCGTGTCACCAGGTGAGGCGGTTTCAGGAACTGGCTCCCTGGGCATGGCAGACACCGGAAGAGATGCCAGCAGCTCTCTGAAACATTGGAAAGATGAGGTAGAGTGGGCAATGTGGCAGTCCATGGCTCCTAGCACCAGGACCGTGTATCACAAGGCAGGTAGGGAATTTTCTGAATTCCGTACAGCAGCTAAGCTTCAGTTGTCATGGCCAATACTGGTGGAGCACATCCTGCAATATTGCATATACGCCCGCAAGAAGGGCCTAACAGCACGCACCATAAGTGGGAAATTGGCGGCTTTGGCTTTTTGGTCAAAACTGCAAGGGGTGGGGGATTCCATGAACGATTTTAGGGCCAGGTGTATGCTGCGCGGCTCGAGCAGTTCTTCCCCAAAATTGGTGGATAGCAGATTGCTGCTCTCAGTGGATATCCTGCTGGGTTTGAGGGAGTTATGGATCTCCTGTGTCAAAACTAAGTATGCAGCTATTTTGTTTCGTGCAGCAGCTTTAACGGCATTTTTTGGCGCTTTCCGAATATCTGAGCTAGTGGTGTCATCCAAGAATGATCGGTCCGGTAGGGCACTTCAATTGGCTGATATACACATAGGAAGGAGTGCATATCATGCTTAGGCGCTCAAAAACGGATCAGCTCAGAAGGGACTTAGAGATAAAATTGTATGCAGCCCTGCTACAGTGCTCCAGCAGTTCATAGCTGGGTGAGGCAATTCCCCTGGGGCCTTGTTTTGCCACCAGGACACCTGACAAATACCAGTTCTGGTCTGTTACCAAACAGGCTCTGATGGCCTTGGGCTTAGCACATGCTCAGTTTGGCACCCATTCCTTTTGAATAGGTGCAGCGTCTAGGGCAGCGGCTGCGGGTTTTGCCCCGGCTCAGATTCAGTAGGTCGGTGGCGTTCAGGGGCCTTCAGGGCCTATGTTAGACAGTTGCCTAAATAAGGTTTTAGGACATGGCGTAACATACCCGTGTTTAATTACAGATCGTTGGATGGAGTACACCCCGATAAGTGTGATCAACTGCGGCCATAGTATGGTCTTTTGGGCCAGCAGACGGGTGGCTGGGTCAAGCCTTGGAACACAGCTCGGACTGCACCAGCATGCTTCCATCCAATGGCTGGGCAGATGCGGTATGCGGTGGGAGAGCTTGATCTCCCTGTTATTCCATCAGCAGGCGGTGTCGGTAATCCCGCAAGTATTGCTCATCCATCTGGGGAGCAATGATATTGGGCTGATGAAAGGCAATGCCCTGGTGTTGCGAGCAAGAGCGGATTTTCAGAGAATTCGCATGGCTTGGCCTGGTGTTAGGATAATTTGGTCCTGTATGCTCCTTCGGATCAAATGGAGGGAAGGGGGAAATCCCCTGGCCTTGGAACGGTCACGGCGGAGAGTGAACACTGAAATCTACAATGACCTGATTAAGCATGGGGATATTAGCATTAAATATCCCCTGATCTTGCATACTTGGAGGGTGCTGTTCAGGTGGGATGGCGTGCACCTGTCTGATGCAGGGAACGATATTTTACTGAATGAGGGCTTGTCGGAGTTTATCTTAGATAGTGGGGTGGGAAGCGACTAAGCAAATGCTTGTCACCCCCTGTGGTGATTAGGTGTGGGCATCTAGAGTGGGGGAACATTGGTGAGCATTCTCAGACACCCTTGAGGGTGATGGGTAGTGCCGGAAGTCCCTGGCGGGGAGCCTTGTGGCACCTGTTGGCGGGCCAAGGCTTACCTTTGAGACCAACCCTACTCACCTACTCAGAGCCATGCAGCACAAGCAGCGCAGACACTGGAATGCCTCCTTATCAGAATGAGGAGCCTGTGGAGTGGCGAGATGGCAGGTAATGCTTTATGGGCTAGAATGGCTTGCCCGATCCTAGATTGGCCTAGGAGAGGCCATAAAGTAGATGCCCGCTTAGGAACTACCCCTTTGCAGATCTTTGAATAAAATGTGGCCCAAGTTTAAACCCAAAACTGTTGTCTCATTATTTTGCCATCCAGTTCGCAAGGCAAGACAGTATTTTATAGAATATTAGGCAACAGAACTTTCTTGCAGCCACACATACAATAGTAGGCTACTGTGGCCATGCTACATGAGAAGTTTAACTGCTTTGCCATAGATCCATCAATAGAATCATCCTCAGCATCCAGTGTCATCCAGCTCTTAATAAAACCCAAGTGTTTCCTGAGTAAGGGGACTTGCGGGGGGGGGGGGCTAAATGGTGAAACTGGACCTACTGATACAGAGCCCCTAAATGAACAGATTGATATGACCCATTTCCTACCGTACTCCCTCCAGAACCCCAAAGGGAGGAATTGGGGATCTCTTATTGATAATGACTGTGTAAATTACTTTTATGCTTTTGGTAATGATAAAAGTAGCTTATCTCTTTGTTACCAAAAGGATTGCAAGAGGAAAGGAATTGAGGTCTGTGTGTAAGACTGTCTCCCTCTGCTTGATCTCATTAGACAAGATTTTCAACTTGCTAAAAATGGGCCCAGCAGTCCTGTTAATAACTACCAGCTGGCTTCTTTTATTTACAGCCTGATTAGGAGCAGGTGTATCGCTCTCTTGTCCCCCTTCCTCAGTGAGTTCTAATAAAAAGCTGCAGCTACCTTGCTTTCTTCAGAGATGGTAGGGTGACCATATGAAAAGGAGGACAAAGCTCCTGTATCTTTAACAGTTGCATAGAAATGAGAATTTCAGCAGGTGTCATTTGTATGCATGCAGCACTTGGGTCTGTTGGTAGTTGGATGGACTGGTATCTTGGACTTTGACTCCCCTCCTGGACCCCTTCTACAAGAATTCGGTTTGATGCCTGGTTCTCTGATTATGTGCATCTTCTTGGAAGCGCTTTAAGGTAAATGGATGTACACAGGAGGTAACTGAGCACACAACTGGTGGCCTTACCGGTTGTTTGAAATGCGCTTTAGAAGTAGTTAATGCAGAGAATCGCTTGTTCACATAGTCAAAATGCGTTTTAATGGCCGCAACAAAATAAAACTCGCTATTTAACGCGTATTCTATAATGCGCATAATCGGATAGATAACGCACCTCAACTCCTGATTTGTGCTTCGCTCTTGTAGAGGTAAAATTTTTAATAAGACTTGAAAGAGCTTTAAACCTCTTGTGTAGAGGCAGCCCTGGCTAAAGTGGTGAAGAATTGAGAGGTATCTCCCAGAGACTAGTGTAAGAGAGTAAATGCTGAAAGTAAGAAGGATATGTGGAGTAAAATATAGGTTTGTTTTCCTCTTGGTTGTTTGCTCTGTTTATCTTTTGTTTTGTATAATGTCTTGCTCTTGGATTAATGAAATTTAACTTTTTGTGTAATTTGGCTGGTAAGTGTTGGAGATTTGTGATTTACACCCAGAGGAGAAGGATTTTTCTCTCCATGTTGCCTAACAACTCTGGGGCATATACCAAAATTACTTGATCTAGGCTTTGAATGGAGAGCTGAAAGAAACAAACTTCTGTTATGAGGTCCTAGGATTTGTACGTTCTGATCTAGATTTTCTCTGATCTCAATCCCCCTCCCCATAAAGGATCCCTTCAGCATTGAAAGTAAGATTCCCTTCACCACCAAAAGGATTGTGAATTGATGGGCAGAGACTAGGAATTTATTCGGGAGGTGAATGGGTGAAGATGAACAGCAAATTACTTCCCCCCACCTTTCCTTCCATATCCACTTTCCCCCATGAATTATTCACAGATCCCTGCCTGTTTAAAGTCATCATGACATAGTCAGAATTGCTAAATCCCTTCATTATTAAGACAGTCATAATGGGTGTATTTATAATGAATGGACATATCAGCCTTTCTGAGAGCACATCTATGACCAAAGCTTTGGAAAAGCATATCATGGGAATGCATTTAACAAAATCATTTAAAACTACTTAAACACCCTTACATTTAAAGTCTAAAAGAAACAGTGTGAAGTTGGGGGAATTAAAGGACAAATGTAGGACAACAATTCCTTCACAAATTTTGCAACAAGCAAAGGATTGTTGTCCACAGATTGAAGAGTAAATATGCCAGACAGTTCATGCACATGAAGTGCACAGCAAGACTATTGAGGAGAGTCCTCAATAAAAACTTCATAGGTCCTGCCAGGAAAACAACAACAACATTCCAGTGACTGGATTTAACAGTAGACACTCAGCCCATACAAAATAGATCTTAGTGCAATATGTAAATCTTGCACTGCAGTGCATAAATCATTCATTTCAAATGCAATAAGGTAGCCACCCAACAATGCCTCCCTGTGGTTGGACTTCCTGCCTCAATCAATAATATGTGACAGTTCAAATTACATGGATCATCTGGATCACATGATTATCTCCCATGAGAGTGCTTTTCTTCAGGTGAATCTGCCCTCCATCCAATGTGCAGAGAGCTTCATGACTGATTGGAGATCTTAACCTTGGTTTTCCCAGTCCTAGTCCAATACTCTAAACATTAAGTCTTTCAGTGACAGAGCTATAGAATTTTATAATGATATAAAACACTAGTTTTATATACAATGATATACATTGTATATAAAACACTAGTTTTATATACAATGATATAAAACACTAGTTTCCTGCCTTTCAACGTATCATCTAGCCTACTCCTTACTCTTTGTGCTAATGGGGTCTCTGTGAATTCTACTCGTATCCTGCTCTGCTAGATTAAATATGAGAGAAATAACCTATCTCTTTTTTTTCTCTTCTGAAATTTAAAAGAGCCCTTTTTCCCTGACTAGGAATTCCATGAAAAGTGTCAAAGGTTCAGAGTTTTAATGCCATGCTGTACAGATTCATGGACCTGAAAATCTTCTAGAAATGTTTGATCTACAGCAAGAAGTACCATAGCTTAAATTTAAGTTTTCCAGAACACCTGGTTTATAATGAATGATTATGGCAGAGGCAGTAGAAAAGCACTCATTTTCCTCTCGCAGAACACATGCAAGAAGCAAGATGGATAGGTATATAGACAAGATTATGCATAGCTTTTATGACAGAAAGGATGACACTCTCTCGTCTATGGACTCCCAATCAAATATAAGGGTACACTTACAGTGTGTGCAATGTATGTAAATAATAACAATGCAGGCAAAGCCAACTACACTGGATATTTCTGGCAAGCACCCAATTCCAGAACCTCAATGTTATTTTTCTGAAAGTATCCATCATCTGACAGGAAGAAACTGCCAAGAGTAATGAACAGGAAAAATAAGGAACTAGGCAGAGAATCAGAGAAAGAGAGATGAGTTGGGAAGAGGGCCGATGAAGCAAATGGAAAACAGAAAGAAAAAGGAGTTGAAACTATCTCAGGAAATACCATAACCCATAATCAGTGGCTTCCAGTTTCCCCCTCTACCATCACACTGAGAAAACGGCCATTAATGGCAATATTGAAATCGCTTGCTCAGAAGTAAGCCTCACTAGTTCAGCAAACCGCTCTGAAGAAATTGCTTTCTGGATTGCCACCTTAATTGATCCTGCAAAAAGGGTTAGGTAGAAAAAGACTTTTCTTGCTATATGTTTTGCTTTGAACAGGGAGCATTTCAAGTTGACGCCCAATCAATTGTTTGAGGAAAAGAAGGAAACAAATTGGTCTAGAGCTATCGTCTCACCTTTTTTGTATCTAGAAATTAACACATGGGTTCCAGTACAGCAAACGTGTGGTGAATATCAGGTGTATATAAGTCCCCATCCCTGAAATTCAAACATGGAAGCATCCAAGTTCTGAAATACAATAACGTCCTGCAACTCTTCAAGAGAAAGGACATTTTCTGTTATTGTCACGTTCTATAAACATTAAAGCTCTTTTCATTTTATTTTCAACACAGATATATAAAATCTCTCTCATGTTTAGCCTTGTTGTACATGACATACCACATATATTAATTAGGCCTGGGTGAGAAAATTACTTGGTTCTCATCTCAATGCAAACTTGTCAAATTCACATTTGCTGAACCTAAACATGAACTGGAACACAATTAGACAACAAAATATATACTTTTCCAAAGTTTGCAATGAAGTTAGCAAAATAAATAAATTAAATTAAATTTGAAAAAGTGCATACAAAAATGAATAAATTTGGAACATTGCATACAAAAAGTGTGTATATTTGGGAATATGTGCACAAAAATATGTATAAATTCTCATATGTACTAAAAAAAATCAGAACCTAAATTTATAAGTTAAGAATTAGAGCCTGAACAATATTAATGCAGTCATATCTTGGTACTACATTCAGATATTCATCTTGTCCTTTGAATCAAACTTTTCGATCTAAAAAAAATGAAAAGAAAAAACCTAAAGTCGGATTTGGGACTGTTAAATACAAGTATTTGGGTGTTATATCATGCCTTCTATAAGATTTTGCTTTTAATTTTAAATTATTCATGTGGGCATTTTTTTTAACCTTTGATATCAATAGTGCATTGCAAGCTCAAAAATGTAGGGCTTTTGACAGCAGATTCAGATTCATGTTTTGTTTTGAGAGGTGTAAACTAGTCAAATCCTGGTCAAAAATGAATTTTAATGAATTTTTCATACATTTCTAAATGCATCTTTTGGAAAGCTGTTTGTTGTGTTAGGTCAGGGAAAGGGTCTAGTATGTTGTGGTTTACCTAACAATAGCATATGATGTTTGTAGTTTTTACTTTAAAATGTAGCTTTTCAGCACATTTTATCCTATTGGAGCTCATAAGGACAGTTTCATAGGTGCTCAGTTTGTGTTGGCCAAGAGGAAAGAGATATAGAATGGGAGTGAGTGTGGCTTGTTACCAGGGAGATGGGGAAGAATGTGTAGAGTATAGTTCCAAACTACGTACACTACTGAAGAGAAAAGATTTTAAAAGAAACCTAAAAAAAACCCTTGAAAACCCGACCCCTAGGAGAGAAGAAATTTATTGAAAATAAATGTCAAATATAAAATAAAACTATTCCTGTTCTTGAGAGAAGTCCAAATATGCACTGTGTGTCAGACAGAAGTAGTTTTATACATTATAGTAGGATTTCAAAATGCCACTATCTAGAAAATATTGTCATGATACCTCCAGAGTCAATGACTCTATTTGGACATCATGATAAGCCATCAAGGAGCTCCAAGGTGTGTATCTGCCATCATTTTTAATATATAATCCTTCAAGCCACAGCTGGTCGTGGCGAGTGATGGCGGTGGCTGGCAGTGATGGCAGCGACTGGCAGTGCCGGGAATGAGGGTGGCTGGTGGCGATAGTGACGGCCTGTAGCACTGGTGATGCAGCAGGCACCAGCGATGAGCAGCAGGTAAGTGGGGAAAGCCTGCAGAGGGAGGTGAGTCCGATGGACTCACTGCCGTCTTTCCCGGGAAAGCAAGAGGGATGCCCAGCGCCTCTCCAAATTGGCCTGAGGTGCTCGAAGCTTTGGTGCCGATGTATTTCAGCTGCAGGGTGCCTCAAGCTGACCCAGAACCATCTTGGAACAGAGGCGAGGCGGGCAAAATCAGCTTGTCTTGCCTTGGTTTCAGGGATTTGACCTGAGTCAGTGTACAGCACTACTCTTTTATCATCATTGTCGGCATCTTGGAGCCATGCCTCCCTGCCCATCTTCAACTCTAACTCCTCACTGCAGGTGAGTTGGCTTGCAGGCATAAGGCAACCATCCATCTGATCAGATCAGACCATCACCATTCTTGGCCATGCCACCCTAACCCAGTGCAGTGGGTCCCAGCTATCTTTGGCAAAATCAAATGAACCATCTTTGCCTAAGCCAAAATGGATCCAAACATTTCAGCCTGCCAGAGAAGGTGTTTTAATGTTTTCTCCATTTTGGTTGCTCTCAATTTCCCATAGTATTCATCTCCTCCATTTGACCTCACTCTCCAAATACTCTTCTGTAAAGAGCAGTTCACATGTGAGTAACCGTTCATGTAAAGGTGTCCATGTGAAGACTGTCCATCACTGACAACTGACACAAAGACTTCATTCATTCTATTTCCACTGAAATTTCCCTATCTTATTTCTAATTCTTTCATACCTTTGTCATCTACTAATTAGCCACTACTAATGATGTTTATATTCATATGCAAATGTGTCCAGATGAAAAAAGCAAGCTGAAACATTCCATCTGTTTATAGAAAATATCTGCTGTTAACACCACACATTGTTTATTTCAGTCATAGAAACTATGTAATTCAAGTAATGCATTGAACATTTTGTGCGCCCTCCCTTTCACCTTGTTAATATAGACTTAATGCATGGTATTTTGCATCATTATTAAGGGAATAAACAGAAATGTTGACAACACCCAGCTCTAGATAATATGCATACCAAGACTTTTCACGTCAGAGTTATGAATTAATAGGGCAACTGGATTTTGCAGATCTAGTCATTTGGTAGTGGCTCACTTTCTGCTACTCTTCGCAATCTGCAAACAGGGATGAAAGCATAGAGCACAAGCATAGAGCAAGCTGTATCTGCATTAAGCTAACCAAAGTGTTGTATTTATCAAAGGCTATCATTTGTTGTCTCGAGGAGGACCCTAATTCAAAACTCCATTGTGTTTTTGTTATGTAGGGTACAATCCTATTGATTATGCCCTTGATTGTTGTAATCCCCCAAATTTGGAGACTTACAATAATTATATGTAAGGTGGGAGGAGCAGCGGAGGCGATCCCTATCCCCCATCCCTGCATTTTTGCTGAATGGGCTTTTTGGTCTGCCTAATGGGGGCACTTCAGACAGGGACAAAAAGAGTCTAAAGAGGCCCCCAGATAGTTTGTATTCTGGCCTCTCGGGTCTCCTTCCCTCCTTGCTGATCAAAACACCCTCTTTTCCCCATCTCCAAGGTTGTTCTTCCAACCTCGGAGAGCAGCTGGCACAGTTCTTTCTACACCGCTGGTGACGGAGAGGAGGTGGATTTCTGACTCCCCCTTCCAAGGTCAGAGCAGTGTCTCCCAGTTCAGAGAAGAGACTCTGAATAATCCTATGGCCCCTCAGATACTGCTTAGGGACCATCAGATTGGTCCATCCATAGAGTACAAAAACCTTATGTTCAAAGAAATGTTCAAACTTTAAATCAAGTGTAGCCTTGATTTCAGATACAAACTTTATTGCTTTTAGCTAAAGATCACCACAATCCAAAAAAAGAAATGCAGCATCCTATATATATATTAACATATGATTATGCCATGTAGTCCTTGGCAGGATCTACACTACTGCTTTATAATAGTTTATAATGGTATTGATAACTGTTGGGGCCCAGGACTCACTGAATATACCAGTTTCAAACCGTTTTCAAAGTGTTATATCCTGCTTGGTGTAGGTCTGGCTCTTGTTATATATTACCTTAGATTTCTCAAACACCTACACACAAAACACCCCATATGAGTAAGGATTTTTTCTGCCAAGAAGTGGAAGGAAGCTCCTCCTGAAATTTCCTAGTGTATCATATTCGTTACTAGCAATGTGAAAATCATTCATCACTCCTGAGAGTAGCTGGTTTTTTTTATTTGCCCAAATGGAGGATGAAATAGTTTTTGTGCTCCTTCTTCCCAGTGCGATCAAGGCTGGCAGAAACCTCCTGTAACCATCACATAATCTGCTGACTCTTCATCCCACACTACATCTGTGACTAACTAGTCTGGAGTTGCAGACAATGTGATTTCACCATCTAGCTAGTCCCTTCCCGATTCTGCCCCATCTACCTTACAAAAAGGGAGGACCCATAGGTTGGTGTGACAGAGCATATGCTTTGCAGACAGAAGGTCCCTGCTTCAATTCCCATCTTCTATAGGCTAGGAAAGAATACTGCCTGAAACCCGCCAGCCAATGTCAACAGTACTGGGCTAGGTGGACCAGGGTTTGATTCAGTATAAGGCAGTTCCTATGGTTCTATACTATCTTGTCTGAAGAAAATATCTGGGGATCTCAAAAGTCTGCACAGTTTTGGGTGATCTTTTGGGTGCCTAAAAAGGGTATTACAACGATGGATTTTGGAATTATTATATATATACAGTAAAAATCAACAGATTGGTCTCATGTTGGGTATGTCAACACAGCTTTGATACTGTGATCAAGCCATAACCAAGTACCTAAGAACTTAAAAATGTACTGTGTTTAGCTGTCAACTCAGAGGACTTGTGGATTGATCACATACACTTAGAAATCAATAAATAACATTTCCATTGAGTTGAGGTCATTGCATATGCCACTTTATCTACACTGTAATAATTCTACTGAAGGAACACAACTTGATAACAAATGTTATCTCATGACAAAAATATTTCTTGCGTAGAGTCAAAAGCAACTGATTAAAGATTCTGAGAACATTTTTTTAAATGTCAATTCTAGAACTTTTACATTATTGTAATTAAAATATGTAGGATCTTAAATTTATGATAGCTAATTCAATGTGACATAACTCACATAATAAAATGTCTGTGATAAATGTGTTAATTAAACTGGCACAAATGTTTACATGATTAGCTTTATCAGTGGTATGGAAAATGTAGAGGTATTTTTATATATAATAGAATAACCTTTACAGGGTAGATAGTGGTGCTTTGCAGCAATAGAGAAGCTCCTGAATTAGCTCAGCATAGGAACAGTTCACAGATGGCTCCTTATCAGGAAACTATGTGGTTTTGGGAATTTTTTACTTAAATGTGCATTTTTAAAACACAGTTCCTATGATGATGAACTACCTGTGTCCTGAAACACACTGGGATTTTTGGAGTTAACTTTTTTGTTTTAACAACTTGGGACTGTTTTAACAACTTGAGAGAACTCTTCTCTTCCCCTTTCTTTCTTTCTTTTTTTGAGCAACCAGTCTGCATGTAAGGCCATTATCACATGCACGGTTTTAAGGACACTCACCACAACTTTGATCCACTTCTTCAGCGTGGGACTGGCATGACGTCGTCCCCTTCGCACTCATGCCCTGAGTGCTCCATTTTTAGTTTCTGTTTCAATTTAACCATGAACAGGCAAAGTCCGTTTCAGGCAAGTTCAACAGGCTGAGCTGAGATATCGGAGCAAAACCGACCACATCTGATACAAAATGCTAGATTCACATAGGAAATGGATGGGGAACCAGCAGAAGCAATCCAGGGGAGGGAGAAATGGTACGTGCTTGATTTGACTTAAGAGGAGATCTGAGGGAGCAATTTAAGTACTGCATCCTGAAAGCTATGGGGAACTTTTGAATGGGAATCCAAACCATGCTCAGTCTTGCCTCTGACCTGAAAGGCTGCTGTATGCTATACTTTTCTTCAGCACAGCCCTCCAATCTGCAAAATAGGTATAGCAGTGAACTAAACTGCAGGCTTGCAGGTTGGGCTGTCTCAGTCCAACCTGCAGTGTGGGAATAAAAGCAATGTATGAGGATGCAGGGCTATTGTACTATCTGAGCTTCTGCTCCAATCTGCAATAGGGGTCTAACACTGCTGCAGGTTTGTTGTAAACCATTCAGAGCCATGCACTAAAAAAGTAAATGACCTGCAGTATTGAATGTGAAAAATACTGCTGGGTTGTCATAAGCCATTCTTTCTAGAGGTGTGCACGGACCCACCGGATCGGATCGGGACCCGGATTGGGACCTCCAATTTTGTCACGGATCGGTTTGGACAAAATCGGAGGCCCCCTGGACCGGATCGAGTACGATCCCGATCCAAAAATTGGAAATTTTTGGATCGGCCGCCATTTTTTTCCCCATAGACTTGCATTGCAATGCAGGTCTATGAGGAAAAAATGGCGGCGGGTGGGTGAGGGGGGGCCTAACTCCCTCCCCCCCCAGGGCCGTCCGCTGTGGACGGCCCCGGCAGGTAAGCCCCCTTCCCCACGCTCCCTCCCCCCCCGGGGCCGTCCGCTTCCATCCGCAGGCGCCCGCGGGCGCCCGCGGATAGAAGCGGACAGCTCTGGGGGGGGTAAGCCCCCTTCCCCGCCACTGCTTCCCTTCCCGGCCCGTCCGCTCCCGTCCGGCGCCGGCGGCTACTACCAGCGGGCTCTGCGGCCTGCTCTAGAGTAGCGCGCCGGGTGATGACATCACCCGGTGCGCCACCCTGGAGCAGGCCGTGGAGCCCGCTGGTAGTAGCCGCTGGCGCCGGATGGGAGCGGACGGGCCGGGAAGGTAAGGACCCCCCTCCTCCCCTCCGCGCGCCCCCTGCTTACCTTCCCAGCCTGTCTGCTCCCGTCCAGCACCGGCGGCTACTACCAGCGGGCTCCGCGGCCTGCTCTAGAGTAGCGCGCCGGGTGATGACATCACCCGGCGCACCACCCTGGAGTAGGCCGCGAAGCCCGCTGGTAGCAGCCGCCGGCGCCGGACAGGAGCGGCCGGGCCGGGAAGGTAAGGGCCCCCCTCCTCCCCTCCATGCGCCCCCTCCTCCCCTCCGTGCGCCCCCTGCTTACCTTCCCGGCCCATCCGCTCCCGTCCGGCGCCGGCGGCTACTACCAGTGGGCTCCGCGGCCTGCTCTAGAGTAGCGCGCCGGGTGATGACATCACCCGGCGCGCCACCCTGGAGTAGGCCGCGGAGCCCGCTGGTAGTAGCCGCCGGCGCCGGACAGGAGCGGACGGGCCGGGAAGGTAAGGGCCCCCCTCCTCCCCTCCGTGCGCCCCCTCCTCCCCTCCGCACGCCCCCTGCTTACCTTCCCGGCCCGTCCGCTCCCGGCCGGCGCCGGCGGCTACTACCAGCGGGCTCCGCGGCCTGCTCTAGAGTAGCGCACCAGGTGATGACATCACCCAGCGCGCCACCCTGGAGCAGGCCGCAGAGCCCGCTGGTAGTAGCCGCCGGCGCCGGACGGGAGCGGACGGGCTGGGAAGGTAAGGGCCCCCCTCCTCCTGCCCCCTCCTCCCCCCCCGCTGTCCACTTTCATCGGCGGGCGCCTGCTGGCGCCCGCCAATGGAAGCGGCGGTGGGCGCCAGTGGGCGCCCGCCGATCCGCCGATCCGCCGAACCAGTTCGGAGCCTTTTCGGACTGGTTCGGATTGGATCGGCCGATCCAGCTGTCGGATCGGAAATCGGATAATTTATCCGATTTCCCACTGGACTGGACTCGGATCGTGGATCGGGTCCGATCCAGTGCACATCCCTAATTCTTTCCCAGGCACAGCCCCTTTCAACCACTAATATGGAGAATGAATTGCATTTATTTATTTATTATTGTTGCATTTATATCTTGCTTTTGTTTCGTCCGAGGAACCCAAGGTGGCGTACAAAATCCTCCTCTCCATTTTATCCTCACAACAACAACCCTGTGAGGTAGGCTGGGCTGAGAGTCTGTGACTGGCCCAAAGTCCTCCAGTGAGCTTCCATGGCTGAGTGTGGACTTGAACCGGAATCTCCCAACTCTTAGTCCAATACTTTAGCCACTACACCACAATGGCTCTCATTTGTTTTGGAATTTTTTATACTTTTTGGGGGGGTATTGTGTCAGACTAAATAAGAAATGAGTTAGAAAGAATAGGAACTTTGCTCTCTGGTGCTATCTTCTGAGGGTTTTGTTGGGTAGATGTGTTGGCCACACTGGGATGCAATCTCAGCTACATTAAAATGTTGGATTTCTCATTTTTTGTCCCTGAAGCAGCTTCTCAATGGAAATGAGAGATTGACCTACCCAGACAATAAGTTAACTTTCTCTATAGCTTTTTATCTCTATGTATCTCTTTCTCCACATACCATTCTGTTTCCTCACCCATCCAGTTATCAGCTGTTTTCCTTGCAACATTTGTCCCATTGACTACTTAGGGAATTGTAGGTTTTGGGGATTCTATTAGGTTTTGGAGTTCCCCATAGCTACTTGTGTGTAGCTCAGGGTTCTCCTAAGGTACCTCTCTCTTGTGCATGGGTGTTGCCAAATTGGCTATATAATGAAATGTGTGCTGCACCGAAGTTTGGTAATAATATAAGATGATGAAAACTTTCCACATGTTACAGCATACTTTTCTTGCCAACACCAAATATAATTCACAACAGTTGGAGCTAGATGAACCAGCACCAGAGCTTCCATATTAGAAATGGAAAATATATGTATCTGGACAGAAAGGACACTACATAGTGCTTCACTGGCCCTTGGTTTATTATTATTTATTGTTTTAGCTAAAGAATAATAAGGAGACGATTATTTGCTTCTACTCATTATTCAATATTTTAAATCTTAGGAGAAAACATCTGCCTGTATAAGCTATTCAGTTCTCTTCCAACCTCTGAACCATCAAGACACTTGGCCAGTTCCACCTTCTGATTTACTTCAGCGTATTTTTCTACATCACATGAATTTGTACCAAAATTAGAGAAATAGCTTTAGAATAGCAATGCTTGAAATACTGTTGTTTTTGAGCTCAATGGGATTTATTCCCAGGTACATAGGTATAGGATTGCAGCCTTAATGTATTGACTGATAAACAATGTTTTGAAGATCTACCAAATCCGAGTGCCTACACCCCCATTCTTTCATGCACATTACACAAAAGAAGGGAATGGAAAGAAGTTAACCAAGAAGGTTTTTTTTGATTACACATGAGTGTGTCTTCATATAATGTTTTTATTCAGAGATGCTGTGGTCTAATTTTCATGAACAGTCTTCTCAAAGATTTCACCCTCACCCTGAATGTAGCTATGACAACTACGTCAAGGTCCAATGATTCCAATTAGAGAGGTTTTCTCATGAAGGTAAAACATACTGCACTTCCTGACAATTCTGTATTAGGTCACAATTATTGTTAACGGGTTTATCTCAAAAGGGGACAGTTGTAGCTACAATCTTATTCAGTTACTCAAAATTATGACAAAAAGCAATGGCTGGCACTATCTGCCATTGCCATAAAGGCTTTACAATGAAAAACCATAACTTTCATACACTTTATTATTTCTTTCCCACCTCTTATTGTTAGTTTAAAAAAGAACTAAAGCAGAAATTGGGAGAACTTTCAGAAAGGGATAATGAACAGTAAAGTTCCCTATGGTATTTTAAATGTTATAGTTAACTTTTTGTTCATATTGAATTTGGTATTGTGATGCATGGTGAAGTATAGTGACTAAGAATGTGGATGTAAGGACTCAGGTCCAAATCTTGTCTCATCCATGAACTCGCTAGTTTGCCTTGGGTAACCACTTTCTTAGCTCATCCACCAATCCAAAA
This sequence comes from Anniella stebbinsi, assembly GCA_029215795.1. Classification (NCBI taxonomy): domain Eukaryota; kingdom Metazoa; phylum Chordata; class Lepidosauria; order Squamata; family Anniellidae; genus Anniella; species Anniella stebbinsi. Next base: position 71,101,865 of record JARDYH010000005.1, on the reverse strand, counting down.
TCTGAAATAATACTAGGATTCTTTACATGGCTGTTGCAAGGATCCAAAAAGCTATCAGAGTGAGCCCAACATATAGTGGAATTTCAAGTGAACATTTTTTATCATGACAATGACTGCCTTCATCAATATCCAATATTCATCCAAGGTCTCTAACTGATGGAACCAGTATAGGATTTTGTTTGTGCACTAATAATCAATTCAATTCTTCCTGGAAGAAAAGCTGTAGGGACCAGCTATTTGCATAGTATTTCTTTCCTTCCTTCTTGTTACTGTAACTGTGGAGACTATAATGAGGGAATGTAGCATAAAGTATAAATTATTTTGTCATTATTTTGTCATCTGATAGCAAGAAAAAACTAACCTATAAAAATGTCAGATTGCAATTGCAAGCCATTTCTGCTAAGAAATCAGATTCCTTCTGCTGTTATAGAATGTATTTTCCAAATGGTTATGAATGTCCTCAACAGCCATTAGCTGCTTTTAAATGCCACAATTACAATTTAAGATTGAGAGTTAAGGGGGCTTATACAGGTGATTTCCGATACATTAAAATTATGCTGACTGGAAATATTGCCTCCCTTCCTAAAGGAATCAGCTTTATGAAAGGCCAGTCAATGCAAAAGAGACCTATTGCGATTGCTTCATGAGCAGACCCAAACTGAACCAAAATCTCTGCATTTATACTTATGCATATGCATACACAAGCATATGTGCCTGTATGGATACACACACACACACACACACATTCACAATTATTGCTTTGGAAGCATCCTGAGATTCTTACAGGAAAAGATAAACAAGAATTATAACTAGGGCTGTGCTTCAGATTTGGCCAAATCCCAAACTGAATTGGGCTGATGTCTGAATGGAAGTGGGCCAGGTCTGAATCTCAACTCTCCTGAAGTTTTGTTAGCAATTTGGATTTGGAGGGATATAAAGTAGGGATATGTATCGTATCATTAAAATGTCCAATAATGATATGATAATGTCGTTATCGGACATCCGATTAATGATAACGATACGATAGAAAAACCTCCGATAAATATTTGAACCGAAAATTTTCAGCCCGATTATATCAGATTTTTTTCAGATTACCAGGCCACCATGTAAATAAACCTATAACTTCTGTATAGGATACGATTTAACTACGATATAATCCAAACCAATTTTTTTTTAAAAAGTGATTTCCGATAATGATACGATACAATAATTTCAGGCGTGCACACCCCTAATATAAAGATCCAGACTGTGTGTTTGCAAATACTGGTATTTGCATGTTGCTAGTATTTTTAAAAAATGTTTTTTGGAAAGTTTCAGAAAATTTCATAATGTGCTTTCATTTGTAGTTGTTAGATCAAACTCAAAAAAGAAAGGCCACTATTAGTATTTCAGGCTGTTTATTAAAATAAATTATTTAGCTTGTTTTTTGGGGGGTGGGTTTTCACATTTTTAACATTGCCCAGGAAAAGCTTTCTGTTGTTACTTTTCATTTAGCAAATACTATTTTGCCCTGCTTTTGTTAAATTAGTGTTAAAATATGGCATGTTTTGGTTCATGCTGTCATGCACCATTAACCAGATTTCTGTTAGAAAGTAGTCTTTAGAAAGGAAGCCAGCTTAATATCAGGAAGAATAACACATGTTCTTATTGTGGAATAATGATAGTGCAATCTATGCTTCAAGCAGTTATAAATAAGCCTTTGAAAGCAATTTTGTTTTGTATTTTCCATAAAGGCTACAGTGAGCCCTGAAAAGGATCTTGCCTTGTTAATATTACAAGCTGTTTCTCTCCCTGCAATTGGAATAGTCTTAGTATGGCATCTGCCTTGAAAGGGGCTTCCACATAACTGTCAGCATAGAATCCCCATGGTTTATACAGAAAATGAATAGAGCATCACTCCAGTGGGAGTCTTTAATAATCCTTAGTCCCAAAGCTGCCATGCCACTGGACTTTGAAGCTGCAAAAGGTGAGAAGTTAGATGAAGATTATTTCAAGCCAATAAACTTTTGAATGTTCTCCCTCCCAGCAAAAAGAGGCTTAAGGAAGGTTTGAGGAAATGGTAGGAATTTCACCATTTTGTCTTTAATCTTTAGTACAGAGTTTAGATTTGAATTAGAATGACACACAGAATATATTTTCCTTTTATATATTTTAAACGTTATGATTGTTAATTCTCTATAAGCTTGAAGTGAAGAGTAATAAATAAATCTCCAGAAATTCTGGCTTAATGAGATCAAGTGTATGCAAGCATATTACATTACCCACATCTGCTTGTATAGATGATTGGATCACAATATCTAGATCTCAATGGAAAATTCAGATTTGGAGGGCTCATATAGGTTCTAATGATGTGCTCCAGCAGCCCTAGTTTCAATCAAATGAGCCAAGAGCCAAGGCATCACAAGGTTGCCATGGTCTGCACAGGCTTCCTTCTTCTAAGAACCAATGTTTAGAGCAGAGGTGCAGAACCAGGCTGAATTCCATTCCAATGGTGGACTACCTTGAAAAAACAAAAATACCACCATGTTTTAGCTTAAAGGTACTTCCAGTAGTTGAGCCTTAGGAGAAGTGTTTCAACCTTTTAGGGAAAAAAACCTGCATAAAAACTGAGAAACCACATGTTTTACAGTGATGCATACAGTAACTTTGGATGTCTCCCCTCTGCTCTCTTAGCCTACTATTTTCAGCCTAAGTTACAAATAAGACCTGACCATTGCCTACATAAACATGTAGCACATACTGAAACTTAAGGATATATATGACTGAAGATGAGACAGTATATTTTTTGGCAGTGAATAGAATTCAAACCAATCCATTGTTAAGCCAACTCAAAGACAAAGGAAATAAAATCATATATGTTCTAAAGCAGGTTATACTGGGTTTGAAGTAAGCCTTATATTTTTGTTTAATTAAAATTCCAATAAGTTTTGACTTAGTAAAACTTTTTTAAAAATACTCCATTTATTAATTTCTCTAGAATACAAAACCAAAAACTAATCTATCAAGTATGTGGTTGGATAGTATCCATTGTACACAGAAAGTAATCAGATCAAGCACAACAATTACAATGAAAAATTAATAAAAACAACTAGGGCTGTGAACAGACCCCCCCCCCCCGATCCAATCTGGGTCCCAGTCTGTCAGATCTGGATCAGGCCCGATCCAATGAGTATTGGATTGGGCCTGATCCAATCTGGCTCAGATACAGATCTGATCCAGGTCTGTCCACAGCACTCCCTCCTGTTCTCCCCACTCTCTCCCTCACCCACTCTCCCTGCTTACCTGCTGCCTCCACCATTGTCCTGCCATCATCTTCCTTTCTCACTGTGGGCTGCCGCAATTACTGGTTGCGGCAGGTGATGTCAGGACGACACGGAGAAAGCAGCAGGTAAGCAGGGAGAGTGGGGGGAGGGAGGGAGGGAGCAGGGAGAGCAGAAGGGAGTGCTGTGACCAGATCCAGATCTGATCCAGATCGCGGATCTGATCTGGTCCAATCTGGGCCTGATCTGATCCAATTCAAATCTTGGTTCCAGAGGTCCAGATCACCCCGAGCCGACTCGGATTCCGGATCCAGATCCGGATCAGGTCACAGCCCTAAAAACAACCCAAAGATATATTAGTAACAAATGACATAGCTAGGAGAGCAAACAATTTCTGCATAACTTTCATTTCCAATACCGTAGTCATCCACTCCTAATAAGTTAGAGGGATGTGTTGTCTTCATTTACATGCCCACACAGCTTTAGCCATTAAGGTGACAATCCTATACTTATTTACCTGGGACTTCAATGGGACTTCAATGGGATTTACAATAGGCATGTATAGGATTACAGTGAAAGAGTGGAAAGAACATATGATCTGAGTCTATACTGTTCAGTAGCACTAGCCTAGAATTGTTGGCAAGAGGACAGTGCAAGATATTACCACAAAATAATATTTACTCCCAAATCATTATTTCCCTTCCCTTTCTTCAAAGGTTACTGAAACAAGAAGAAAAGTCCTTCAGCATTTGAACAGAATTTAAGACTGAATGGCTTCAGCTACACTTTGTACAAGAGACTCTGGCCCTAGCCTGCATAGCACTCAGAAGAACAGAAATCTGAAGTTTTCTAGATATTGTAACAATATTGACTCTTGTTGGAAGGGGTGTGGTCAGATTGGTTCATACTTTCATCTTTGCTGGGATGGCCTACAGTGCAGGAGTTTTGGGAAATGATTGCTGGTTAATGTCAGGAATTTCTTCACATTAGAACACTAATATTTCCTAAAACTATGCTTCTTTTTCTATTTGAACCTAGTGATCCTGGATTCCCCCATACAGACCTTCTTAAACAATTGTATACAGCTTCAAGGCGTGTATAGCATGAATTCCATTGTTTCTTTAGTGATCTTGATTTATTATTATGCATGTCCTTTTTGTTGACTTTATTTAGTTGTTAGCTTTATTTCAAAATAAATATAAAATTTCATTAAAAAAGAAGAAAAGAAAAGGGGGAGTGGCCTAACGAGAATGGAGTGAAGTTGGAAATCTCTCGCTGTCTCATAGAAGTGTTGGTTTAAACACATAATCCCTGTCTTGGAGATGATGGATTGTAAATTAAAGACTTGATATTTGGTTCGGAAGTGTTGCTGTATCTTCTGAGTGAAAGAGAAAGTAAAGCGGATCGGGATTCCTGGCAGGCGGCCAGAGGCTGGTAATTGAGACTTTTATTACTCTGGCTAATGAGCTAAGTCTGGCAGATAAGGCTGTGGGGGGAGGCTGAAGTAAATAATTGAAGCCGGGTGAAGAGAGGATTCAGTGCCCCCAGCCGATTGTGTGAGAAGTTGAAATATATTTGCCTGATAAGAGCCGAAAAGATTTAAGAGTGTGGCTGTTAAGATCTATGTGGAGGGGCGCAGATTTATAAGTGTAGCCTGATGAAAAAAAGAATAACAGGTGATAAATCAGGTGCCCCCAGCTGGATCAGGCAGCCAAAAAAGCATCCCTCAGATAAACACTTGGAACGGCTAACGAGATTAATGGCCGACAAAGAAAAGCCTTCCGATCGTGGCGAGAAGGCAGCTCCGCTTCTTTCCAGAAGTGGGAATTCTAAAACTGGAAGCAAGCCAGGAACAATCCCCAAAACGTTTAAAGAAAGTCAATCGTGGTCACCAGGAGAACTAATGGATAGCTTTCGGAAGATGTTAGATGAAGCTTTGGCAAAGCAGGAGGAGAGAATAAAAGGCAAAATTCTGGACTCGCAGATTGAGGTTTTGACAGGCTTCCAAACTGTGGTGGAGAGAATGACAGAATTGGAGAAGGAGAAGGAGCAAATCAAGGAAACTACCAAGCAGCAGGGAGAGCAAATGCAAGGGATGGACTTGCGTTTAATTGCCTTGGAGGATAGAGATAGAAGAGCAAATATTCGGATTAGATCCTTTAAGGAGCAAGAGGGGGAGAACCCAAAGGCTTTGAGAGATATAATATTCGCATGGGTCAGAGAATTGGACCCCCAGGAAGTGTGGGAGATGGCTGACATTGAGAGGATCCATAGAGTGGGCTATAAAAAGAAAGGAATTGTCGTGACTCTGGCTAACTCTCTAAGCTTCTGCTCACGACTTTAGGCACACTGATACACAACAATAACAGTGAGATTTCTTTTATTGTAAATCACACGGAATTCAAAGCATGACGGTTTCATTTCTGCAATCACACACTTGAAGCTGAATACGGACCACACAGCTTTCAGGTAGAACGGCTTAATGCGAACAGCACTCACTCAGGGGTAGACATTTAGAGATTAACCCTAGTCCTTAGAGGGCAGGAGCGGCCACACTGCACTGGAATCCTCTGGAACATAGGGACACTCACGGAAAGCCTCCAGACAGAAGGTAAGACTATCTTGAACTAAATCAGACTCAGCCTGTTAGGGAACGCTGAGCAGATCACCGAAGCAAGACGTCAGGAACTGAACCTCTTCGACCTAGGGAGCCTTCCCAATTCACGTAGCTTTAGCTCTGAGGAAGGTCCTCTCACAGGTCCCAAACACACAGAATTGTAGAACAGCAACAATCAGCCTCTGCCTCCCTCTGCCCGTAACTTTGGCTCCATGGAGGGAGACAGCAGGCTATAGAACACGAATCCAGAACAGTAATCACAAGTCCAAATCTATGAAAAGCCACAGTGCACTTTTCATGGCATAGTTCGTAGAAGTTCTAAGTCTAAACAGCAACAGAACATGTACAGAGTGCCTCATACAATTCTAAATCAGATAGAAACTCACAACAGCAGAATAGCACACAAGCAGCAAGAGGTTTGACGAGATAATTCCTAGCAAAGGAATTTCTCTCAGGACAAAGGTAATATAGTGTGGAGGCTAGGCAATTCTAAGCTACTTTGATAGACAGGGCTTCAGGCCTGTAATCTAAACTCACGTGCCAACAGGGCGGCACGGTTCAACCTCTTCTGATGATGCCACAGTGTGAGGAAGATAGCCCCCACTTTTGCAAAACATAGTTTAGTTCCCAGAGAACTTTCAAGGCCTTCGGCTTACCATTTGAGATAAGCACATAACAGAGAAGCAGAGATACATTTTCTCATGACAAATTGCCAAGTCTTCAGTCCACAATTCACAGGGCCAGCCCTGTGAATTGTCTACGAAGCACCTGACACTCAACAGGAATGCTTCCAAGGGATATAATTGTCAAATTTGCCAACTATTACAAGAAAGAAAAGTTAATGCAAGCAATTAGACGTCTTGGCCAACCGATGCTACAAGCAACACCAATCGAGGTTTATAATGACTTATGCCCTCAGACGGTCCAGTGGCGGAAGAGCATTAGACTGTGTACAGTTATCCTGCGGAAGAAGGCGATAACATATAGCTGGGGATATCCAGTTTTTTTGAGATTCATGTGGCTAGGGAAACAACACAGAATAACTTCATGTGAGCAGGGGATGGAGCTTCTGGAGAAGTTGGGATTGGTCGACGCAACTGACGATGGAGAAACGAGGCCGGAGGAAGGAGCTGCAGGAGGAAGTAGTCAATAAAGAACGATGTTTGAACAGGGATAAAGAAGAGATTATAAGGGAGGGGAGGGTCAGCTGTTACTCCGGGATTGTTGGGTCACTTCTCCCCCCCCCCGCGAAGAGTTCTAAAAATATTGGGGCCATCGCCCAGGAGGGTTTGGTGAGGATGGGAGTGAAGTTTGGGGTAAGTGTGGGGGGGAGGGTAAGGGGGGTATCTGTATCACAGGGGGAGACCAATATAGAGCTGTGTGTGAGGCATGATGGAAAATAAATTAAGGGTGGCAACTTTAAATGTTAAAGGGCTAGGAACTGTTATAAAAAGGAAGAGAATAGAAGCATTATTAAAAAAAGAAAAAGCAGATGTCATTTTTTGCAGGAAACTCATCAATCAAAGGAGGATGAGGGATGTGGGCATTTATGAGAAAGCATTTGGTACTTCCAAAGCGAGAGGTGTAGCGACAATAATTTCAAAAAAATGTGGTATTAATGTTCAAAGAGTGAAGAAAGATAAATTGGGTAGATTTCTGATAATTTTCTGTATGGTAGGGGAGGAGGAATATATATTGATTAATGTATATGCTCCTAATGGGAAACAAATGGAATTCTTCGATGAAGTTTTTAATGCGGTGGGAGAAATGGGGAAAAAGAATATTGTAATGGCAGGAGATTTTCATATGGTATTAGATAAAGAAAAGGATAAGGATAATATATTAAAAGATCTTAAGACTGGTGGGAAGACAAGTTTAAGCAAATTAATGCATGGAAAAGAGCTAATGGATGTTTGGAGGGTATTAAAAGGGGAAGAAAGGAAATATACTTTCTTCTCACCAAGGTTTAAGAGTTATTCTAGGATAGATTTTATATTTGTGTCAAAAAATATGTTATCTAAAATTATAGAATGTGCTATAGGGGTGATTAAAGTCTCCGATCATGCACTAATGACAGCGGATATTAAAATGAAGAAGGATTATAGAGAAGCAAAGAGATGGAGAATGGATACAAGGATGTTAAATAATAAAATTATTGTTGAAAAAATAAAAAAAGAAATGCAGACGATATGGGAAATCAATGAAGCAAAGCAAAACTCTCAAGGGATAATATGGGATACAATGAAGGCTGTGGTAAGAAGGATTTGTATTAGGGAAAGGTGCACCCTAAGAAAACAACAGGAAGCACAAAACAAAAACATAGAAAAGGAGGTAAGGGAATTAGAGGAAAAATTAAGAGAGACAAAAGATAGACGTCTATATGCCCAAATTCAAGCTAAGAAGAAGGAATCAGAGAAAGAAGAGTTAGAACAGGTTCAAAGGAATTTGCTATATTTGAAGAGGGATTTTTTTGAATATAGTAATAAACATTCTAGGATGCTGGCCAGGTCCACTCAGTCAAAAAAGGCTAAGAATACGATAGGGACAATTAAAGATAAGACAGGGAAAAGATGTAATTTAATGAAGGATAAATTAAATATATTTCAGGAATTTTATAGTGAATTATATGCATCAGATATGGGTCCACAGGTTAAAGTAGGGGAATATGTAGAGGGGAATTGGAAGATAAGATTACAGAGACAAGACAGGGATTATATAGAAGGTTTGGTTACAGAAAAAGAAATAGAAGGAATAGTAGATGAATTAAAAGGAGGGAAATCTCCAGGGATAGATGGTTTGGGGCCGGAATATTATAAGACATTTAGAGTAATATTAATACCAAAATTGAAAAAGTTATTTAACAGTATAATAGAAGGAGGAAAGAGCCTGCCATCATGGGACCATTCTTTGATTATATTAATCCCGAAACCAGATAAGGATTTGACGGATCCAGCTTCTTATAGACCAATTTCGTTAATAAATCAAGATTCAAAAATTTACGGCAATAATGGCAAAAAGAATGAGTACATTTATAAATAAATATATTAAAAAAGATCAATGTGGATTTATTGGAAGAGTTTTAAATATAATTAATATTTATTGGAAGAGTTTTAAATATAATTAATATTATCAAAAAAAGGAATTTAAAAGCAGGATTGTTAGCACTAGATGTATTCAAAGCCTTTGATTGTGTGGAATGGCTAGCACTTAAAAAAATTATAAAATTTTTTGGATTTGGAGATAAATTTATAGGAATGATAGATCAGGTATATAAAAATAATAAAGCAGAAATTATAGTTAAAGATGGGTTAACGCAACAGATTACTTAGCCCGAGGAACTAGACAAGGATGTCCACTTTCACCGATTTTATTTGCAATAGTGTTAGAAATTTTGGCGAATGTTATAAGGGAGGATGTATGATTAAAAGGGATAGGTGGAAAAGAAAAGATTAAAATGAATATGTTTGCGGACGATACATTATTGACGTTAGAAAATCCCCTGGAGAGTGGGGAAGTGATAAAGAAACATTTGAGAGAATTTGGGGAGATTACAGGCTTACAAGTTAATTGGGGGAAGTCAGAAATGATGTTATCTAACTATAACGAGAGGGAAATGGAGGAATGTAAATTTAAATTAGGGTTTAGGCTTAAGAATATAGTATGCTATCTAGGAGTTAATATTGCAAAAGATTTAGATAGGTTAGAAGAAATTAACTTTGCTAGTTTGAAAAAACAAATGGGGGAAAAGTTAGAGGTATATAGAAAATTAAAGCATTCGTGGTTTGGTAGAATAGCGATTATTAAAATGAAGATATTACCTAAGATTAATTTTTTGTTTAGAATGTTACCGATTAAAATAACGGAAGCAGAGTTAAAGAGTTGGCAAAATATGATTAATGCTTATTGTACTGGAGATTAAAAAGCAAGGATTAATAAAGGGTTTTGGTATAAGACTAAAAAAAAAGGAGGTTTAGGACTTCCAAATATAAAGAAGTATTATATTGCTAATCAATTAAGACATGTTATAAATAGTATATTAGGGGAGGATGATTTAGAATGGTTAGAGTCGCAAACAGGAGAACAAGACTTTGAATTGCAAAATATCTTTTTTATTAAAATGCAAAAAAAAAGATTTGAAGGGCCTGGACAACCCGTTGTTGAAAAATATCTTAGAGGTATGGGAAAAAGTTAAGGGGAAGTTAATACCAGGAGTTTCTCCTCTCACCCCAGTTGTAGTAATGGGGGACTTACCAAGGAATTTAAAAGCAGAGTTGGAAGGGGGTTTGAGGGAACAGAAAATTATTAAATTAAGAGATTGGTTAAAAAGAATGATAAATAAGGAGCAAATTGGAGAGCTATTAATAGGGCAAAAGGTAGCTTGGTTCAAATGTATACAATTGGAACAATGGACACAAGATTGGAAAAGGAAAAATAAGGAGTGTAGAAAGAATACAAGATTTGAAGATTTAATTGAATCAAGAGGAAAGAAGGAAGAAATTAAATTTAAAAAAGGTTTGACCAGTGAAATATATAAAATTTTGATTGAGGAAGGTGAATATCAAGACTCTCATAAAAGGGTTTGGGAAGATGATTTAAAGGAACAGATTAGTGAAGACAACTGGGGGAGGATATGGGATGCAAGAATGTTAAAGCTTTTGTCGATTAGAATTAAAGAGAATTATTACAAGACAGTATGGAGATGGTATTTAACGCCGGTAAGATCCCATCAGATAGATAAAAAAGTGCCCAAGAATTGTTGGAGGGGATGTCAGGAGGTTGTAACCTATTTTCATATGTGGTGGAGCTGTGAATATGTACAAAAATTTTGGAAAAGGGTGTTTGAAGAAATAAGTGAAATAACAGGAAGTAAATTGGAGATAAGCTCAAAGCTGGCTCTACTAGCAATATGGGATAAAGGAAATGAGAATATAAGTAAGAGAGAATTGAGAAACAACCTCCTGGCTCCAGTTAGAATAATGATAGCTAAAAATTGGAAAGGGCAAGGAATTTATACAATAGAAGAATGGTATAAAGAAATATGGGATATGGCACTTAATGATAAGTTAACGTGTAAAATGAAAATAATGAGGGGAATGTCCAGGAAGAATGATTTTGAAAATATATGGAATCCATTATTGGAATATGTATTAAGATCGGGGAAGGGGCAAATACCTTCAAAAGATTCTTCATAATTTTGGAAGGATGTATAATTGAATAAAAGTAGGTCTCCTGGGGGGGAGGGGAGCACGGGAGTATGTAGGTTATGTATTGTATTGTATGTTGTTTATGTTGTATTATGTTGTTTTAAGTTGAAATAAAAAATATTTTAAAAAAAGACACTGTAATGGTATGGCAGAAATTCTAGATTCCTCCTGAGTGGGTTTTGCTTCCTAGGAGGAAGCAGGAAGTGGTTGAGAGCGACATCCACTGCTTCTGAACTGAAGAGAGAGAAGCCATTGCTTGAGACAGCTCAGCAGAAAGTGTTTATTTAAATAAAACTTAGGTTTGTTTGAAGGCAGAGTCTGTGTGAGTCTGAGGGGTGCAGTTAGGCATGGCCAACATGGGGAAATCTGGCACTTTGGGGGTTCACCGGAGCTCCCCGGAGCTCCCATCTCAGCTTGAATTTGCGAGCCAAGCCATGAGCTTTTTCCTGAAATCCAGGAACTTTTACAGTCCCCCCACTTAAATAGCCATTTACAAAAATTGCAGGTGCAATTTGCATAATTTGTGCACATTTTGGGCATAATTTGCTTAATTTGTGCAAACTGTGCCTGCAATCTGTGCAAATTGAAGGTGCAAATTAAGCACATTACGACCACAATTTGCATAAATGAAGTAAGTTATCGTCGATGTTTGCCTAAATTACAATTGTGGAAATTTATGATCAATGGTGATATAAGGGGAGAAAACTGAAAATCTGCAACTGGCCCATCTCGACAAAGTTTGGGCCAGCGGGTAAGTGAGCCGGAGTCCAGAGGGTCAAGCTGCTGAAAGCTTGCTGAACTTAACCTCCAAACAGCCTAGATGCAGTATACCAACTTTGAAACAGATATGTTAAGGGGGTTGGCCCTTATTTCTAAGCGTCATGCTGATATATTTGCAGAAGGCACTTGCCACTGGCCTCAGAGGTTTATCTATTCGTTATTTAAGGTACTTGGTGTACTATTAAACCATGTGCCTAGACCCATTTCAAACTGGCTTCAGGGCGGGATACGGAGTTGAGACTGCTATGGTCGCCTTAGCGGATGATCTACGCCTGGGTATTGACAGGGGGAGTGTGTCCCTGTTGGTACTTTTGGACCTCTCAGCGGCATTCGATACCATCGACCATGGTATCCTTCTGGAACGCCTGAGGGGATTGGGAATCGGGGGCACTGTGCTTCAGTGGTTCCGGTCCTACCTCTCGGGCAGGTTCCAGATGGTGATGCTTGGGGATAGCTGCTCTGCAAAGAAGGAGCTGCTGTGTGGCGTACCGCAAGGTGCCATCCTTTCCCCAATGCTGTTTAACATTTATATGAAACCGTTGGGAGAGATCATCCGGAGGCATGGGGCGGGGTGCTATCAGTATGCTGATGACACCCAAATATATTTCTCTATGCCTTCGACAACATCGTCAGCTAAGGATAGTGTGTCTCCTCTGAATGAATGCTTGGAGGCGGTAATGGGCTGGATGAGGAAAAACAAACTGAAGCTGAATCCAGACAAGACGGAGGTGCTTGCTGTCAAAGGCCGCAACCTGGGTTTGGAGGTGTGTCAACCGGTTCTGGATGGGGTTACACTCCCCCTGAAAGACTGTGTTCGCAGCTTGGGGGTGCTCCTGGATCCGTCGCTCCAAATGACAGCCCAGATAGATGCGACGGCCAGGAGTGCCTACTATCAGCTTCGGCTGATACGCCAGCTGCGCCCCTTCCTAGAGTTGGAAGACCTAAAGATGGTGGTGCACGCGCTGGTAACTTCGAGGCTTGACTTCTGCAATGCGCTGTACATAGGGCTACCTTTGTGCCTAGTCCGGAAACTTCAACTAGTTCAAAATATGGCAGCCAGGTTGGTCACCGGTACATCTAGGAGTGACCATATTACGCCAGCTTTAAAATCGCTCCACTGGCTGCCAATTAGTTTCCGGGCGAAGTATAAAGTGTTGGTCATTACCTTTAAAGCCCTACATGGTTTGGGTCCAGGTTACCTGCGGGATCGCCTTCTCCCGTACAATCCGCCCCGCACGCTCAGGTCCTCTGGGAAGAACTTACTGCGGTCGGCCAAGACTAGGCTGACAACTGTTACCCAGAGGACCTTCTCTTCTGCCGCTCCCAGACTGTGGAATGACCTGCCGGAGGAGACTCGTCAACTTAACAGTCTTTTAGAATTTAAGAAAGCTATAAAGACTGTTCTCTTCCGGCAGGCATATCCAGTGTAATTTTTAGAATGTTTTTAGGATGTTTTAGGATGTTTTAATGATGTTTTAGGATGTTTTAATGCAGTTTTAATAATATTTGTCATGTTTTAATTAGTTTTATGTATTTTATCATGCTGTTGTTCCCCGCCTCGATCTAGATGGAGAGGCGGGTAAGAAATAAATCGTTATTATTATTATTATTATTATTATTATTATCCTGCTTCTGCAATGCATACCCTAAGTTACACTTCAAATCAAGTGCACAAATAATAGCTGTACAAATAGTTTCCCTGCCTGATTCTGCAACTGGAGATGCACATGTGAAATCCATCTTCCACAGCAGCTATGTATGGGGAGAAAACAGAGAGCTGCATTTATTCCCCTACTACAGCTTTCTAAATGTTTAGCTTACATACTGTGTTGAATTGGCATCATTATACGTTTAGCTTTTTGTAACCCCTCCCAGGAAATGTCTGCTCATGGACAAATTAAAAATATAATACATAAACTCATACATGAATACATAAACTCATGAATACCTCCCTGAGCGTACAAGTAAAAGATTGAACATTAGCCAACTTCTAAACAGAAAGAATGGACGAACGGATGAATGAATGAATGAACTTTGAGAATCTGGCATAGCAAGAACACTTGTGATTTCTCCCCTAATGATTGGCCTTGGTGAAATTAGTCTGTTTCTTCTAGCTGTAGTAACTGAAGACCAAAAACATAATTTGGGGAGAGGGGAGGTTAAATAGCATTGCAAAGCAAAGCTAAGAAAATAAGCTTGATCTTGGAAGAGAGAAATCCATATTTAATCCACATCAGCTCGTGTGGAAAATTGTTTGAAATTTCTTTACTTAGTTAGGCCAACTGTAAAATTCAGCTAATAAAGCTTAACCACCTTTGTAAATTGCTTTGATATCTGCATAGAAAATATGTTAAAATAATTTGTTTTGTTGCTTGTTTATTCCACAGTCAATCAGGACTCTAGTCACTTTCTAGGCCTCAGTGGAGTGACTGTCATATAAATATTGAGACTGCAGCATGTAATAGAAAATGAGGTCCTGGAATTTCATAAAAATGGTCTAGCAGGACTGTTGAGAAAAAGTGTATTAAATTTGTAAAGCATATTAATTATTGATGAAATAAAAAGGTATACGTTAGTTTACCTACCTGAGAGGGTGTATCCATTTCTATGGTATGTGAACTTTATCTTAGCAAATGTTCTACAGCTTTAGAATTTGTTTTTAGGGATAAATTCTAAGGGTGTATGCTGCATTTGGCCAAATTCTGAAGCAAACAGCTAATTTAGCGAGATTTGGGAGATATCCAAATTGAAGTGGAGCTCCTCTGAAGTAAGCTGAATGTGGATCTGAGCTCTCGGACAGCTCTGTTAGTGATTCAAATTCAAAGAGACACATAGAGAGTGTGTCTGCAGAAGTGAATGTTTTATCAGGGGCACTCCAATCCCAGTGCTTTGGAGCAGGAATGTTGAAGCAATATATTGCAGGACTGTTTCAGTGTAGAGTGCATTTTGCTAGTTCTCTCTCCCAGGAACAGGAATGTTAAAAGAGATTTGGTGGAGTCTGTAGGGCCTAGGAATGTGTAGCATTGTGTGCTTGCTTGAAAAATGCTGGGTAATCAAGTCCTTTTGCCTCTGCCATTGGATGCTCTACATCATGGTCCACTCCTGCCTCAGTTATCCATGCAGTAGTGATGCCCAGGCTAGACTACTGTAATGTCCTGTACATGGGGCTGCTTTTAAAGACAGTTCAGAAACTACCATAAACTTGTGGGGCTAGAGCTTAATTATTCTCAATTGAGCCTCCTACAAGTAATCACACCACAGCAGGACTAATTGCAACTTAACTTAGGAAGCTTCAAGTATCTAGGAGTAGTAGGAACAAAACAACAACAACAATCCTCAAACAAGTTAAGAAATGTAACTTTGATCTTGTAATCAAGAAGGTAAAGCAAGAGCTGGTCCTAGCAGTGCCTCCATCTCAAGTGGGTAGGTATAACTGTGGCCACCAAAATGGTCAATTCCCCAAACATCTCCCTCTTTCAGATGCCACCAGTAGTTGACTTGAAAGGACACATTAATCAGTGGCAGAGTCTATTTTCTCTTTTATTATTATTGCAGGAGTCCTAATCCCCAAAGGCTGGCCATTCCTTCTTTAGTGTCTCTGAAATTTGCTTTTCATTGCAATATCATCTCTTCCAAACTAATAAGAAATAATAATAATAATAATAATAATAATAATAATAATTATATTTGTATCCTGCAGCCTTTGTCCGAGGGAAGTGTTCATGGTCCCCACTGCATTTTATCCTCACAGCAATCCTATGAGGTAGATTAGACTGAAAATAATAAAAGGCCCAAAGTTAACCTAATAGGTTTTTTGACCGAGTTGAGATTTGAATTCATTTCCCCAGGCCTAGCCAAACATTATAGCACAACCATTCTAGGCATTATGCTCCAACTAGTATCAAAATCCATGAAATATTTGAATGCAAGAAATTATTTTAGGGAATAAAGTTTGGAATTAAAAAGAAATATTGGCCCTAACATGATAAAAGCATCTGAGAGGTAAGGAGGATCAGACAGAACAAAGATAGGTTAGATTATTTAATGACAAAATAAACCAGACACCCAACAACAGAGAATAACACAGTTGCAGCTCTCATTCTCTCTGTAGATGTCCATTCCTGATTCTGCCATATTGTTACCCTAGGATATCTGTGAATCTTAATTTCCTTTATCAAGAAGAAAGCCCAACAAAAGTATTACAACCATTAAACTGCAAAAGGAACATTAATTAATTATGGAAGTGTAATTATGGACAGAATAGCTTTCAGAAATGAGTTTAAAAGGGTGGCTTCCCAACACTAGTAAAGCTTTATCATAATTGAAATAAGCTTCACATACGATGCTGGCAGTATGATAGTAGTTTTTAAATTATTATTATGAATTCTCTTTGTCCTGACAATAGCTCTATACTTACGATCACTGAAGTACAGGTTTTGTGTGTTGATTGCTTGTATTCTCAAACTAGCATCTTCCTTTGCCAGGCCTTCACTACTTTTTGTTCTGACACACTAGTCAGGGAAAGCTGAATGGGATTCTTAAATTGTGGCAGTGTTACATTTAGGAAGTGTTCGGAGAGAACTCTCTCATAAAGGGAATACTTCTACCATAATTAACTCTGTTAGTGAGAACAGCTACTAGGTGAGATGATTCAGATATTATAAACTATACTTAATGATATCTCTCTCTCTGGACTATAATATTGAGTTTTAGTATTAAGACTATGAGGTATTGATTTATTCAATAACTCCCTATTGCCCCAGGCTGGACGCATTTTTTTTTAATTTTGATCATGAGATGGATTCTTTGAGATGACCAATAACTGAATCACATACAAAATGAACTAAAAATATTAATAACTTTGCTTCAGACATGTAATGTGACTACAACTGACACATTCTTTCCAGTTTAAAGCTCTGTGCAGTTGCATGATAGGGGGCAGTGTCTATATGCTTAGGGTGACCAGCTTGCCCAGGGTTTCCCGGTCCTAACCAGGAAACCTGGGGCGATCCGGGCTGACCGGGGGGCGGTGGGGGCAAACCGGGGCTGTGGGGGGTCACGCAGCAGCGGCGGCAAGCAGCGGCAGACCCAGCAGGTCTGGGCTGGGTTTTGAGGGGGATGGGTGGCTTGGTGGTGAGGTTTCGGGTGGGGGGACCCCCCTGCCACCACCTGCCGGGACGTCCGCTTCCCTCCGGTGCTCAAATCTACTGAGAAACGGGCTTCGCGGCCTGTCCCTCAGTAGCATGCCAGGTGATGACATCATCACCCGGTGTTCTACTGAGGGACAGGCCGCAAAGCCTGTTTCTCAGTAGATTCGAGCACCAGAGGGAAGCGGCTGCCCCTGCAGGTAAGGAGCGCAAGGCGGGAGGCAGGAGGGCCCCCCACTTACCTGCCGGGGTGGCCGCTTCCCTCCGGTGCTTGAATGTTCTACTGAGGGACAGGCCACGAAGCCTGTTTCTCAGTAGATTTGAGCACCCGAGGGAAGTGGCCACCCCGGCAGGTAAGTGGGGAGGGCCTCCCACCTCCCGCGTCGTGCTTCTTACCTGCTGGGACTGTCCGCTACCGTCCGCTGGCGCCCGCGGAAGGCCCCAGCAGGTAAGCCCCCTCCCCCCTCGCTGTGTTTTTTTGGGGGGTGGCTTGGTGGTGGTGGGGTTTGTTTCGGGTGGGGGGTTCAGATCTGCTTGTTGGCCACATGGCGGGTGGCCTTTTAAATTTTTTTGTAATGTTTTTTTAGGGGGGCACGCCCCCTTTGGGCAGCCGTTTTGGGTGGCCATTTTGGACCAGGATTTTGGGTTCCAAAATCTGTTCACCCTATGTATGCTGCCCCTTTCTCACTGATTCCCTCAAAACCTTGCAGCTTTACTGCTGTGAGGTAAAATCGATAGAGCTACATGACAGGAGGGAGCACAGGCTATTGAGCCAGGAAAAGCTGCAGTGCCATTGTCGGAAGTCAAGAATGGGGAACAAACCAAGGGGAACAAGACCTTCATTCAATAAGAACTTCCTTTACTTTACTTCCCCTTTAACATCGCCATGGCGGCCATTTGGTTTGTCAAGCCTGCCCCCTGCCCTGTGTTTCCGAGTTTACTCTGCACTGGGATATGGCCGTAGCTATGCCCACTGTATTAACCCAAAGCAAAGCCACCATTGACAGACGAACAAACAACATGGTGACATCAGAGCAATTGAAAAGGTCACGGTAAAACAATACTTAGAAAAAGCTCAGTTACGTGGGGAAAACACAGACATGGCTCTGAGTTGGTGGCTGTGCCATTTAAACAATGGGGCACAACTGTGCAACCACAACAGGGTATACAGGGCATATAGACAAACCCAGGTAGAAATTCAGCCATGTTTTCCTGACATGGAGATGAAAGGCTGCAATTCTCAGCAAAAATGAAGAAACCCTAAATATAAGTCTAACTTTTCCCCACTATGTCAAAGCATTTAAAAATGACCTTGTGGATGCATCTTGAGCTTATGAATGGTTCAGAACATGGGCCCATCTGTGTTTGGAAGTTTACTACAAATAGGGATGCATGAAAAGTTTGTCTCATTTCATTTTTTTTATAGAATTTACTTAGGGTGACCATATGAAAAGGAGGACAGGGCTCCTGTATCTTTAACAGTAGCAAAGGACAGGGTATTTCAGCAGGTGTTGTTTATGCATACATAACCTGGTGAAATTCCCTCTTTATCACAACAGTTAAAGCTGCAGGAGTTCTGTCTCTTGACCATGTACAAAAGAAGGCAGGGCTTCTGCAGCTTTAACTTTGTGATGAAGAGGGAATTTCACCAGGTTCTGCATATATACAAATGACACCTGCTCAAATTCCCTTTTCTATGAAACTGTTAAAGATACAGGAGCCCTGTCCTCCTTTTCATATGGTCAGCCTAATTTACTGGAATATTTGGGCCAGAAAGAACTTCAATTTTTAATAAACTGAATACAGAAAAAAGTGAAACCAAGGCTACTTGAAGAATTCTAGAACTTTCAAAAACTGAAAATACAGTACACTTTATACAGATCTTTCATTTGGTGGCTATCCCTAGAGTGAGCATTTATTTATTACATTTCTATACTGCCATTCATCCTTTATGCCACTTTCAGTGCAATCCTATGCATGTCTATTCAGAAGTCCAGTACCTGCTCAGCCGGCATGACTTGAGTGGGAAAATGGGCATTTGCAGTGGGGAGGAGGGGAATAAAGGCCTCATATGTATACACATGTGGGCCATGCAACAATTAAAGTTGCAGGCACTATACTAGAGTGACCAGATACAAAAGAGGGCAGGGCCCCCGCAGCTTTAATTGTTGTAATGAAGAGGGAATTTCACCAGGTATCAATTGCATACAAATGACACTGGCTGAAATTCCCTTTTCTCTACAACTGTTAAAGTTGCATGAGCCCTGTCCTCCTTTTCATATGGTCAGTCTAACTTATAACCCATTTGGGCACAAGGCCTTTTCTCGGTCCCAGGTTTGATGCTAGGCAGGATTAATCTATGGTCTGGCTCAGTGTATTCTTACTGCACAGACCTGTCATGCCTAGTTAAAGGGGGGAGTAGAGGAATTTGTTTGCCCACTTCGTCCAAATGATCAGGTTGCAATATGCATGGAGGGACCAAGGCAATTCCAGCCCCCCCCCCCATGAGATACTTACTGCATACTTTGAGAGAGATGTTGTGATGTCTCCAATAGAAATGAGTGGGTGGCAGAAAGGGCAATGGGGGCACAGCCCCCTTCGATAAAATGCACCCAATAGTATATAATACAAAATGTATTACTAATAACTGTATTAATTAGGTTAAATTCTAGCCCAGTGGCAATGCAGCTGCTTTGCATATAGAATGTCCTGATTTGATCATGGCATTTAGGTGCCAAGGCTTGTTCAGTGTCGACAGTGCTGGTCTGGAGGGACCGGTGGTTTGACTCAGTATAAGTCAGCTTACTATGTTGATATCCCCAAAGTTCAAAGTAGATCAATTTGACAGATTGAATGGTAATTGGGTGCTGTGAAGCCCCAGGTTCGAACAAGTGTTCAATAGGTAGACAGGCTTCTAATTAATTTGGGACTGAGATTCCATTTCAGTTCGAGTAACAGCGTTTGATGCAGACAGTTCACAA
Organism: Anniella stebbinsi; assembly: GCA_029215795.1. NCBI lineage: Eukaryota > Metazoa > Chordata > Lepidosauria > Squamata > Anniellidae > Anniella > Anniella stebbinsi. Next base: position 71,081,876 of record JARDYH010000005.1, on the reverse strand, counting down.
ACCATGCAACTGCCTTGATCCTCTGCAAACAAGCCAGCCTGGGGGGATATTATCCAGGACATGGTTGAGAGTGAGTAGCACCACACACAGCAGCTTGGCACACAATGGGACCTTGGCGATTACCTGGTTGGGGCAGGGAGCAGGCTTATCATTTCTTCTGGACACTGGTTCTGAGGAGACCAATAGGGTGAGAGCTCCTAGCAGGAGTCCGGATTATCAGTATGCTCAGTAGTATGTGGTGTGCTGCCAGTATCCCATCAGTGCATGTTGCGTCGGTGGTCGTTGGGCAGTTACTCCTTCGGCTGTGACATGGCATACAATTCAGATAAACATGAAATAGGCAATGTGACCCTCCAGTGCTGATCCCTATGCTTTGGCCAAGGGCCATGCAGTACTGTGCCTGCCACCAATGTGAAGTTCTGAAAGGGAATAGGTGGATGTATTTCCCATTCTTTTAGGATGAATGAGCATAATGATAAGGACAAAGGCAAGAATTGGGAACAGCAGAAGGTTAAGAGGATCAAAGTGTCTTGGGTGAATCGGCGTGCTGGCTAAGTAGGTATAGCCCAGCAGAAGCACCCAGACAAAGAGATAATGCCAGGCAAACATCAGGTGCTATTCAGAATACTTTGTGCTTGTCGTCTGAGATATGTTGGGTTTTTAGACTCAAGGTGGCTTTCAATTCTGAATTCAAGGGGGATGTGAAGGGGCCTGAGTCATGCTTCCATGCATGATGCCCATCTGGTCAGCACTGGGAGAGTGTGCTGGCAGCATTAATGCTGTCATGCCTAGCTGGTCCTCTGCTAGTGTGGGGCTTTCACCAGGGAGGTGGTTTCTTTTGCCTGCTTGGCCAAGAGTTTTATGCTTGGGTGCTCCAACCAGGAATCAGGGCAATCTACGGCTCGTATGTTCCATGTACTACAACTCCCATCCATCTGCAGGATGCCCCCAAGTTAAAGGGGCTAGGGAACCTATGGAGCCACATTAGAGCGTAAGCTTGATGTCAAAGGGCTTTAGTTTAATGAAGTTGATGCTTTGCACTTACTTCCGCTGACTCCCATATAGGGAAGATGCATTTTTGTTATGGTCCCCACCCCCACAGTTTAGAGCCAGGCCTACATTCCGGAGGGGAGCACCAGGACCTGAATTAAGTTAGGATGAGGTACATCCTTATCCCTCTTGCATATCTTAAAGTATTCCCATGATGCCCCCGGTGGACATGTTTAATCCTTGTTGGGTATGAGCAATGGTCGGGCCTTTAGCAGATGTTATACGATGCCAGGATGGGGCCTGTCTCCCTCATCACTGTATACACTGTTAGGCCTCAGCCTGGGATATAAGATGGGTTCTTGAGTTCGTCATTCATGGAGTTCTTTCCTTTTGCAGTAGTGATCAAGTGATTGAGCTCCAGGCCTAGTTCTCATTAGCCTGTGTTCATCTTGTGTTGGTATGTCCAGAGTTCCTGCTCATTGTGAGTTTTACGGCTCCCATGTCAGGATACTCAGAGTTCTACCGGTTTGTGTGGGGATGATGTGGGGTGGTCTCCCACACTCCTAAGTGTCATATAAGAGAGGGGCCAGGTTTCCCCGACTCCTTATGAGAGTGGCTCGCCCATAATGCCAGGCTAGTTGCCTGAGGTAAGGACATATAGATTCCCACACTTTTCACATGTGGATCCAGGAGGGGTTGAATATCCCTTACTGTTAAATAAAGAGGCCCTAGATTATCCCAAAATCTGGTGTTCATGTCTTTATTCTGTGCTTCCTTCTCCACTCGCAAATAAGTGTCACTCCATTTAATTTCTTTATTTTATTACAATTCCTCCCAGGAAAATTGTGTAGAGGACTGGAGCCTTGAGGCAGAATAGAGTTCCTAGACAGTCTGTCATCAAGGTACAGGACCAATCCAAATCTGATTAGTCTGAACATGTTGCTACATCATATGCCTTTAGACCATTTCTTGGGGTGTAGCATTAGAGTAAATAGGGAACTGATTCATCCAAGTGTTATCAATGAACCTTATTCACCCATGTGTTATCAATAATGACTTGGGCGAGTAACAGTACTCCTAACCTACAAGATTAATAATGAAAATTTAGGAACCCATGTTAATAAAATGTTTGGTTAGAGTCTTATAAGTAGAGCTAGGAGATTCGAACAGCTAGCGTTTGAAAGGAGAAGTGATATTATGATTTCCTGATAAGAAATTCCCTTCTGCTAAGTTCAAGATATGCTTTGCTCCCTTGTGAAAATACCAAACCAAGAATAGTTTTTTTTATCAAGACAAGCAGCATTAATTGACTCCAAAAAGCACAGACTTATAAAGCACTTTATAGAAATAATAATAGAAAGCTTCAAAGGCATTTTTTTTAAAGTCCACCAAAACCCACTGATGTAAAATGAATGAAAAATGATTGTATGGAGCATATATTAAATTGTTAAGTCCTAAGGTTAATAACCAGAGACAGAAAAATGAGAAACAGACAAGGATAAACTGATGTTTTACAATAAAATTTCAATGAAGGGCAGAAAGCCAATGAGACACAGACCTTCAAAAAGATGGGTTTGGACAGCAGGAATTATTGAGAATGTTGGCCTTTGTTATATAAGAATATTCTTGGGGGTGTTTTGTGTGTGTGTGTGTGTGTGTTTTTGCAGGCTCAGTGCTGAAGGAATAAGGCGTACTTATCTTTTTGGTTTTTCATACATCATTTCAGGGTTGCAGCCAGAATGTGGCCAGTGGATACATGAACACACTTATGCCAGTTGCCCCCAAATATTTTCCATCTGTGAAAATGGAGGCTGATTTTCTACTTATTTCTTGGGAATGGGAAGGACACTTGATTGGTAGGAAACTGCAGAGAAAGCCTTGTTGTGCAAACATGTGATGTTCTATAATTTTTTCATTGAAGCTCATTTAATCTCTTCTGCATTCCCAAACATGAGCAAATTATTTTCCCGATCAGGAAAAATGTGCATTTTTTAAATGTGTACTTTTTTTCTTTTCTTTTCAAATTTTGTTATTTTCTTTAAAAATGCACATTTTTCCCGATAAAAAATTCGCATTCTCCTGCATAGGCTAAAGCATGAAAATGCAGATGGGGGGATTTTTCACAGCAAATTAATTACCATTCAATCTGTCAAATTGATCTACTTTGAACTTTGGGGATATCAACATAGTAAGCTGACTTATACTGAGTCAAACCACCGGTCCCTCCAGACCAGCACTGTCGACACTGAACAAGCCTTGGCACCTAAATGCCATGATCAAATCAGGACATTCTATATGCAAAGCAGCTGCATTGCCACTGGGCTAATTAATACAGTTATTAGTAATACATTTTGTATTATATACTATTGGGTGCATTTTATCGAAGGGGGCTGTGCCCCCATTGCCCTTTCTGCCACCCACTCATTTCTATTGGAGACATCACAACATCTCTCTCAAAGTATGCAGTAAGTATCTCATGGGGGGGGGGGCTGGAATTGCCTTGGTCCCTCCATGCATATTGCAACCTGATCATTTGGACGAAGTGGGCAAATCCTACAACTCCCAGCATTCCAGTAGCCAGCATGGACTTTTTTTTTGTCTACACATGCATAGGACTTATGTACAAACAAACAGATACTCTTCCCTGTCTATCCATCTACTCCACCTTCTTTTATTCTTCTCACTGTGTTGCATTTTAGATTGTAAGCCGCTCGGGTCAGCAATCTATCCTCTTACATTTTGTAAAGTGCCATATACATTGATAACATACTGTAAAAACAACAACTAGCTGGTGAAAGCTTCTAAACTTTTTTTTTAACTGTTTTTTATTCATCTCATACATTTCTGAGCTGGACAATTCATAGACAGTAAAATACGCATAGCCCCTTTGGCTTAGTGCAAGAGATATGTATATATTCCTATAATTTATTCCTAAAATTTACATCCTGCAGCTTTAATACTTTACATTGGATAGGCTGACCATGTGAAAAGGAGGACAGGGCTCATGTAACTTTAACAGTTGTAGAGAAAAGGGAATTTCAGCCAGTGTCATTTGTATGCAATTAGTTCCTGGTGAAATTCCCTCTTCATCACAACAGTTAAAGTTGCAGGGGCCCTGCCTTCTTTTGTATATGGTCACTCTAGTATAGTGCCTGCAACTTTAACTGTCATGATGAAGAGGGAATTTCACCAGGAACTAATTGCATACAAATGACACTGGTTGAAATTCCCTTTTCTCTACAACTGTTAAAGTTACATGAGCCCTGTCCTCTTTTTCATATGGTCAGCCTAACATTGGATCCAGATTTAAACAAGATCAACTGTGCTGGCAGAAGTGGACTTTTTTTTCTCCCTCCTTCCCACAGCAGATGCTCAAACACCCTGAAAATGCTTCACAGAGATTCTGAGAACTCTACTGAAATGGTTGAGCTGTGATGTGTGGAGATAGGTGTTTCTCAAAAATCAGGAATAAGGGCCTTCTATAAGCAGAACTCTGCTGCTTGAGCAGGGGTGACTGGTGGGGCAGAAGGTAGAACCAAGAAGTCAGTAGAAGAGGAAATAAGGAGTCAGCAGAAGTAGAACAGCCTTTTGAATCTCAAATGACCAACAAACTATACCACAGGAAGGGGAAAATGAGGTGCATGAGCTTAAAGATCATGAGTCCAAAGAAAGCACTCCTTCGGACCCAAATTTCCTTTTTCCAGTAATATCTCCCATTGTACAGAGAATCAAGTGATTAAACTCATGACTGCAAAACCACGGGGGAGAATCCACACAGCCGTACAGATGGTGATCAATTTGTACATATCTATAGCAATGCATATATATGAAATGCATATATATGAAAATACTACTCGATATATGTAAAACAACCCAAAACAAGATGATGATGACGATGACGATGATGATGATATCAATATCCCCAGGGCCACACAGAAAAGCAGTCTTTTTAGAACCCAGGAGGAACCCATTTCAAAAGGGAGCACAGAGACGATCATGATCATGATGATGCTGATGATCATATTCCCAGGGCAACACGGAAAAACATCCAAACTGCTCAGAATGAGCATATTCTGAGCATATCTTTACATAAACATCCTCCTCTCCCCACACCCTCTCCATGCCTATGTGAAATCCAGTTAACTTTATGCATGGAATAAGCAAGATCGGAGCATCTAAGAGCTTCATCACACCTACTTCCCCCGGCCCTGGTTTGCTTCTGCTGGTTCCCCCTCCGTTTTGTATGCAAGTCTAGCATTTTGAATCACACTTGGTCGGTATTGCTGTGATACCTCAGGTTGGCCTGTTCCAAATTTGCGTTTTGGACTTTGCCCGTTCAGGAATAAATAAAAGAGAAACGAGCAACTGTGGGCTCAGGGTGGGAGAACAGTACAACAGGGACAACGTCATGCGATTCCAGTGGTGAAAAAGTGGATGAAAGTCACGGCGGGTGTGCATCAAACCACACATGTCATAAACACCTGAAACCCATCCCTTTCCAAATTCACAGAGCACTCCAAAAGAAAAAGAAAATGCCTGAGCAATCACATCTAAGAAATTGGGGTGGGAATGGGGAATCAGAAAGGAGATTAAGGCAGCAAACCTATACACATTTATCTGTGAATAAGTCCCATGGAATTCAGTGAGGCTTACTTCTGAGTAGGGATTTGTTAGCTAGCTGCTGTATTCTCCCCCCAGCGCTCTCTCTCTCTCTCTCTCTCTCTCACCCCCCCCCCCACAAACACGCATTCACACACAATTTCTTTTTAGTTTTAATGTACACAATTCACTTTTCTGGATCCTCCTGCCTATAAGTCTACACCCACACACTCAGAAATAACAAAATGAATATGCTCTTGCTCCCTCACACATCTCGTTCTCCCTCCAAGAAACATTTGTTGTAGAAATGGTTGAAGCCCATGCTCTCTGCCACTCACTTTTTGTTGTCTATCCTGCACTCTGTCTGCATACAGCAGACCTGCCTAGCAGTGTGGTTCATTGTTAGAGTTATTCCAGTGATTGCGACCTCCTCCTCCTCTGCCTGGTGCCAAGCCTCTAATATGGTACTGTGTTGGGGATCATTCCCCAGGGTGCCCTGCCAGCCTGAGCCTTTTCCCATACCTATGCTGGGGACACTACTGGGAACGACTGAGCATGCATGCCCAGTGTGCATATTCAGTATTAACCTTGGAAGTCATGGAACTTTCAGGGCAGTGAAGGACAGGGACATTGGGACCAGACAACTGAAGCAACCCGAGGAAGTTCACTGAACTTGCCTTAAAAAACCCCAAAAGGTAAGTGAACAGTGGTGAAGTAAGGATGGCCATGAAGGCAGAGAGGAGAGGAGGAGTCTGGGCTTCATTGTGGGGATCTCTGCTCCCTCACCTGTGTTATGGCCATGCCTGCTGTTTGGCTGCTTCCCCTCAAGGAAGGCAAATTCTGGATCCAGCCCCATAATTGCATTCTTGGTAGAGTTGTGCATCAGAATGCTGAGATACTTTATTATTTCACTCCCAACGAGTTTCGGCCAATGTGGTATTTTTAAAAGGCCTTCTTCAAGGGGTTGATAAGTCTGCAGAGTGATTATATTTCTTCAGTTGCCAATGAACACCACGAGAGACTATCATTCTGTTAAGAGTTTTCTGCAGACTTATTTTATCAACCCCCTGAAGAAGGCCTTTTAAAAATACCACATAGGCCGAAACGCATTGGGCGTGAAATAATAAAGTATCTCAGCATTCCGAGAACCGCTTCTCTCTTCTTTTTTAACCTAAGTGGATGCTCTCCTCCTTTTGGTTTTTCAGAGTTGTGCATCAACCACAAGTTTCAACTCAGACCCAGTTTGATGTTTCAGAAAATGGCCTAATTAGAACCAATTTGGAGGTTGTCTGCTTCAACGGGTACCGAACCTGAGTCAAGATTTGGAAATCTAAGGCTTTGTGCCTCCTACTGACAATCATAGGATTTTTTTTAAAAAAGTCTGCACTTATTTGTGTGTTCATCAGAAGAGGATTAAATTTGCAGGCATTGCACTCTCTCCAGAAGGAATTCTGCATGCTGAACTGCAAAAAATTAGGTGTGACAGATTTTGTGCTTCACACTCTTATATTTTGTTTTTTGCTTTTAAAGGAACTGTTGATGATTTTTATATTTCTTGACAGAATAGGATAACATTTGCAGGGTTAGTTTTCCCCATTCTGAGTTGCTCAAGCCTGAGTGGATCGATGTTCATATGGGTTTTAAAAAGCAATTGTGGTTGAATGTAGAAACACGGCAGGACCAAGGATGAAGGCATGTTATTCATGCAATGCAATTGAGGATGAATGCATGCAAGAATGACACAAACCAGAAGCAGACTGTCCATCCCAATAGGGATGGATGGGAATTTTGTTTCAATTCAGCTTAGATAAGAATTTACCAAAATTTACAATGTTCTCCATAACTAGGATAGAAAGGACTTGAAATTTAAAAAGAAACAAATGTGGGAGGAATCAAAACTATCATCCATCTAGAATTACGACCTATGGTTCATTCAAGAGAGCACTCTGAACCTGTTGGGCTGTAACAAGTAGGGTTGTAGGATGTCAGGTGCTTCATGGACAATTTACTAGGCTGGCCTAGTGAATTGTAAGTTGAAAGCTTGGCAATTGTTGTGAGAAAGTCTGTCTCTATTCTGTGCTTATCTGTGGCTGCTAGCCGAGGCCTTGAGTTCCCTTGAGAACAAATGTATATTTACAAAAGGTGGGGACGATCTTGCAAGCTGTCTCTCACACAGTGTCATCATCAAGAGGAAGTGGAACCGTGCTGCCCTGTTGGCACATGCGTTTGAGTTACAGGCCTGAAGCCCTGTCTGTCAAAGTGGCTTGGAATTAGCCAGCCTCCATCCTATATAGTGGAACGGGCAAAGGGGAGGCCCTTTGCTAGGAATCATCTGTTCATCTGTTCTAAGCTTGCCATGAAACTCCTCGTGTTTGAGATTCTGTCTGGTTTGGAGATGTTAGATGCACTCTGTACATGTTCTGTTGCTATTTGGACTTGGAATTTCTAAGAACTATGCCATGAAAAGTGCTCTGAGGCTTTTCATAGATTTGGACTTGCAGACTACTGTTCTGGATTCGTGTTCTATAGCCTGTTTTCCCTGCATAGAGCCAAAGTACTGGCACAGGGAAACTCTGAGGCTGATCGTTGCTGTTCTGGAATTGTGTGTGTGTGTGACCTGAGAGAGAGACTTCCTCAAAGCCAAAACTATGAGCAGGGGAGGTTTCCTAGGTCGAAGAGGTTCGTCCCCTGACATCTTGCTTACGTGATCAGCTCAGTGTCCCTGGCAGGCTGAGTTTGGTTTGGTACAAGATGATCTTGTCTACTGTCAGACTTCATGCACTTCTGTGCTGGGGTTTCTCCTTTGAGTTTTGCTCGTGTTCCTGATGAGTCAGTGCGTGTGGCCGCAGCTGTCTGTTTCGCGTGGGACAGGGGCTAACTTTAAATGTCTCCCCCTGAGTGATTTGCTGTTCGCATTAAGCCGTTGTACCTGAAAGCCATCTGGTCCGTCTTCAGCTTCAAGTGTGTGTATGCAGAAATAAAACCGTTATGCTTGAATTCCGTGTGATTTTACAATAAAAGAAGTCTCACCATTTTTGGAGTGTGTCAGTTTGCCTAAAGTTTGTGAGCAGAAGCCTGGGGTGGGCTTGCGTCATGACAAGGGGTGTGCATCAGATCGGGTCCGATCCACGATCCGGAGCCGATCCGACCGAAATCAGATAAAATTATCCGATTCCGATCCCGGCTTCTGGATCGTCCGATCTGATCTGAACCAGTCCAAAAGGACCTGATCTGGTTTGGATAAGATCAGAGGATCAGACCTCCTCCTCCCCCTTGTGCTCCTTACCTACTGGGGCCGTCCGCTGCCGTCCGCTGCCGTCCGCTGCTGTCCGGTGGCAGCGGACGGTAGTGGATGGCCCTGGCAGGTAAGGAGCATGAGGGGGAGGAGGGGGAGGGCCCCACTTACCTGTCAGGGCACCCACTTCCATCCGCTGCTGTGATCTACTGAGAAACAGGCTTCGTGGCCTAGTTCTCAGTAAAGCGCTGGGTGATGACATCATCACCTGGCACTCTACTGAGAACTAGGCCACAAAGCCTGTTTCTCAGTAGATCGCAGCAGCGGATGGAAGCGGGAGCCCCGGCAGGTAAGGAGCGTGAGGGGGAGGAAGGAGAGGGCCCCACTTACTTGCTGGGGTGCTCTCTTCCATCTGCTGCTGAGATCTACTGCAAAACAGGCTTCATGGCCTAGTTCTCATCACCCGGCAATCTACTGAGAACTAGGCCGCGAAGCCTGTTTTTCAGTAGATCGCAGCAGCGGATGACAGCAGATGGCCCCGGCAGGTAAAGAGCATGAGGGGGGAGGGGGCTTACCTGCTGGGGCTGTCCGTTGCCAGCAGATGGTGGTGGATGCCCCCAGCAAGGAGCGTGAGTGGGGGCCCACCACCATGGGCCCACCACCATGTTTTCGCCATAGGCTTGCATTGGGGAAAATATTTCTTTCCCCCAATGCAAGCTTATGGCAAAAACACCAAAAATGGCGGCCGATCCGAAAATCGGACATCCAATTTTTGGATCGGGATCAGGTCTGATCCGAGGGACCTCCGATTTTGCCTGAACCGATCCAGGACAATATCGGAGGTCCCAATCCGGGTCCTGATCTGATCTGGGGGGGGGGGCGTGCACATCCCTAATAACAATGATAAACATTAAAACTATTTATAACAATCACATGTTTCCTGTAAGGCAACCTTTAAATGAGGTATTTTGTACGAAACACATCCCCAAAGTAAACCAGAGTCTTTGTTAATAGCAGGCAACACCTTTCCTGGAAAGATAAAAAAGATTCCCTCTCCATTGGCAGTAAACTGAACTTTGCTTAACTGAAAATTGTTCCAACTTGCTTCCAATTTCTTACTGAGTTACAGGCTGTCATAAAGCTACATTGGGGGAGAAAGGAACCGTTTCATGGTCCTGTTTTAACAAACTGTTTTCGCTGCTGGGCACATGCACCTCTAAGCTCCAGCAGGAACTTCAAAATAGGAAATTTTCCTTGTGTGGGTGTGGGTGGGTGTTTGGGAGGGAGGGAAGTAGACAGAGAAAGAGAGAAAAGAAACTCCTCCTTGAAATATTTTTTCTTAAGGCCCTTTTATATGTGTGTGCGTGGTGCGTGTGTATGTGTGCATGGTGCGTGTGTCCACTAGGAGGGAGGAATGGCCTGTGTAACTGGTTTTGCTAAAGTGGCTGTTTCCACAACTTCCCTAGCAGCATGTAATATTACCATAAGGAACACAGCCATTTATATGCAAAGGCAATCCAGGCCACCGCTGCCTTGGGCTTCAAGAAGGAAAAGGCAGCCAGGGAGAGCTGCCTCCCCTCTCACACCAGCATAGCATTGTAATAATAAATGTTACAGGTGATCCCCGCTACCCCCACTGCCAATCATTTCATTTGGAGCTAGCACAGCTGAATGATATTGCTCAACTGGATGTTCTTCCCTCCCCAGTCATCCTGCCATCTCCCTTGCCAAACACTAGCCAAACACTAGCCAAACACTAGACAACACAATAATCAACTGGGGGGGGGGAGAATCAACTGCCTGTTGTGTTGATTATTGTGTCATGGGGGGGGGACACAATTCACACCCACTGAAGAAGTCATGTAGAGGGCTCCGTTGTGTAATCTCCTCTGTCGAGTGCACTATTCCGGCAGGTCATAGAGTTCTCCAGCAGGAGCGGCCAAAGGCACCCCGGCCACTACTATACAGCAGTCAGAACTTCCAATGCATGATGGGATAGGGCGAGGGGGACTGATGGAGGAGGGAGGGAGGAGCACCAGCAGCCCAGAAGGATGCTGGGACTTTCAGCCATGTGATAGGGGAGGGGTGAGCACCGGAAAAATAATGAACGGTCAGTTGCCTCTTCCCCCCTCCATTGCCTAATATGTCATCTGAACGTGGGTCCCATTAGCTCAGCTGAATGAGAGAGAGGGAGAGAAAGCATATGGGATTGGGGAAGCATGCAAGCAAATTCACCAAACCACTTGTCTTTTCCCCTTTCCCCGCCTCCATCACCACCATCACATATTAGCAACGCAAATTCATCGAAAGCCTCCATGAATACAGGAAGGTTTCCTCTTCAGATTGTCACCCTCCACAGGTATAGAGCGTTGGATGTGACTATGTAGAGGGCAAACCTGGAATGCTTCCTCAGCTCCCACGTTGATTGAAGATGGTAAGAATGCTTTAGACTGAAAGAATTCTGAGCCAAGTAATTTGTTTTGATCACTAGAACTGAAAGGAGCTTATAGTCCTTCCACTCCTAATTATCTATGGGAATTGTTATAGGAGGGCATACCTGGGCATGTTCCTGGATCTCTTGAGGTGTGCCATGGATCTTCTGAAATGCCTGAAAGACACCATCTGCCTTAATACAAGCCTGTCTCTTCCCTGTGAGCGCAGCAGCCTTGCAGTGACAAGGAGACATTAGGACCCACTCCCTTGGCAGATCAATAGCAGTTGTAGTATGAAGCTAGAAGCTTTTTAAACTATCACAGTCATTGCTATTTTTCCAACCACAGTCCGCTCATTGGGTTGTTGTTTTTTGGTTCGCCTCCCTCTCTCTCTTCATTTCTCATCTTACATGGCCACTGCTGAGAGCTTTCTTGCAATGGAAGTTTGAAAAGGGAGGGGGAAGGACACAAAGAATTCCCTGTGGAATATTGGCATTTTATACATCATCGGATTGTCCTGCCCCAAACTGGTAACTTTTGAGGACAGCAAAGGACTATATGATGTTTTGTTCCTGGAAGTGCTCATGGCACTGCCAAATTTATTTATTTATTTTATTTATTATTGCATTTATAGCCCACCTTTTTTCCTCCAAGGAACCCATAAACCTCATCCTCTCCATTTTATCCTCACAACAACAGCCCTGTGAGTTAGGTTGGGCTGAGAGTCTGTGACTGGGCCAAAGTCACTCAGTGGGTTTCCATGGCTGAGTGGGGACTAGAACCCGGATCTCCTGACTCCCAGTCCAACACTTTAGCCAATACACCTCACTGCCATAGGAACATAGGAAACTGCCTTATACTGAGTCAGGACATCGGTCCATCTAGCCCAGTATTGTTGACATGGTCTGACAACAGCACTTCAGAATTTCAGGTAGGGGTTTTACCTCCCTATCCAGAGATGCCGAGGATCAAACCTGAGACCTTTTGCATAGAAACTGTGTACTCTGCCACTGAGCTATGGCCTCTGTTCAATGGAACATTCAAATAAATTGCACCATTTTTTTTTTAAAAAAGTGGGAAATCCCTCAACCACCTCACTTCATAAAGTTAATTAAGATATGTACAACCCTCACACACCTTCCATCATCCCAATTCCTCTGGGGAAATAAGCTTAGCTTGGGGGATTTTCTGTTCCCCCTGCATTTGTCATCACATTCTCCCCCCCCCTTTTTTTTTTATTTCCTCCCTTATCCTCCCTTGGCCTTTCTTTCTCTACTTTATTCCATTGAGAACAAGCCTTGGAATTCCCAAGAGGAGGGATGGTGGATAAGAGATGTTCTGAAATGTATTTGACTTTATACAAACAGACAAGAGGATTTACTTATTTTTTCCTTGTCCTCACCCAACGCTTTGGGCAAGGAGGTTTGAGTGGTTGCAGAGGAAGTAATCTGAGGCTATTTTGTTTGTCAGTTTCCATTACCCAGTAATGGAATGACAAGTTTTACTAAACATACAAGTTCATTGGAAGGGGTGGGGGGAGAGATACAATCATATATATATATATATATATATATATATATATATATATATATATAATGTTCAGTGGTACTTACTCCCAGAAAATTGACATAGGACTGCAGCCCGAGTTATTTGTTTTTCAGCCTGTTCCTCTGCATGTGTACTTAATAATAAGTGCTGAGTTGTGAGCATGGTACTGCAGATTTCATGAACTGTCCACCCCATTCCACTCCACTGACTTGGCTACCCTTTCAGCTTGATCCTCTGAATGTTTTGCAATTTGTGTTTTGTCATGGACTCTAGCTTCAGTGCTGAGAGAAAGGTACATTGTAAATTACATGCTCAGAGGTACTTTCTCCACAACTTAGCCTTAGTATTAAAAACAGACTCCTTGCCTGTATTGTGGTGAAACCTTGGCACAAATTAAGTTCTGTACAGGATGAGACAAGGAGAGCTTACACATAACAAGGAGGTAGTGCCTGTTTGATAAGTGTTGCTGGAAGATGAAAAAATGAGGAGGGATTGTTGTTGGAGGGGAACAGAATGTATGTGATCTGGTTGTAATTTTCTTGCAACAGGTACATCTCTACCTATAAAGTGGAAAGTATGTATGCGTCATGTATGTCCGGAAACATTTACCCACTTCCAGATGACTTAGAAACTTGACACAGTGACACAGTGATAGGTCTGGCTGTACAATGTACCAGAAGAATCTAAAAACACGAATTTTGGGGTTTTCAGTATTTTTAAAGTATTTAATATAAACCTAGGTTTATGCCTACAACTCCCAGCATGCCTTGGGCAGGAGGCCAGATGTACTGGCCTTTGGTGGCCATTGTGAGTGCATAGGTTGGTGGTTGCTGTGTGTCTTTTACAACTCCGACTCCTAAGGTTGGTCTCGAGCAGTCAAACCAATTCCACATAAAAGGGCTGCATCCTCCTCCCACCCTCTGCATGGTTTTAAAATGTAACTAGATACAACATCATGACTTTGAGGGGCCAAACATGCTCAAAGGCACTCCATCCTGATATCACTGTTTTCTCACAATCTGGGGGAAGCAAGTGTGTAGCCTTTGCCCTTAAGAGGGAGGGAGGAAGGGAAAGCACTCTGCACATGCCCAGAAACAGACCTTTCAAAGGGGGGAAGTGCTCAACCCAGCCCCGGCCCTTCAATACAGGCTCCTTATGTAACACTTGGTGGGTGAGAAGCACAGACCATGGCAATCCCAACAGGATTGGCCAGAGCTGGGTGCATCCACTGATAGCTGCTTACCTCCCCTCCTTGGCGATGCTATTCTTTGACGCTCTATCAAGGAGCAGCATCAGCAACAAAAGGATGTCTCAGAGGATGCGGGCAACTGCAGGCACCTGTGGGCTGCCAAAGGCATGATGGGAGGTGTAGTACTGCCATGTAGAGTGGCTGATTTAAAATAAAGTATGGGTGAGCAAACCTTGACCTCTAACTGTCTTTGTTCTCCTACCTGACTTTCTCTAACTGCCACTAACCCTGCCCCCCATTCCATTCTAACCTCAGCTATATCAGTCAATCCTCCATTCACTCTTCTGTCTCAATGGTATAGTCAGGTTGTTACATAAAAATCACAAACTTTATTCACAAATCCACAAACAGGGTGCCACAACCAAGATGGCCTGCTCTCCAGTTGTCTTCCACCACATCTCAGATGGTGTTCAGAGATTAACCTGTTATTTAGGGACCTAGGCTTATGCCTACAACTCCAAGCATGCCTTGGGCAGGAGGGAAGACTTATCAGGCTTTGGCAGCCATTATCTGGTAGTGGATTACCCTCCTGGGCCTGAAGTTGCTATGCCCTATCGGGAGCAGGCCCATTATCAACGGCAACCAAGCCAACCATCAGTCAGCCAGCTAGCTCCCTCATGGCCTACCTATGAGCACCGATTGCACAGTGTAGTGTGGACTGGCTGAGCCAGACTTCACTTTCTATGAGCTTCAGCAGCAGGACTCTCATTGAGCAAGTTGGGTACCACAGCAAAAGGCATGGCGTGAGTTGTAGTTTTTGTTTTCTGTGGGGACAGGAAAATTATGGCAACAGCTTCAACACCATGCATTGAAGGTGAGAGAGGGTGGGGGTTGGGGGGAGAAACTAATTTAATTTGTTTTAAAGTTACCTCACAGGCCTAGAACTGGCTTACCTTGAAGGGTTGTCAGGAGGGTGAGAGAGAGAAAAAAAGAATTTAATTTAATTTGTTTAAAAGTTAACTCAGGCCTAGCACCAGCCTGCTACTTAAAGATGATTACCTCACAGACATATATTTTAGGGGGCCCAAGCAACACTGGGTAGAAACTTGAAATCTGGCATGCTGATAGGTCTAGCTATACAATGTACCAGAAAAATCTAAATATGAACATGTTAATTGTGCCATATACTAAATCAAACATGGGAATACAATAATAATATATAGCAACAATTTGTTTACAAATACAATCTTTGTGTTTTCTGGCTGGGGATTCAAGTCAATTCTTTTTTGGAGGACAAATAAGTATGTGAATCTGAGGCATAAACTCAATGAATCCTCTTCTTTCCCCACCCATAAGCATTATAATTTGGTTGTAATATTCTGATGAAGCATCAGTGAAACAGGTGTAAGAAGCTTGAGGCCTGTAGGTATTGTATTACTTAGCTACAGTTACTATTTTTGTTCGCTGCAGCTATTGCAAACTATTGTAAACCATTTGCGAGGTGTAGGGTGCAAATAACGAGTCGAGACAAGAAAGTTGGGTATAAAATGGGCCACTTTTATTCAAGATCTGCAGAAGGGAGTAAAACCTATGCGGGCATCCTCTCTTGGCCTCTTCCAGGCCAAATCTTAGGAATGGGCGAACGATTCTCTGACGTCGAGGTGGCAGCACACGTTCGCCACCCCTTGGTCTTACCCCATATGGGGTTGGGAGGCCTTCCTTTGTCACAACACCCGTGCCGCAGTGCTCCGAATGTGTGAGTAGAGTTGGCCTCAAAGGTAAACCTTATTCCCATGATCTGGTGCCGCGGGGCTCCCAGATGTGGGCCTCAGGTATTACCCTTTACCTCAACGGTTCCTGAGAATGTTCACCATTTGAAAATGCCCCTAAGGATGCCCGCACCTACCGCCACGGGGACTGACAAGCCACTTGATTAGTCATTCCCCCCCCACCTGGCCTCTATCGCTACCCTTAAACCCTTCTGCAAATCAGCCCAAAACAAGTCATTGCCGCAGTCCGAAAGATGTACACCATCCAGATGGTATAGCTCCCTCCGGGAATGCACGATGTCAGGATGTTGAATACTGACATCCCCATATTTGGATAACTCCTTACACATTTCGGAGTTCACCTTCCAGCGGGCATGCTCCAACGCCAGAGGGTCGCTACCCTCTCTCCAGGCAAGCCTGGGCAACAAACATGACAACATGATCAGCACGCCGGGCCATCGCTGCCGAATGATTTCCAAATCGGCCATAGCTTGCAGAATCAAGGCCTTGCCTTTGAGCAAGCCCAAATCGTTCCCCCCTAGATGGATCATAAGGATTTTGGGGGGGAGACGAAAAATGACATCCCCATATTTGGATAACTCCTTAAACCTGTCGGAGTTTACCATCCTGCGGGTACGCTCCAACGCCAGAGGGTCACACCCTCTCTTCCAGGCAAACCTGGGCTCCAACGCCAGGCAAGCCTGGGCTCCTTCGCCAGAGGGTCGCACCCACTCTTCCAGGCAAGCCTGGGCAACAAACATGACCACATGATCAGCACGCTGGGCCAACGCTGCCGAATGATTTCCAAATCGTCCATCGCTTGCAGAATCAGGGCCTTGCCTCTAAGCAAGCCCAAATTGTTCCCCCCTAAATGGATCATAAGGATTCGAGGGGGGGGGGACGACAGGCACACTGCTGGAATAAGGTGGGAAGAAGCCGCTCCCACCGCATGCCACGTCTGCCCAGCCATAGACTGGATGCACAGAGACTCAACCCAAGCTGGGTTCCAAAGCTGGAGGAGGATGCTCGCCGGCCGGCCCAAAAGACCATGCTGTGTCCGCATATGATCACTCTCCCTGGGGTCTGCCTTCTCCAGGTATCTATAATCAAACATGGGCATGTCAGCAACGCAAACAATTGACTACTTCCCAGAAAACTTTCTGACTGTACGTCTTGAAGGCAGAGGAATGCCATCTCACCACGGCTGGTATCTGTGTGGGAGAGAAACCCGCACTGGCCACCGTTGATGCGGCGCCTATTCGAAAGGAATGGTCCCAAACAGATCTGCTGGGAGACCCAAGTGCCTCACAGCCCACTTTGTCACCGACTAGAATTGATATTTGGTCAGTGGAGATCCGTCCAAATGACAAAAGAGGAAACTCAAGTCACTCCCCCTTTTCCCGAGGTATGTCCTCAACGCTTTTATTGGGCATAGTTGTGCCAGTGGTGCAAGAAAAATGGCAATGTCCACCCCTTTTCCCCTTTGAGCCAATTTAGAATGTCGTAACCTAATAGTGACTCCTGAATCTGAGAAGGTTACATCCCTACACTGCAGCGCTCTGCCTGTGCTATGAGTGTTTGATGCTGCTACAAGTTCAGAAATCCTAAAGGCTCCAAAGAATGCCGTCAAGGCGGCCGCATGAAAAAACAGAGCCTCATAATTTGGAGAGCATAGCTCGTCCCAGGCCGTCCCTAGTCCAATCAGAATGTCAAGGATACTGGGATCCTTGCATCCGGGGCTCTTGGAGACACTCTACACCAGCCCTTGAAGGTACGCTTAACTCACTCATCTGTGGTAGAATCCGCTACACCGCGGATTTTAGCCAAAATTGACAGAGCAGCTAGTTTGCCTCCTATGGTGCATGCAGCTAACCCAGTCCTGCGCAACATCGCGCAGAATTGCAGTATCTGGTCAACCGGAATTGGCCTGTGCTCCTGTAAATTGTAGGTGGTCAGGAATTCCTGAAACTGCCTACCTGTCTTGCTATAGACTGCCCTGGTGCCAGGCGCCACAGACTGTCACATGGCTTGCACTATGTCAGCCCTCCAATTTCCCATAGCGTTGCTGGCATCGTTTCCGGCAGTGGCCGCGCCCCAGGAGCCAGTTCCCGGAACCTCTGAACCTGCTGATGCGATAAAGCATCAGCAATATCATTCTTGATTCCCGGCACGTGCCGTGCCTTGAACCAAATGTTATGTGCCAAACAATACAAGGTGAATGCCCTGACAAGCCCCATCACCCTGGGGCTACGCAAGGTCAGCGTGTTGATGACCTGCACCGTGGCTTGGTTGTCACACCAGAAGTGGACTACCGAGGTAACCATTTGTGCCGCCCAGGTGTGCATTGCCACAAAATTGGGGGGGGGGAATTCTAGGAATGTTAAATCTCTGCAAATGCTTTTAGCCAACCAAACTGAGGGCCATCTCACAGCACACCATCGATCCTGGCAAATTACTCCGAATCCCAGAGTGCCGGAAGCGTCGGAATGGACCTGCATCTCAGCCTTGAGAAGCAGGTCGTGTTGCCAAAAGGACACACCGTTATACTTATTTAGGAATGTAACCCACATATTCAGGTCTTGACGCATCTGGGTCAACTCACGGACCCTATGGTGTGGTGAGTGAAGGCCCTGCATGGCTGCGCACAAGTGCCGGATGAAAGCTCTCCCTGGTGTGATGATACGGCAGGCAAAGTTTAAATGCCCCACTATCTCTTGTAATTAGGACAGTGTCGCTTTGTGTGAGCCAATCAAACTCTGGAACTTATTGAGAAGTGTCTGCAGCTTGTCCTGAGGCAATCTGCTGCCCTGTGCCATGGAAACCAAGTCGATTCCGAGGTATCGGAGGGTAGTGGCAGGGCCCTCCGTTTTTCCGTGTTCTAAAGGGGACCCCCAGCTCGTTGGCCAACTCCTGAAACTGCTGCATCAGGAAGTGGCATTGGTTAGATCGCCTCGGCCTGATGAGTAAAAAATTCATCCAAGTAGTGAGTCACATCCTCTAGTCCGGTCCTGTCTCGTAACGCCCATTCTAAGAATGAACTGAACCTCACGAACATGGCACACGAAATGGAGCATCCCATGGGTAATGCCCTGGCGATGTAAAATTGGTCCTAAAACAAAATCCTAACAGATTAAAGTCTCAGGGATTGATGGGTAATATGCAAAACACGGGTTTTATGATGCATTTGCCCATCAACGCCCCCTCTCCGCTCTTGTGGACCAATGCCACTGCTGCATCGCACGAAGCATATCTTACTGAGCATAAATGCTCTGGTATGGCATCAGTTACTGATGCTCCCTTGGGGAAGGACGGGTTATGAATTAACCTGTACTCCCCAGGTGTCATCTCTGGCGCTATGCCCAGAGGAGACACTCACAGGTTGGTTTATCGAAGGGGCCCAGTACCCTCCCCGAACTGACTTCTTTAGCAATTTTCTGACACCATGGCTTCCATTGCCTGTATAGAATTCTGATTTTTGGCTATGGAAGCAAACCTCAGTCCTCTATATGGAATCATAAAAACATCAGTAAAACCAGCGTCTAAGTACACTGCATCCTCCTTAACCGGGTATCGTGCCAGTAATTGCCTAAGGGGTTCAAGCCTAATTGGACTGGGGCACTTTGGGAGGCGGCTGTTGTCCCCCAGGGCCCGCAGGTTTCTTGAAGTTGGATCCACCTCGGAAGGTGCCCCTTCCCCTCTTACTGGACGGGCAGCTATGCGCGGGGTGGATGCCCCCACAAACAAGGCACTCATGCCTGTATCTGCAGGGGGATCTTGTGCAGAAGCCACGGGAGCTAAATTCCCAACAGGGCGGGTGGAGTTGAACCCCCTGCCCCGCCAATCCACTCAGGGTGGTGGCGGGTTGCGGCTTTTCCAGAAGGTGACCGCTGTCCGCCCGGTCTCCCAGACCAGGTTTGGCTGGCGTCATAAATTGCAGCCACAGGTCATTATCTTTAACATCCCACTGTAGGGTACGGTCGAGGCAACCCTTCTACGGAAGGATGCATCATAGGCCAACCAGGCCCCGCCCTCGTATTCCCTATACGCCCGCTAAATCATAACAAGGCATTTTGTGAGGATGTGCCCTTTGGAAGGGAAGCGTTGAACAACGCTGTTGCGGGAATATTTCAGGTATGATCATAACAATAGCTTGTGATAACAACATTTAAATGATTGAGAAACTAATATTGATTTCATGCTTCTAATAAAACCATGTATCTGTTCTCCTGTAAGATAGAACCAGCAATGTACTAGCTAGATGTGTTGAGCCTCATCATAATGAACTTTGGTCCACTAGCAACTATATGCATTCTGTATTGTTTTAGGTTATCTTGACCTCCATCATTCATATGTGGCGCCTTTCTCTGTTTTGACTTAGAGACAAGTTACATCATTCTTCTGTGCTACCCTGTATTATTGTAAACTTTCCCCTGGTACAAAGGTGATTCTGTCCAAAAAGCTAGATATGCTAATTCTGATGTTTCCAGTTTCCTATATAAGAGTGATACCCAATATACTTAATTCAGTCAGAGGTCTATCTCTGGCTCCCTCAGCTGATGTGTCTTCTTCAATAAACCTATTCTTTAAGAACCCAATACGTGAGTATCTTTGGACTCCACTGTAACTGAGTTTAATTGCTTGCATGAATATAACTCCTTTGAAGTTATTGGGTGGGAAGTCACTGATCTATGGGAGGTCCCTTCCCCATCTTAAGGTTATTCATCCCTAGTCTACATTTAGTCTACATACTCCCGGGACAGCCCACGTTTCGGAAATTGCATTAACCTGTGTTTGAGCGGAAGGGTCTATCGGTGCCCCCAATGTCACCCTGGTGTCACTTACCGTACTACTGTGACTTACATCTGACGGTCCCAGGTTGTTCAGCTGGGATGGTGCCGTGTCCAAGCTACCCCGTCACTTCCGCCCGGCGTCGTTCCGCCCTCCCCCATGGAGGATGGAGGCGGAACGTTCGCCTACGGTGTCCCCAATAAATGACTGCCCAAGTGTGGTGTCGAATATGTCATCCCAGGCATCCATGGGTACCAACCCCAAGGGGGAAAGGCACCCATAGTCTGCACCGGGGAATTAACAGCGTTCACTAGCTGCTCACCTGGTCCCTGCGATGGAAGACTCGGGACTGCAGAAGGAGGTAGCACCCAAGGTCGTGCTAGCTGTCCAGTCGTCGCCTGGGCGTCCTGTGAGGCCACTGCGGAATGAACCTGCCTGTCCGTCAACTGGCTGGAGGAAGCTTCGATAGCATCCAATCTAGAATTTATAGATGATAACAACATGCTGTCTAACTTTTGGTTCCTGGTCTGCCGCTGCGGTGCAACCAAGGAAACCGTCTGAGCCTGAGTTGATACGCTTGAGGGTATGCCCCTCCCCTCCTCTAGTGATTGCAGCTGTGCCAGAATTACCACCAATTGGGGGTTAACTTCCTCATCGGAGGAAGAATCACTCTTAACACTGAGCCGTTTCGCCGGTGGCCGCGGCTTTCCCTTTGCCTTTCTTTCTCCCCAGGCCCTTCCTTGGTGACATGATACCTATTGATATGCCGTGGCTGTCCCGCTGTCTTAATCCTGCTCTTGACCACCAAAATAAAGGGCACAGTGCCCATGAGCCTGTATCAATGCTTACAGCCTGCTTATGATTGCAGTGGTGGAGCAGTGCGATGGCACCACCCAGTGACCAAACTAGAGAATTCTTTGTAAATGCAACAATAAAGGAGTGCAATAGCACCAGCCCATCAAATGGCACCACTCAGTGACTAAAGTAATGAATTACTTGTGACTGTAGCAATGAAGCAGAATGCAAAATGGAACAGAGCACTGGCACCACCCAGTGGCTAAAGTAGGAATTACTGAAGAGGTTCCCTCCAAGGCCCGGTAAGGGGCGCTAGGCCATAGCCAACTCCCTCCAAATCTCTGTCGCAGGGGTATGTCCTGGAGTGAAGCCGCCCAGGCCTAATCTGGAGCCCAAAGGATTGCAGTGGGCCCTTCCCAACCGCGTGGGTGCAAACCAATGCCGCCCGTCCCCCACAGCGCGGTGAACCAGCGCCGCTTTAAAGGAAGGTTGAAGGCGCGTGAGCCCAGGAACCCGAGGTAAGCCGATGCAAGGAGAAGGATTGGATCTGAGCCCATCCGCCTCCGCGAGCCACCGCCGGGCAGCAGCCCAAGAGGCAGACACGCTGGCTCTCAGCCGCACTTATCCCTCGGGTGGGGGGGGTAGGGCCGGCTGGCCCGCCCCGCAAACCTGGGGGCCGAAAAGCCCCTGGATAGTCGCCGCCGGCGGGGTGGACGGGTTCGCCTCCTGCTTTCCGCCGCTGTAGATGCTCCTCGCTGCTGCCAGGCTGCCTGAAGTCCGCTCGCACGCCTCTCTCCAGCCGCGCCGCACTGGAAGGCCTGGTCTGCACGCCTCGCCCAGCCATCAGAGTTGGAGCCGAGCTTCGCAGAGATGAAGAGGGCGGGCAGGCCCATTAGCCGGCTATTTAAGCCGCTCGGCCCTGCCCCGCCCAGTGGCACCATATGGATGCTCCAATCAGCAGCATCCACCTCGGCTCTTCTCCCCCCCACCCGCAAATATCATCCATGCCCACTTGGGCTGGGGATTTCACTTATGCTTGGTTACTGTAAACAAATCGTTGCTGTATATTTGCGAGGCAAAGGATGAGAAATGACGAGACGTACACAGAAATTGGGATTAAACATGGGCCACTTTTATTTAGCTCAGCAGAAAATTCAGGGGGGGAGAAGCCTAAGTGGGCAATTTGGTATAGCCAAGCCTGGCCACAGCTGGGATCGGGCAAGTCATTTGCAGCCCGGGTAGTGGCGCCTGCCATATTGCCACCCCCGAGCTTCCCCATCTCAGGGTTGGGAGGTCTTCCGGTGTCGTCTCCCCCCAGGCCGCACGGCTCTGAGTAGACAAGGAGGGTTGACCCCAAAGGTAAGCCCTATCCCTCCAACTGAGGCCGCGGGGCCCTCAGTGGTTGGCCTCAGGCATTACCCATCACCACAATAGTGCCAGTGAATGCTCACCATTAATAAATTAAATTGCCCGCACCTACCACAATTAAAAGTGACCAAATTGAAAACCAATCAGCCTATTTATGCACCTTGACTGTTTTACAGTATGGAGTAGGTGAAAAAAACTCCCAACCAATTTAGGTTGAGAGCAAAAAATTCCTACTTGGCCTCAAAAAGACGACGAGTAAAACCCATACTGCCCACAGGGAGGGAGGGAGCTGCGCAGCAAACGGTGAGTCTGGGAGGGGTGTGTCTGCCTTAAAAAGGCTTCTTTCCCCTCCCAGCTCTGGTGGCGCCATGTGGGGCTAGTCAATGGGCAGCCTCCATGCCTCCCCTCTCTCCTTGCCCGCAAATCCCCCCCCCCCCGCACATGCAAGCAGGGTGGCATAAGAGGCACTATTATTATATTCCCATGTTTGATTTAGTATATGGCACAATTAATTTGTTTATATAAACTGTTGGTTCACCCCAGTTTTTTAAAATATTTGTTAATATTCTAGCGGTTGTGTGCTGGTTAGCATTATTCTATATTGGATTATTTCAACTGTTGCCATCTATATTGCTTAATTCCAGAAAAATCTAAAAACATGAAATTTTGGATTTTAAGTATTTTTATGTCAGATAAAAGGCCCAAGTCACCAGTTTCCTTGACCATCCTGGCTCTCTGCCAAAACCTGTTAAATGTAGACATTATAGTAAATTATGCCAATAAAGTATTCTGTGTTCTGGTTGCTTTCATTTTTCATAATAATTTCAGAGCACATGCATACAACAGTTCCTCATGTCCCCTGAGATCCATTTCTCTACTATATGTTATTCAGATATCTGGACAATGTCGGGTATATTTTGTGTCCTGATTGTTTTTGAAATTTAGATGGCTGCTCAGGCCAAGGCATGATGGGAGGTATAGGCATTTCAGGTAAAACAAAAAATGTGGTTTATCATGAAGCTCTAATTTAAAATACAGTTCTTATTAACACAATTTTCCATTTAGTCTAACAAAACAATTTATGAACTCAACCAAACCAAAAAAAACCAACCAACCTAAAGGTGAATAAGTACAGACAAATTTATTATTTATCAAATAAATGCTATAAACATTCATGGACCCAAGCAATGCCAGGCATATCAGCTAGTAATCTCTAAAAAGGAAATACTGAGGCTTTAATCTGTGTGGCATATATTCTACCACCATAAAGTGTGAGTGGAGGAGGAAGCTGCAATCGCTCAGTGTTGAGGGAACAGCATTTTGCATATGCTTAGAGAAATTTATTTCAATGTTATTTTTTGCTAACTTTAGAAAATGTAAATAAATTCTAGTAATTTGCATGCCCATACATACATATATTCACACACACAGGTGAACACACCAAGCCATGCTCTACATATTACGGTAAGGAATTATAGGTATAGAAGGCAACTAATCCTCTTAAGATAATTGTCCAGAATGGTGGGTTCATTGTTACCTGAATTTGAGGGATGTGTGTCGTGAGCAGATTCAGGTGACCTCATTGCCAGTACCATGGGAAATGGTGCAGATAATAGAGGTCACTTGCATATTTGTAAAACATCCAGTGAACAACTACTCCATGGCTTTGCATTTAGTACACCTTTGACCCCTATTGCTGAAGTCAACAGCAATAGAAATATTTCCTAGTGTAGGTGTTCTGCTACTAATTTAATGTCTACCAAGTTAGTGTACACTAACTTTATTTTAGATATGTGCAAATCAGTAAAATGTGAGCTCATCAAGGCTCTCTGAATTCTACCTTGAAATTTATTCTGTCTCATGTCTGTATCTGATTACAACCCTTCTCCTCCCTTTTGCATAAAAGTGCATATTTTCACATGCATTTCCCCAAAACTATACATCAACTATGCACTTTTTTCATATAGCATTTTTCTCCTATTGATAAAAGCATATTTGTGTGCATTTTTCAAACATACAATTTTTCATGCATATTTTTCAACTGCAACATTTTTGTCACACGCATTGCATCACAAACTTAGAAATGTAAGGAGTTCAACTACAACTTGTGTCCGTGTTTCCATTTTCTTCTGGGAGGTGTGTAGCGGGTAAATTCTGGTCAAAAATGTACTGAAACAAAATTCTCTTGTTAAGTCATGATGATCCTCAAGTTTGTTACTCCTGAGACAGACAGCAGGATTTGCTCAGGCCACACAGGTGAATCTCTCTCGCTCTCTCCCCCCTTCTCTCTCTATATACTGATGTTTTATTCTGCAGTAAATCTTGGTGCATGCTGAGATTAGTTTTGCTAGTTTTTCTGCTTTTGAGTTCCCACTGTTCTTTAGTGTGTTAATTTTGACCAAGTATTTGCTTTTGTAATACTATTTATCTTGTTTTTTTTTGGGGGGGGGTATTGTAAGCTATTCCTGCTCATCCTTTCACTCTCAGGTGCTGTAGAAGACAGAAATGGGGAGGAAGGGAGATAAACCTGTCCATTTACTTCTTTTTCTTTGAATGAAACTCAGTGCAGGAGGCTTGTGCCGATTGTCCCCAGTGCTATATACACGAACTCACTGGAATCAGTCTTCAGCACTCTGTGGGACTCCATTTTGATCTCTCTTTGCACGCTGTGCAATCATTGTCTTTCACAAAGAGCATCTGCTGGTAGCACCACATCAAAAGCTTTCCATCTTTTGCAGATCACTTATTTAAGAGTACTCCGTACTATGTTCACAAACTTGATACTCTATTTCCTAATGTCCTCTATGATCCTTTTCTTCAAGGTCTCTTGCAGTTTGATGTATGCTGCCTCATCCTCTTTGTTCTGTTGCAATCTCCATTTAATCTGATCTTCTCAATCATGTGTGCTTTGTTTTTATTAGAAATTGTGCTTTTCACAGTGTCCTATCCATAGGCATGCACAGCACATTTCATTAGGGTGTGTCCTCAGTGCTGAATAGAGGGGAACCAGTACCTCACATGATTTGGAAGCTACACTTCTATTAATGCAGCCCAAAAGAGAATTTGCCTTTTTTGCAGCCACGTCACACTGTTGGCTCATGTTCAACTTGTGATCTATAACAATTTCAAGATCTTTCTCGCTCGTAGTATTGCTGAGCCAAGTATCCCCATCTTGTTAACTGTAAAATCAATAGGAGCACAATTAAAAGCTCCTTCCTAAATTAAGGTTGCATGCACATGGAGGGTTTTCTTTTTTCTCTTTTCGTTTGCTTTAAATTGGAAATGTTTACCAAAAAGGAGAATATCTATCTCTATCTATCTATCTGTCTATCTATCATCTAATGTTTTGGAGAATGCTGTACATTGCCCTCAATTCCTTGAGGAATAGGTAGGATAAAAATAAAAACAACAAAATGTCTCAAAG
Organism: Anniella stebbinsi; assembly: GCA_029215795.1. Taxonomy (NCBI): domain Eukaryota; kingdom Metazoa; phylum Chordata; class Lepidosauria; order Squamata; family Anniellidae; genus Anniella; species Anniella stebbinsi. The sequence continues at coordinate 71,055,739 of JARDYH010000005.1, read as the reverse complement.
CATCTCAAAGATTAACAAATTTATTATGGCATAAACTTTCATGGATTACAGTAATCTTCATCAGATGATGAGGTCTCATCTATGAAATTTTATACCATAACTAGGCATGTAATTTCACTAATATGAACAACATTACATGGTCTAACCATTTTAAATTTGGGAAAGAACAAAGAGTTTCAGATAGGACTAGAATGCAAAGCAAAGCCCTTACCTTTTTACTGCTTTCTTCGTTATTATAGAACTACTTTTTCAAATTTCTTATGCTAATATGTGGATAGTTTGATTAATATTTGTCTAATGAAATAATATATTGATCTTTCTTACTATTTTTTCTGTTCTAATTTACTATTGTATTCATTTTGTGTTTTAATTGTTCCTTCTAAAATACCTAGAACAGTTAAAACATAAAATTAATGCATTAGTAGTTTAGAAAGTTGAATATTTTAATTAATTAGTCAAATATTGATCAAATCACAGAAACACATGTGCACACACCCACCCCTCCTATAAGCATATCAAAACCCAAGAGTGTCCCTAATCTATAGCCCAACCCATTATAGGATCTTTTGGAAATATGTCCTGAGTGACATGCCTACTCAGAAATAAGTCCTAATGAATTCAATGGTGTTTCCTTACTCCAAGGCAAATGGATACAGGATTGCAGTCTTTATGATAAAGTTTTGACCCTTATCAAAAGTACATGGGCATATAATACCAAAAATTCCAACTATAAAAAAATATAATACTTCAGATGAAGTTGTTCAACTTTAAAGTGCCATGTTTTTGCTGCAACAGCCTAATATTTCCCACCAGGAATCAGAGGGCTGAATGAGACAGTGATCATTCATTTATGGAGGAGCTGGACAGGCATGTTTTAAAAGCAGCCGCAGGCAGGCAGGGTTGGCAAGACCAGGCTTAGGCTCTGCCCCTTCCCTTGATCCTCTCTCCCGTACCATACAGTGATCATTTACTTACAAGGAGCTGGTCAGGCATGCTCCAAAAGCAGCAGCAGCAGCAACAGCAGGCAGGCCACATTGGGGATGGGGAGACAAGGCTCTGCTCCTTCCTGCGATCACCACGGATGCAGGGGTCCAAGAAAGGTGAGTTAGCCATTCAAAGTGGGTGCCACGTGCATGCGTCGGAGGGAAAGGATCATGGGAAGGGGGCGAGGAAACGCCCCCCTCTAATATCTTCGAGGGAAGTTCCCTCCCCTCACTCCCATCAGCGTGAGTGTGGTGCGCTTTCCAAAAAATAAAACAGCCGCTGCCGCAGTATCTGATTTATTTTCTGGAAAATGCCCCACACCCTTGCCAATGGGAGGGGGCAATGTGCATACCCTAGCCCACTAAAGAAGTCAGCCAGTGGGCAGGCAGGGATGGACAGCAGGGAACTGAAGCTGCTGCCACTGGCTGTGCCCACTTTCTTTTATTGGAAAAGGCATGTGTGTCCTCCTGTCATCACGTCAGATAACAGCACCTCACAAGTGTATGAGACCACACTTTGTGGCATAATGGATCCATCCTCTGGCCTGAGATGCCGGGCAGCCTGGTCAATTCTGAGCCTTTGTTTGACGACTGCCAGACGAAGCAACCTCGAGGCATGCAAATCTGCCAGGAACATTATCAGAAGCAGGAAGGGGCTGACTGTAGCTGGCAAAGGACTTGGATGGGCTAACCCTTCGCAGGTTGCATCTTGCCGAGCCGATCATCCAGCTGCAGCAGAGAGAGGAGGTGGAAGAGGCAGGCATGGGGGGATTGGGGTCAGCCATAGTGCGCAGGGGAGGACCTAAGCCCATCTTAAGGAATGGACATGATGCTCGGAGTGCAGCTCTTCCTGAGGCTCCACCTGGCACTCGCCCCACCTGGCTTGCAGCAGGGAAAGCCAGTGGGAGCAGTGATGGGAAAGCAGAGCCCCCCAAAGATATTAGGGTGTGCCTGTGCACACTCAGCACACCCTGTGTGCATGCCAATGGTCCTAGCTACTTACTTCAGATTTCCTCTTTGGTTTTATTCAATAGACGTGCTGTTTCCTCTGATTTGTCACTCAGACCTTGGTTTTATCAACCTACAGCTAAAGTATGAAATAAATTCCTTAGATGAAGTCTAAATTCCATCACCATTCTACAGGGATTTTCTAAATTAATTTGTGTTTCCTTGCTTCTTAGGGCTTGACATCTTCAATGCTGTAATGGTTGAAATGCAGAGCTCCTCATAACTGATTGAAATATAAAGCTCCACATACATCATATCATATTTAAAACAAAATTGTTTCTCTTAAAATCCCTTTTCAAAGATGAAAAGAAAATGTAATATGAGTAATACATATTTGTTCACATTTATCCCTTGTTAAATTTGCTTTCCCCATTTTTTCTTCTATCATCATCATCATCATCATCATCATCATCTGTTTCCAATGTTGACACCAAAACAGGATAATGAGGACTGGATATGCTCAGTGGCAAGGGGATTGTGATTGACTATTGAAGTGAGGAACAGAAAATTGGGTAGAAAGTTGAGAATGGAATGCAGGATTGTGGAAGAGGATGTGGGTGCTTTACTGTAACACTGAACAGAAAGACTCCATGCTGCAACATTTTGTTGCATGCCCAATTCATTTAGTATGATCTTCAAAGTTATTTTTGAAACATGGCTTCAGACATATTCTTCCACATTTTCACAGATGTAGAGGTCATGTCCACAGCAGCAAATTCATAGGCAAAAGTAAGTGTGAAAGCACATCTCTTTGTGACACCTCTCTACGTGGCTCTGTGCATCAGCTTGCAGTTTGAACTTATCAGATATCCAAACTATAATCCTGAAGCAAGCTGCTGTAGTTCTATTACAGTATATATAATTTAGGTGAATTCTGTTTGAGGATTGTGGACTAAAAGAATGTCCACATACATTTTATTTGTCTATGGCTAAAAGAACGTCTAGTTTGTATTCTGGGAGAAAAGTTGGAACAAGCTGAGTCCTAAAATTTCCACTCTGCTCTCTGTCATGTCATCCAACATAGCAATTCAATTTAATAGGAGATTCTTTGGTGTTGGTGTTGGAAAATAATAATGAGCCTAAGTATAAAGAATTAGGAGAAGGACAATTTGTATCGAGACATCGGGGGTAGTATCCTATTATGCCTGTGAAATCACAGCACCCACCTCTTATGCAACAGAAGGGGAGCTGTCCATTGGATACTGCCCAATAACTTTGAAAAATCAGAAATTGTCACCTCGAGGGTATTTTGCTACACAGAAATTGACAACAACAGCAGCAGGAGCAATTCATCAAACAGATAGGGTCTAATTGCTGTGTCTTTTGATAATGCTGCTTTTTGTCATCTGTGGTACAGACTCAATTATCTGACTCAAACCTTTTGTGAAAGGTTTGTCATTATATCTTGTCAGATGACAGGCCATACCTGATGGGTGCAATCCTAAATATACTTGCTAGGGAATAGGTGTCATTGAACACAATTGGAATTCCAAGGAAACATAGATTGCATTGCACTGTAAGTTTGGAACCATTATTAAGGGAGGCACGGCAGTGCCTCCCTTAAGGGCTGCCAGTCTCATACTGCCTTTATACAAATCTATGGTGTGACCACACTTAGAATACTGTGTACAGTTCTGGTTAACTATAGAATTTAGTATCACAAGATGTTGTGCTGGCCACCATTTTGGATGGCCTATGCTCCTTTCCATGTAGTCACCCTATGACATGACACTATTCCCCCTTCTGAAGAGGTCTGGACCTCAGACTACTAAAGACAAAGTGGCAGACCATAATAACAGTGTTCATATGCTCATTGCTTTATGAGGCTTCTACAGGCTACCAAACAGAGAACTATCAGGCCATAAAGTTGCCTAAATGGGTCTGCCAGAAACCTGGCCTCACTGTTCCTGTTAGGTCCATGTCCTACAGCAAATGCTCTCAGTTGAACTTGATGGAATCCCATCCTTCATTCCTTGGTTTAATTTACTGGCATCTGGGCCTTGCAGGGAACAATAGGGTAGACGGAGCATGCATACAAAGCTCACGCAGAGTGCTGAGAGTGGCAAATCTAAAAGCAAATATGTTGCTTTTAAAGAACCAAGGAAATTCAATGGGTCTTTTAAGTAAATATCTCTGGATGGAAATGCAGCCCATGCAGGCTTGAAACTTGACCACAAACATGATCACAATCTGCTACTTTAAGATGCAAACAGGAAGAAAAAGCATGTAGCATAAAATGAGCTATAATAATTAATATAGTAAACTGTAACTTATTCCAATTTAAGAGATTTTCCTGTATCATCTTGTGTGCTTCTAGAATTAATCAGGGAGTTTTTAGTCCAGTAGAATTTTTTTTCAGGACCTCTCCAAATACAGACACAAAACATGAAATGCTTCTTTTCATGAGTCAGTCATAGAACGCTTTTATTTCTGGACATTGGCTATTGAAAAGTTCAAATGAGACCCCTCAGATTTCAAATGAGAGAGCATAACTTCTGGGGTTCATTTATTATTTTGAAAAGTGGGTGCAACACATATCACTAGCTTTGATTTTATATTGGATGTCAAAATGGTGTAACATCCTAGCTGATGCTGGCTTGCTTGTCAACTGTATAATATCCAGTCATCTGTTACACAAAGCTATGAAATTTATTAAACCAAAAACCTACGGTTTACAAAAACAACGTTAAGGCTCTACAGTTTCCAACCAAGCACCAAAAAGCAGGGAAATCGACCGTTAAGGCTCCTAAGCCTTAACGCCACATCCTCCCTAAGGAGGCAGAAAGTGAAAGTGAAATTCTCATTCTCTCAAAGTAGATAAACCATGAGGACAGGATGGAGAATATGATATGCAGAGGTGACTGTGGGGTTGTGGAAAACTGATGACAAACAACTTAGGGCCACCTACTTCTCTTTTTTTGTTTAGAGCAGCCCTTCCCCAACCTGCTGCCCTCCAAAGGTGTTGGACTACAACTCCCATCATTGCAAGTCAGTATGTCCCATGGTCAGGAATGCTGGGAGTTGTCATTTCAAACATCTCAATATGCAATATGACATCCAGAGGTGACTGTGGGGTTGTGGAAAATGATGATGAACAACTTAGGACCACCTACTTCTCTTTTTAAGAGCATCTCCTCATGTTGAGAGCTGCATCCCAACACATCTGACGGGCACCAAGTTGGGGAATGCTGTTCTAGAACAAGAGCAGGTAGAATGTAGATCTCCAGATGTTTTGGAATTCAACTCATAAAAGCCCCTGCCAGAATGGGCAGTGATCAGGAATGCTGCGAGTTGATTTCCAAAACATCAGGATAGATCTATTTTTTTCCCACATGAGTTCTAAAGTATGATGTTTTCCAGTATAAAGATATGTGATCCATCAAGGAACTCCAAAAGATGTGCAGTTTAAATAGACTATCTTAAACCAAATGAAGCAACAATGAATGAATCTTGAATACCTAGTTCCGATAGTCCTTCAGACATCAACATTAGTTTTCAACACATGGCATAGGATGTATGTTTCTAGAATATCAGATATGTGGTGTTGGGGAACTAACATAGAGGATTTCTCTCATGTGTTCAGTGTGAGATCAAAGGCAGAGCTACCACCTAATACTTTCATGCATAAGTATTTTTTTTAAAAAAAAATAAGGATGAAATGCTTTTTGTCTTCCCAATAACATGGGAGTTACAGTGCAAAACATCTGGAGAGCATGAGGCTGGAGAAGGTTGGTTTACACTTGAATCCTATACATGTCTTCTCAGAAGTCAATGTCACTGAATTCACTAGGGCTCACTCCCAAATGGAATAAGATTGCAAACTAATCTCATCTGAAAGGAGTTCAAGACAGCCAAACTAATCCTTTTCTGCTTTGATGAGATGATGTATTGTGGAGGGATTGTGGGGAGTGAACAGTATATTTTGTAGAAACACATTTTAAGAAAGTACATTGGTTCTTTGAAGGGCAGTATATTGACCAAAAGTTGAAAGTGGCTGGCACATGCTCTGGTTTTAGATCTGTAATGAATAGTGCCCCTTTTTTTATCAAGCATGTTGCTATATGCGAGATGTGTGTGAGAGAAAAGTATTGGGCAGACCCTGTATTTGGTAAGGATATGGAACAGCGTTCCCCGTCTTGCTGCCCTCCAGGTGTTTGAGATGACAAGTCCCAGCATTCCTGACCATGGGACATACTGACTTGCAATGATGGAAGTTGTAGTCCAACAACTTTGGAGGGCAGCAGGTTGGGGAAGGGCTGCTGTAAACAAAAAAATAGAAGTAGGTGGCCCTAAGTTGTTCATCATCAGTTTTCCACAACCCCACAGTCACCTCAGCATATCATATTCTCCCTAAGGAGTGCAAGTGAAATTCTCATTCTCCCAAAGCAGATAAACCATGAGGATGTGGCGTTAAGGCTTGGGAGCCTTAATGGTCAATTTCCCTGCTTTTTGGTGCTTCGTTGGAAACTGTAGAGCCTTAACATTGTTTTTGTAAACCGTAGGTTTTTTGTTTAATGAATATGTCCCAAGCTCTGGTATCTGTGTGATTATTACTAGGGTTCATTCTCTGCTCACGAATGACATCGAGAAAGAAACATACTTTAAAGCAAATTGAAGGAAGAACATTTTTGTAGTTAGTAACCAAACAAGCTGTAGAACTTTGAAAAAAAGGTTATAGGCAGTTGTTTTTTGGCACCCTAGCTCACTGCAGACAGTTCATTCAAAAACCAGCCACTGCACTTAGCTTGGCACCTCCCTCACACCGCCATCCAGCTTCTTCACCCCTTAGGTTGGCCCTGCTTAAATATATGAGTACATAGACTACTTTTATTAGCAGGTTTAAGCAACCTGGTGTCCTCCAAATATTTTGGACTACAGCTCCTATAATTCTTGATCATTAGCCATGTTCACTAGGGTTTACATAGTCCAAAACACCTGGAGGTCATACCCTCCCCTGAGCTACTGAGTGATTAGTTTCCTGTGGAACATGTTTCATCATCTCTGTGTATTGAGGAAAATATTGGGACAGTTAAGAAAAAAAAAACTGCCCTGTGTTTGTTATTTGTCTCTTGTAACTGCAGAAATGCTGTTCTTCTTTGTCCATGCTGTCTTGTGTCATTTCTTGTGCACCAAAGAAGCATTCAGTTCCCCCCATCTCCCATTAAGGGAGCAAATGTGCTAAGGAAGAAAGTGCTCAGTTGCCCTAATTGCTTGCCTGCAAGTTGCCAAATGCTAAAGCCAGCCTTCATACAATAAAGTGGAATCCCTATCTCATTAGAACACATTTAATTTTGCAAGACATATTTCTTCCATGGTATGTTGTGTTTTGTTTTGTTTTTAGTGGTTGGTATTTCCATTGTGCTTACTAGTTTAAAGCACTCACTACCTGCCTTTCAGGGACAAATAGGGACATGCTTGTAACTAGGCTGACCATCTGAAAAGGAGGACAGGGCTCCTGTAACTTTAACAGTTGTAGAGAAAAGGGAATTTCAGCCAGTGTCATTTGTATGCAATTAGTTCCTGGTGATATTCCCTCTTCATCACAACAGTTAAAGTTGCAGGCACTATACTAGAGTGACCATATACAAAAGAAGGCAGGGCCCCTGCAACTTTAACAGTTGTGATGAAGAGGGAATTTCATCAGGAACTAATTGCATACAAATGACACTGGCTGAAATTCCCTTTTCTCTACAACTGTTAAAGTTACAGGAGCCCGGTCCTCCTTTTCAGATGGTCAGCCTATTGTAACACTCCATTTCTAACGTCAAGAATCCTCTTTACCAAATCCTCTCTTCACCCTTACATAGTATACCAGCCTTTCCTAACTGGGGGCTCTCCAGATGAGTCAGACTACAAGTCCATCATGGAGCCATGTTGACTGGGGATTATGAGAGTTGTTGTCAAACAGTTCTGAAGGGCACAAGGTTGGAGAAGGCTGAATTACACATGCTAAAAGCTTAACTCTACTTATGTTTAATTGTTTGTTCTGCAATAGCCTGCTTTTCACAAATTTAAAAGCCAAGCTATAAAGCTGTACCTGGAAACATAATTATTCTGTGTAGAATTACAGTGTACTGTGTTGTTCTTTGGTATATATTTGCATGCATTTACAAAGGTGTGAACTCAAGACAAGAGGCAGTCATTCACTCACTCAGGTCCACACAATACATGAAGTTAGCCAGGTGCTTAAATTTGGCTATTTTAATTAGGAAGAAAAAGTAGGCTGACCATATGAAAAGGAGGACAGGGCTCATGTAACTTTAACAGTTGTAGAGAAAAGGGAATCTCAGCCGGCATGCAATTAGTACCTGGTGAAATTCCCTCTTCATCACAACAGTTAAAGTTGCAGGCACTATACTAGAGTGACCATATACAAAAGAAGGCAGGGCCCCTGCAACTTTAACTGTTGTGATGAAGAGGGAATTTCACCAGGAACTAATTGCACACAAATGACACTGGCTGAAATTCCCTTTTCTCTGTTAAAGTTACATGAGCCCTGTCCTCCTTTTCATATGGTCAGCTTAAGAAAAAGCAATGATGTGCCCGATTCATAATGTGCTCCTCAGCCAGATTGAGCCCCTGCATCTATTTCCTACATGGGTGTTGTCTCAAGGGTGAAAGGCAGCCATGGGGTAGTATTTCTTATCAGAAAACCGGTGTGGGGCCCCAGTCCAGGTTGGAAGCATATTCTGGATTGGGGGGCTGCATTTGCTTGTTGTCCAAAATAAAAGCAGCCACATCTGGCCCTCAGAGATTAATGTCTTCTAGAGATACTGGGGAGGGAACTAAACTCTCAGTACTACACTATCACAATTTTAACAAGGCATACTGAAAACAGCAAAAACAGGCAGTGATTTACCAGTGAGAGATGGGTACCAAAACTAGTGGCCATTAGAGTGTATGAGATAGGAGGTTATAATTACCTCCATACTGTAGATGTGGAATTAAGATTGTTACGGAGGAACTTCAGATGTACTGGCTCAATGCACCCACACTTTTCCTTGGTCTTTCTGGTCCAAATCTGGATGGGTAAAATGGAGTGCCAGGGGCCAGCAAAGACAGTCCACATTGTCCTGGTCCTGTATTGCCTTATTCTGAGCATTACTATATCGGCGAAGGGATTCCCTCAGAGGGTTGGGTGTCTGGGGAAGGCCTCCTCCCCTCCCTGGGCCAGCCCAAGCAGATTGCTGCTTCAGTGCCACCATGAGCAGTACTGAAGCAGCAATTTGCGAGCCCTGGAGGTGGGGGTAGGCTGACCATATGAAAAGGAGGACAGGGCTCCTGTAACTTTAACAGTTGTAGAGAAAAGGCAATTTCAGCCAGTGTCGTTTGTATGCAATTAGTTCCTGGTGAAATTCCCTCTTCACCACAACAGTTAAAGTTGCAGGCACTATACTAGAGTGACCATATACAAAAGAAGGCAGGACCCCTGCAACTTTAACTGTTGTGATGAAGAGGGAATTTCACCAGGAACTAATTGCATACAAATGACACTGGTTGAAATTCCCCTTTCTCTACAACTGTTAAAGTTACAGGAGCCCTGTCCTCCTTTTCATATGGTCAGCCTAGGTGGGGGTGGCTGGGGAAGTAAAAGGGCTGCTACCAAGGTGAAGGAGGCAGCTGCAGGAGAAGCCCTCCTGCCTGGGCTACCTGACTAGGGACACAGGCCTTGCATTGGGAGGCAGGCTTGGGCAATATCCTTTCCTTCTCTGTGCTTAGTAAACATGGCAGTTTCGCCCCCTCCTCCCCCCACTGCCAACATTCTAATCAGCTGTGAGGCAGCTCATAGACTGTCATTACATGTTAAAAAGCATTTTTTTAAAAAAAGATGAAAATTGACTTGGGGGGGATAGCATTCCATCAGCTACAATACAAGAAGAAAAGGAAACAACCAATATTTTAAATGAGTAGCCTATAGCTCTTTTTAGGGTGACCATATGAAAAGGAGGACAGGTCTCCTGTATCTTTAACAGTTGTGTAGAAAAGATATTTTGGGCAGGTGTCATTTGTATGCATACAGCACCTGGTGAAATTCCATCTTCATCACAACAGTTAAAGCTGCAGAAGCCCTGCCCTCTTCTGTAGCGTGACCAAATACAAAAGAGGGCAGGGCTTCTGCAGCTTTAACTGTTGTGATGAAGAGGGAATTTCACCAGGTGCTGTATGCATACAAAAATGACACCTGCCCAAAATATCTTTTCTACACAACTGTTAAAGATACAGCAGCCCTGTCCTCCTTTTCATGTGGTCACCCTAGAAATAGTACACAAGAAAGGTCACCAAGTAATTTCTCAAAGTCACTTTTGACTGAGCTGGTTTTTAAATGTTATTTTATTTTCCTATGTAAACTGCATTTTCTTCCTCAAATTTTCACCAATTGTCCTGAAATTTCTAGGTTATAGAAAACCAATACTTCTTTCTGGAACCTATCAATTCCAGAAAGATTGGTGGAACTGTTCCTTAAAGGTTAGTTTAATGCCCCCATCACCATTTAAAATGGCACAACTTTTTTTTTTACTCATAGGAGCTGAATGTTTTCTTAAAGAAGACTAAGAAAGGGCACCTTTAAAATGTAACTCATGAATTAAATGTCATCTTGCATTTAAAAAACAAATAAAACAAAAGATGTGGTATAATTACGGTATGAAAAATCAGTTTGTCATAATATGAACAGAAGCAATAAGAAAGATGTTGCTTGGGAACAAGGGTGCTTATTTATCTCAAGTTACACAGCATATTTTGCAAATCTATGCTGAAATAAGAGGCCTCTTCCTGTTGCCACCTGGAAAGGAATGTATCTGTTTACTCCTAAGGATCAGAGGTGGCCAGTGAATTTTATCATTACAATTGCAGTACAGAGCCCACTCTAATGTGTGTTGTGGGGACTTGTGAAGACAAAGTCCATTCTCTTTTGTTAAAATATATTCTGAAGCCAAGGCACTGAAGACTACAATTATGATGATGTAACTTTCTAAAGCATTGTTTCCTTGAAAAGAACTACCATGTTCTCTTAAGCTACCAAAGCCTTCTGCTTTTACTGCTCCATGAATTTGAAGTAATCAGTTCATCGTGTCGTTTGTCCTGGTTCTGCACATTTTCATGGACCATTGACAAAAATGATGCTGAAAAACAGGTAAATAGAGCTTGTGATACAGATGTGTCTCCACTTACAAGTGTAGCCTGGGGCTTTTCCAAGTAGTTAAAGCTCCCAGCGATTGCAGGAATCTCTCAAACAGGGTAGAAAATTACCAGAGTGCTGAGGCACTGTCGGTCTCCAATGTTCTAGATATATTTTATATCTGATGAAATGTAGACACCGCAAATTTCATTATATCTGATGAAATGTACACACCGCAAATCTGAAGGAGTGCTGCAATGTCCATATGGAAGATATGTGTGTGTGTTTTTGAAGCAGGATTTGTTTGTGCTGATGTTTGGCACTGAAAAGAACTGCTTTGTTCCAAAGAAATCCCCGGCAGTGCAGCTAGGTAATTTGAGACCCTGACTTAATGGTCTTATGGGGGCCACCTTTAGATGGCTTTGTGTATTACTTTTGTTGTGAAACTCACAACACCTCTTTTTCCACCTGCCATTCCATGCTTTATGACTACTTCTACCTTCCTTACATATTAGAATGTTTGTCACTCCTGAAATAAAATACTCTGGTCATGTGCAGTTGTCAGGTCCAGCTTTCTGACACCCTCTGGCAAGTTGACACAGATCACTGATTACAATGAAACTCTTACATTGCAGTAGATCAGATTACAGAGATCAAGCTTTCCAGAGTTCATGGCAAAGCTTACCTGGTCCTGGTTACAGCCCCAATAAATCAGATAGCATAGCAAAAAAGCTGTCCACATATTACTTTGTTCAAAAGAATGTCTCAGGACTACAAGTCACGCAGAGTCACAGTTATAGTCCAATGTCCAGCAGTACCTTTCTAGACAGAGTCTTAACAGTACAGGGTTCAAAATAGGGATGTGCACTGACCCCCCCAGATCGGATCGGATCGCGAATCGGGATCGGACCTGGTGGACCAGATCGGACCGGAGGTTGGGTGGATTGGATTGGATCTGATTCCAATCCGAAAATCGGACGTCTGAGTTTCGGATCAGATGCCATTTTGAATGCATTTCCCCATAGCCTAGTATTGTGTTACAAAAACGCCTATACCTTTTTCATTTTTAAAGATAGAAGGATGAAACTTGGGCACTTTGTAGATGAGTTAGGGTAGTTTTCTGTGAGAAATTTCAGAAAGATTGGTGCAGGCAGTTTGTGGCAATTATTTTTTTAATAAATAACCAGAAATGCCTATAACTTTTTCATTTTTAAAGTTCCACATATGAAACTTTGCCACATTTTAGGTGGTACATTGGGACCCATGTGTACGAAATTTCAGAAACATAGGTGCTTGCTTTATGTGGCAATTTTAGAAAAATGGGTAGCGGTGGGGTAAATACAGTTATGCCTTCAACTTTTTTATTTTTAAAGATACAAACAGGAAACTTGGGCACATTACAGGTAACACTTTGCTTGATATGTGTGTGAAATTTCAGCAAGATAGGTCCAGGCATGTAGTGGCAAGGTATTTTTGAAACAATGACGAAGGGAACACCTATAACTTCTTTATTTTAAAAGTTAGAAGTCTGAAAGTTGCTCACTTTGTAGATGGGTTAGGGGTAGTTATCTGTCAGAAATTTCAGAAAGATAGGTCCAGGCATTTGGTGGCTATGAATTTTTTATATTAAAAGTTACAACAACACGGAGTTTTGACAGATAAAAGAGGGAGGGGGAGGTGGGGGAGCAGGGTGCAATTGACAGCCCAAGCCTCTGTGGAAAAACTTTTGTAACTTTTAATCTAAAAAATTCGTAGCCACCAAATGCAGTTTACCAAGGTGAGAATTCTAACAATGCAGATTCCTGGAATTCAATATTACATAAGATATCCTGCCATTTTTTGTATTTCCTTTGAAGATCAGATGAAGAGAGTTAAGAGTCCTGGTGCAGCAGAGTCATTTCTCACCGGCATTAAAATTAAAACCAATGATCAATCTTCAACCTGAAATTGATCAGCTAGTGTGTGTTTGCTAGCCAGAGTTTTCCAGTTTGTTTTCACTTACTTGGTTGCTAGCCAGAGTCTTCGAGCTTGCTTTCATTTATTCTCAGCCATTTTTGATAAGAAGTCATGCCGTCATGCCAGACCTCTTTGTTTTACATTTCTGTTTCTCTTCCTTCCTTCCTTCCTTCCTTCCTTCCTTCCTTTCTTTCTTTTTGCCCAGTTTCTCTCTCTCTCTCTCTCTTTCTTCTTTTTTTCTCCCCTTATCATTTCCTTCTTTCCATGTATCAACTTGCACAATAACTATATATAATTTTCATATTATATTTATATACTTTTGTTACTAAACACTGGCTATATGTACCATAGCAATAGTTCTTTCTATTAGCTCATACTTTAAATGGATATGTTAAATACCCATTGATTCTTTTTTTAAAAAAAAAATGTGTGGGTTCCCCCCTGCTTTCTTGCTTGGAAAGTCTGTTTGTTTGTACTCTTGGTTTTGTATTCATATTTTACATATGGGAGGGGCCTGGTGGAGGACTACATTTGCACGTTGGTCCAAATGGAAGGCAAAAAGCTCCCCTTCCTCCTTATATTGATTTTTGTTTTGTTTTGGTCAAGTTTTTCTTTGTTGCTGTTGTTATTTTGTTGGTGGGCTTGGGGGCAGTTTTTAAATCACAAATTGAATTATTTTATTCTTATTTTGGGGGGATTTCCCCCTGTTATTATGTAGATTTCTGGGTAATTTTAAGAGTTTTCTCAGTTCCAATATTACAAATATTCCTCTAAGGTTGTCCGAAATGGTTCATTGTAAACATAAACATTGAATCCATTTGCTTTACAATCCATGCTATGTAATATTTGTTATTGTTTATAAATCTGGAAGGAGCTGTCTGTGTGGTGGGGTAAACAATTTTATTGTGTTTTTTTTCCATGGTTAATGTGATCTCATGGAATGTCAAAGGGCTGCAAAATGTAAATAAACAGAAAAGAGTACTTTCTAAGTTAAAAGAGCTGAATGCTGATGTTGCATTTCTGCAAGAAACTCATTTGATGGTTGTTGATAAACATATGTTGAGAAAAGACTGGGTTGGTGAGGTTTATGTTTCAATTTGGACTTGCTTCCACACTGCTTCCCATTATTTCACTTATTTCTTTAAAAACCCTTTTCCAAATTTTTTGTACGTATTCACATGTCCACCACATATGAAAATATGTTCCAAGCTCCTGACATCCCCTCCAACATAACTTCAAAATTTTCTTGTCTATCTGATGTAATCTTACTGGTGTTAAGTACCACCTCCAAATTATTTTGTAATAATTCTCTTTTATCCTGACTGATAATAACTTTAGCATTCTTGATTCCCATATCCTCCCCCAGTTATAATCACTAATTTGTTTTGTTAAATCATCTTCCCATAATGTTTTAAGAGAATCCTGTTGGTCTCCATCCTCTATCAATATTTTATATATTTCACTTATCATACCTATTTTACTTTTATTTTCCCCTTCCTTTTCTCTTGATTCTATTAATTCCTCAAATCTTGTATTATCTCTGCAATCCTTGTTTTTCTTTTTCCAATCCTGCATCCATTGTTCCAATTGTATACATTTGAACCAAGAGATCCTCTTAATACTTCTTCTATTTGCTCCTTATTAAACATTCTTTTCAACCAATCTTTCACTTTAATAATTTTCTGTTCCCTCAATACCCCTTCCATATCTCTTCTTAGATTCCCTGGGAAGTTCTCCAGTAATACCACTGGAGTCAGAGGAGAAATTCCTGGTGCTAGTTTTTTAAAATACTTTTCCCAAATCTCTACAATATTTTTTAAAAGGGGTTTTTCCATTTCCTTCAATTGTTTCTTTTGTATTTTGCTAAAAAAAATATTTTGTAATTCTAACTCTATTTCTCCTGTCTAACCATTCTAAATCCTCTTTTCCTACTATGCTATTTATAACATGTCTTAATTGATTAGCTATATAATGCAAATTTATATTTGGAAGTCCCAACCCTCCTTTCTTTTGTGTCGAATACCATTTCCCTTTATTAATCCTTGCTTTTTTATCTCCATTACAATAATTATTTTTCATTCTTTGCCAACTCTTTATTTCTACTTCTGTTATTTTAATTGGTAACATTCTAAACAAAAAAAAATTATCTTAGGTAATATCTTCATTTTAATAACCACTATTCTACCAAACCATGAATGCTTTAACTTCCTATAAGCCTCTAATTTTTTCATTATCTGTTTCTTCAAACTATTAAAATTAATTTCTTCTAACTTTTCTAAATCTTTTGTAATATTAACTCCTAAGTAGCGCACAATATTTTTAATCTTAAGTCCAAGTTTTATACTACACTCCTCCCTTTCCTCTTTATTATAATTAAATAACATCATTTCTGATTTCCCCCAATTCACTTGTAATCCTGTATTCTCCCCAAATTCTCTCAAATTATGCTTTATTTCCTCCAAACTCTCCATTGGATTTTCTAATGTCATTAATGTATCATCCGCAAACATATTAATTTTTATCTTTCCTTTTCCTCCTATCCCTTTTAATCTCCCATCTTCCCTAATAACATTTGCCAAAATTTCTATAACTATTGCAAATCATATCGGGGAGAGTGGACACCCTTGTCTAGTACCTCAGGCTAAGGTAATTTGTTGTGTTAACCCATCATTAACCATCACCACTGCTTTATTATTTGCGTATAACTGATTAATCACTCCTATAAATTTATTTCCAAACCAAATGTTTTTATAATTGTTTTTAGTGCTGGCCATTCCACACAATCAAAGGCTTTAAAAATATCTAATACTATCAACCCTGCTTTTATATTTCTTTTTTTTTAATAACATTTATTATATTCAATACTCTCTCAATTAAATTAGGCATTTGCCTCTCTGGAATAAATCCACATCGATCCTGTTTTATATATTTATTTATAAAAGTATTCATTCTTATTGCCATAATTGCCGTAAATTTTTTTGAATCTTGATTTATTAAAGACATAGGTCTATAAGAAGCTGGGTCCTTTAAATCCTTATCCGGTTTTGGGATTAATATAATCAAAGAATGTTCCCATGATGGTGGGGTCTTCTCTCCCTCTAATATATTGTTATATAATACTTTCAATTTTGGTACCAGTAACTCTCTAAATATCTTGTAATATTCCGGCCCCAACCCATCTAAACCCGGAGATTTCCCTCCTTTTAATTTATCAATAATTCCTTTTATTCATTTTTCGTCACTAAACCTTCCATATAATCCCTATCTTTCCCTTGTAACCTTATTTTCCAGTTCCTCTCTACATAGTCCACTATCCTTGCCTGTGGGCCCACTTCTGATGCATACAATTTCTGATAGAATTCTTGAAATATATTTAATTTATTTTTCATTAAATTACAGCTTTTCCCTGTTTTATCTTTAATTGTCCCTATCATATTCTTTGCCTTCTTCGACTGCGTGGACCTGGCCAGAATTTTAGAATTTTTATTACTATATTCAAAGAAATCCCTTTTCAAATATATCAGATCTTTCTGCACTCTCTCTAAATCCGCTTCCTCGAGTTCCTTCTTTTTAGCTTGAAGCTGAGCGTATATTCATTTATCTTTAGTTGTTCTCAATTGTTCCTCTAAGTTCCTAACCTCATTTTCAATCTTTTTACTTTGTGCTTCTTGTTGTCTTCTTAATTTACACAATTCTCTAATACATATCCCTCTTACTACCGCTTTCATCGTGTCCCATACTATCGGTTGAGAGTTTTGCCCTGTTTAATTAATTTTCCATATTGTCTGTATCTCTTTTTCATTTTCTCAACAATGTTTTTATAATTTAAAATCTTTGTATCCATTCTCCACCTTTTTGCTTCTCTATAATCTTTCTTCATTTTAATATCCATACTTAATAATGCATGATCTGTGACTTTAATAATTCCTATTTCACACTCTATAATCTTAGAAATCAAATTCTTTGACACAAAAATATAATCAATCCTAGAATAACTCTTATATTTTGGTGAATAAAAGGTGTACTTCCTTTCTTCCCCTTTTATTAACCTCCAATCATCTACTAATTCTTTTTCATCCATTACTTTACTTAAACCAGTTTTACCACCACCTTTTAAAGTTCTCAATATATTATCTTTATCCTTCAATTTATCCATCACCATATTAAAGTCTCCAGCCATTACAATATTCGCTTTCCCCATATTTCCCATAGCTTTAAACACTTTATCATAAAATTCCATCTGATTTTCATTTGGAGCATAGACATTAATCAGTACATATTCCTCTTCCCCCACAGAACAGTATATTATTAAAAATCTTCCCATATCATCCTTCTTTACTTTTACTATGTTGAGACCACATTTTTTAGAAATTATTATCACTACTCCTCTTGCTTTAGAAGTCCCAAATGCCTTCTGATATACGCTCACATCCCTCATTTTAAGCTCATTTACTCCATCTTTCGATTGATGAGTTTCTTGTAAAAATAGTGTATCTGCTTTTTCTTTATTTAGCATCGCTTCCAACCTCTTCCTTTTAACAACATTTCCCAGCCCTTTAACATTTAAAGTTATAATTCTTAATTTAGTTTTCATTTTTCCAACTTTAATTCTCTTTGTAGATCTCCTTTTGTGTTACATTTACCCCCTCCCTCCCATCCCCTCCCACAAATACCCCCATTCCCCCCCCCGCATCACCAGGAACTTCCTGGGCAATAGCTCCCTTATTTCCTTTTTAGGACCCTTCAGGGGGTGAGGTGACTTCACCACCCTGGAGCCACAGTAGATCATCTCCTCCCTTTAATTCTCTTCTTCTATCCCTTTTTAATCCAAAACTCAGTCACAGACTGCCTCCTCCTGCCCCTTGGTCTTCTGCTTCTTGTTCTTGCCTTTCATTGGTATCTTTCTCCATCAGGCCCACCCTCCGTAGTAACTCCATCCCTTGCTCGCACAGTGTTATTCTATGTTGTTTCCCCTGCCACACAAATCTCAGAAATACTGGGTATCCCCAGCTGTAAGCAATTGCATTCTTCTGCAGGGTTGTTGTACACAACTTCACACTTTTCCTCCATTGGATCGTTTGAGAACAAAAGATCATTATACACCTGTAACCTTAGTGTGCCTCAAACACTGATGGAAAATGGGATGACTACTTATTGCTTTCTGAGGTTTAGTGCTATGAAGATGAGCCTCCATTTCTATGTGCATTTCTCCTAATACATGCATTTTTGTACATAGTTTGGCCTAATATCCACATTTTAGCATGCAATTTTCCTGACACAATACATGTTTTAATGTTATTTGCACTAAAATGTGCATGGTCTCTCTCTCTTTGATTGGAGAACACCATTTCAAAACCTGAAGAAGTGTCAACCAGAAAAGGATAATGAGTTTCAATTCATTTATTGGTTCAAAAATGGGAAATTAGGTGGGTGAACTGCACAAATCTTCCCACCATACCTGGTACTGGGCCTTGAGGTCAATATGAAAAAGAAGATACTAGCCTCTCTCTCTCTCTGAAGGGACATAAGGTCCTGGCAAGAACATAACTTTCTGGACTCCTGTCCCTTAATGGCCTTTTTATTCCCCAGGAGAAGCTGCTTTACTTGCTACTTCTTTCCTCCAAATCATTTCCTTTCTCAAGCTGCTTTTCTCTGGAAAACAAAAAGGCAGTCCGGGTTTAGTTACATATATTTGCTGGGAATATGTAGTTAGGCACAGAGAAATGACTGATGGAATATATTGTTTGGCAGAAAGATATATTTTGACAAACTCTTTTTAGTGGAAAGCAGACTGCATCTCCAAACATATTTCACAACCAGTTGCAAATGTATATGTATAAAGATTTGAAAATTAGCCTTTCAAAATGATAATATAACCTTGGCCCAAAGTTTGACAGCTTCCACTGCATAGAACAAATTTGAATAATCTGAAGGATTCATTGTCAGGATATAAAAGATAACCACATCTTAACCAGCCCTATCCACATTTCACAGTCATGAACTGAACTTCTCATAGGACGGATGACATCTTGGAGTCCTTTTGGCTCAAAGAGGATGGATACATGTCTTCAAAGCAACTGTCCTTATTTTCTAGTGAATGATTTTATTTTTATTGATAATTTACTAATACGTAATAGATTGCAATCAATTATCATGATTTTAATTTGTATCCTCCACAGGTTCTAGAGCCAAGTCAGTGCCACCAATAAAACAAAAATCGTATCACTATGGCTTGAAGACTGAGAAGTGCTTCCACATTTTAAAAGTGCATTCCTAAAGGAGAAGCCATATGGAGGATGGAGCGCCGTGATACTAGAGTTTCTGATATTTCCTAACTCCTGCCAGGTTGTTGCTAGCAGAACTGAAGAATTCTGTTCTGCTAGCAACAGAATTTCTGTTCCCCCCCTCCATGTTCCCCCCTAATTTAATAACAAATTTCTTCCCACTGCAAGCAATCAGAGGGAATTTATTTAAACTACCCTCAGATCTAAATTCCCTTCCATGGAGAGAGCTGTGGATTCTTCGGATCCATGCCCTTCCCTCCTCGTGCACTGCCACACCTCCAACACACCCATTTCCTCCCCACTTGGTTGGAGTTCTGATCTTGCATATGGAGCCACAATGGAAACCTCTGTAGTGACTGGGAGGACCAGGAAGGGAGCTCTAAAATTGGGGGAAAACCTTCTGAGGTCATAAATTCACATAGATCTGTTGTTTTGTTTTTAGATCAACCCTATGACCCCAAGAATGCATCCTTAAGAGCATAGGATTGTTCTCTAAATCCAACTGATTTATTTGTCAAATATATATCCCAGCTTTCCACCAAAATGTGCTAAGGTGACTAGCAAAAATAAAATGCAGATGAAAACATAAACTCAGTTAAACCATAACATAAAAACCAAAACAATTAAAAGCACAATAAAAAATACCTTAAGGCACAACCTTATGGGTGGTGCTCCTGACAGACAGAGGGCTCCAAGTTCAGAGCGCTTCACCTAGCCCTTTGTCTTGCCGGAAAGAGCCAGCAGAGTGAGGGGAGGATGGAGGCGATATCACTTTCATCCCTCCTTTTAAAATATAAAAAGCAGTTAATTGAGGCCTCTGAGCTTGTCTAGCTAATTTGCCTTTCAGTGAGTGGGAGAGGGACTGGGCCATACAAACTGCAAAACCTGTCCTCTCCTCTCTCCTGCCCATTCCGCCCACTCGGATGTCCTCCTTTCTCCTACTCTGAATTTTCTCATGACATCAATAGTAGGCTGACCATCTGAAAAGGAGGACAGGGCTCCTGTAACTTTAACTGTTGTAGAGAAAAGGGAATTTCAGCCAGTGTCAATTGTAGGCAATTAGTTCCTGGTGAAATTCCCTCTTCATCACAACTGTTAAAGTTGCAGGGGCCCTGCCTTCTTTTGTATATGGTCACTCTAGTATAGTGCCTGCAACTTTAACTGTTGTGATGAAGAGGGAATTTCACCAGGAACTAATTGCATACAAATGACACTGGCTGAAATTCCCTTTCCTCTACAACTGTTAAAGTTACAGGAGCCCTGTCCTCCTTTTCAGATGGTCAGCCTAATCAATAGTGACCTTGTAAGAGAAGAATTCTGCAGGGGCTGGGAGGGGGTAAGGATGGGGATGATCCATGATTGGATCTCCTCCTCCGTGCTCATAGCACGGAGGAGGAGATCAACAGCATCCTATGGCACTCCAGACACTCTATGGGGGCCATAGGATTACTGTCTTAATCGGCTTTAAAGTACACTGTTTCTACAAGCTAGAAAGGGGTCAATAAAGCAGGAGTGTTATGATTAAACAACTGGTGTAAAAATGCCAAATGGATGCAAAAACAAACAAACCCACAAACTTTTAGGGTACTCAGAAGTTCAGCATTTGGATAAAGCTTTAACAGGTATTCATAGTATCCAAGCCAAATCATATCATGATAGACTTCTGGTAAAGAATGCATTCCCATGGAAACTAGGCTGACCAAATAAAATCCAAGTCTGGGCTCATGTAACTTTAACAGTTGTAGAGAAAAGGGAATTTCAGCCAGTGTCATTTGTATGCAATTAGTTCCTGGTAAAATTCCTTCTTCATCACAACAGTTAAAGGTGCAGGCACTATACTAGATTCATTAAACAAAAAACCTACGGTTTACAAAAACAATGTTAAGGCTCTACAGTTTCCAACCAAGCACCAAAAAGCAGGGAAATTGGGAGTTAAGGCTCACAAGCCTTAACGCCACATACTCCGTAAGGAGGCAGAAAGTGCAAGTGAAATTCTCATTCTCCCAAAGCACATAAACCATGAGGACAGGGTGGAGAATATGATACGCAGAGGTGACTGTGAGGTTGTGGAAAACTGATCACGAACAACTTAGGGCCACCTACTTCTCTTTTTTTGTTTAGAGCAGCCCTTCCCCAACCTGGTGACCTCCAAAGGTGTTGGACTACAACTTCCATCATTGCAAGTCAGTATGTCCCATGGTCAGGAATGCTGGGACTTGTCATCTCAAAAATCTAGATATGCAATTTGATATCGCCCTGTATGATGACCTATGTCGGGAGAAAGACAGGGGGAGTGTGACTCTGTTGATTCTCCTTGATCTCTCAGCGGCTTTCGATACCATCGACCATGGTATCCTGCTGGGACGACTGGCTGAGTTGGGAGTGGGAGGCACTGCATTGCAGTGGTTCCGCTCCTACTTGGTGGGTCGGCTCCAGAAGGTGGTGCTTGGGGAACATTGCTCGGCCCCGTGGATTCTCCAGTATGGGGTTCCGCAGGGGTCAGTTTTGTCCCCCATGCTGTTCAACATCTACATGAAACCGTTGAGTGCAGTCATCCGGAGTTTTGGAGTGCGTTGTCATCAGTACGCTGATGACACGCAGCTCTATTTCTCCTTTTCATCTTCATCAGGCGAGGCTGTGGATCTGCTGAACTAGTGCCTGGCTGCGACAATGGACTGGATGAGGGCTAATAAACTGAAACTCAATCCAGACAAGACTGAGACACTGTTAGTGGGTGGTTCCGCTGACCGGATGGAGGTTGTTCAACCTGTTCTGGATGGGGTTGCACTCCCCTTGAAGGAGCAGGTTCGTAGCTTGGGGGTTCTCCTAGAACCATCTCTGTCACTTGAGGTGCAGGTGGCCTCAGTGGCACGGAGTGCCTTCTACCAACTTCGGTTGGTGGCCCAGCTACGTCCCTATCTGGACAGGGATAGCCTGGCTTCAGTTGTCCATGCTCTGGTAACCTCCAAGTTAGATTACTGCAATGCACTCTACGTGGGGCTGCCTTTGAAGGTGGTTCGGAAGCTGCAGCTTGTGAAACATGCAGCGGGCAGATTGATAACTGGAACCTGTAGGTTCAAACATATGAGACCTATTCTGGCCCACTTGCATTGGCTGCCTGTATGTTTCCGAGCCCGGTTCAAGGTGCTGGTTTTAACCTATAAAGCCTTACACGGCTTGGGACCACAATACCTGATGGAACGCCTTTCCCGACATGAACCTACCCGAACACTATGTTCAACATCTAAGGCCCTCCTCCAAGTGCCTCCTCCGAGGGAAGCTCAGAGGTCGGCAACAAGAGAGAGGGCCTTCTCTGTGGTGGCTCCCCAATTGCGGAACGATCTCCCCGACGAGGCCCACCTGGTGCCAACATTGTTATCTTTTCGGTGCCAGGTCAAGACTTTCCTCTTCTCTCAGGCATTTGGCAATATCTGAGGAGCCTGGGTTTGTTTTGTTTTATTTTGTTTTTGTAGTTTTTGAAGTGTTGAAGTGGTTTTTAAATGTACAGATTGTGTGTATTTTGTATGTTTTTGCTGTTTTAATTTTTGTATATTGTTTTTTATTTTTTTTAATCCTATGTAAACCGCCCAGAGAGCTTCGGCTATGGGTCGGTATACAAATGTAATAAATAAATAAATAAATAAATATGCAGAGATGACTGTGGGGTTGTGGGAAATGATGATGAACAACTTAGGACCAGCTACTTCTCTTTTTTAAGAGCATCTCCTTATGTTGAGAGTTGCAACCCAACACAACTGACAGGCACCAGGTTGGGGAATGTTGTTCAAGAACAAGGGAAGGCAGAATGTAGATCTCCAGATGTTTTGGAATTCAACTTGTAAAAGCCCCTATCAGCATGGGCAGTTATCAGGAATGCCGCGAGTTGATGTCCAAATCATCAGGATAAATCTATTTTCTGCCCACTTCTGTACTAAAGTATGATGTTTTCCAGCATTAAGATATGTGATCAATCAAGGAACTACAAAAGAGCTGCATCACTTTAAATGAACTGTCAAAACCAAATGAAACAACAATGAATGAATCTTGAATACCTAATCCAGATAGCCCTTCAGACATCAACATTAGTTTTCAACACATAGCATAGGATGTCTGTTTCTTGAATATCAGGTAAAGGATTTCTCTAACTTGTTCAGCAGTGTGAGATCAAAAGTAGAGCTACCACCTAATACTTTCATGCGTAAGTATTATTTTAAAATCAAGTATGAATTGATTTTTGTCTTCCCCATAACACATAACATGGGAGTTACAGTGCAACACATCTGGAGAGCACCAGGCTGGAGAAGGTTGACTCCTATACATGTCTTCTCAGAAGCCACTGCCATTGAATTCACTAGCGCTTTCTCCCAAGAGGTATAGGATTGCAAACTAATCTCATCTGAAAGGTGTTCAAGACAGCCAAACTAAACCTCTTCTGCTCCACTGTTGCTTTGATGAGATGATGTATTGTGCAGGGATTGTGGGGAGTGAACAGTATATTTTTTATAAATACATTTAAAGAAAAAAAATGGTTCTTTGAAAGGCAGGATATTGACCAAAAGTTGGAAGTGCCTGGCACATGCTCTGGTTCTAGATCTGTAATGAATAGTTCCCCTTTTGTTATCAAGAGTGTTGCTATATGCGAGATGTGTGTGAGAGAAAAGTATTGGGCAGACCCTGTATTTGGTAAGGGTATGACACAGCGTTCCCCATCCTGCTGGCCTCCAGGTGTTTGAGATGACAAGTCCCAGCATTCCTGACATGGGACATATTGACTTGCAATGATGGGAGTTGTAGTCCAACACCTTTGGAGGGCAACAGGTTGGGGAAGGGCTGCTCTAAACATAAAAAGAGACGTAGGTGGCCCTAAGTTGTTCGTGATCAGTTTTCCACAACCCCACAGTCACCTCTGCATATCATATTCTCCACCCTGTCCTCATGGTTTAACTGCTTTGGGAGAATGAGAATTTCACTTGCACTTTCTGCCTCCTTAGGGAGGATGTGGCGTTAAGGCTTATAAGCCTTAACTCCCAATTTCCCTGCTTTTTGGTACTTGGTTGGAAACTGTAGAGCCTTAACATTGTTTTTGTAAACCGTAGGTTTTTTGTTTAATGAATTTCATGGCTTTGTGTAATGGATGACTGGATATTATACAGTTGACAACCAAGCCAGCATTAGCCAGGATGTTATACCATCTTGACATCCAATATAAAATCAAAGCTAGTGTTATGTGTTGAACTCACTTTTAACATTAATAAATCAACCAAAATGCTTGCATCTCCCTCATTTTTAAAGATAAAGAGATGAAACCTGGCATCATGGTAGCTCTTAAGTAGGGATATAGCTATGCCAAGTATGAAGCAAATCAGTTCATGCCTTGATTTTTAGGAATTTTTTAAAGTTCAAACAGAAATCTCTTTGAGGTCCAGGACCTTGAGCAGTACAAGTTTAAAAATGAAATTAAAGATAAAGAGATGAAACTTGGCACCATGGTAGCACTGAAGTAGGGTTTTAGCCATGCCAAGTTGGAAGCAGATCCGTTCATCCCTTGATTTTTTTAAATGTTTAAAACTTCAATTTAATTTTTTTAATTAACTAAAATGCTTACAATTCCATTATTTTTAAAGATAATGGGATGAAACTTGACAGCATGGTAGCTCTTTAGTAGGGATTGAGCCATGCCAAGTTGGAAGCAGATCTGTTTATGCCTTGAGTTTTAGGAAGTTTTTTTAACTTCAAACCCAATACTCCTCTTTGGGGTCTAGGGCCTTGAGCAGTACATTAAAAAAAAAGAAAGAAAGTAAAGATGAAGAGATGAAACTTGGCCCCATGGTACCTCTTAAGTAAGGCTTTAGCCATGCCAAGTTGAAAGCAGATTGGTTCAGGCCTTGAATTTTAGAAAAATTTTTGAAGTCAAACTTTAAAAAAGCTATCCTAAAAATCAAGGCACAAACCGATCTGCTTCCAACTTGACATAGCTCAATTCTAGGGTGACCACCATTGTGTGGCATAGTGGCTAAGGTGTTGGACTAGGATCTGGGAAATCTGGGTTCTACTCCCCACTTAGCCATGGAAACCCATTGGGTGACTTTGGGCCAGTTGCAGACTCTCAGCCCAACACACCTCACAGGGTTGCTGTTGTGAAGATAAAATGGAGAGGAGGAGGATTATGTATGCTGCCTTGGGTTTCTTGGCGGAAAAAAGGTGGGATATAAATGCAATAATAAATAATAATAAAAAATCTGTCAGGATTTCCCCAGATTTCTCCTGGTTTTTGTTCTATCCTCGGTGTCAGGGGGATTTTATGCAATAGTCTATAATGACCTGGAATTAAACACTTTCCCTTTTAAGGCCACCATTATCATGGCAAGGGGGAATTACATGCTTTCTGGAGGTGTGTCATTCTCTCCCACTGCTCCAATCAAGACTGCCACTCCTTGCAGGACCAGGCTCCCAGGTACTGAGCCAGCTACTGTGGACAATTACATCAGTCCCCCTCCCTTCCTGGGAGGGATATTTAAGCTGCTGGCTGAGGGGGCCTGGGAAAGCCATCAACCTGCAGGAGAGGGAGGCCTGCTGCCAGAGGAGGAGGAGAGGAGTGTGCCTGCCTGCCTGCCTCCTGGCCTCGCTGCTGCCACCACCACCACCACCCTCCAGAGGATTTCAGCCTGGCAGACTGCCACTCCTTGCAGGACCAGGCTCCCAGGTACTGAGCCAGCTGCTGTGGACAATTACATCAGTCCCCCTCCCTTCTTGGGAGGGATATTTAAGCTGCTGGCTGAGGGGGCCTGGGAAAGCCATCAACCTGCAGGAGAGGGAGGCCTGCTGCCAGAGGAGGAGGAGAGGAGTGTGCCTGCCTGCCGGCTTTCTGTTTTTGTCTTTGGTTGTTGTTGTTGTTTTTTTTGTTTGTTTGTTTTCCCCTTTCCCCAGGCTTGAGCTATGTGCCTGGGAGGGAGGATACAGGGCCAGGTGGGGGGATCTGAGGGGAGCACAATCAGGGTAGTGACGGGTAGAGGGAGATATGGCGTTGTGAGGAGGACTTGCCAGGTTAGGGGAACAAGGCCCAGACAGTTAATGGCTGTGCCTTGTTCCAGTCCCCCTCACACCCACAGGCTTGTTGGTTGCCTTATCAGCCAGCCCTCAGGCCTCCGGGTGCTGCTTTTAAATGCCAGGTCAGTGCATAATAAGATCTCCCTCATCCACGATTTAATTGTGGATGAGGCAGCCGATCTGGCATGTATAACCGAGACCTGGGTGGGAGAGCAGGGAGGAGTTAGTCTCTCCCAGTTATGCCCACCGGGGTACTTGGTTCAGCATCAGGGTAGACTTGAGGGCCGGGGAGGGGGGGTTGCTGTGGTCTATAGGAATTCCATCCCCCTCTGCAGGCTCCCTGTCCATGCGACTACTGGTCTGGAGTGTTTGCACCTTGTGTTGGGCCAACGGGACAGATTAGGGATTCTGTTGGTGTACCGCCCACCCCGCTGCTCAACAGACTCCCTAGCTGAGCTGACAGAGGTGGTCTCTGGTGTACTGTTGAGGTCCCCCAGACTCTTGGTTCTGGGGGATGTCAACATTCATGCCGAGGGCACTTTATCTCGGGCAGCTCAGGATTTCATGGTCTCCATGACAACCATGGGACTGTCCCAACATACCATCGGCCCAACGCATGTAGCAGGGCATACTCTAGACCTGTTTTTTTCAACTGGACATGGAGATGGGGATCTGACAGTGGGGAACTTTACATCAACCCCTCTGTCATGGTCAGATCACCACCTGCTGAGGTTTAGACTTACAGTGGCTTTTCCCCTCTGCAAGGGTGGGGGACCCATTAAGATGGTCCGCCCCCGGAGGCTAATGGATCCAGATGGTTTCCAGAGGGTTCTGGGGAGTTTTCCGGCTGATAGGGCTGGCTCTCCTGTCGAAACCTTGGTTGATCTGTGGAATGCAGAAATGACCCGGGCAGTTGACATGATTGCTCCTGAGCGCCCTCTCCTGTGTAGAGCTCGAACGGCTCCGTGGTATACCCCGGAGCTGAGAGTGATGAAACAAAACAGGAGACGGCTTGAGGGCAGATGGAGACGAACTCCTGATGGATGCAATCAAACAATGGTAAGTGCTTATGGTAAGCTGTATTCAGGGGCAGTGAGGGCAGCAAAAAAACAATACTTTGCTGCCACTATTCAATCATCAACCTGCTGCCCAGCGGAGCTTTTCAGAGTTGTCCGAGGGCTTTTACATGCTGGCCCCAAGGACATGGTAGAACCATCTATGGCCCGCTGTAATACATTTGCTGGGCACTTCCAGAATAAAATCTCTGGCATCCGTCAGGACTTAGACTCCAGTGTTATAGCAGATGAATCTAGTGAGGTATCCAGAGCACAGGCTTGTCCTGTTTTCTTGGATGAGTTTCAGTTGGTGCAGCTTGAGGATGTTGACAAGGTGCTTGGACAGGTTCGTGCAACCACTTCCATATTGGATCCTTGCCCCTGTTGGCTAATAAAAGCCAGCAGGGATGGAACAACTGGCTGGGCCAGGGAAGTGATTAATGCCTCTTTGCAAGAGGGAGTGGTCCCAGGCCTCCTGAAAGAGGCGGCAGTGAGACCACTCCTAAAGAAATCTTCCCTGGACCCTGAAAATCTTAATAACTACAGGCCAGTAGCAAATGTTCCATTCCTGGGCAAGGTCCTGGAGCGGGTGGTTGCGAGCCAGCTCCAGGCACTTTTGGATGAGACTGATTATCTGGATCCATTTCAGTCGGGTTTCAGGCCTGGTTTTGGTACGGAAACAGCCTTGGTCGCCCTGTATGATGACCTATGTCGGGAGAAAGACAGGGGGAGTGTGACTCTGTTGATTCTCCTTGATCTCTCAGCGGCTTTCGATACCATCGACCATGGTATCCTGCTGGGACGACTGGCTGAGTTGGGAGTGGGAGGCACTGCATTGCAGTGGTTCCGCTCCTACTTGGTGGGTCGGCTCCAGAAGGTGGTGCTTGGGGAACATTGCTCGGCCCCATGGATTCTCCAGTATGGGGTTCTGCAGGGGTCAGTTTTGTCCCCCATGCTGTTCAATATCTACATGAAACCGTTGAGTGCAGTCATCCGGAGTTTTGGAGTGCGTTGTCATCAGTACGCTGATGACACGCAGCACTATTTCTCCTTTTCATCTTCATCAGGTGAGGCTGTGGATGTGCTGAACCAGTGCCTGGCTGCGACAATGGACTGGATGAGGGCTAATAAACTGAAACTCAATCCAGACAAGACTGAGACGCTGTTGGTGGGTGGTTCCGCTGACCGGATGGAGGGTGTTCAACCTGTTCTGGATGGGGTTGCACTCCCCTTGAAGGAGCGGGTTCGTAGCTTGGGGGTTCTCCTAGAACCATCTCTGTCACTTGAGGCGCAGGTGGCCTCAGTGGCACGGAGTGCCTTCTACCAACTTCGGTTGGTGGCCCAGCTACGTCCCTATCTGGACAGGGATAACCTGGCTTCAGTTGTCCATGCTCTGGTAACCTTCAAGTTAGATTACTGCAATGCACTCTACATGGGGCTGCCTTTGAAGGTGGTTCGGAAGCTGCAGCTTGTACAAAATGCAGCGGCCAGATTGATAACTGGAACCAGTAGGTTCGAACATATAAGACCTACTCTGGCCCGCTTGCATTGGCTGCCTGTATGTTTCCGAGCCCGGTTCAAGGTGCTGGTTTTAACCTATAAAGCCTTACACGGCTTGGGACCACAATACCTGATGGAACGCCTTTCCCGACATGAACCTACCTGAACACTACGTTCAACATCTAAGGCCCTCCTCCGAGTGCCTCCTCCGAGGGAAGCTCGGAGGTCGGCAACAAGAGAGAGGGCCTTCTCTGTGGTGGCTCCCCAATTGTGGAACGATCTCCCTGACGAGGCCCGCCTGGCGCCAACATTGTTATCTTTTCGGTGCCAGTTCAAGACTTTCCTCTTCTCTCAGGCATTTGGCAATATCTGAGGAGCCTGGGTTTGTTTTGTTTTTGTAGTTTTTTGAAGTGTTGAAGTGGTTTTTAAATGTACAGATTGTGTGTATGTTGTATGTTTTTGCTGTTTTAATTTTTGTATATTGTTTTTAATTGTTTTTAATCCTATGTAAACCGCCCAGAGAGCTTCGGCTATGGGGCGGTATACAAATGTAATAAATAAATAAATAAATAAATTAAAAGGGAAAAATGTGTCATTCCCAGACATTATAGAAAAGGGCCTGATTGGAGCAGTAGGGTGGGGGTGAGAATGACATACTTTCCCCTCCTCCGCTCTAATTGGGGACTTTAAGGTGGCCCCAGAAAGCCATTTTCCTGCCACCCACTAGGTGTCCTCTTTTTTGATTTCCCAAATATGGTCACCCTACTCAGTTCTTGCACAGGCTGCATATCCATCCCTAGATATTTACTCAAAAGTAAGACCCATTGAATTTCCTTGGTTCTTGAAAATCAACACACTTGCTTTTAGATTTGCCAGTCTCAGCATTCTATGTGTGCTATGAATGCCTGCTTTGTCTGTCCCTATAATTTCCTGCAAGGTCCAGCCAGGGGGAGCCAGTAAATTAAACCCAGGGGTGGAGGGTGGGATTCCCTCAAGTTCATCTGACAGCAGGTGCTATAGAACATGGACCTTCCAGGAGTGTTGAGGCTGGATTTCTGGCAGACCCAGCCAGGCAACTTGATGGCCTGTTAGTCCTTCCATTTGGTAGCCCGTAGAGCACCTGCCTCATAAGGCAAATGGCCACATGAGAACGGTTATTATGGCCTGCTACTTTGTTTGTCTTTAGTAGTCTGTGGTCCAGATCTCTTCAGAAGGGGGAATAGTGTTTTGTGGTTGGGGTTAATATAAATTATATCCAGGGGTCCCTTACTCAGTGCCTCTGATAGCAAAGAGATGGAGGATTTTACCCAACTCTGTTACTCTTGAAGTTACTAGGCCTGCTGAAAATCGATTTTATAACATAAGCATGAAAACAGTGAATACCCCTTTTAACTTGTTAAACCAATGGAAACATGCCACACAAGAAGTCTTAAGATATGAATGGTTTATAAAGAAAAGTAAATGCAAAAGAACATCAGATGCAAAAGTGAAATCTGAAACATTACTATTAGCAGAAGTAGTAGTACTATCCTGCCTTTTGCCCAATGCTGGGCCTCAGGGCAGCCTTACAGAACTAAAACATATACAGCTAAAACCTATAAATAGGAATATACAAAAGTTTAAAATATAATTAAATACTTTTCAATATTAAAGCATTTAAAACATTTAAAATATATAACAATTTAAAAGTCAAAGGTACAGACAGAGGTCCAAATTATTTGCCAAAGGCCTGCTGGAACAAAAAAGGGGTTATCTGCCTCCAAAAACACATCCAGGAGGGAGCCAGTGTAGACTGCAAGGATTAGAAAGAAAATGTATGTGTACACTATGCAAAATACACGACAGTTCAACTGTTTCTAAACCTTATTTAAAAAAACAGGGTGACTAGGCCAAAACCAACGTTGTAGGTCCAGAAGCACTTTGAAAGGTTTCAACATTGTACTTAAAACTTAACACTGGCCCAAACTAATTAAATGAAGTGTTTGAAGCTTTCAACTTTATAGCAACATGGACCAAACTCTTAGAAAAGAGGGAAGGAGCACACTGTGTGTGTTTGGGGTGGGGATGGCTAGAAAGGGATGTATAGCCACCTATTCCCAGGAGAGATCTGAAGATCAGGTTACCATGGATCCAGAGGAACCACACCCTGCTTCACCAGGGAGCAAAAGAGCAAACTGGCCTTATGAAGATAGCCCAAAATACAATCAGAGCCAAAGGAATGCATGTTCCAGAAGAGAAAAGAGAAACTCTTCTTCTTCTTCACTCAAAAGGTCTGTGCTAGAGGCAGCGGCCATTTCACTCACCCACCCCACATTCTAAGGCAGGAGGGCGGGGGGAGAGCGACGCAACTGAGCGTGCCTCGCGCTATGAGGGAAGCATTGACTTGAATGAGTGGTTAAAATATTCCTTAAAAATCAACCGAAGGGAATTTTAAAAAAATGAAAAGCTTTCCACCAACTACAGTGAAGGAGGAAGAAGACCCCACCACTGGATTAATTAATAAGGCTCTAGAAATTATGCAAATCGTGAGCACAAAACTCTGAAACCGAAAGTCATTTGACAAAAGCAGAGAGACAGGTTTGTGTTCCTTTTCTACCTTAAACTGCTCTCCTTCCCTCAATCTTTCACCAATCTTCTTGAATTTTTCAGGTAATGTAAAACAAACATTTCTTTCTGGCACCTGTAAAGTTCAGAAAGGTTGGTGAAACATTGTAGATTTTATGGCTGTTAGAATGACCCCCCCCCATTATCACTTTAACATGGCGGAATGTGTTTTTTACTGACAGCCTTTAACTATGGAGGCACGACTGTGCCTCCATTAATATACAAAAGAAGTCTGGGTCCCTACAACTTTAACTGTTGTGATGAAGAGGGAATTTCACCAGGAACTAATTGCATACAAATGACCCTGGCTGAAATTCCCTTTTCTCTACAACTGTTAAAGTTACATGAGCCCTGACCTGGATTTTATCTGGTCACCCTAATGGAAACAATCTTGGTGATGGTAACGTTTTCTTTTAAGATTCTATTATTTTATATAATTTTGTGGATTCAAAGGAATATTGTACATGAAACAGAATCCTTGATAAGTATATGCCCAAATCCTGTGGAGAACTCAGCATTAGGAAAAACCTGTCACTTAAGAACTGTATTGCCATGATAGCAGCACTCGTTGTAAAAGGGGAATATTAAATCATGTGGGAATGCTACAAAAGACATGAAAGTTTAAAATAAATGCCATTCATAACACTACAAAGCAAGGCAAATTATATGCCTTTGATACAAGGAAACACATCTCCAGCAGTATCTGTCATTAATTCATTGTCATATCAATTTTCTCAAGATGATGGTTGTTTTTGCAGTTCTCCAAATAATAAAGATATAGGATGTACATTTCTACTGAGCATTTTATTTTATGTTTTAGTAAATACATCAGGCAGTTAAATGCAGTCTAACCTACCATTTTTTTGAGATAGACAGGGTGGATTGTCATATTGCTATTACAGAATGAAGTCAACAGTGTTACTCTCCACCATACATGCAGGAATATCTCCCAAAAGGTAAAAGGAAGCATGAGTAAGAGCATCATCACAAGGGGGAAAATTGTGTTTCCTTCCAGTCACTTCTCTGCCCTTCCTCATCCTTCCTGGAGGGGAAAGAGGAAGGAAGCAAAGACCACATGGCCTATTCAGAAGTTGTTTTTATCGCAGCGCTTTTCCTGCACACAGCAAGAGATCATGGCACATTCCTTTTTTGTTTGTTTGTTTTTGTTTTTAAAAGCTATATTAAACGGAGTCTATTTTGCTATGGAAAACTGAGTGGAAGATGTGGGAAGCGTGCAGGAGTCGTGTGGGAGGTGGATGTCGTCGTCTAAAGGATGCACACACATCTGTAAGTGGGCAGTAGTGAGTGTGCGATAAAACGCCTGTCTGATGAACCTTTAAGTTCTGTTCCAGCACTTCTTCTCTAGCATTTTAAAAGGGAATGTATGATTTTTCCAACCACCCCCATTCCTATACAGCAGGTGGGTAACTTGTGGCTCTATAGATGTTGTTGGACTCCCATCAGCCCTAGCCAGCATAGTCAATGGTAAGGGATGATCTGGAGGGCCACAAGTTGCCCACCCCTGCCATACAAGGAATGCATGCACCTCTCTGCATGAGCCTTCTGAAAGAAGCAATGAAAGAGGAATTGAGACTTAGTTTGCCATCCTATGCATAGGTGTCTAGGAGTTTGCCCAAGTGAAGTCTTTGGGACTTCTGAAGAGACATGTATAGAGTTACATTACACTTCCAATTTCAGAGCTCATTAAGTTGCTCTATAATCTTTGGCACAATGTCCACCTCTTGCAAATGGTGTGATTCAGAACCTGACTGTGGAATGTTTTTTGTGGACCCAAGAGCTAGGATGCTTTTTAGGGGGTTGTTGTTGTTGT
The DNA here is from genome assembly GCA_029215795.1 of Anniella stebbinsi. Lineage (NCBI taxonomy): Eukaryota > Metazoa > Chordata > Lepidosauria > Squamata > Anniellidae > Anniella > Anniella stebbinsi. The sequence continues at coordinate 71,022,353 of JARDYH010000005.1, read as the reverse complement.
TGTTTTGTTTTCCATGAGTCTGGGTCATGGAAAAATAGGAGGTGGAAACTCAGTGGAGCACTGAGGGTAGTTGCTTGTGTTGGACTAGATCCTGACTTCCCTTCCACAAGTGGAATAGCTTCTTCCACCTGCAGAAGGGACACTGAAAATTTCTGCTGAATACAGAGGGGGGGGGGGTTAGAAGCAATTTTTACCAATTTTCTGGAGGCCCCTTTGCCTCCCTGTTCCAGAGGATCTCCCCAAGTCTTTGGAGCAGATTTTTGGAGGTGCAAGAAGCTGTAGAGGGAAGGGGAAAATGGCAAAATTGCCCCACCCTCTTCTGCTAATGGGAACATAGCATGCTGAGGGAAACATTCATCCTGAGGGGATGTTCCTACTTACAGAGCATTGATTAGAAGGCAAGCCATTGTTGTGGCTTGAATTTTTGTGTAAACAGGGGTGTGTGTGTCTGATGAGATTCCAGATGAAACTGGTGGAATAAAATCCAAACAGACTATTCTAAAACTAAGCTAAATGCCATTCATAATGTGCAGTGAAAGGTATATGGTGCATTCCTTCTGGGATGGTACCTCTTCAAAGTGCAGGTGGGATTGAATATTATCATACACTTCAATGTTTCCCATAGGTAAAGCATAGCAGAGATGCCTTATATAGCAGAGATGCCTTATATAGCGTTCACAGTTTGTGACAGCCCCCATTGTTGAAAAGGACACATTTTTAAAACAATGTGCATGGATCAGTACAGTTTTAATACGCTAACCCAAAGGATTTAGAGACTCTAACCCAGAACTGTAACTCATGCGCTTACCTGGAAGCATAAAAAAGAATTTGCAGGTTCAGAGCCAGTATAGTGTAGTTGTTAGAATGTTGGGCTGGGACTTGGGAAATCAGGGTTCTTGTCTCCACTGGACCATGAATCTAACAGGGTCACTTTGAGCCAGTCACTGACTCTCAGCCTAACCAAACTCATAGGATACCTTGCAAGAGGGGAAAAAAGACCTCAGGGATATAAATGTAATAATAACAAATGAAAAATAATAATAATAAAAAAACCCTGTCTGACCCTACAGAAGATTGTGGAGAGCTGCAGGACACACACATGGCCACATGGTGAAAAAGTAGAGGTAGTGGAAGGAGACAATATTGGACAGAAGTTGCTCTTCTTTGTTCTACTTCCATAACTGGAGACAAGAGTAGGCTGACCATCTGAAAAGGAGGACAGGGCTCATGTAACTTTAACAGCTGTAGAGAAAAGGGAATTTCAGCCAGTGTCATTTGTATGCAATTGGTACCTGGTGAAATTCCCTCTTCATCACAACTGTTAAAGTTGCAGGCACTATACTAGAGTGACCATATACAAAAGAAGGCAGGGCCCCTGCAACTTTAACTGTTGTGATGAAGAGGGAATTTCACCAGGAATTAATTGCATTCAAACGACACTGGCTGAAATTCCCTTTTCTCTACAACTGTTAAAGTTACATGAGCCCTGTCCTCCTTTTCAGATGGTCAGCCTAGACAAGAGAAGAAAGGAATGGGTTGCCCTGAAAGAAAGCTGAGCATCAGATAAGTGAAATGGGTGGCAAGAGAGGGAAATTCGTTTTTAGCAGGCAAATTCATTGAAGTGAAATCAGTTTGGAACTGTGCAAGAAAACAATTTGGATAGCATTTTAACGTTTTAGTAAAAGGAGTTGATGGGGTAGGGGGAATTAATGTCTGGGATTCAGACCTCATTTCTGCCTTGTGGCCACTCCTATAGTCATGGGCAAATCACTTGTCTCTCACATTCATTCCTCTGCCCTCTGTCAAATGGCTATTGTTTTGCAGCAGCTAAAATGGGGTCAAGTAAGTTGTGTGATTTTTCAGGACTCAGACCCTACTTCTGCCTTGTACTCAGTGATCTTAGACAAGCCATTTATCTTTATCTAGTGCCAAATTGAGATTTCAGCAGTGCCCTGCCAAATGCCTCTTAGAAGCTTCCAAACAGGGTGACAGTTTTCCTTTGTTGTTTTTCCCTGGGTTCTAGTAGTATCCTATCTCTGAACATGAAGATAATATTCAACAGTGAGCATCATAGAGCTTCTCTAGGTGGGACAGTGTTGGAGCTTCGAGTGAGTAGGAGGAGGTTTGAGTAGGTGGCATTCAGTAGGCTGACCAGATAAAATCCAGGTCAGGGCTCATGTAACTTTAACAGTTGTAGAGACAAGGGAATTTCAGCCAGTGTCATTTGTATGCAATTAGTTCCTGGTGATATTCCCTCTTCATCACAACAGTTAAAGGTGCATGCACTATACTAGAGTGACCATATACAAAAGAAGGCAGGGCCCCTGCACCTTTAACTGTTGTGATGAAGAGGGAATTTCACCCGGAACTAATTGCATACAAATGACACCGGCTGAAATCCCCTTTTCTCTACAACTGTTAAAGTTACATGAGCCCTGACCTGGATTTTATCTGGTCACCCTACATTCAGGGAAGGTATGGTGGGAACAGCTTAGTAGCATGGGGGGGGGGGGGCTTCAATCAACCAAAGTTTGATTGAATAAGTCTTCAGACCATTTCACACAGAGAAAATATGTGTTAAAAACAAACAATAAATATCTGAATCTTAAAACATGAAACTTACTTTTTAAAAAGTCTAAAATTGAAGTAATAAAATATTTAAAGAGATAAAAATACATATACCCTTTGATAAAATGAGTTCTTATGTTCCTATTGAGGCCCCACATGATTTAAAAGCTGTTACATGGCTCATTTCATGAGACATTTTTCCTTTTCCATTTTCCTTAAACTGGCCATTTTAACTGCAAAAAGGGCAACCCTCTGAGTCACAAACTGGTTAGATCTTCGTAACAGAAAATTCAGCTTGTCCTTAACCATCCAATTTCTCATACGGCCAAGAAATGGAGACAAATAATAGGGGGACTTGTAGCACCCTTAACTTTTTAAGGCGCCAAGTGTCATGGCTAAATAAGCTTAACCTACTCCATATGTTAGCTCTCTATATCCAGGGAATTTCTGAAATGGGCCAGAGAACTTTTTAAAAAGCTTGTATTCTGCCCCCCCCAAAAAAAGTGATGCAGTCCCACCAGGTATGTGATTTTTCTATACTTTTGCATTGGTTATTTCTCATTCCATTAAAATAATCAAGTTCCTCTTAGTATTTGGACAGTGCTAAGATTGTTCACATTTCAGAATATTATGTGTTTCTATAATGAAAAGTTTTCTGATTTATATAGGGAAGGATCCAATGATGTGCTCCCACTAATACTGGGGTAAAACAATGTTTGGGCAATGTAAACAGCACAATGGGAAAATGCAGCAATTTGCCACAAAAGTTCGGTGCTAGTTACGTTGTGCAAACATTGGTTTATGCTAGAGCAACATCATTAGTGCTAGTGCTGGGGACACCTTTTGATAACACCTATACTAAGCAGAGTCTGTGCCTTGATGAGGTTGATTGCACTTGTGAATCTGAGCCAGATTGCTTGATTGATCTACCAACACTATATTTCATATGTGTGGTAAGGCAGGGTTCTGGAGGGGGGGGGGATACAATATACTGTAGACGTGTAAGGGACCTAGTAAACCAGTAAGTCTATTCAAATGCAGATTTTGGGTTTAGGAACACAAGAGTTAGGGATTCTAATTGCCTACTTTTAAAACCTATGCCTCCTGGCAAATCCTAAGAGGGGGGAAATAAAACATGAAATAATAATGAGAATTCTAAGGTACAGAATGATTTGTTATTTTCAGAGGAACACGGAAGTTGGTTGAATGTAAAAAGATAGGGCGCAACATTGTTGCACTCCATTGTCATTACCTCTTGTCCAATAAAAGCATCTTGCTGTAAGTGGGATCAATACTCACTCAGCTTGTAAATTGTACATCAGGGATGAAGAAAAAACACTTACTTTTATATTAACGCTCCGGATGGTCCAAGATGTTCAATACACATACAACTGTTTACAATTCAAATATGTCCTGCCATACTATATTCTTTCATTCTAATTGAAAGAAAGGATGTTTGAATAATACTTCACCATTCATTTGGTAAAAACTCTTATCCCTGATCCATAGCATCTGTTCAAACATGACTGGGAGTTACTATGGCTGCAAATCATTATTTTCAAGTCAAGTAATGACTTGTACTAAGTTGACCAATAAGAGATCTCCTAATGGGGCTGCAGATCAGTAGTAGCAGTCCGGTAACTACCATGATCAACTCTGGTAAGCAGAAGAAAGTGAATCATTAAGTGCTTCAGTTTGTGCATGTATCTCTATTGACATTAAGTGGACTGAGAGTACATGTGTGCCCCTAGGACTGAAAATTAAGGTTGCTATTTATAGCCTACTTTGCTAGCTTTCAAAGCAGTTCTAGCAAGAAGTCACAATAGCATAGCATGATATTCCTCAAATACAATAGAACCGGCATAATAGAGTGGTGATGAAGGTTGACAGCTCTTCTGAATTGTAGGTTACTGTGAATTGTGGGCTGTGTACTATACTTCTGGGACACTCAGGTTTAACTACAGTGGCATAGCCATAGAGTGACCATATATCTCTGCTGTTACTGAACATTCCATGAACAGCTCCATTCAGTGTAGAGCACTGGCACAATACTCAAGATGGGGGGGGCAAAAATGCAGACTGGTCTTACACTATAGCACATCATCCTTACCTCTTCATATGTGTGCATGCTTTCAAACTTTTAAGTATATACCTAAAAGTGTAAATGTAAATACAACAAATGTGTGCATTCAAACACAATGGCATGCACACAAGAACGACCTGCTAAGACCATTAAATATAGAACTATGAACAATTACTTGAGATGAGTATGGCTGTGGGTGGAAGACAGAATACAAAGTGAATAAATATAAAATAATATAATAAAAGTGTCTTACACACAAACAGAAATACCATTGTATGACCTATCTGTAGATCAAATATGTTTAGTGTGTAAGGAAAATGAAATGTTAATCAATCAGTATCTCATGGAGCCATACTCACATTTTTAGCAATATTAAAGCCCAGTCAATACATTTCAATAGTTCCTAGCAGGTATGCAAATTCTATGTGTTCAGCTACATTTAAGGGATAGTTCATACCTGGAATTGATTGCTGGTTCAATGCCTACACATGGATCACTTATATGTAGAGATGGGTGAGAAATGTATTTCAGTTCATTTTTGACTGGAGTTTATCCAATTCGCACTTCCCGGAACTGAACATGAACTCAAACTCAATCTGCAGTCTGAAGTCTGTACATTTCCGAGCGTGCTATGTGATTCACTAGCAACAAAAATGTGTTCCAAAAATGCTGGCATTTAAATAATGTGCACAGAATGTTTTAGTCAATAGGAGAAAAATGCATATATTTCAAAATGCACAGAATGTATGTGTACAGCTGAGAAAATGTGCATGAAAGTACTAATGAATTTTGGAGTAAAAAATAAATAACGAAGCTAACCATCTGATACAGACATGAGCCAAAACAAGCTTTAAGATGGAAACAGGAAAACTTCAACGAGCCTGAGTATTGTTGATTTGCCCATCCCTACTTATATGCAGCTGTTGCAAGCTTTGCAATACTGATGGGCCTTTTTCCAAACCATACAGAATACATGTTCCCAATTTATATGCCTTTAAAAAAAAATCTGTAAATCACAAAGCCTCATATCACATCCTAAACTACATTTGAAACTCCCATAGCTTTCCAAAATAGGTTGTTGTGCATCATAGGTGTGTGTGTGTGTGTGTGTGTGTGTATTATAACCTTATTGAGCATGTCAAGCTATTTGTATGTGTTTTATATCCTGACCTTTATAAATATCTTCCAGTAATTAGTCAACAGCTATGCAAGTTGACTGGAATCTTTCTTTCTTTCTTTCTTTCTTTCTTTCTTTCTTTCTTTCTTTCTGTTTTCCCCAACCAAATACGACAGATGGGTAGCACATTAGTAAAGCAGTGAATTCTCCACTCATTTATATATTAGACTATTTTCTAACTTTCCAGTTGTCTAGTCCAACTCTTTTGTAAATAATTTATAGTTGCCCTAGTGAGGTCTAGTTTTAGGTGGGCAGGATTTAAAATTCTATGTGGGCAGGAGTTAAAATTGCATTCAAATCAAGGGCATCCCTTGTGATGAGTGACAGTTAAGAAGCAGGCCCTGAAGGCATTTGGATCTCTAAGCTAATTCCTAAGGGTCACATTCTTAGTTTTCCATTCATTCACCTGTGTGTCAGGATTTGCCACAGTATGCATGTCTTATTCAACAGGATCTTGACACTTCAATTTCATATTTCTTTTCCTTCATTGTCCTGATGTATGACACCCATTAATGCTAGAATGGAATTCATATATACAGAAAGAAAAATAAATTTCACAATCAGTTACATACTGTGTTATGGACATAGACATTATGTACAAATGGTTATTATTCATGTTACTGTAAATATGGTTATGAAGGACATTTTAACAAAAGCTTACAATTAATTTTCTCCATATATATATATATGTGTGTGTGTGTGTGTGTGTGTGTATGTGTGTGTGTGTGTGTTCTCCAGTTTATTTTGTTATAGGATAAAGGCCTCAGCATGCTACTGGCTAGCAGAAAATAATAAGTAAGCATAAAGATTTTTTTAATATAAGACATTTTTGGAGTGATACAAACTATTCAGATCAAAGCAACTCAATTTATTTAACATTTTCAGATATAAAATAGACTTATTATTATATTGTTTAATAATAATAATAATAATAATAATAATAATGTTATTAAAACCCAATACACAATAACTTTAAAATTATAACTATAAAACAATGAAAAGGATAATTATTTCCTATATTTTCTTATAGAAGAAAAATATTATAATAGAACATAGCTTTTTTGTAATAGTAAGCTAACCTAAATCTAAATTAAATAGCTCAATTTTTTTCTTCACCCTTGTTCAATATTTGCATGAATATACTGAAAGAGAGTTTGTTGAGATCACTGGGAATCAGAGGGAACTTGTGATTATCATTAGTCCTTTTGTACAATATGGTTTCCTGAAGTTTTGGGGGAGCAAGGAAATTGTAACATATATAGATGTTTCTTTGCCAAGTGCAGTGGTGCTTCTTGCTTCTCAGCCCAGTTCAAATTGCTGATCTTGACCTACAAATATTTTGTGCCCAACATAACTGAGGGAACACCTCTCCCCCCCCTCTCTCTCTCTTTGAACACTCTTGTTTTTAATGATTTGTGGAGAGTGCCCTTGTGACAAAATGGTATTTTATTTTGATATATATATATATATATATATATATATGAATGTTTGGTTGCAGGCTTGATCTGCTTTAACAAATTCTTTCTGTTATAGGAAATGGTAAGTCGGTGGAAGGGGTGAGTTAGAATGTTGGACTGTTTGAATGGTGTCGTCTGATTGGCTGTTTCATTTTTGGTTGCAAGGGAGAGAGAGCATAACTGCCAATGGATTTTCTTTGTGAAGTAGATTAGGACTGGTTTTCAGAGGGATAGGATTAGGGAATCTGGGCTATAGATTAGGCTGACCATATGAAAAGGAAGACAGGGCTCATGTAACTTTAACAGTTGTGGAGAAAAGGGAATTTCAGCCAGTGTCATTTGTATGCAATTAGTTCCTGGTGAAATTCCCTCTTCATCACAATAGTTAAAGTTGCATGCACTATACTAGAGTGATCATATACAAAAGAAGGCAGGGCCCCTGCAACTTTAACAGTTGTGATGAATAGGGAATATCACCATGAACTAATTGCATACAAATGACACTGTCTGAAATATCCTTTTCTCTACAACTGTTAAAGTTACATGAGCCCTGTCCTCCTTTTCCTATGGTCAGAAAGTGAGGGTGAGTGTTTTCCCTGGAAGGTGAACTATATTTACTTTAAAACCATGAAACATAAGCTGTAGTAAAACATTCTTATTCTTGCAAATAAAGTTTTCAGTATTGATTTGTTTTTTTTAAAACCAAATCTTGCTTGGTCTTATTTGTTGCTGAAAGTTTGTGATATGCAAACACACACAAAGATTTAAAGTTTCCTCTTAAAAGGAAGAGGATGATGGCAGCATAAAAGTGGTTGTTGATAGTGTCACAAAGGGTGGAGATGCCACAGCCCTCCATAAGGGAGATAAACTCATGTTAGCTTAATACAATGTATTTATTACTTTCTATTTTTTTCTACTGGTATTTCTATTGCATTACCTGTATTTGGGGTGTAATCTACTTAGGGATTTTAGGCTATAAAGTGGTATAGAAGCAGTAGAAATAAATAATAAATCATAAATTTTGTGAATGTGAAGAATATTGCAGGGCCTTTTAAGTGGTAATAAATACATTGTGGATTCCACTGGTCAGGAAGGTCCACATGCATAGTGTGAAAATGTTTAGAGGTCAGTAGGAGTCCTTCCTGTCAGTAAAATGGTTTAGGATTCAGTCCTATGCATGTTTAGACAGATAAATGACCTACAACTCCCAGCATGCCTGAGCCATGCTGGGAGAATTGCTTCCTTAGTGTTTTTTTATGGATTGGAGGTGGCTTCTGTTCTATTTTCTACTGTTGCTAAAAAGATGGCATTTTGTATTGCTTTATTATTGTGCTGTTGTTGTTGTTGTTTTTATTATTTTTTATGCCATGCACTTTTTATGTTATGAATGTTATGATGGCTGACCCTGTCATGCAGCATGGTGAAATGACCTGCGTCAGATAGCACCATGAGGAGGGAATCAACAAAGGCAAGAACCTGTGTCTGAATGGTGAAGCAAGAGCCTTTAAAGTGTTGGCCTAGTGAGAGAGGGCATTTGAACTCTCCTTCAGGCAGAAAAAAGTATTGGGCCAATACTGCTTTAAACTTTCAGATAAAGTAGGTTATGCAGTAGTGCATCAAAGCAAACCAATCAAATCAAAGATAAATGATCGCTTAAATACTTCACAAGGTTTCAATAAAGTGCTCAATCTCTTCTTTTGAGGAAAAATGTCTTTACAGGAAACAAGGTCCATCTCTGAGTTGAAGTATTGTTGGGGGGCAGCTATTGTTTTGGGACCAACATCTTCACATACTAAATAGTGAGGCAGTTAGGCTCAATGCCCCACTTCTTGAGAATTCAGCAATCAGCAAATACCTACCTTTCTTTGAAATACTGTTACTGTATCTGTGACACGTAATGATTTCCATCTTATAATTTGCATTTTGTGAGGTAAGTTAGTTTAGATATTGTACATGAGGTGGAGATCTGGTACCGTCTCCAAAGAAAAATTATTTTAAACAAATAAAAGTTATGCTTGATACAAGTATTGGCAATCTGAAATTTGTAATAGGCTGACCATATGAAAAGGAGGACAGGGCTCATGTAACTTTAACAGTTGTAGAGAAAAGGCAATTTCAGCTGGCGTCATTTGTATACAATTCGTACCTGTTGAAATTCCCTCTTCATTACAACAGTTAAAGCTGCAGGGGCCCTGCCCTCTTTTGTATCTGGTCATTCTAGTATAGTGCCTACAACTTTAATTGCTGTGACGAAGAGGGGATTTCAGCAGGTACTAATTGCATACGAATGATGCTGGCTGAAATTCCCTTTTCTCTGCAACTGTTAAAATTACATGAGCCCTGTCCTCCTTTTCATATGGTCAGCCTATACTAGCAGAGCTACACATTGCACACAAACATGTGGATCCTCCTTTTTTTTCCTTCTTAGGAAAAGTTACTTCAGAAAAGGGATTATTAGGAGCAGGAAGGGAGGGGCACAGCACTTCTCCCCTCTGTCATTTTTTGTTCCACATTCTGCTTTTCTTTTCTTTTTCCCCCCCTTTCTTTCTTTCTTTCTTTCTTTCTTTCTTTCATATGCTGCCAAAGCGTTAAATGCCCTCAGGATGGTTTACAATCATGCAAAAGTGTGTTTGGTTCCAATTGCGTGTGTTTCTAAGGGTCAAAATCTCTTGCATTTTCAGTTTTCTGGCATCTCACCCTGACTGCAGGAACAGAGATCATTTATAGTTGTGAGCGCCACTTCCAGGCAGAGCCAGCCCAACCAATCTGGCCTTCCTGGCTACTCCTCCAATATTTTGATTCAGCATGTGGGCAGGGACCACACCTGAGAGCTGATTCAGGATTAATGGCAGGCTAGAAGCATAGGTGTCATAAGGTCTGTGAAGTGAGGAGTCAACCTGACATATAGTATGGAATGGATACTGTTGCATTTATTTTGCCTAGGAAAATGATGGAAACAGCGCACAAGCAGAGAGGTCTTGGAGAAATTCTAGAAGGACTAAAATGAGTTTGGATTTCTCAGAATCTGACCTGTGGAATTCTCTGTGGATTGGCCTCCCCAGGCTGCACAGAGTCTGTGGGCTTTCAGATCCCCCCCCAAATTTATGCAAATTTATTGGCAGGAAAATACACACGTTTTTCCTGAGACATATGTCATGTTGGAAAACATATGTGGGTAAAAGTTGAATGGAATGGGGGGACAATGTGCTAAATGTTACGTACTAACATAAATTATGCAATTTTTTGTGAATGTTCTTACGCAATTACTTATGTATTTTTCCACATAATGGGGAAAAGTGGAATCTGTCTGTGAAAGGATGCTGGAATGATTGACATCACACAATCCAAGAAACACACGAGGGACAGATTTCACAAAATCCGGACATCACACACACCCCTCTAAAGATCATGCTCTGTAAAGTCTGAACCAATGTCTGTGTTATCATTATGTTTATCTGAAAACTAAAATCAACTACAATGCATGTTCTGGTACCGCTCCCTGTTGGAATGCTTCATTTTGGAATATTCATCCCATTCACTCATACTGATGAAATGTTGAAAGCCTCAATGATCAAAACAAAACACACAAACAAACCAAAAAATCCTGAAATAAAAGGGGTTGTTTTGCATTGATCTTAACATAATTCCCCCCACCCATCCATGGAGTCTTGCTGCTATGTATGACAGGGAGTGTAACACTGATCCTGTCATCTCCATATGCCTTGGATCTCTTATGTAATGGAATGAATGGCTCTCAGTGAGACTCAAGATTCCTGCTGAAATTTGTCCTTAAACAGCACAACATGCAGCTGTTTGGTGGCATCAGGGAGTCTATTTGGCTTGGGGGAGGGGAGTTGCTGGCTGTGAAGCATGTGTGCAGAGTATGTTGTATGGCAGTAAGATGATTGCTTTTTCCCTGCCTGATAGGCTGCTGGGTGGTGCAAGAGAGTTGGAGTTCTTTCCCCATGTGATGGGGGATAGGGTTTAGGGGTACACTAAGGTAAAAGTATATGCACTTCTCCTGGCAAATAAGTGATATTCAGAGAGCACTTCAACAGTCTCTGTATTTGTTTGTTTCTATATTTTCTTACAGCCAGTGCTAGAGTGGTTCAAATGGGAGAGGGTGAGTGTGACCACGTTACTTCTTCTCGATCTGTCAGCACCTTTTGATATTCTTTATCACAGTCTCCTCCTGGACTGTCTCCATGAGTTGGGAACTGGGAACACTGTTTTACAGTCATTCAGTATCTACTTACAGGGTTGGTTCCAGGGAATAACATTGGGTCAGCTCCCAGTGAGGTACTGTTTTTCCCTCAGTGCTGCTCAGCATCTATATAACCTCATTGGGAGTGGTCATTAGGAGATCTGAGGCAGGGCGTCATCAGCATACTGATGACTAGGGCCAGATCTACACCAATCAGGATATGACACTTTGAAAACGGTTTGAAAACTGTATATGGAGTGTGTCCTGAGCCTCAACTGTTGTCACTACTGTTATAAACTGTTTTAAAGCAGCAGTGTCAATCCTGAGCCGATCTACACTTTATCTACACTTTAACTTTGTAACGTTTCATAAGGGTTACGAAAACTCTTTGGACCACATTACGCACTCCCTTGAATGATGTATACCAGAGGTTTTTAAAACCTCACCTCAGCTTCCTTACTGTTTATGAGTCGTGGGGGCAATGCTTCATTTACCAGAGCTCAAATGCTTAGCTGTTGATTGGTGGGGAAGAAAGAGGGGATAAGGAGGAAGTGGGCGAGTGAACTACAGCACCCACAGTGCTTTGCCCTAAACTCATTGTGAAAATGAAGCAGAAAGATATGGACAGAAGAGTGTGAGACCACGCACACCGCTTTGAAGACTGAAGATTTTTTCCCCTGTAACCTGAGTACTCCTTAATGTTTTAGAACACACCTATTTGGAACGTTTTAAAATACTATTTAAAACTTTTCAAGGTACAGTGTAGATAGGCTCCCTACCTAGTTTATATAGTAAACTGTATGTAAACTGTATATATAGTAAAATATAGCACTTCACAGTCACGTATGGAATGGATTTTCATTACCAGTTGAGATTCTGAAATTCACATTGGGTGATTTTTGTAAAATAAAATAAGGTGACTGTTGTGGATCATCTAACAAGTGAGGATGCTGAATCTTATCATAGGGTCTTGAATACAAATATCAGCAATTGAACCATGCCTCCTTGAATCTCCTTCAAAATATATGAGATCTATCCATATGGACTCAATTTGAAAGCAGTCACTCTGCCAACCCTCCTCTACTGATATCCACTACTTCTTCCGTTGCCCCCATCTTGTCTGCCACCATTAGGGTGACCATATAGAAAGGAGGACAGGGCTCCTGTATCTTTAAGAGCTGTATTGAAAAGGGAATTTCAGCAGGTGTCATTTGTATGCATGCAGCACCTGGTGAAATTCCCTCTTCATCACAAGAATTAAAGCTGCAGGAGCCTGGCCTTCTGCTTTATCTGGTCAAGGGGGCAGGGCTCCTGCAGCTTTAACTGTTGTTACCCAACAGTTGGACCCAAATTTGTTGGACCCAAATTAATGCTCAAATAAGTTAGGCCATTCTGATTTAGGCTAGTGGAAGCATACCATCACTAGTTCTAACATGCTCCCCAGACAAGAGGAGAAATCAACTCTTAACTCCAGGAAAAGTTAACCAGGATTGGACAAAGACATTTTGCTGCCTTAAACTGCCTCTGTCTATTCAGATGGTGCTATCTGAAGCATTTAGCTTTATTCTGCTGCATGGCAGGGTTGGCCCTGGGATTAGTTAAAGATGGTAAACTATGATCTGACCACTAGTGTGGGTTGTGTCAAGAGCACTCATACAATCACCATACAAAGAATCATCTTATAGTTTTTCTGCTTCCACTAACGTGAGGCTAATTGTGAGAGACTCCTAGATTTATTCTCACTTTCAAGTTTTTCTGCATACTTATCTTTCTCTTTGCACTTCATGTATATTAGTTATTTTCCAATCCTCACACACTACAACCTCCACATGATAGTGTGCTGTCAGAACAGGATGACACCCAGGACAGGATGACTCTTCAGGTGAAGTGTCTGAGATTTGAGAGCCTGAAGCCTACGCAGAACCCCCTGATGTTACTGCTACCCAAGCCCCTTCCAGCAACTTTAGGAAATCTACACTAGGCCCTTCAGAAGTAGTGGAGTCTAAGGAACTCATGGACAGAGGCTTTAAGGGACATGTCTCACCTGTGGTCTCAGAAGAAAAGCCTGAGCTTGAGAGAATAGTGGCACCTGAAAGTACAGGTTAAGACCACACAAAGGAGTGTCCACTTGCCAAAAAAATACTCCTCAAGAGTAAAGGTGTCTTTATGAGTAAGGCCTTGTGATTAACTGCAGCTGAAGCCTGGTTGGGGTTCTGGGAGCACAGACTACATAAACCCTCAGTTTCAATCTAGTCATTGAAAGAACAATGTCTTTCTACCAGTGCTTTGTATCTTTGACCTGACTCTGTGATTGAAATTTTGTGCCACTTGACCTTTGGACTCCTGTCTATTTCTTGTTTTGTGTTTTGTATGTGACTGCTTATTTGAGTTTGGAACTTGACTAATCCTCAGACTTCTCTCCTGGAATCCTCCCACTTGCCTTGTAAAACTGTGTATTTGACTATAGCCTGTTAGTAAACAGACTATGCTCAAAGACACAGATCCTATCTACACTACTGCTTTAAAATGGTTTAAAATTAGGGATGTGCACTGGATCGGACCCGATCCACGATCCGAGTCCGGTCCAGTGGGAAATCGGATAAATTATCCGATTTCCGATCTGACAGCTGGATCGGCCGATCCAATCCGAACCGGTCCGAAAAGGCTCCGAACCGGTTCGGCGGATCGGCGGATCGGCGGGCGCCCACTGGCGCCCACCGCCGCTTCCATTGGCGGGCGCCAGCGGGCGCCCACCGCTGAAAGTGGACAGCGGGGGGTGGAGGAGGGGGGCGCTTACCTTCCCGGCCCGGCCGCTCCCGTCTGGGGCCGGCAGCTACTACCAGCGGGCTCCACGGCCTGTTCCAGGGTGGCGCGCCGGGTGATGTCATCACCCGGCGCGCTACTCGAGAGTAGGCCGCGGAGCCCGCTGGTAGTAGCCGCCGGCGCCGGATGGGAGCGGACGGGCCGAGAAGGTAAGCAGTGGCGGGGAAGGGGGCTTACCCCCCCCGGAGCCGTCCGCTTCTATCCGCTGGCGCCCGCGGGCGCCAGCGGATGGAAGCGGACGGTCCCAGGGGGGGTAGGGAGCACGGGGTAGGGGGCTTACCTGCCGGGGCCGTCCACAGCGGACGGCCCCGGGGGGGAGGGAGTTAGGTCCCCCTAACCCACCCGCTGCCATTTTTTCCTCATAGACTTGCATTGCAATGCAAGTCTATGGGGAAAAAAATGGCGGCCGATCCAAAAATTTACGATTTTTGGGTCGGGATCGGACTCGATCCGGTCCGGGGGGCCTCCGATTTTGTCAGAACCGGTCCGTGACAAAATTGGAGGTCCCGATCCGGGTCCCGATCCGATCCGGGGGGTCCGTGCACACCCCTATTTAAAATGGTTTATAACAGTAGTGACAACTGTTGGGGCTCAGGACACACTCCTTATACAGTTTTCAAAATGTTTTCAAAGTGTTGTATCCTGATTGGTGTAGATAGGCTCACAGTGACTACTCCTGCCTGTAACTGCTACATTTCTGGACTGATATATCAGTGTTTGACCTTTGCCTGTTTATTGTCTTGCCCTTTAATTTGCCCTAACACTGAGCCTGATCCAGCTGTAGTAGGACAGTGGCCAGCTTTTGTGTGTGTGCCAGCTTGCTACATGTTTGGTGTCTACTGAAATCAAGCATCTCAAGTGTTGGCTTGAGCCATACCATGGGGATAGTATCTGTGGTCTGTAGAACAAATACCTTGCCCATGTAGATCTATTTTCACATAATCATCATCTGAATAAGTTCCTATCTGCAGGTATGTCTTCAGAGCTGAAGAAAATGTTTGCTTATATGGTAAAGTCCTCCATTAAGGAACTCAAAGTTATAGCTAAGTACCCAAAGATTATAACTAAGAACACGGAGGGCAGAGATGTTCATAGTGTGAAATGCTGATAGTGTGAATCACTGATAGCACAGAATAAAAACATGTAAGCATATAAGGATTGACTGTCTCGCTACAAACAATGTTTCTACTAATCGTAAAATACAGTATAGAAATCAAGGATCACTAAAGAGTTCATATTGTCTGCATAGCTGCTTCAGCTGCATAGCTCAAATGATCCCTCATCTCAGTTGTGCCTCTGTTCATACACAAGCACCTCATCTCTATCTTCTTCCACTCTTCCTATCTACAATAATCCCTCCCAAATGTTCATTTCAGCAAAATATGCACAGCAGCTCTGAAAATGAAAGGAGGGTATAAGTCAGTGTGGCACCACTGTAGCTGCCAAGTGGACCCCTGCAACAAATCTGACTCACTATAATCTCAAATCATATTGTTTTGTAAAAACCAGAAGTGAAACATATGGGAAGAAGAAAGATCATTTTAGGGAGGTGATATTTTATTAATGGAATTATATTTGCTTTTCATTAACGGGGCAAAGGTGAATAAATACAAAAGTCCAGTGAGAGTTTCCCTCAATTTAGGTTTTTAATTTGAGGACTCATTATCCTTTCACCTTTAGGTACTAGGAATATTAATCTTAAAGTGACAGTTGCTACTTTAAACTCCGGTCAAGAGCACAGTATGGTGAAGGTTCTGCTCTTAGGCTGAATAACAAATTAAATGCAATTAATTTGCTCAACTACAATTATGGGATGCAAATTCTAAACCATTGAAATGCAGTTCTGCTGAGTTCACAGCCATATAAAAAGCCAATCAACTCCCAGCGCACATTTATGCGCATTAAACAGAGCGATAAAGGGGGAAAGTGATATTTCTGAAAACACATTCTCTGAGGTGTTTCCACAGAACAGAATGCCTTACCTTATCATCCTTGTTCAAATAGCTTGATTCAGCTTAAGTATTTATTTATTTATTTATTTCAGAATTTCTATGTCACCTTTCAGGGCAACACATTTTGCTACTAAGGTAAAATGAAGAAACTGCAACACAATAAACAAGCAACCCCTCACCCCACCTGGAAGCAGTGAAGTGCAAAATGCACAATCACATGACAGTATACCAAATCATGTAATGTATGCATTTTCCTATGAGATTTTGATTTTTCTCAACAAACTCAGAGTCAGAACATCCTGAACATTATATATATATATATATATATATATTCACTTTTGTAAACTCTTAGGAGTAAATATATTACACATTTTCTCTCTCTCTTAGTCTGAATGTTGAATTTTAGCATTACAGTTGAATATACTGTGAAGAGTATCCCCAGTGTCTCCCTCCAATTTTGAGAGATGGTGCACCAAAATATTTAAGTTAATAGGTGCACCCTGATTCTGTCTCTGCTATGAACTCACTAATGGTGCAATCTTATGCATATTTAGACAGCAAGGGGAAGCTGAACCAGCTTAATTTTAGATTGAGCTCCAGCTAAGGAAATAATTCTGAATTGGTAAATTTGAATGGAACATCTGCACTGAACTATGGAACTCTGATATTCAAATGTTTCGAAGATTTATCCACATTAAAATGGTTTATAAAAATAATTAAAAATTGTGTTGCTTTTCTTAAAATTCATAGAATAGTTGAGTTGGAAGGGGCCTATAAGGCCATTGAGTCCAACCCCCTGCTAAATGCAGGAATCTGCCTTAAGGGATACCTTACAGATGGTTGTCCAGCTGCCTCTTGAATGCCACTAGTGTGGGACAGCCCACCACCTCCCTAGGTAATTGGTTCCATTGTTGTACTGCTCTAACAGTTAGGAAGTGTTTTTCTGATGTCCAGCCGGAATCTGTAACTTGGGCCCATTATTCCATGTCCTGCACTCTGGGATGTCCGAGAAGAGATCCTGGCCCTCCTCTGTGTGACAACTCTTCAGTACTTGAAGAGTGCTATCATGTCTCCCCTCAGTCTTCTCTTCTCAAGGCTAAACATGCCTATTTCTTTCAATCTCTCCTCATAGGGCTTTGTTTCCAGGCCCCTGATCATTCTCTGAACCCCTTCCAGCTTGTTTGCATCTTTCTTGAAAGGCCCTTCCTGCCATGCCCAGCTTGCCTGGGCGGATGGAAGCAGTTGCGGGTGGCCGCGAGGACGACGTGTGGAGGCCAGCCATTGGCGGCCTCTGTATGGGGCCACCAGCTGGGGGTGGAGCCGTAGGCCTATTAACCGACCTCCGTGGCTCCCCTTCCCACCTTTGCTTGTTGTTCAGAACCCTCCCTCCCTCCCTGCCAAGTGTGGGCTTGCTGGCTGCCTTTTTGTAGGCCAAGTAGGAATTTTTTACCTTCAAACTTGATTTGTTTTTTTTTTTTTGCCTACTTCACACTGTAAGACAATGGGGGAGTGCTAAATGGGTTAATTGGTTGAATTTGGCCACATTTAATTGAGGGCAGGTGTGCGGGCATCGGGAGCAAGTACAGGTTTGGTGAGCATTCGTAGGCACTGTTGTGGTGATTGGTGACATCTGAGGCCCTCACCTGGGAGTCCTGCGGCACCAGGTGTGGGGATAAGGGTTACCTCTGAAGCCAACCTTATTCACCCACTCTGAGTTTTGCAACCTGAGGGGAGGTGACATAGGAAGGCCTACCTGCCCCAAATGGGGAATCCTAGTAGATGTCGATGCACCAGCGACACCCACCAGGATATTGAATGGCTTGCCAGATCCCAATTATGGCCAAGACATTGGCCAAAGACAGGATGCCCGCTTAGGCCTCCATCTACCTTGTGCATTAATAAATGTGGCCCTTGTTTAAATCCAACTTATTGGCTGAATTCGGACGACACGATAGTCAATGGTGGAGTAATAATCAACTTTACAGTTGTTCACAACATGGTAATAAATAATCAACTGTGGTGTGGATTAGGATCAGCGTTGAGTTGACTATGGCAGCATTCGGACGACACGATAGTCAATATAACTGATGATTGTCCCCCCCCCCCCCAGTTGCTTATTGTGTCATCCGAATTCAGCCATTGTGTCGTCTCTATAATTTCACCGTCCATTCCCGCATGTATGGTTCCCAGAACTGGACACAATGCTCAAGATGAGGCCTAACTTGTGCTGAATAGAGGGGAACCAGTACCTCTCATGATTTGGAAGCTATGCTTCTATTAATGCAGCCAAAAATAGCATTTGCTTATTTTTTTGTAGACACATCACACTGTTGGCTCATATTCAGCTTTTGATCTACAACAATTCCAAGATCCTTCTCACTTGTTGTATCGCTGAGCCAAGTATCCCCCAACTTGTAACTGTGCATTTATCCCTATTAAATTTAATTCTGTTGTTTTCTCCTCTGTATTGCCACCACCTAGCTTTATACAGTTTATAACATTGCTATGAGTCAAGTGGTGTTCATCTCCAGATGAGGCCACAAGATATTTATTTGGCTTCTTCAAAACAAAGAGTTGGAGCCAAACTACACGCTAGGTTTTTAATGTTTTATAAGGGTCACGAAAACTCTTTGGGCCACATGACGCACTCCTTTGAACGATGTATACCCAAGGTTTTTTAAAACTCACTTCAGCTATATACAACGGTTTTACTTTTAATAAATCATTTTAAGTAAAATAATGTGTCCTTCCTTACCATTTGTGATTCATGGGGGCAGTGTTTCGTTTACCGGTGCCCAAATGCTTAGCAGTTGATTGGTGGGAAAGAAAGAGGGGCTAAGGAGGAAGTGGGCGAGTGAACTACAACACCCACAAGCCTTAGCCCTATACTCATTGAAAGCTAGGGATTGAAAGAGAAACTAAGGAGGAATTGGGCGACTGAACTACAATGGCCACAATGCTTTGCCCTAAACTCATTGTAAAAACGAAACAGAAAGAGACGGGGCAGAAAAGTGTGTGACCGCACACACTGCTTTGAAGACTGAGAATTTTTCTCTTGTAACATGAGTACTCCTTAATGTGGCCTAAGACATTTTAGAACGCACCTATTTGGAATGTTTTAAAATACTATTTAAAACGTTCCAAGGGACTGTGTAGATAGGCTCTAAGATCCAGGATCTTCTTTCTGTAAGAGCAAGGGCTCTGTTCATGGGAGATCCTTCCACCTGATTTTGGGTCATTCCTACCACACCTCAGCTCACCCCATTCAGTAGGGTCTCTAGCATTTTCAGGGGGCTAGAGGATTTATTATAAGATGGAGGGAGTGGGGAAGTCCACTTCCACCAGTGTAGTTGATCCAGCTTAACTCTGGATCTGACTCATCATGTATTCAGTGAGTTCTCTGAATATTTGGCAGAAGCTACCAACTCTTGTGGTACTTGATGCACTGCAATGATGGCTATAAATAAGATGAGCTTGTCCAAGATGAGCTTGGGCGAGGAGGACACAATGTGGAGATGGAAATAACATCATGACGGGTCTAGATTTTTAGTATTCAGGTAAGAAGTAGACTTACATTCAATTTTCTTTTTTTTGTAATAATTTTATTAATTTTCAACATATATCACATAAAATAAACACAATACTTATAAACCCTCGACAACCTCCCGTGCTCCCCTTCCCCTGAGACCTTCTTACTCTATTATTTTATATAATTTTCCAAAATTGCATTGATTCTTTTGAAGGTGTACATCCTCTCCCCTTTTCTAAAACATATTCTAAAAATACTCCCCAAATACTTCCAAAATCATTCTTTTTAGTTAATCCCATCTTAACTTTCATTATACATGTTAATCTATCATTAATTGCAATATCCCACATTCCTTTATACCATTCTTCTATACTATAATTCCCTTGTAATTTCCAACTTTTAGCTATCATTAGTCTCGCTGATGTCAGGAGATTGTTTATCTATTATTTTATATTATTATTACCATAATCTTTATCAAATACCCCCAATAAAGCTATATTTGGACTTGCTTCTACCTAATCTTCTTTTATTATTTTAAGTTACCTAAAAAAAAAGAGCTTGTATAGATATAATTGGCACACATAACCCATCAGTCTCTCTATTGTGTCTGGGGTCAATGTTCTGTAGTCCCCCAGCATGTGGGTACATTCTTTTAAGGCAATAAAAAAAGTCTTCAGAGTTTTAAAAAACTCTGATACATAAGAAAAAGGAACTTTTTAACTAAAGTAGTGATGTAAACTCTTCATAGGAAATCAAAGTGAATCATTCTTCAGGAAAAATAGAAACTGTGCCGGTATAATTCTCTGTTTCTTCTTCTGTCAAATAGTTAAGATCCTATGACCATTTTGCTTTGATCTTACTCATAGCTTTGCTATCTCTTTGAAACAGCATGGCACAAACTCTGGGCACCAGCTTATTAAAGCAGAAGTTATTGTTAAAAGCAAATTCCAGCTGAGTACAAGCTGATTCAAATAAGATCCCTTCAAATTGTTTACAAAGAATACAGTTAAACTGGCAGGGGGAAAATGAGAAGAAAAACTAGCCTGTAATTTGTTTTGGAATGTTTTTACTCACTTATAAGAAACTATTTGTTTTTTCTTTTTTTAAAAAAATAATGTTCAGTTTCTCCTCAGGTCCTACAAGTATATTATGCCTTGTCATTGGGATTACATAGGCATACCTGGCAGCTGAAATTTGCTTCCCATTACTTTCTTGAAAAGCCCAGCCAACAGACACAGAGAAAATTGCCTTCTCTACATTTTTTTAAAAAGCATATATTAATAGCATAATGCAGTGTTCTCTTTTATCATTCCAATATGTATAAACAACAAAGAACACAATGTTTTCTCTTTCACTACAAATCAGTCACCAAACTAACAAAAGCCAACTGTGCTTCTCTTATGAGTATTCAAAAGCATTACAAACACCTGACATTCATTTACCATGGGTAACTAGTCTTAGAATTCAGGGCTAAGAGTAGAATGACAGGGGAAGTGGGAGGAAGGAGTTCCCAAAAGTCAAATTAATGTAAGCTCTGAAACATTGCTTGTATGCATGAGAGAACTGCATAAATCTGTGAATGGGCATTTCATATGTTGCAAATTCTGTGAATTACAGAAGACATTCCATTTGTACTTGAAAAAATAATTCCTTTTGTTGTGATGAATGAAATCATGACTGGAGATGTTTAGCCACAATATTGACCAAGAAGTGTTAAGACTAGCCACCGAAAGTGGATGCTCTGTGGGCCAAGATCAGCCCAGAAAAGACTGTGTGGTGCCCTTTAGACATCTTCAATGTTAATGTGTGTTCTTCAGAAGTTATGAGAATAAAACCAACAGTTTTCAGGTAGTTTGTTACGCTCATATTATAAGATTACATTTTAAAGCTGGGGGGTGGGATGACTATTCTTAATGATAGAGGATGCATTATGATGCTGATCTCAAGAGTGAAACTTTGTCTAAATGGCAACTAAAATTGAGATAAACATCAATATGGATTGTCTGTTCAGCTTTGTCCTCTGTCAGTGTTAGATGATTCCTACAGCTCCGTAGCCAGAATGGATGGACATCCAATCAGCAAGAGTCTGCACTACAATGACATATTGGCTCAATTCGGACGACATATTAGGCAACGGAGGGGGAGAGAGCGTACTGACCATGCGTTAGGCAGGCAGTGCTCCCCACACGACATGCTGCAATGCCTGTGCTTGTGCAGCTCGAAGTTCCGGTGGCCATCTTGGTTGCTACGGCTGCTCCCTCCCCCTCCCTCAGTCCCCCAGCCGTATCCCAGCATACACCATGAGTTCTGCTGGCTTTATAGAGTGGCCGGGGGTTTTCAGCTGCTCCGGCTGGTGAACTCTATTCCCAAACAGAATAGTCCACGGGGGGGGGGGGGGGTCAATTTGGATGACACTTTAAACAATGGGGCTTCGGGCTAAACAACGTGCAAGCCCGTTGTTTCTCTCCGTTGCTTAATTGGGCTGCTTAGTGTACTGTCAGTTGTGTGCGCGTTGTGTGTTACTCCCCACACGACACAATAAGCAACACAACTGACGATGGTTCCCCCCTCCTCTGTTGCATAATATGTCGTCCGAATTCAGCCATTGACTTTGTTGAACTGCAGTATAGCAACATGCATCTCTTTAGAGGTTGAAATGTACTTATGAAACCGATTGACTGGATTGTTGTTCAAGCAAAATCTCTGCCTTCTCCCTCATTGCTAACCAGAGTTAACTTATATGGGGGAATGGATTGAACTCTCGTGGGGGTGGGGACATAGTTAAGAAATTTAAATTTAAAACTATTTATTATAGTCCATTGTGCTATTTATCCCAAATTGACATTTTCACTTATAAGCTGTAAAACTCTGATTTGCATAACATTACTCAAGAGCACAATCCTATGATATTTAGACAGAAAAAAGCCCTACAACTCCCAGCATTCCCCAGCCAGCCTTGCTGTGGGGAATACTGGGAGTTGTAGGACTTTTCTCTGTCTACCGGGGTCTCCAAGAGTGGGGACAGATATTTCCAGATAGTCCTGACACGAGTGGAGTGTAAACTATTTATCTCTTTTATTAAACCATTTTTACCCTGCAACTTTGTCCAAAAGGGTATCCAGAGCTGCTTACAATGATACAAAATCCATAAAACACTAGGACAACAAATTGGCACACGATAAACAAGCAAACATTTCCATCACAGCAATAACCATAAAACAGCAGCAGCAACAGCAGCAACAACAACAACCAGAAAGCATAGTCAAACAGTCTTCACCTTTTACCTGAACCTATTAAGAGGTGGGAGGAACTTCTGGCTAACACGACTGGGATTCATAAAAGCACTCTTTGGGCATTCCTGGAGCATTCCTTGCAGTCCATGAATACACTATGGTATAGCAGTGGGGTAGTAGTGACAGACTCCATCCTCTGCCCCTGCCATATTCACATCCCTTCCCAAGTGTGGAACTTGCAGATGCAGCATGTCTAGCACCTCACTGTGCTATCAGATATGCTGCAAGTATATCAGAAAGAATACAGTGTGTTGAGATCTTTCAGAAAACAAGTGCTTTTTCTTACACACTGAAAATATGACTGCTGCGATATAGGCCTGGTTTACACGATGATCTGGCCAAAGATCTTCTCTGCATGGTGGAAGTCTGTCCTCATTCCACCAGTTAACACATTCTACACATTATTCAGATGTGAAGGCCTGCAGACGGAGGAGGATGGATCAGGAAAATGGGAAAACCCATTTCGCCCCCAGGACTTAAAAAACAAACAAACCAAAAACCTACCCCAACCGCCCACTTCACTTTTTTTCCTGGGTCTTCACACTTCTACCTATATTAAGATCACTTATCACATACTCCTGCTTTCCTTTTCTATTTCAGTCCAGATCCTCCTTGTTTGCACATTGGGGCCAACACTGAGTTACTTTGTTTCCTGGCTTTCCCTGTATCTCCCATCTGAAAATTGCAGAAATTTGTCTGAGCCAAACACTCAGCTGAGGACTGATTTCAACAAGAGGTATTTAAGAAAGTGTACACTACATCCCAACTGGTAGTTTTCCTCCAAGACCATGTTAGATACTGCAGTTTGAAGGGCCCATATGTAATATACTCCTATGTAATTATAAATGATAGGAAATGCCAGCTCCTTCAAAAGGTAGATTTTTTTTAAAAAAATACCATTTGGTTGAAAAAACAAAAACCCATCAATGAGCACTTTCAATTCCACAATTGAGTAAAACTATTTCTCTGCCACTGAGATTCCAGTGCCCTTTAGCAGGGCTGCAACCTCTTTTCCAAGATAATGAACGTATCACTCCTGCAATATATCTTTTCTCAAGCAGTGCGCTGCCTAAAATTTCAGAGCCATATTAAGAGTAAAGCCTCCAGTCTCTGTGTTCCAACATGATGCGCTGCCACCAACCATGCCACTAAGTAGAAGCTATTAGTCTATTGCGGTGGTCCGACAGCTAATAATATTGAACTACATGTCCTGGGGTAGCTCAGAGCTAAAATTGAACTGGGATTACCAAGGAGTATATTTGAATACAAAAATATGATGCCATCATTCAACTCTGAAAATTAGCATTATAGCAAGCTGTGAAGTTAAAGAGAAGCGACTGAAATAGTAGGACGATCACAACCCTTCATTTCTGGCACTTTTAAAAGAAGTGTTGATGAAAGAAAGGGGGAAAAAATCACCACCCGAAGATGTACAAGCAGAAACACCACAGTATCTTAGTCCAGAACTGCTGCTTTCCTTTTGTTTCTCTCAACATAATTTTACTATAGTTTTTACATCTTTATTTTCCTTATTTATTTTAATTGGAGTATAGGCATGCATTTGTCATTAGTGCAACATCTTTGAGTTTTATCTAAAAGCTTAATTAAGGGAATATTGTTTCCATGCTAATCATGTGAAATGAGACTGCATCACAGAACCATTACAGAAGATTTCATTTGATGCCAAGGCAGCTATTGCTTTCATTTTTCATTCGGTTTGTCGAGTGAGTTAAATAGTGCAAAATCTGTAAACCTCAGAAGCATGAGAGGCTGGTGCTCCTAATGTTCATGGCAAATGAGAGGTAAGTTTTATTACCCCCATATTTTGGTTGGATTTTAATCTGAGTCAGAGAGTCTTGCCCCCCAACCCATCCCATCCTACCTATCCAGCCTCACATTTCCCACACCTCTCTCCTCCTTCTATCAGTAGTAGGGGCTGAGTGAGTTGGTAAGAGGGGTGGTTTAAAGGGCTTAAGGGAATCTGAATTCTAGTTGGCTCAGAAATAAGACATACTACTTGCCATTCTTGGGAGAAACTAGCTTGGGCAGGATCTACACCACTGCTTTATAATACTTTATAACAGTTTTGACAACTGTTCGGGCCCAGGACAAGTTCCATATAAAGTTTTCAAACCGTTTTCAAAGTGTTACATTCTGCTTGGTGTAGATCTGGCCTGGGTCAACCTAAGGAGGACCTCACATAGCACTGATAGGGATGGCGTGAACTTCTGAATGGATCCGCAAGGGCTGCGAACCCCCTGCGTCCAGCCCTCATGGACCTAGTCGTACACGAGTGCTCACCTGCGCCTGACTGCTTGTGAGCCTCCCCCCACAGGCACTTGGGTGCAGGTCCATCCTGCTTCCGACCCTTCCCCCCACTGTGTTAATGGTAGTCGCCATTAACACCGCAGGGAAAATGCACACTTTCTGGAGCCTCCAGAAAGCGAACATCCCCCCGTGCCAATGAGCACCTTAAAGGCCCTATTAACGCAATGTAAACGTTTACATTAACACAGTGGGGGGAAAGGGCCTGAAGTCAGGGCAGGTGGCTGCCAAGTACTTGGAAGCCTCACAAGTACTTGTCAGGGGCTCATGTGGCCCGATTCGTGGGGGAGGAGGGCAGGCTGCAGGGTAACCAGGCAAGCATTTGCTGATTTCAGCCACCACTAAGCACTGAAGGTCAGAGGTGGTCAGACATCAACAAGAATGTTGCAAAAGTATAAAGTAAAGTATTTTCAGTGGGATCATCCCATGTGGCTGCTGTAATCTTTAAAGGCCTGCAACCATGTGGACAGGGCCGATCTTATGGGTCTTTCTCACAGGACTGGCATTTTTTCCAAGCTGGGTGCCTGCCAAGTCTGGAAAAGTCCCATCTAATTCACCCTGATCATGCCCTTTAAATATTATGGTAATGCCATGTGGGGAGGAACCTACGGGAAAGCACAGTACTAGTATAATATTTAAAGAGTAAGCATTTTTGCTGGTAGAAATACCTAGTTTTTTGGGTAAAACTACACTTTTGAGCTTTCAAGGTTTATATACAAGGCATTAAGGAATGAAAGGAAGCTCCAGTAGGCACATTCATGCTATTTTTCATGGTAGTCCTTCTTAAATCTCAATGTATTGCTTCGTAACTAATGAAAGAGGGCCTATTCATTGAGCCATCTTGGATGTTTTAGGACTCCTTTCCCAAGGTTCAACTGTTGATACTGCAGTAAAATGAGAAGCTACAACCAACATCAACATTTATGTGGCTGTTCATCTTTGGCAATATACCTTCTAGACTGGAAAAAGATTAATTCTTCCTCCCCAGTGATTTTATGACCAACACTTGTGCTACAACATTTTCCTTATGGGAATATAGACACTTCTTATCTAAGTAGACCCAATCTATCCCAGTAACTAGCATTTCTAACCTTACTTTTCTCTGCCCAGAAAATTAAGAGACAAAATATTTGTGTTTTATTGTCAGGGCCAGAAGAATTTGGGGGAAAAGTATACATGTAAAAAAAAATGTGGGGGAACCTAACCTTATTATTTTTCTATGTAGGCTTTTCAAGGATCATGAAAAGATCATGAATAATGAAAACTTTATTTATGTCTACTTCATTGCATATGTACCTGGGTATAAGTTCCACTGAACTCAGTGGTTACTGAGTAAACTTGTATAGGATTGGGCTGTAAAACTACTATTTTCCTGTATTCTGTGGAGTTCTCCATTTGTTGCTATGGCATCACTCATGTTAGGATCTCCTTTGGTGCCACCCTTAGGTTTGAGATCTTAATTCATAAATTGAACAAGATATTTAAGTCTTGTATATAATTTGGTCATTCAAAAATGAAATAATATATTTAAGATATAATCCTAAGCATGCTTCCTTAATTCCTTCCCTAATGATACCCAACATGGAATATGTATTTTTCCATTGAGAGCCATTGAACTCAATGGGACTTATGTTTAAGTAAACATGTCTACAATTGTTGGGGAAGAACCAATCGCAGCTCAGTGACAGAGCACATGTTTTGCAGATAGAAGGCCCCCGGTCCACTTAGTAATAGACTGAATCCCAGTCATAATAGACAATATTGGGCTATTTATTTATTTGATTTGCACTCTGCCTTTCTCCGAAAAATGGCACTCAGGTTTAAATGGAGAAAGCCTGATAAAGGCAGTCACCTATGTTCTTATAATAGTCCTGCACATCATGTATTATACCAATATAGTTGAATTACATTTATATTAACATATTTCATTTCCATGGAACACAGTTTGCTCAGTAATATGTTTATGTCAGAGATACCACCATTAATGTGCTGCAAATCCATTTGGAACTTTTCTAAAATGGATATTCTGCATACTGCAGCCTGCCAGATTCTAGCTCTGATTTTCAAAATAGGAAATAAACACCCTGTGTTCCTGGGCCTTTCGTTCCAGTTCAGCAAATGTTCATAAGAAGTGTCTCAGATGATTCTGTTGCTACAGTTGGAGTAGTGGGTGAGTTGGGTTCTTCTGTTATTTAACTTCCATTTTCTTGCCAATCTGGCATATTTCCCCATCTCCCTCTCTCATCCACCCCCCAATTCATGCTTGCTTGCCAGACAAATTCCACCAAATTCTCAACGCTATAATTAAAAGCTACATTTAGTTAAAGTAAATTAGGAGTTACAATAAAGTGGAAGGAACATGTGAAATGAATAATTAACATGGTATAGACTTCGGCATCATAATTAAGATTAACTACTGCATATATTCAAACTAGATTAGCACAACCATTGAAAGCAGCAATGAGCTCAGTTGGAAGAGTCTATGCATTCACTAAATAATGTGTTATGAAGAGTGTTCCAAAAACATTAAGCATAAGGTTGTCATATATAAGATGATTAAAGTTTTACACAAAAGAAGCTGTAATTCCAGTAAATGAAGTAATTTCATTTCCCTGCTGCTACCACCTTTAGGAATATACTGTAAATGGAAAGTGGCTCAATGTGAAATCTTGCTAAATAGAATATGAATCCCCTTGTCTCGTGCTAATGAGTCTTGGATACCTGCACACCAAAAAAAAATCTATGTATTTTAATCGCTGGTTGCATGATGATTTCCACAGGAGACTCACTTTTCATTTAAATTAACACTTCCATTGTCTGCAGTTAACTACAGTAAATGTCAGGTTTGGCTTCATGATAGTATCTCTATCTTCTTTAAAAGTATGCTGTCTGGCCTAGAGACAATAGCACCTCTTTCTGTTTCTTTTTAGTAAGGTACTGCAATGTTTCTTATGCAGAATAATAATTTGTTTGATGTCAACAGGGTTTTGTGTTCAATTCCCAAATCCTCAAATTGGAGCGAAACTATATATGCCCGTCAAAGCATAGTTCTGTCAGCTCCAAACACAATACATCCTTGAAATCTCCATTTCCCTGACTGTCTAGAACTTTTATGAGAAAGAGGCCCAGTAAGAGCACTGAAGGGAACAGGTTTGAAAGAAAGACTCTAGTATTGTGAGACAACTCACCGGGCACAATGCATCATTTTATGCACCTTTGCCTGCCTTTTTTCTAAGCTAATGAACCCTAAATGTTGCAATATTTCTCTTAGGGGAGTCGCTTCGGTCCCTTGATCACATTGGTTAATCTTTTCTGCACTTTTCCAGGCTCCACAATATCCTTTTGAGAGGTGTGGTGGCCAGACCTGTACACATTATTCCAAGTGTGTTTGCACCACAGATCAATATAAGAGTAGTATGATATTGGCATTTTTATTCTCAGTTACTTTTCTAATTATGGAAAATATGGAATTTGCCCTTTTCCACAGCAGAAGCACACTGGATCAACATATTCACTGAACTATCCACCAACTCCAGGATCCTCCCCCCCACAGTCAGTTAATGGCAGCTTAGACCACATCAGCATGTATATGAAGTTAGGATATTAGGCTCCAATGTGCATTAGTTGACACTGAATTGCACTGCTGTTTAATGCTGAGTTTCCCAGTTTGGAGAGATACTTTTGGAGCTCTTTGCTTTCCCTAACCAATCTAAATAGTTAGGTTAGGGTGACCAGATAAAATTCAGGTCAGGGCTCATTTAACTTTAACAGTTGTAGAGAAAAGGGAATTTCAGCCAGTGTTATTTGTATGCAATTAGTTCCTGGTGAAATTCCCTCTTCATCATAACAGTTAAAGTTGCAGGGGCCCTGCCTTCTTTTCTATATGGTCACTCTAGTATAGTGCCTGCAACTTTAACTGTTGTGAAGAAGAGGGAATTTCACCAGGGACTAATTGCATACAAATTACACTGGCTGAAATTCCCTTTTCACTACAACTGTTAAATTTACATGAGCCCTGACCTGGATTTTATCTGGTCACCCTAAGCTAGGTGTTGTCAACAAACCCAGCTACTTACCTCTTATGTCTAACTCAAGATCAACTATGAGCAAGTGAAACAGCACCAGTCTCAATGCAGATCTTTGCAGACCCCACTGTTTACATCCCTCCATTGTGAGTATTGATCACTTCCTGTTTTTTGACCAGTTACTGATCCATGAGAAGACTTCTCCTCCTATCCCACAACTACTAAGTTTGCTCAGGAGTCTTTAGTGAAAGACTTGGTCAAAAGCTGTTGCGGTCCAGCTCCAGTGCTTCAGTGGGTCTTTTATACGCTGACCAGATAAAATCCAGGTCAGGGCTCCTGTAACTTTAACAGTTGTAGAGAAAAGGGAATTTCAGCCAGTGTCATTTGTATGCAATTAGTTCCTGGTGAAATTCCCTCTTCATCACAACAGTTAAAGGTGCAGGCACTATACTAGAGTGACCATATACAAAAGAAGGCAGGGACCCTGCAACTTTAACAGTTGTGATGAAGAGGGAATATCACCAGGAACTAATTGCATACAAATAACACTGGCTGAAATTCCCTTTTCTCTACAACTGTTAAAGTTACAGGAGCCCTGGCCTGGATTTTATCTGGTCACCCTAGTAGTTTGTAGCCAAAATTTGATCAGAAATGGTTCAGAAGGGTTTGGGCCTCTTCAGCCTGTTGAATGTCAGAATCAGAGTGAGTCAGTGTTCTCAGAAGAAATAAAGCTATTCCTGCTTGGCTGCTAGCTTCAGCCTTGGCAAGAAAGAAAAGCTTGGCACTCTCTGTGAGTACCTAAATCTCCTGTGAGAGAAGGTTTTCAGGTGTCATTGAGGTTGAAGTGTCACCCTTGAAGGCCAGAATGGAGGTGCCCTCTTTGGAAGGGCCTCATTGATGGGCTAAATTCCCTTGTCAGTCAGTTGTTCAGGATGAAGGCTATCTCAGCCACAACTTTGCTTTTAAGCTGATTTCCAGGCTGGGAGCCTTTGCTAGGAACATTCTCATCTTCATTGCTCAAAATCCTCTCTGTTTGAACTTACTACCAACTAAGCCACTTGAGACATTCTTCACTTGGACTCTCCAACTAATTTGAATTCTAGTCTCTGATTTGTTAAGGACCTGACATGAAAAGTACTGTTGTACTTTTAATAGACCTTGAATTCTTGTTTGGCATGGATTATGTATGCACAGCATCAATTATCCAGAACACTTGCTGACATGGACTGATCCTGACTCTTGGACTTTTGTATGCCTGGGCCCATGTAGCATGGAGATATCAAAGTGAAAGCTATAGTTGTGGGAATCTATGCACGTGTGGGATTACTCTTGATTTACTTACGAACCTCTCTTGACTCTTGGATTTGAAAGGCCTTGACCTGTGTAGCACAGAAGTTCTAACGAAGATATCAAAGTGGGCTTAACCTCTCTGTTTGTGCATTTGTTTCAATCTTTTCCTAGAACTCTTGTCCTTGATTGCCTGAGATGGCTTATGGCAGCAACCATTCAAGCCTCTGCCCCATATTTGGAAACCTTTTCTTAGATTTTCTTAAATAAATTATGCCAGGAATCTTCTGAGTAGGGATGGATGCACTCAGGTCCACATTTGGTGGGTGCCCAAGGAGATTCTGCTGCTGCCCACCTGCTCATGCACCTTGCAAAGAGAGTGGGAATGATTAGAGGGACCTTTTCAATAAAGCCCCCCTGTCAGCTGTTCATGCTCACCTTGCAAGGAAGGAGCACTAGAGGCAACCAATCCATTGCCCCTGAGCAACCACTCCTACTGCCAAGAAATCGGTGCCCAGCAGACAGGGGTGCAGTTGCTGAGGGGCCTCAATTGTAGCCCCTCATGCTCCTTCCTTGCCAGGAGCATGAAGGGAGAAGGGGGCCTTTCCCATAAAAGCTTATTTATATAAAATTGAAAAAGGCCAAGCCCTCAGTTGGGTAAGGGCAATTGCTAGACCTGGCAGACACTGCCCCTGTTAGAAGTCTCCTTAAACCACCATAGTTAAGGCTTTAACTATGGTGATTAAGCCATTATTTGTTAACAAAAAAGCCTTAACCACGTTGGTTTAAGGTGTCTTCTGAACAGGGCCAATGAGTCCAGCAAGTGCAGGGGTCAGTGAACTGGTTCCAAGGTCTCCAAACTGGCAGGAACCTGCTGAGCTCAAGCTCCAAAATGGACACTCACAACATCCTTACTTCAAAGGCTCTTGCCCTGTATTCTGAGCCATTGAGATTGCAATGGGGAAGCCAAGTTGTCTGACACAGTTATAATTATTAGTTTTGGATTGTTTTAGAATTACTTATGGAGCCTATAGCTAATTGTCACCAGCTATATAATTTCTGGGATGTCCATTTTTTAAAACAAAAACAAAACAAACAAAGAATTCTATGAAATTACATTTTCTAAATCAACATTGCTGCTTGAGTTTAAAGTATTGCTCTATTTTAATGAATGTGAGATGTTACATGTAATAGCAAATAAAACTACATTTAGAATCAGTTAATTTTCTTATTCATTTCTCACTGAAAAAAATCTGGTGCAGTATAAAGCATCCATGTTGCATCTTGAACCATCTGAAATTCTCAGTCACTATTTCAGTATTTTGTTTATCTACATGTATACCGCAGCCCCCTCTTTCCCTTCTCTGGGGAAGTGTTTTATGAGGTTTAAATAATGTGCAGCTTGTTCTTTCAATGATATTTTCACCATCTGAAAATAGAAATGTCACAAAGAGAACAGATACAGTGTTGCAGGACCCTTTTAAATGGCACCCAGAAATAAACAAACATGTATATATCTGAAGCCCAGATGCTCTGCCTCTCATTGGCTGTCTAATGCCAACAACTAAATCCTAGAATACAGAGTGGCTTGAAAGTTACTACAATATTTTGACTCACATGTACGCTTTATTCACACTTCATTCACACTTAAGTTCTTTATTCTTGAGTAAATGGGAGAGAAATATGGTACTTACTGTACATTTCCACCTACCACAATTTCATTTTTCCACAGTTTCTACTCCCTTTCAGAAATAAAGCAGGAAAACAACCTGTTAAGTGCCATATATTCATAGGCCCAAATTAAATGTTAGACATGTCATTTATAGGCTGTTGAAAAGTACTTTCTTGCATTAATGCTGAAAGGAAAAAGTTAAAGAAAACTCCTTATCCCCTGCATAGCTGTCAGCATTGGTAGTGCAATGCTGTGTCGGTTGTCAGCCTGCTCACACATGATCCCTGGAATGGCATGATCCCTTCCACATAATGTGCACCTTACTTTCCGTATTCAGATGGCAGTATCACACCCAAGTTCTTGTGCAGCTTTACAATTACAAAGCTCATTATGCAGTGTAAACACAAGAAAAAACTCCATGTGTGAGAGCACCTGGCCCTAGGTTTTACTGAATAATTGAAAACAGATGAATTTTGAATCATCCAATGAATTTTTCATGGAAATTCACAACTCCAGGCCAAGAATACAGATCAACGAGGACATTTTTTAATGTGGATCTCACACATCCTTTCAAAAAATCCTCTCCTCTCCTCTGGTGCTGCCGCAAGGAGCAGATTGGAAGCTTGTGTTTTCATTTTAGTTCAACCACAGTTTAGAATCTTGTCCAAACACTAAAAGTGATTAAATGTGGTTAGTGAAAACAAGCCTGTTTTATGAACTATGATTTGAAGTTGGCTTGTTTCTGTTAGTCGTAGTTAAGATTTGTCCAGGTTTGGATAGCAAAGCAAGCTAATCCAAAACAAGTAAATGCTTCTGAATTCCTCCTTTTAGCTATGCCAGAGAAAGAGTCTGCATGGAGGCTAGATTCATTCTCATAATACTCAACTATGATTTAGCGTTATGTTGAAATAAGCCCACAGATGCTTTGATGTTACCTTGGACATTAAAATTGTACATATTTTCTGGCAGATAGAAAATCATGCATTTGTGTATTTCCCCCTCAAATTTGAAGCTGAGTGTACTCTAAAACTACTCCCACACTAGCTTGGCAACTGAAATTTGGTGCATACGTATTATAAAAAGCTCTGATTACTAGAACTGTCAAAAAGGGATCCATTTGTAAGTCTCTTCTGAGAAATAAGGAACTAGAAGTATGCTTCCAAATGGTTAATATACTTCCAGGCCACTTGAAATTTGGCACCTAAAGAATTGAAGATACAAGCCCTATTCATGCATCCTGAACCTGAATAAGAGAAACATATGAGAAGGAACATTCTAGACCTGACCCTCATCATATTTGCTGTCCTCAACACAATGAAGAGTGACGGTCTGAAGAGAAGAACCTCCTCTAGTCATGGAGGCTCTCCACATGAGCAACAACCCTATTTTTTTTCCAGCATTTTTGCTCACATAGACAGCTTCCGTGGCTAGAGGAGGCTCTCCTCTTCAAACTACAATGCTCCACAAGTTGAGGACAACAAATGTGACAGAGAGGGGTGGGATTGAAGTATTTTTTTGCCTCTCACATTTGCCCTATTCAACACTGAAAAGGCTGAAAACATTATAATTTTGCTCCTTGGAAGCATAATGTACAAATATAATTTACCTCCTCATTAGGGTTGTGTTTCAGATTCAGACGAATGCCAAACTGAATCAGGTTGATTAGGTCAGATTTAAGAGATGTCTGAATTGAAGTGGGGATCTTCTGAAGCAGATCAAGTCCTGTAGATTTGGGATTCAGACAAACATAGACACA
Organism: Anniella stebbinsi; assembly: GCA_029215795.1. Taxonomy (NCBI): domain Eukaryota; kingdom Metazoa; phylum Chordata; class Lepidosauria; order Squamata; family Anniellidae; genus Anniella; species Anniella stebbinsi. Next base: position 70,988,202 of record JARDYH010000005.1, on the reverse strand, counting down.
CAGAGTGTGTCTCCAAAAATGAATACATTTCTCCCCAACCTCTCCATAAACCAAATCATTTTTAATACTGTTGTTAATATACAAAGCTCTAGATAACTCAGGACCAGGATACACCTAGCTGACTCTCTACAATCTTCAGACGAGGCCTTGTTGGCAATTCTGCAACCAACAGAATGTTGCCATGTAAAATCTCGAAAGTATGTCTTCTCAGTAGAGATATCTACCCTCTGAACATGCTCCGCCCACATAGGAAATATTTATTTATTTGTTTATTTATTGCATTTCTGTACCACCCAATAGCTGAAGATGTAGAAACGGTGGTGTGTTTAAAGCAGAAAATATGGTATTTTAAACATCTCCTGAAAATGTATTTGTTTACACAAGCTTTCCCTGGTTTATAATTGATTATCTTGCTGCTGCTTCATTTTGCTGGTTTTTTAAAATTGTTTCTCTTGATCAAAAAACTGTTCTTGAAAGTTAAAATACTTTAGTATTGAATTATATATGCATTTTAGTCATGTTTTTAATTTTTGTATGTAAATTACTTAGAGATACTACTATATTAAGTGATATAAAAGTATAAACAAATACATAAATAAGCAAACAAACAAATAAAACAGGAAGAAATATAATGAAAACACCAGAGTAAGGAGAGGGAGGAGGAGGAGGAAGAGGAAGGATTTGGTTTTGAAACTGGCAGCTCTAGCTTTTAATCACATTGAATGGTTTTACCAGGGCTCTCAAACCCCAGTGCTTTGAGGAAGGGATGTTGAAGTAACTAGCACTTTGAAACTTCTTTCTCCCAGGAGCAGGAGAAACATTAAAATAGTTTGGTGGAGTCTGTGGGAGGGTGCAGTATTGGGTGTGCTTAGAAAATGCTAGATTTTTCTTCTGCTGCTGCTACTGTATACTTCACATCCATCAACCAGTCTTGTCCTATTGTGCTTTGTGACATTGATATCAACTGTGTTTTATTCATTGGAATTACCTAGGCCCTGCACCTAATCTTGTGATATTTTTCAGGTTTCATGCCTGGGAACACTTCTGTGACATTTGCTATTTTCATACAAATTAGCAAAACACCCAAGAAAGGGGTGAATACTTACCACCATCACCACCCCACAATTTGAACACTCCCGTTCCACACACACACACAAATAGAAAAAAAATTAAAAAATGTACCTCTCCTTTGAAATTTTGCAGGATTCTTAGCTAGTGCTGCCTCTATTCCATATGCAATTTTCCTAAATGCCAACAAAAACATGTAGGGAGATAAGCACATTCTTTTTTGGAAACCCCCAAACTGTAAGGCTGCTCTTTTACAAAACTCCCTCTACCTATTTATCTGAAACATAGCATGCATCAGACCCCTCAGAAGGGGCAACTTTCATCTGCAACTCTGCAAATTTCATTCTATTCTAAGAAATAATAATAATAATATAATAATAATAATAATAATAATAATAATTTGTCAGCAGTTCCAAGTGTGTACCACAAAACTCCCTACACTTATTTGTCTGAAATGTGGTCATAATAGCCCCCTCATAAGGGACTACTACTCCTGAAAACGTCATCTGATCCTGACAAACAGAACAAAAGATGTAGCCATTTGTTGATTTCCAATGATATTCAATGGGAGACATGAAGATTAGGATTTCCGAATCAAGATTTGGAATAGGAGCTAAATCAAAGCAGCCAGCCTCAATTGGTCCATGCCTGTTTTATAAATGGCTGACTCAGGGTCTGAACCGAATCTTATGTTTGGTTCATACTTCTCCTCATGGATGGCAGCATTTCAGCACTGAGACAACAGGCACTTGGTATGGAATGTTGTGGTTTCATTTCCTCTTCAGGTCTGAGTATGAAAGGAACTCCACTTGAACAGCAGTCATGAACATAGTTCTATGCTAAGAGGCTGTATGGTTAATTCACTGGTATAGTAGAAACCATCAAGGTGTAGCTCATTCTATGTGGCATCCAGATGAACAAACATGAAAATTAATTAAAAGTACACTCTCGAAAGTGCAACCATTACTCCAAATGAAAGCAAATTCTAATTTTAAAAATGTAAATATGGTCTTACATGAGGGGAAAAGAAATATAGTGTATAGCTTTATGGATTTATATAATACAATATCCGGTCTCAAGCTGAGTGCTAGAGACCATTACTGTAACAATAAATTTTAGTTTATTGCAATATAATTGCAGGTCCTAAGTTTAGTTGATATTAATAGCCTTATCAATTACAGTGTCATAAACATACTTTATGGAGGTATAAATATTGATATTGCTGCAATCAAGCATCAGTAGTACTAATTCACAATTTTGAGGCTGATTCAACTAGCTACACTCAATGTTTGACTTTAAAAGTGCTGTCAGTGTGGATCTCCAAATACAATAATTTCATGTGCAATTCTAATATCATTTTAATATGGATGGAGACAAATAAGCTCTGTTAAATTGAAGTATTTCAGGTGGAAGCAGTTTTCATCTTGTAAAGTGCACTCATTAAAATCAAACCATTTTGTACAGGGATAGTACTGAGATGAAATATTAATTTTGCACTTAAAGAAAGAGTCATGATGATCCATAACTCTAACATCAACACAAACTCCTCTCACTGAATTGTACAGGAAGCTATAATTTCCTCCTCTGATACCCAGTGAAGATGACATTTGAATTAATTCATTTCTTTGTGCTTTATAAGCCTTGAACTACATGAACCCAGCTAGAACATTGCTCAGGAGGAGGATTTGTTATGAATCAAAGCTTGGCAAATAGACACTCCTTCATATCAGCTTCTCTTTGTATTATGGTTTACACTTTTCTCTGACAATGAGTTGTATTCAACTATGTCCAGAATGGACACTGCTGGTGAAATTGATTTCCCCTTCCCCTGGGGACCCTCCCAAGCAGATTTGAAGGGATCATAGGGGCTACATGGGAGAGTAGAAGAAGAGGAAGTCCTGTTGTGCAGGCAGATGTCCAGTCACACATGACTCCAAAACTTTTAATGGTTCCATGGCAGGCAGAAATTCAGCAGGCACAGCTTTTCCATAACGGGAAACTGTGTACCTGCTGAATTTCATCCTGTCATGGTGACACTAAATGCACTGGACTCCCATCTGGTTAAGGTGACAGCCCTAGTTTGGTAAATCCAAATAAGAGATTCCTTGTTAGACGTTTCACCAGTTAAATAAGCTATGTATTAGCACTGAAAGCTCAAGTGACTTATTTATTTTAATGTTGAACCCTTGAGTTGCTGGTGGTAGAATCAGGAAGCCATAGATCTCTGCCATGTTGATCGGTACAATTGGGAAGTCATGGATTGGTGTAGTCCTGCCACTGTAGTACACTACCAGGAATACAGATTGGAGCATCCCAGAGTAGTGAAAGGTTCCTCAACTCTGGCCTGATACTGTTCACTCAAACTGGCTATTGATTCCTTCTGACCTGCAAGGACTATAAAGGCCTCCAGATCAATGTGCTGTGTTACTCTTCAGCTGCTTACAGCTCTGCACTGACAGTGACACAAAGCATTTTGCTCACACTATGAACAAAGTGAACACTTCATCTTTTGAGGAAATTTTTAACCATATGTCTATAAAGTGGGAGACGTTTGTTTATTGTATTGTATGTCAATGAGCTACATGCTACCAGGAAGTATAGATGAACAACTGAGCATTTCTACATGTGTAGAAGTACTGTAAAATGTTAATAGGATCCACACATGATGAAAAGGATATTTAACTAAGCTCATCTGATATGGCACCAGTGGGCTGTACAATACCCTTGGAAATCTTTGTTGACAACAACCAAAGATTTGCTTCCATCTAGTATTGTCTAGATTTTACAGTGAAGAATGGATTTAAGCAACCTCAAAGAATATTTTAATGCAGGCTCACCAGGAGACTTCACCCTGTGGCATACGAGCAGTGGCAGAGGGGTACAACATGCCTCTGCCCAATTGAGGGCAATTGCCCCCTCTACTGCAGCCCACATCTCACCCACATCATGCCACATCTCAAATTGTTTAAGTGGGTTCCCTGACTCTCCACAGAAGATTTTCAGCAAGCTGCAGTGGGGAGAAAGAGATGGTACAGATCAATTACATGAGATGCCTTCTACTCACTCAATATATTAGATCCAATCCTAGGGTGACCAGATGAAAAGGAGGGCAGGACTGCTGTATCTTTAACAGCTATACTGAAAAGGGAATTTCACTAGGTGTCATTTGTATGCATGCAACACCTGGTGAAATTCCCTCTTCATCACAACAGTTAAAGCTGCAGTATCCCTGCCCTCTTTTGTATCTGGTCACTGTACAAAAAAGGGCAGGGCTCCTGCAGCTTTAACCTTTGGATGAAGAGGGAATTTCACCAGGTGCTGCTTGAATTCAAATGACAACTACTTAAATTCCCTTTTCTCTACAACTGTTAAAGTTACAGGAGCCCTGTCCTCCTTTTCATATGGTCAGCCTATGTAACAGGTGATTTTTCAGAATGCTTCTTCCCCCCCCCCCCCCCACCAGCAAACCTTGCAGCAAAAGAAAGTTTTAGGAAGAAGCAGGCTACTGCTTGGGCCATCATTAAGCCGAAAAGCCATACCAAAGTTTTTTTTTAATTATTATTATTAATAGTAAAATATTCCCCAGGGAGAAACGTTTTCCCCGACTTCAGGAAATCTTATCAGATTACGTTTATCAGAGTCCTTTGCACTGGGAACTTCCTGTTGATAAGGTGTCAGGCTAGTGAAGGGGAAATGTTCCCTTTATGTCTTCCCCGTCCTCCATCTTTGCTCCTATTGGAAGTTTTGAGCATGGGTAGCTTGCAGGAGGGAAAGTGGCTGCAGAGAAGGTTAAGAATGGCAAAGGGGCAGCTGGGAAGCATTTGAGACAAACCAGAGGAGGGCAACAAAGATGATCAGAGGTCTGCAAACAAAGCCCTATTAGGAGAGACTGAAAGAACTGCCCATGTTTAGCCTTGAGAAGAGAAGGCTGAGGGGAGACATGATAGCACCTTCAAATACTTGAAAGGTTGTCACACAGAGGAGGGCCAGGATACTTCTTGATCATCCCAGAGTGCAGGTCACAGAATAATGTGTTCAAGTTACAAGAAGCCAGATTCCGGCTGGACATCAGGAAAAATTTCCTGACTGTTAGAGCAATACAACAACGGAACCAATTACTTAGGGAGGTAGTGGGTTCTCCCACACTAGAAGCATTCAAGATGCAGGTACACAGCCATTTGTCAGGGATGCTTTAAGATGGATTCCTACATTGAGCAGGGGGTTGGACTTGATAGCCTTATAGGCCCCTTCCAACTCTACTATTCTATGATTCTAGATTTCAGCCTTGGCTTCTTCTGATAATTTAGAGAGCCAGAATGTTGTTGTGGTTAGAGTGTTGGGATAGGACTTGAGAGATCTGGGTTCTAGTCCCCACTCAGCCATGGAAGATCACTGGGTGACTTTGGGCCAGTCATAGGCTTTCAGCCGAACTTACCTCACAGGGTAAAATGGAGAGGAGGAGGAGGAGGAAGATTATGTATGCCGCCTCGGGTTCCTTGGAAGAAAAAAAGTGGGATATAAATGTAATAAATAAATAAATAAAACCCTAAAAAAGAATAAGTCCAGTCCAAATTAAGATAGGTGAATTCCCGCTATCTCTATTTAATAATGTGAAAAATTGATGGGTGAGAACTGTACCCCAAACAGATTACAAGGTATGCAAAGTACAATTATATATACCCAACCCTATAGACCTGGAATTAAAGATCAAAGATCAGACCCACCAGGTTAGAAAGCCATGCATTCAGCCAGCTGAAGGCCTGGTGAAATAAAAACTCTTGACTTATCAATGAAGGGCCACAAGATAATGGCCTAAAAGGAGCATTGGGAAGCCCTCTCCCACAAATGCAGGTGGATTGCAAAGGGGCCTTTTCTGACAAGCTTAATATGTGGGGAGACAATCCTTTGCATTATACATATTTATTTATTATTATTATTTTTAATCTCCTCTCTGCTGAAGGAGCACATGAAGCAATATACAAATAAAAGCAATAAAAAGAATAACATGTATAAACAAGACAAGGTGGAAAACCCACAATGCAATAAAACCACGGATGAATAAGTAAAACCAGAGAGCAGAATTTAATATTAAAAGTGCAACAGAACAATGTTGTCTTCACCAGTTGTTTAAAAGACAATGGCTGGGTTCAGACAATCGCAGCGGTAAAAGAAGCCATCATGGGTACCCTCCGCTCTGTGCGTGCTGCACACACAACTGCCACATTGTTATAAATCACTGCAAACACAATTCCTGGATATAGTTCAGATATTTAGCTGTGAAGTGATGGAGTGGGGGGTTCAGACAAATCCTCTCATGCATTAAAAAGAACACATGAAGGGCTCATGAATCATTCAGACTAGTTCCTGTTGCTAATGCACTCAGTAGCCATGCCTCCTGCTGGTCATGAGTTTGGTGAGTGTGAGAAAGTGTCCCACATAATGGCATACATGCATAGAGCTCCTCCACACATTGGGCCAGGATCCTCTCTTGCATAGATAAGCTCTGCAGGTATACATCGGTACATGAAAGGGTTCCTTCTCATGCTTGAATGGGTGGGTGGTGGGGTGGGTGGCTGCATGCACATGAGTGAAAGGGAGCCTGGCCAGTGGCTGGGAACTCACTTTCCACTTCAATGCACTAGTCGTGTTCATTTTGGAGTGACGCACGTGCATGTGTAAAGTAGTCCTGAGCTTTAAGAACACCACATCTGTACTCTTCTCCAGGCCTGCATAACTGGAAAGTCAACTATGGAAATACAAGTCATGTGTAACATTCCATCACAAGCCCAATGAACCTTCTGCCTTCTTGGGTCTGTGCAAATGGAGAAGGTTGGTGAATAAATAGGGTGACCAGATCGCCCTGGATTTCCCGGTCCTAACCGGAAAAACTGGGGCAATCCGGGCTGACAGGGGGACGGCGGGGGCAAACCGGGGAAAGGATCAGCTCTCCTCCCGCCCTAAAATGCCCACACTGCTCCCTTGCCTCGGCAAGAAACAAGTGCTCAGCATTAGGGAGCGTCAACAAATTCCTTGTCTGGTGGCTAAAGCTAACTGCTTTAGCCACCAGACAAGGAATTTGTTGACGCTCCCTAATGCTGAGCACTTCTTTCCTGCCCGCTGCTCCGCCTCGGCAGACAAGGAATTTGTTGATGCTCCCTAACGCTGAGCACTCATTTCCTGCGGAGGCCGGGGAGCAGCGCGGGCATTTTAAAGCAGGCTCTTCCTCGTCCTTTGTGTGCTGCTGCTGTTCCTCAGGTACCTCCAGGGAGCCCAGGAGCAGGGCAAGAAGGGTGAGGGGGCTGCAGGGGGTCACGCGGCAGTGGAGGAGATCGGCGGTGGCAGCGGAGGACCCGGTAGGTCCGGGCTGGTTTTTTTGGGGGGGATGGCTTGGTGGGGGGGGTTGTTTCCAGTTGGGGGTGGCAGGGGTGTCTGCTTGTTGGCCGCATGGCAGGTGGCCTTTTTAATTTTTTTATTTTATGTTCGGGGGGGGGGGGCTGCTTTGGTGGGGTGGCCATTTTGGACCTGGATTTTGCTTTCCAAAATCTGGTCACCCTATGAATAAATATAATAAATAGATACCTCCAGCTTGGTGGTCACAACTGCTCAGGCCTCTGTTTTAAACTTCTTAGCCCCTTGCTCAAATGATTTGCATTGTTTCTGCTTTAAGTTTGGTTCAATGGACTATCACAACTCTAATCATTGTTTACTTTCAAGAAATGCCTTCACAACGTGCCCTGGCTCATCCGGGCGCGTGGAGGCTGTTGTGGGTGGGGCTGGGAGGAAGAGACGGCGTGGAAGCCTGCCATAGGCAGCTTCAAAAAGGCGTCACTGCGGCAGGGAGGGGTGGTGAGAGTATAAATTAGACTCACCCCTCCCTGCTACATCTTCTTCGTCGCGGCTCCATGGAGAGCGGGAGAAGAGCAGCGCAACGATCCTCTGCAGTGGAGACGGGCGACGGATCTTGTGCTCGGCAGAGCGACGGCGGTGGCGGAGGCGACGGGCCTCTAGGGCTGTTGCTACCTCACAGCTATCTCCTTCCTGGTGAAGGACGGGTTCGAGAGCGGATCAGCTGTCCCTTTCCCTCTGTTGGTGTGCCGGAAGTTGTTTTTTCTGCCTGCAATTTGGCCTATTTAGGCCGCAGGTTTGGAAGGGGTGTTTCTTTTTCAACTCGCTCGACACCGGCCCAGTTATCAAGGGGGTGGTTGGCGCGACTGCAGTGCCGGTTTTGGTTTAGCCTGACTTGACCTCTGAGGCTTGTCAAAGCCTCTTTGGAGGGGGGGGGGCGGCCTTGGGTGGCCTCTCTTTTTTCCCTTACTGTTCGGGCAGAGGTCCACTTTTCTTTACCATAGGGTTTGGCTGGGAGGGAGTTGAGGCTCGTTTTTTCAATTGGTTCTGGTGGCCGGATTGGGCTTAGTTAAGTCCAGGCAATTGCCTGGCTTTGGGCAGCGGGTTAATTTCTGCCTGCTTGTTAATAACGATATTAATAATGCTCTGCCCCCTTCTGCAGTACGGCTGCACGTGGAGGTACTGGGCAGTGGCAGAGCACTGGTGCCCAAGCCACTTGTCTATGGCCTTCAGCCTGGCGGCGCCCACCTTCTTTGGCAGCTTCTTTTGAGGCAACTCTAGAGTAGTGCAACATGGGTGCAGCTGTGTCATAAGCCTTGTGGACCCAAAGATTTGACAAGAAGGCGGTTAGGCACGTGCTTTTTCAAATGACATAGGGACCCATGCTGAGGATTCCCCCCCCCCATGTCTTTCCTTTTAGTGAAATTTGCTACATGGTGGGGGGACTGTTTAGGCACGTCTTCTCTGCCCCCTATAGTTGTTTAATTCTTTAACAACAATTGCTTTAGTTCTTCATGGGACTGGATAAGGACATAGATAATGTTTATCCCCCTTACCTCACACATGATCATTACATGTCACCTGGTATCATAGAATAGTAGAGTTGGAAGGGGCTTATAGGGCTATTGGGTCCAGCCCCCTGCTCGGTGCGGGAACCCACCTTGGAGCATACCTGGCAGATGGCTCTCCAGCTGCCTCTTGGGTGCCCTCAGTCTTCTAGGCTAAACATGTACAGTTTCTTCATTATCTAATCATGGAGCTTTGCTTCCAGTTCCCTGATCATCCTTGTTGCCCTCCTCTGCGTGCGCTTTAGATTGTCTGCATCCTTCTTGGGGTGTGGTGCCTAGGACTGGACACAGTGATTAAGAAGAGGCCTGGCCTGTGCTGAGTAAGAGGGGAGCCAGTGCCTCACACGATTTGAAAGCTATACTTCTATTAATGCATCCCAAAGTGGCATTTGCCTATTTTGCAGCCACATCATGCTTGTGGCTCATATTCCATTGGTGATCCGCAGCAATTCAAAGATCTTTATTGCTTGTGGTATTGCTGAGCCAAGTGTCCCGTATATTGTATCTGTGCATTTGGTTTCTTTTCTTGAGTGTGGAACTTGGCATTTATCTCTATTGGGTTTCATCCTGTTGTTTTCAGCCCAGCGCTCTGGCCTATCAAAATCACTTTGAAGTTTGTTTTGTCCTTCAGGGACTAGCTATCCCAACTCATTCTGCTAGAGCGTATGCTTGTAGATTGTCTGGAAACCCATTACATTGGTAGCAGTCAGTCATACAGAACCAGGAGGCACCATGCGTTGGGACCCAGGATCAAGATATCCGAAGACTTTACTCAGATGTTTTGGGAATTGCAAGCCTACAACAAGAGGTATTTGGCCTTTGGCCCACTTGGATACAATGGAAGTTTCCGGGAAGTCTGCTTGCATGACATCTGCGATTACACGTAACACACCCACTATCAATCAGTGGATCCCCTACAACACCAATCCTCTCACTCTGAGACCCCCTCTACAAGAATTCGGTTTGATGCCTGGTTCTCCGATTATGCGCATCTTTATGGTAAATGACTGTACACGGGAGGTAATTGAGCGCACAACTGGTGGCCTTACTGGTTGTTTGAAATGTGTTTTAGAAGTAGTTAATGCAGAGAATCGCTTGTTTACATAGTCAAAATGCGCTTTAACGGGCCGCAGCAAAATAAAACTTGCTATTTAACTCGCATTCGATAATGCGCATAATCGAATAGATAACGCGCCTCAACTCCCGATTTGTGCTCCGCTCATGTAGAGGTAATTTTTTTTTTAATGAGACTTGAAAGAGCTTTAAACCTCTCATGTAGAGGCAGCCTGAATTAGGTTACATAACCAGTTTTAGAATAGTGAACACCATAACCTCGAATCAGGATATTTGTTTGGCCATGACGCATGCGTGTGATCATCTGCACATAGCATTTTTTGCTGGGCTGGACGGGAGGGCCTTTAGGTTAAGTTTTTGGTCACAGCTTGGATTCACCTGATAAGTTAACTTATACTGGTTGGGCACATATGACATGTATTATGAGAGTTTCCTGCATCCTCTATTTCAGCTGCGTTTATCAATGTCCCTCCTTCGGGTTTCACGTATTCATCGGGGTGGCTATGATTTAGGTTTGTTTAAAATAAAATCCCTTATCTTGCAAGCCATGCCAACCCTCATATAATTAGCAATGTAATTTGAAGGAGAGTAGCGACCACCAGGCCCTAGAGAGGGTCAAGAGAAAAGTCAATAGTGTAACTGTTAAGGAGTTGCTTGACCTTGGGGAGTTATTTACCTTAAGCAAGGTTTTCTATGTTCCAGAATCCCAATCCAAGCAGCATGAAGGGTCCATGTCTATTGTAAAGTAAAGTCCTCTGGGCTTTCAGCAGATAGGCTCTAGGACCTTTTCTGCAGTATTACTCCCTAGTGGTAAGTCCATTATAGAGATTATGCAATTAATCAGTGCAGCAGACTGTATGGTGTTAAACTCTGGATTTTGAGGTTTAAACCACATTTATTGTACCCACACAGGGTTACACTCCACATCCTGCTGGACGTGGGGAATGTTGTTCATTTTATCATCTTAGAAAGGGGGCAGCCACATCCAGAACTACAGTAACATCCTCCGGATGGAGGTTTCTCCCCCTGCTGTGACACGGCAGGCATTCAAGGGCGTGTGGTGTAACATAGGTTAGTATCAGGGTGGCCAGATTGCACAGCCACTATGAGGCATCAAGGGGCATTCTGTGTTGGTGTATTGATTCTCCGCAAGGATGAAGAGGGACCTCTTTCATTGGAGTTTTCCTTACAGGTGCTGCTTTCAACTACATATAAGCAAGTTCTCTAATTTTGTTGTGTAGTTTGCTGCAACAACAGTAAGTGTTCAGGCATCCACACACTGTCCTCATACAGTTTAGGGATGTCAATTTTAATTTTGCATCATTATATCTAGTTATTACGTGAAATACCAGCCTTATTTAACATGCTGACGCCAGGTTGTGCCAAGCAGTACAAGGGTTTGTGAGTGCTCCCTCCCCAGGTAAGGGCATATCTTCAGAGATCAGCCAGGAGCATTTGGGGAGATATTAGTGTGAAGCTGAATAGACCATGACACAATCCTAGCCGCTAGGACCATGCCCCCTGAACTTAAACAGGCACGGATCCCCTTGCCTTTGAGGACAGACATTTAATGCTGCATTGACCCATTCCCATAGACCTTTTGTGTGGGTCTCATAAATGCTGTTATTGCTAATAAGATATGGCTCTGGCCTTTGGGACAAAGTTGGGGGAGGGGAAGTTGTTGCCGGATTATACCATCTCACAGTGAGAACCTTTCTTGCAGTCTACCTACAAAAAGGCAGCCCAGGTTCTTATACAGGAACAGTGAGGGCAGGATTTGCAGCCCCAGGAGAGGTTTTTGCTAGAATGATCCCAGGTAGGTGGGGCAGCCCGGGCATAGTTTTAAAACAGGAGGTGTCTGATTGGAGGTGGTTTCAAATATGTTTTGTCTTTTCTTTTTCTGCCTAAATTATCCCTGGTAGTTCTGGACTTTCGTCCTTGAACAGGGAATTCCGGATTTCAGGTGACCCCACAATTCATGTCATCTGGCAGGGCATGGGCCCTGTATTTCTTGCAAATTGATGTCAAGCCACCACCTGCTAGCATTTTGGCCTGCGGGGAGCAACTACTTGTTCAAACATACCATGTGCTTCCCGGGTGTGTTGGTGTGCCTGAATGGGCGGTCTCAGCCAGGATAGTGCATATGGTTGAGCCCATTCTGGTTCAGGATGTTGGGTCTCCCAAGGGTGCAGTCCTTATTAGGTTTCATTTAAAGACGGATCAATAAGGCAAGGCCTCATGAGTGCAAATTTTCACTCTGGTGGCTGATTCGGGTCAAGTAGATGTACCAGAATCTTGTCTGTCCTTGTTTTCACAAGCAGAGCCTTCCTCATTCAGGTGAGGTTGGCTTGATTAAATACCAAACACCATTGGTGGCCAATTGAAAGTTGGCCTTGCAACAGTGGGGCTGCCTGACGGCCACTGAGTCTGGATTTGCACTGTACAGAGTGCAAGCTGTTTACAAAGGCATGACCAGTCCTTTCGTGCTTATGCCTGGCCATCCTTGGAATAATAATAACAGCGTTTGTCTTCTCAGATCATCGACGATGAACAACTGTCACAGCAATTTTCGGTTTTCAGATGTGAATTGGCTGGTGTGTCAATATCCAGTGGCTCGACAGATAGGGCATGCAATGAGTAGGCCACCAGTCCACAGATATGTGGGTCTGAAAGAGGAGCCTATGAGTTACAGGCTTTTGTGTTTTCAGGAAACTTGCCAGCATATGCCTGGGATAGTGAGTATGTGGCCCGGCTGGATTCCCAGAGTGAGCTGGGAAGATAGTGGGTACCCAATTGGGCAGCGGCCCTGAACTGCAAGGTGATCCTGCCGATTCTGAGCCGGTGCGAGGGACGGACAGTATGGATCACTTGTGCGTGTACTTATATGGAGGCAAGTACTTGGTCTTGCTGGATTCCCTGAGTGAGCTGGGAAGATGGCTGATACCCACTGGGTAGCGGCCCAGAATTGCAATGCGATCATGCCTGACTCACAGACCGTAATCATGAGTAAATGAGTGGATGGTCTTGCCAAATTTACAGAAAGAGCTGTAAGTATACCCACTTGGGCTTGCCCAGAAAAAATAATATATTGATGGAGAGTAGGCAACAACAATCAGGCATTGGAACAAGTTCATAAAACAGTAAATAATCTAATTATAAGGTTCTAGTTACACATGGTGATTACAGCATACAACATCCAATGATTGTACTGGCGCGGAGGAAGCTTTTCAGATCAGATGGAGTGCATTCGTCTGATGGCGGTAATGACATTCTTTTACGGGATTTGCAGAGAGGGTGGTAGGAAGTTATTAAGAATAGGTGGGGGAGAGTGACTAAACAAGTGCTTTGTCACTCTCTGTGGCAGGTAGGCGCGGGCATCTGGAGTGGGATACGGTAGGTGAGCATGCACAGGCACTGTTAGGTGATTGGTAATGCCTGATGGCCCACCGCTGTGAGTTTTACGGCCTCAGCAGGTGGGATAAGGGTTATCTCTGAGGCCAACCTTATTCATCCACTTGGAGCCACATGGCATGGGGGGAGATGAGAATGGAAGGTCTCCCACCCCATAAGGGGCAGCCTGGGTAGTGGCAAAGATTTGGCGCCACTTCCCGGGTGAGTGCATGTCTCACCCAAAATGATAGATGCCCGCTTAGGTTTACCCAATCTGCAGATCTTTAATAAAAGTGGCCCTGTTTAAATCCATATACTGTGTCTGGTCTCTTCTTTTATCCGGCCTTCACTTCCGCAAATGCCTTCACAATGTGCCCTGGCTCATCCGGGCGCATGGAGGCCGTTGCGGGTGGGGCTGGGAGGAAGAGACGGCGTGGAAGCCTGCCATAGGCAGCTTCAAAAAAGCGTCACTGCGGCAGGGAGGGGTGGTGAGAGTATAAATTAGACTCACCCCTCCCTGCTACATCTTCTTCATCATGGCTCCCTCCCTCCCTCCCTGTAGGCAGTGTGGGTTCGCTGGTTGCCTTTTCGGGGACCAAGTAGGAATTTTTTGCTCATAAACAATTTCTGTCTATGAGTTTTTTCACCTACTTCACACTGTAAGACAGGCTGGGAGTATTAAATAGATTAATGTAATACATGAAATACTGGTCACAATATAATTTAGCAGGTAGGCACAGGCATCTGGAGTGGGATACGGTAGGTGAGCATGCACAGGCACTGTTAGGTGATTGGTAATGCCTGACGGCCCACTGCTGTGAGTTTTACGGCCTCAGCAGGTGGGATAAGGGTTATCTCTGAGGCCAACCTTATTCATCCACTCGAAGCCACATGGCGCGGGGGGAGATGAGAATGGAAGGTCTCCCACCCCATAAGGGGCAGCCCGGGTAGTGGCAAAGATTTGGCGCCACTTCCCGGGTGAGTGCAAGTCTCGCCCAAAATGATAGATGCCTGCTTAGGTTTACCCAATCTGCAGATCTTTCATAAAAGTGGCCCTGTTTAAATCCATATACTGTGTCTGGTCTCTTCTTTTATCCGGCCTCCACTTCCGCAAATACCTGGCAAAGCAAGAAGACAGCAGATATTGTCAGCTGTCATAATAAGAGAGCTCTGCTTGAAGATGGAGACGTGCACAATTAGTGATTGCCAGGATGCTACTGGGACTTCTTGTTTTAAATGCACCCTCATCATCAGGCTGAAAGAAGGAGTGATAAGGACCATAGTATGTCACCAGAGGTCCATATACCATTGTTTGAGAGCTGTTGTTTTTAATATACGTACAGCAGATAGACACAAGTGTGCCAGGTAATTAATGTTAACTCACAGCTAAGGTTAAGTACTATAACAAAAGTGCCTGTTATTCACCTTGGAGAATGTGTTTCAATTTCAACATAATCTTCAAATTAAAAAGTTAAACATGTTGGCATCAGCTCTGCTCCTCATAGTAGTTCACAGTGTCCCAAAGCATCCCATGGGGCCACTTGTTTGGTAAGCCATTAAAATTACTCTCACTTGTATACTAATCTAGCATAGATGGAAATAGGTTAACAGAACAAAGGGCTGTAATAAAGGCCCTAATTAAAGGCAGAACAATTATAATATCAAGGAAGACCCTGTGTGTGTGTGTGTGTGTGTGTACATGTGCAAAGTATATTGGAAAGCTCAAAGTAAAATAGTGTTACTCCATCATTTCTCTTTTTATTTTATATGAAGAGGAAGTCATGACTTCTGGAAATCAATAAAGACATAGCATATAGTGGGTACTTAGCCAAGTGCTAATTTCGAAAGCCTACTGTTCTGACCAATCTATTTGGGAAAGTCTACTTTTCTGCTTTTTCTATTACGGATTTTTATGTAGAATGAGCAAGAATATATCCTAGGGCATTCAGGCAATTGTAAAAACAAAACAAAAAACAGCAGCAGCAGCAACAACAACAACAACAACAGAAAGGAAAAGTATTTCCTAATAATACTACTGGAGTGAATATTTGCATAAACTGTTTCGCTGAAGGTAAGCAGTTGAAAAGGAACAACCGTTTAAAACCAAAGCTCTTTGTATTTTAATTAGTCCAGCCTGCAAAATCCTTCTGTTGTCAAACCAAAAAGAAAAGGGAAAATAGCAATCTCCAGTCTCAAGTAAACAATTCGTGGGGGTGGAGGGAAGTGGCACATTTATCATGCAAATCAGACTCAACGTCTCATTAGGTAGAATGGGTAGATCTTAAAATAGTCATCTGAGGAGCTCTTTGCAAAGACTGATTTAAACACCTGGGCTTTATGAAATGAAGTTCCATGCCACACTGTAATGGAGAAATCCAGTAATGTCCTATATGCACCTTTTGATGTGTGAAGCCCTGTTGGGATTGCAACTATCTGCTCATGGGAAGAACTTCAGGTTGGAGATTGACAGCAGCAAATTCCTGCACATTGAGCACATCAGGAGGGAACATCAGGTGGTAAGAAACTGCCACATATCAGGTCAGCCTATTTGTCTATCAAACCTGGTATGCCGTGAGCAACCGTGGCCCTTCAGGGTCTCAGGAGAGGTCATTCTCATCACTGGTTATCTGATCCTTCTGATTGGAGATACTACTGATTGAAGTTGGAACCCTCTGCCTGCAAAACATGTGCACTATGCTGAATTCATGTCACCCCAAAAGGAATGGGGAGTATCTGGCAGAGGACTGGATCAAGCTTATACTTTGGGGTGGACGAATCTGTCAATTTCTAGTCTGTGAGGGTGCAAGGCAGGTGAGCATCCAAGATGTTCACAAAAAGGGAGAAATGTCTCAGGATGCTATAGGGAAATTTTTTATTATACAAAAGCCCGACATAATTCAGCCTCTTTTTTTTTTTTTTTTAGGCCTTCTTCAAGGGGTTGTTATAAGGGATGTGTAGTCACCATCACAAGACAAATTTTGTTGTTAATAATTTCTGCAGACTTTATAACAACCCTTTGAAGGAGGCCTATACAAACAAGAGGCTGAAAGGCGTCGGGCTTTTATATATATATATATATATATTTTCCTGTAGCATCCTGAGACTTTTCTCCCTCTTTGTGTAATTTCCAGCCTGTGTCACTTTTGCATGTTGTTGCCCATATTCTGTTCTATTCCATTTTCATGTTAACCTGCAAAAAACAAAAAAAAAACCCTCTCAAAATATGTTATATTCTCTCAGATGCAGATAGACATGTATATTTTGATTTGTTTAAACTAGAAATGGATGGATGGCTATTTTGAAGCTGCACCATTTTTGTTCAAATTCAGTCATACATCTGTTCTGTTCAATTTCTGTATCAGTTCTGTGATTAGTTTAAGCAAAAACATCAATTTCCCCTAAAAAATGCATTTATTTTTGTATGTGACTGTGCTAAAATATGCATATTTGTACGCATTCCTCCCACAATACATATTTTTCTGTGATGATTTTTTATGCCAAGAATTGCATAGTAAAATTTGGAAAAATGGGAAAATTGAAGGATAACTGGTTTCTGATGCATGTATTGTTCCGGGAAGTACTAATTGGCCAGCTTGCTTAAAAATATGGACTGAATGAAATTCCCTCCCACCCCTAATTTAAACTGTCAAGAAGTGCCATTCTGCCACGTCCAGCCCAGGGCCTGGGTGTGGGGAGGCTTTTGCGGGGGGGAAGGATGAGTAGACGTGCCCGCTCCCTATTGGCGAGTGGGATGTGGCGCCTCCCCTTCCTCTGCTTTGTTAGTGCAGCTCCCTCCCTCCCTGTAGGCAGTGTGGGTTCGCTGGTTGCCTATTGGTGCCGAGTAGGAATTTTTTACTCATGATCTGAATTAGCCATGAGTTTTTTCACCTACTCCACACTGTAAGACAGGTCTGCATGTAGTTAAATAGGTAATTTAGTTAATCGTATAACTTGGTCGCATTTTGAATCTGGCAGATAGGAAGGGGCATCCAGAGGGGAATGAATATTGGTGAGCATTCACAGGCACTGTTGCGGTGACTGGTAATACCTGAGGCTCCCAGCTTTGAACCCCACGGCCTAGCTTGGGAGATAAGAGGTACCTTTGAGACCAACCCTTTTCACCTACCCAGAGCCATGTGGCCTGGGGGGAGGTGACACCGGAAGGTCTCTCTACCCTGAAAGGGGCAACTCATGGGGAGGTGAAGTAACAGTGCCTACTCATGGGGCAAGAATGGCTTGCCTGATTCAGGGGAAATTAGGGGCCTGTGGATAGGCCTGTACTGGGTGCCCGTAGGGTTCCCGTTGCAGATCTTTAAATAAAATGTGGCCCTTGTTTAAACCCATTTTTCTGTGTCTCATCTCTTTATTATCTCCCTCCGCTCCGCAAATACATCACAACATTTAGAGAAGTACAAAATCTGGTGAGTAGTTATGTTCTCATCCACACATTAGTCTGAGAGGTGAAGGGAAGAATTCACAAAGACTGAAGTCTTCTTTACCTGAACACAGGAGGGCTAAGTTAAAGTGCCCCCTGCCTCTGATGTATCTGCAAGATCTGAAAGGGAGTTTTACTCGTGTTCATTTGAATGTGAGTGGCGCTCTCCATGCGACTGCAGATCCTGCCTTAAGCAGTGTTCCCAATCATATGGAGAGTTCGACTCATATTCACGGCGAGGTCTGAATTAAAGGGTTGGGGGCAACACACATCTGGAGACATAGAGGGTGGAGCCAGCATGCACAACCCCACCCCTTTACCCACTTTAAGCTTTCACATGTTCAGGCGAATGCCTGAAAGGGACTTGTATTTGTTGGGAATCTCTACTTTTACTATGACGAGTTCTAAAGTTCAGGAAAATAGCTCACATTTAGCATCCTAAAGAATTAAGGTAGGTTATAGTGTGTTCCTCCTAATTACATTGCATACAAGAAATATTAGTAATTAGTCAAGGCCAGCTTGACCCCGTAATGCCACTTGCAGTCCTGAACTAGATATCATACAGTCATACAAGCATGCCTGCCCTCTGTAGAACATTTATTTCCCCTTGCTTCCATAAATTGCCAGTATAACGTTACATCCAAGCCTCGGAATGGCAGGCATGTTCAATAGGTCCTTAGGATGCACAGCCTCCTGCATGACACAGCTATATTACACTGGACCTTTTCTCATGCATTGGAGCAACCCTGCCACCAAAAGAGGCAATTATGACCCTGCCAAATACTTAGACCATTCTGAAAAGTGCTATGCTGTGCTGCTGTTTTAATACTGCAGGGCGTAGGATCAGACCACAGGTCAGTCCGATTAAGCTGTAATAATAATCAGAACACCATTTCTATCTTGTGTAAGTGCAATGTTGAATATATTAGGGATATCGAGCAACTTAAAAAGTGCAGGTTTGTGTTCTACCAAACACACACACAGCAAAAGTTACCCCTAGGATATATGATAACTTATGGGTTTAAACTCTGGTGTTATACATTTTGTTCAGCTGTGGCATGCTTTGAAGTTTTTAATGAGGAGATGGCTGATGTTTCCTGGAGTGCGAATCAATTTTTACCTACTATACCCCCCCCCCCCCAAAAAAAAAGAAGAAGAAGAAGAAAGCTAATCCCCCTCTGGAGGCCTAGAAGTAATTGGTGAACAGTGTAAAGAAACTTTCATTATGACTGCCGGCTACCTGCACTATATAACAATAGCCAGTGGACAAAAGGGATCCTGGCTTTCAGAGACCGGGAAGTTTCATAGGTACAGTAATTATATGGCAGAGATATTAAGCTAGCAAGTTAGCTCAGCATGATGCTGTCCTGACTTTTAGCAACAATCAATGCTTATTAGTGACGGCGATCATGTTTTATGTGTTCATCGTCAATGATAGACTTGCTGTTTGTGCTT
Organism: Anniella stebbinsi; assembly: GCA_029215795.1. NCBI lineage: Eukaryota > Metazoa > Chordata > Lepidosauria > Squamata > Anniellidae > Anniella > Anniella stebbinsi. The sequence continues at coordinate 70,968,867 of JARDYH010000005.1, read as the reverse complement.
CAGACAACAAATGAGGCTAAATCATATTTATATGATTTAATAGATAATTATACAAATTTAAATTATTAATGCAAATATAATACCAGGAAAATCTAAATAATTAATGATGTACTTATAAATAATTTGTATCTGTGAAATAGATTGAGAAAATGATTTGTTCTTAACAGTAGTTGTATAAATATTTAACAACAATCAGTGATATGGTTTAGAGATGCTCAAATACCCGAATGCTGCCACATCATTTATATGACACAGAGTATGTGGCTGTGAGGTCACGCACATACACAATGTGCTAGAACCTATGTTTTGGTTTGCAAGCCGTAAATCATCGGTTCATCTAAGGCTTCAATCCTAAGCAAACTGACTTAGAATCAATTTCTGGTGAAATCAATGGGACATTGTTCAAAGTAAATGTCTATACAATTGGGGTATTGGCTGGCCTGTTGGGAAATGAGCATTCCATAATTTATAAGCGATGCCACGCTTAGAGAATTAGCATGTTGGGTGACATGCTAGGCTACAATCCTTTCCCTTGACAAGCTAGCTGTGTTGTTGCTGGAGGGTCCCCCCTTTATTGTGAATATTAACAAAACAGAACAGAAAATATATTGTGTGTGTTGGGGGAGGGGGAACATTACATATATAGGAATATCATCATTTTTCCATCAAGTGTACCATTCATTTAAAAAATGAAAGAGGGAGAGAGTTATATATAGGTTTCAAGAAAAGCAGACCAAATATTCATGTATTTATCCACTCGCAAATTGCGCCTATGTAACACCCATTCAAATGTTGATACTGTTATTAGGTCCTAATAACCAAATAGTGTCATTAGGTTATTAGTTGCTGGAGGTTTGTTGAACGAGACAGCTGACTCTTATGCAGTCTGAAGTGGTACACACCAGTTAGAGAGGCATCAAGCCCCTCCCTATCATGTGCAGTTGTGGCGATGCATTATTGATGCTGTTTTGCCCCAGACGCCACAGTGACACCTAGCAATGAGGGCAATGGGGAATGTGAGGGCTTGGATCCTGAATCCCCATTTGTGGAATCCCTCCTCTCTCCCTATGCACCCCCCTCTGTGTGCCTTCCAAATCTGCTTTAGAGTGTACGCGACCCACCAGAGAAGATTTAGAGGGCAGATGGGAGGCTGGAGGGGGAAGGGAGGACATGAAAGCCCCATTCTACAGGTGGTATCCTTCCATCCCAAAGCCTGAAGGTAGCATATTATGCATTTCTATAATTACAGACCAGGGAGGAGGGCATGCTCCATGCAGCATGTTGGCGGCAAGAACTCAATTAATGAATGGATTAAAAGTATTTTTAGCCCACCCCTCAGCCAAAAAGGTTATCGGAGCCTACATATAATCAGTAACACAAGACACTCCCTGTCCTCAGTCTTACAAGCTAAAAAGACACAAAACACAAGGGAAATGGAATGGGGAGAGAAGAGGAAGAAAAATATGTCTTCTTCCCTCTCATCTAAACATTTAATCAGTATGCTTAGTTCTAGTCTACATTCAGAACTCCAAGCTGACTGAGGCTTTTCTACATGAGACTTTTAACTTGCCACTTCACTGAGGATTCTACTTACAGATTCTTTATGGGATTAAGTTCAGCTCCTTTAGACGTGTTTCCCCCCCAGGGTTTTTCCTTTCTCTATATGTTCTATTACGCAACCATTAGGTGGCACTATATAGCAGATTTGTGCAAATATGCCAGGGTTTCGTATAGCCATTCAGGAAAATTCCAGACTTTTCCCATAAGAAAACAAACTCTGCTATAATGGTTGCAAAGCACAGGAGAGGCTCTGGGGGATGACAACATCATGAAAAACACCTGCAAACTACCGTGAGTTAGGAATTACAGGTGCACAATAAATACCTCATGGACTAAATAAAAAAGAACTAGTAGTGTATAGAACTATTCATTCCGCTTTTCATTTTGAGGGTCATTGATCAGGCATCTGAGTCTGAAACTCTTTATTCATCATTATGGAATGAGTACCTAGAAAAGTGGGGGCAATGATGGTTTTGTAGTATATAGGATTCCCCCCCCATGGATACAATGAATGAAACATGCAGATGCCCAAGAATGGTATCATTACTGTACTCATTGCATTGGCATGGAAACCATATCCCTATAGATAGACCCTTTAGGGAATAATAACCTTTCTTTAACATTTAGAAACTGTCATATAAATGTCTGTCTATCGCACAAATGTAGCTACTCAATTCTGAAGGCTTGCTAAAAAAAATTGAAGAAAAATGACATGTCCTATTTTTTAAAAGGAAGGGGGTTAGAAGATTGTAGGGTCTCTCTCTCTCTCTCTCTCTCTCTCCCTCTTTGCAATGCCACATTTTTTTTTGCAGAGTTATGTATTTCTTCCTGTGAAGTCCACTTGGCACACCAGTAACAGCAATTATAAATCATGTATGATCAGTTAAATTATGTATCTATTCTGTTAAGAGTACTGATGTATTTGGGGAGATATATAGGCTAAAATTATAATTTAAAATCTGGTTTAACTAAAATAGTACTTGTATTTGTAGTCCAAGGGTCACCTTTACTGACGATGCTTGTCAAAATTGTAATCTTGGGGAGAATTCCACTGCTACAATATTAATTCAAACAATAGCAGAAGGCCACCTGCTGAAAGCGTGTCTGGCCACTTGCGGACCTGCCCAGCTGTTAAAATTGCATGCAACTCATTTATAATCAGCTCATTTTATGCAGAGGCTAAAATCCTATACTCACTTACCTGGGAGTAAGCCCCACTGAACTCAGTGAGACTTACTACTGAGTAGACAAGTGTAGGATAATACAGTAAGCAAAGCAATTTAATTCTCCCCTCCTCATAATATTTGTAATATTTACTACTGATTTAACTCAAGAATATATATATATATATATATATATGCTTTAATATATTTTTAATTAAGTTACATCACATACAATGATAAGTCAGTTCTATAGTATTTCCATCACTTCACAAAAAAAATCTTCTACCCTTCTGTCCCATCAATGCAAAAGTATAAACTGTTCTTCCATGGTACTGATCAATCACCTTGTTATAGCCTATGGAGTGATGCTTCCAATAGAAATAGAATCAGGAGATACCTTCCTTTTTTTTTTTTTTTTGCATGCAGTATGAAGTGGAGTTTGAAAGAGAAACTGGTTATTTTGCTAATTAAAAGGGTTGATAATTACATTCTTCCCTGTCCATTGCATAGTCTCCTCAGATTGCATAGTTAACTGCCCACATGCTAACTGCTTTCTACATTTTAAGCTGTGAGCTATATTTTATCTTCTCTGGGTTAATTAGTGACATTTTAGCGCATAACTTCATTTTTCTGCAAGTTACATGCTGTTTAGATGCTCTATTCCTTTACTACTGTGTTTGGGCAATCAGTTTGTCAGAGAGCATATTAATTTCATCTTAGCATGATCATTTTCATTTCAGCTTTATTAATCTAACTCTATTTGGCAATTGTCCACAGCTGTTATGCTACATAAGAAGAGCTCTGCTGGATCTGACCAAGGGCCTATTTAGGCCAGTACCCCATTTCCCAGCCAACCAGATGCTTAAAGTATATTGATAAAGTAAAATCTTTCACCCTCTATCTACTTCATATCTTTCATTCTATAGAATCAATAGAAAGAACACTTCTTTCTGCCAATCTTAATGTGTTTCGTTGGAACCAATGGCACTGTACAGGGCATGGCCATGGCAACACAGTCCAGTCCATCAGGAAAAAGAACAAAGTTGAAAGTCTGTCTGAAGAGTACTGATACCTAAACGGTTATCTTCTTCCACATAAACCTGCAGTTGGTTGAAATCATCATTGTATACTGTCCAGTTCCTCCCTCCCCCATTTCATATTTCAGTACCATCAGTCACTAATTTCCTTTAGCCAGCATCATCCATGTGCATGTTATCAGTGTTGGTGAGAGAGACAGGGAGAAAAAGAAGCTGATGTTCCCAGAGTGAGTGAGCAACCAAAGACTCAAAGAAAACTGCATAGCTCCAGCTTGTCACTTTAAGACTTTAACACATATGTTTGCCACATGGTCGTCATTGCCTTCCATAGTCGCTCCCACACCTGTCCAGGTACATATAAAGGTTTCTCCTCCATAGTTGGGTTTCCTGAAGTGTTTCAAACCACTAGGAAAAAGAAACCAAATGCACAGTTACAAGATGGGGGATACTTGGCTCAGCAATACTATAAGCGAGAAGGATCTTGGAATTGTTGTAGAGCCAATAGTGTGATGTTGATGCAAAAAATAAATAAATAAGGCAAATGTTATTCTGGGCTACATTAATATAAGTATAGCTTGATGTACTGCTTTCCCTGTGTTCAGCACTGGTTAGGCCTTATTTTGAGTACTGTATCCAGTTCTTGGGGAAGAATGAGTGACATTTTTGGTGGAATGGAGGGATATTATAAAAAGGAAGGAAGAGTAGTTTAGGCTTCAAACCTATGAACACTTATTTGGGAGCAAGCCCATTTGAACTCACTTGAGACTTCTGAGCAGAAATGTATAGAACTGCACTGATAATTACAATTTTAGGTGAGCCACCTTGAGTTCTTCTTTTAGGGTAGAAAAGCATCACAACAATTTAAAATATAAAGAAAAGTAATGGTGTATCTGAGTCTTATTGCCACCATAAAATAATTGATGTTATTTCACTGAAATGAAATTTACATACATCAATTAGTTCATGGCAAGAGATGTGGAAGGAATAGGCAATATAAATAGCCTTATATTTGATTTTGAATTTAATGAACTGTATTTCCAAAGGACAATGGAAGTGGGGCCCAGTTTCAGTGAACTGAGATGTGCATTGAGTGACTGGAGTTACAGCTGGGCTAGATGGGGTCATCTAGCCCCATAAGCAAACACCTTATGATAAGCTGAGTAAATTTTACTCAAACTTGTCATGGACCAAAGCAATTAGGCAACCAGCAATTAGACAACTATTGTGCATCTGAGCATGTGACAGCTTGCAATATGTTTGGTACTTCCTGAAACAAAATATTTTGATTATGTGAATGGTGAAAGCAAAAATAGATTAATAGCTTTATCTGACAGGCTTACTTTTATCAGCAGCAGCCTCCTGACCTGGTATTCATTTAATGCTTCATTATTTAGCAGATAACCTGCATCTAAAACTACATTGGTCAATTACAGCTTGTTTAAAGTGTTAATGAAAACATTTCCTTAATTGTTTCCTCTAAAGCCTTGCAATTACCTTCAGAAACAGTGGCAAATTTTGATTATTTCTATAATGTGATCACCACATCCCAAATAAGATTTAACACTCTTATTTATTTTATTAATTTGTTACATTTATTTCCTGACTACCCACCAAAAATGGCACTCAACAAACTCAGTAACCTTTTCCATGTATTTTTGCACATGTGGGGCACAATAAGAGTTAGGAAGAAGAGAATTGATAACTCTAGTCATGTGCTGTTTGGCAAGAGACTGTCCAAGTGATTTCTCATTCATATTCTGTTTCTTGTTAGACAGCTCATCACTAAAGTTAAACCGTTTCCATGCAGAGTCATCTGGGAAAAATACTTGAGTCTTTTGATTCTGAAAACGAGATATTGTCAGTTGCATCAAAATTATTGTCTGGAGAGAGTGAGCTGACCAACCTGCCGACCAAAGCAATGATTGTTTTTTGTATCATAGCATTGAAATAACTTGGCAAAGTGAAAGCCAAGCCATTCTATTGGTGCATCAAATCTAGGAATGGGCAGATCTATCAAGTCCATTTCCGTGGACCTCTTCATTTTCAAGTCTATTCCATGCTGGTCCTTCGGTGCAGATTGTGTGTGTGTGTGTGTGTGTGTGAAAAAGATCCATATGTAACTTTGTGCACATTTTTTAAAATGGATGCAATATGGATGCATTAATGGATACATCACCATTACCTAAAGCATGTTTATGCAAATTTTAGAAACACATGCAGCATTTTTGTACATTTTTTCAAATGTGCACATGTTCTTGGATTCATTTTTTCTTTCATGGAACACGTTACAACCCTGGAAATGTACAGATCTCCGACTGCAAATTGTGTCAGTTTTCATATTCAGTTCTAGGATGGTTGGATCAGGTAAAAACATTAACAACAAAAAGACTTGATGGAATTAATTCATTTCTCACATATCCCTAATGAAATTATGATGAAGAAATTCTGAGTTTGTATTATGAAAGCTGCACTTGGAGTTTCTAGAGGTTTCTTTGCAAGCTTGAAGAATCTAGCATGTATAATATTAACTGTAAGAATCAATATATATATATATATATATATTCCAACAAAGGCGTGACACAAACTGACACAAGGTAGGAAATTCAAAGCTGAACCTGACATATTGCCAGGAACCCATGCTGTGCTGCTGTCACAAACAGATGGAGCTAGAGATGTGATGTTAGCCCAAACGTTGACTTCCCTGATTCCCTGCCTCTCATTTAAATACCGTTAGCCAAGCTATGGCTGCCCCTACAGAGCCATTCAAAGCCAGTCCCTCTACATCCATAAAGCACATGAGGAAAGCAGCCACAATGCATTTGCTCCCATTTTCTGAGCAGTATTATCCTGTGACAGCAAGCGTTGTTTAAAACAACAACAACTTTGAGTCACAGTAAAGTATATACCATCTTTATGTTGTTTCTTTATTTGTTTGAGTGTTGCTATGGTTAACAAAACTGTAGACGACTTTTGAGGTGGACATTATGCTATGCACTATGCACTGTAGGCTCTTCACACCTTCAATATTTACATTCACTGAGTATTTGGGGAGGAGTGAGACCTCACTCTGACCTCCATACATTCAGCACAAATTGCGAGAGTGGCCTTTACACACACAGTTTTTCATACACAGAAGTCTCTTTTGTATGCATAGAAGTCTCTTTTGTATGCACAAAGTCCAAAAAGAGAACCCAGAGACTGCATTTGTACAGTACTTTCTTTTTGTTTTAGAAGAACCCCATTTTGAAGGTGTGAAAAAGGACTTCTGAAATCTATGTGGATATAGATATTTTTCTGTCAAGGGTTGTGTTTCCTTGGTAGTAATCTGTTAGGGGTTGAATTCTAGCAGATGGTGGCTCCTAAACCAATGGTGGTCAAAGCCAGAGCCCAAAATGGGTGGGAACAACCCTCTTCTCTCCCTGTTACTCTTTCTGACTCCCCTTCTCTCCCTTTGGGGTAAAGATAGATCACCTTTGCCAGAGGACTGAACTGATTACTTTCAAATGACTTTAAAAATAAGGCCTGAGACTACAAGTTGCCCCTCTCTGATCTATATATTGATTTCATTTTCTGATCAGGCCTGATAAACTTAACAATCCACATCCAGGGGAAATCATTTTACTGAGCTGCTGATCATATGATATTATTTTCCCGAACTGTGCTCCTTGAGCCACCTTGAGCACTATTTTGTGGGGTGGAGGTGTAAAGGCAGGTATAAATCAAATGTCTGTTGACATGTCATGCAATTTTAGAGTTCTGCAGATCACAATGGACAAAAGATGAAACACCAGAACAGATGTCGAAGAGTGAGAGGTGGCTGGACCTGCCATGAAGTTTAGGATGTCCCTTCAATCAGCTGAGTAGTATAGTATTATATCTCCATCCAGACTGGGCTCTTAGGACCTGATTCTAAGCAGGATTGTGTCCCTTTAAGTTCAATGACACTTACTTCCTGGTAAGTATATACAATATTTTTTTTTCATGAATCTAAGAAAATACAGAGTAACATACAAGAATAAAACATTCTAATTTTACTGAAACAACTTTAGTACAAACACAAAGAATTTTTCAGAACCTGACCCATGGAGATAGAAAAGTATAAGGTGACATATCTTGTTGTTTGGAAAAGGAATTTCCACATTTTTACTGGAAGCCATTTTAAAATTTCCCAGAAAGCAGAAGTACAAGCTGCTATCAATGGTAGTTCTACCCCAAAACAAAAGATAACAGAAAATACAGATATTTGTACTCTTTCAAATTCAGGTCTAAATTTCTGCAAATATTCAATCAAATGAAAATCGAGTAATAGAAGATCAAGCTAAAAACAAATCACCCTGCCTGACTGAAAAGCCTCTGCTGCATCAGAAGCAAGAAACATTGGTGGGGAAAGAGGCATCATTTGTCAATTCATAATGAAAATGAAAGTAGTAGCAGCTCCTTCATTTCATAGCCATAACTATGAAGCCAGAACAAGTGAAATGCTAGATACAGAATGGTAAAGAGATATGGGAGGGCCCTTTTCCTATTTAAAAAACCCACTTTCAAAAATGAAGAAAGACCATGCCATTTCCTGTAAATGAAGTACACACATTTAATCCAAAGTCGTGCACTCTGAATTTGGGCACATTTTATTTCAGGAATACATTATAACACTTCAGGCCTTTGGGCTTAATACCTGTTTAAACATGTTTTGACCCTATTAGGCCTAATGGTTCTTTACAACGTTCTGTTTTTTCTTTCCTTTAAAAAAAAATGTTCTACCCTTGGTTAGTGACCTGATAAAATGCACTGGCTTTTCTGATGCCATTATAATCTGTCATGTTAATCTTGCCACTGTAAGCTTTAAATATTCTATTAAAAATGTAACAGGTATGGTCAAGAGGAAAAAACCCAAAACACAATGTTCTAATTAATCAATCATTCTCCGCTGCCCAACCCCCAGAACACATTAAGACACTAATCCATCTAACAAACTAATTGGCACTACACTTGCAGGCTGTAAAATAGTTTTCATCTACAACAATGCATAAACAATTTGTTTTCTGAGCCCCTCTCGTACCTCACTCTTTCTGAGTAACATTGTTATGGGTAATGCATTGCTTCCCTTCCTGCCCTGGTCATGCTACTGCATGCAGGAGCAATTATACCCCAGCTTATTTTCAGAAAAAAAACAGGATGCTACAGGGGGCTGAAGAATGCTAGGGATCAGCCAATCAGCTTCATTAAGGCTCTCCCATCTATCTTGGAGATTGGCAGGATGGAACATTTGGGTTTGATCCCAAATCCTTGTTCTGCCAGTGGATGGATACCACAGGTGGAATGAGTTTTCCATTCCTTCCTCTCCCCCTTGCAGCCGTCCCTCACAGTGTGCCCTCAAAATCTTGTCCAGAGTGTTCCCCAACTTTCTGGAAAAGGTATGCAGGGGGCTGCAGGGGAGATGAGAGGACATGGAAGTCCAACTCTGCAAGTCATGTCTGTCCTCTGGCAGAATGAGGATCCTGGATCCAAGTCGTGGTGTAGCTTCCAAGAATGTGCAAATCAGCAAAACCTGAACTCATCAAGGTTCTCTAAATTCCACCTCAATGCTTGTTCTAATTCATGTCCTTATCAAATTCTTTTTCCTTTTTGCATGAAAGTTTGTGCAATTTTTTTGCACATTTCCTCATATGTATACATCTGTTCTGCTCATTTTTAAATAATACACATTTCTCCCATTGCTTAAAGTATGTTTGTGCACATTTTTCCACATGTAGAGGGGGTCCAGTGTAGACAACTCCATGGATTATGCACCAACCATTCATAACTGACACTGAAAAACTCTGGCTAGTCTGCAGAGACAGCTTTCACTGAGGTATTCATGTGAGCGGTCTAAATTATTTATGTTTCTAGAATAATTACCTCGAATAAACTCTAAGATCACACTGGGATACTATTAGGAATGGCATGACAGTCCACCCCAGGCTCGAAGCCCAGCAAGCTCTCCTCAACTTGGTCCCCCAAGATGGAGTTCATAGACTGCCCCCCCACCCACAATGCCCATCTCACCCTCCCAAACCTGCCTGCAGACTTGATGCCCAACATGGTACACTTCTGGGATTCCACCCTTCCCCCTGCTGCATTTATGGTGACCACCAATAACACAGCAGGGGGAAATATGCAATTTCCCAAGACTTCAGGAAATCACACATTCCCCTTCCTCCCAGTGCCAATGGGGGCTTTAAAGGCCCTAGTAATGCAAGTGTGAGCACTTGTGAGGTTGACCTTGCCAGGTCTGTAAAATCTGAGATACTATGGACCAGTTCTAGTTCTGTGCAATCTGAATATACCTTTTGAGAAAGATGCACAGTGATGCCTGCTATGGAAAAGACTGCAGTATTAAACTCATTTTTAATTCTTTTATCCCTGAGGCTGAATATACCCATAAGTTCCCTCCTTGCTTCATATGCCCATATTTTTCACCTCATACATCTTCAAATTATTTTGCAGTCGTTAGCAGAATAAGAAAATGAACAAGAGATCTCTGATCTTTTCTTCTTCTTACTCCCTTTATACTCTTCACAACAAAGTATCAGACTCCATTTGTTTTTGTTTTTACATAAAATTGTTCCATTTCCCTTAAATTGGGACTTTGACATCTGGAAATGCCAGAGGTCTTTCCATTCTAATATACAATGATTTCTAGTGACTAGGAAATACCAGAGGTCTCACCTCTCTAATAGACAATCATTTTCAGTGACTTGTTGAAATTATCTGCAAACCTAGGACAAGGCTGCACTGCATATTTAAGTTTGAAAAATAGCTTCTTCCAAATAGCTGTTCCTCTGCTTATGTGTGTTGTGAGGAATATAACTGTTATAGATGCTGTTATTCTGGTATTTCGTCTGTCAAAAAAAAATGTCTCCAGGACTAAATTATACTTTATAATGTTTTCATATTTTATGCATGCCAAAGTAGTGCATTCTGTGAATCATACAGAGTTGAGCAACCTGTTACTTTGTATTAATTGTACCAACCACTGATCACCTCTGATTACTGTATTTTAAGAGACCAAAGCATATTTCAGTCCACTGATGAGATTATATCCAAGGAGAGAGAGCTTTGAAGTCAAAAGCTGGGTTATAAAAGTGTGTTCTACTGTGTGTTAGGTCTTTGCTATATCTATTTGGGAAGAAATTTAACAAAGATTGTCTATTGAAAGTCGCAACCTAGTTTTGTTGTCACTGAGGTGAATAGATCAGCTTTGCTAACAGAGGCCTAAACCACACTAAGCAGGATATTGCACTATAGAAGCAGTATGAAAGCAGTATATAAAAGGTAGGAGCTACACTACTGCTTCATAGCACTACTGAAGTGCACTGACAACTGTTGGGGCCCATTGACACATACCATATACCACTTTCATACCACTTTCATAGTGCTATATCCTACATGGTGTGGCTCCTACCTTTTATATACCACTTTCATGCTGCTTTCATGGTGCTATATCATGCTTGGTGTGGATTAGGCCTCAGTGTCCCTCTTGGGTACTTTTATTTGGAACTAATTCCCACCCATTTCAAAGGGACTTACTTACAGGTAAATGTGCAAATGACTGCAGCCATCGGTCTCTAATGCAATAATATGCAATAGTTATGTTTTTTTATGCAGAGCTTCAGGATTTAAACAAATGTATGGATGCTGTTAAACCTGCATCTTCAGCCTTCTACTTAACTAGGAATGGGTGAGAAATTTGTTCATTTGAGCATTTTATATGGCTTTACCTAGTCAATACCACCCAAAATCTAATGAAAACATGAACACAATTTGCATTCAGTTCTGGGCTTGTGATGCATTCTGCAAAAGGAAAAAAAATGTATTTGACAAAATGTGCACATTTGAAAAATACACAAAAAACACTACATGCACTTCTAAAATGTGCACCAACACATTTGGTCAGTGGGAGAGTGTGAGCCTATCTACACATGCAGGATAAAACACTTTGAAAATGCTTTGAAAACTGTATATGGAGTGTGTCCTGGGCCCCAACAGTTCTCAAAACTGTTATAAACCGATTTAAACCATTTTAAACAGTTTTAAAGCAGTAGTGTAGATAGGCTCAGGGTCAATTAATGCATCCACCTGAAAAGTGAGCGCATTTAAAAAGAAAGAAATTGGACGGAACTAATACATAACGGATGTGGAAGTGGGAAAATGTGGACATCTGGAGAAACTGACTTGACATCTGGACATCCCTTTAAATAACACATTTATTTTCGCTTCTAGAGCTTTTTGACTGCATTTCCTAAACTTTTTGGAAGCTTCATGTCATGACCACTAGCTTCTCTATTATATGATTATTCATACCAGACTGAATTATCATGTGGTTAACATATCTATCTCAAATCTATCTACATGATTCTAGTGATCTCCAATTACAATGCCTGGACAATAGATTCCTTCTACAAGATTGTTTCTCCTTTCGCCTTCTTGCATTAAGGCCTTTGATAACTGCAACAGCACAGGAGTGGGGCTTCCAAATGGTTTTAAGAAATCTGAATGGTTTTAAAAGCACAATTGCCTTGAGTTCACTGCTTGTACTTCCATAATCCCTTCATCATATTTCAAGAAGTCAGTACAAGGATAGAGCGTATTGCTATTCAAATTCTGGAGGGATTCCAAAGTTAAACCAGGAAGTTGTAACATAGCATAAAGAACTGGAACAAATTACTTAGCTGATAAGTAGCAGATTTTAATGCTACCATTTTCCTTCTGATTTTAAGTCCAAATTTATTTGTCAGACATTTGAACAAACATATTTGTTCCATTTAGCATTTGAACTAAACTATTTGTTCAAATGATAAATAAGTATCTTCTTCATGGGATCTTGTAAAACTGAAATCCCAGCAGCGACCTCTTGTCTTTTTTTAAAAAATGGGGTTATTATTCATATTGCTAAGAAAAGAAAAGAAGGCAATCATAGCGTCAGTTATTTAAAAAGTCCCATTGTATGTTCTCAAATTTGGGAAATTAAACCACCTGCCTTTGTTGTTAATAGACATGGGAAAATCTGTCAGTCTCAATCTTATCAAAGATCTTGTTTTTCCACTGCCAAATTCATTCTGACTCAGACTGTGAGCACCCTCCATCCCTGAATGGAATTTTGCACATATTTCCATGTGCATTTCTTTAAATATATGCATTATTTATATTACATTATTTCTAAAATAAGAGTTATTTAATAATGGTTTTGTGCATATGTTCAAATGTACACATTCTTTGTGCACAATTTCAAAAGCATACATACCCCGCCAGTCATTGCAAGTCTTAGAAATGCATGTTTTTGGTTAGCAAGATGCATTTTTAGTCTTGGGTCCGGAGGTGTGAATTGGGTACTATTCTCATATAAAATTGCTAACCCAACAAATTTATCAATTTTTTGTTAATTACAGCTAAGCGTAAGTTACAGCATGTTTCTACACTGTCCCTATAAAAAGTTTCAAGCATTTCATCCGGTTTCCCGGAAAGGCTTCTATTCTTTGTTTTAGGCATTTCCTGAAAGTGTAGACAGGGAACTGAATTCCCTCTGCTGGTCCTGTCCTGCTCAGTTGGGTCATTTGGCATGTTTAGTGTCCTGTATCACATCTACAGAGTGAGCAGAAGTTCCATCTTCTTCTACCCATGAAGCCCCTGCATGCCTCCCCTAAATCTTCTCCAGGGTTCCCACATGTTCCAGAGTAGATTTGGGGTGCAGGTAGGAGGAGAAATTATTTCCACCATCATCAGTTTGCCTTCCACTGGAAGAGCAATACCATTGGTCCCAACTCTACCTACATACAGTTGTATATACACACTTAAAGCCTGTTTTAGCCTTAAGCAAATCATGCAGAGGCTGGGGTGAGGACAGCAAGCACACATTCAGTGTTCATATGTTCAAGTAAAATAAAGGTGAGAACAAGATTAAAGTATCTATTAGGAATCATCAATGGCTAGGCTGACCATATGAAAAGGAGGACAGGGCTCATGTAACTTTAATAGTTGTAGAAAAAAGGGAATTTCAGCCAGTATCATTTGTATGCAATTAGTTCCTGGTGAAATTCCCTCTTCATCACAACAGTTAAAGTTGCAGGCACTATACTAGAGTGACCCTATACAAAAGAAGGCAGGGCCCCTGTAGCTTTAACTGTTGTGATGAAGAGGGAATTTCACCAGGAACTAATTGCATACAAATGACACCGGCTGAAATCCCCTTTTCTCTACAACTGTTAAAGTTACAGAAGCCCTGTCTTCCTTTTCATATGGTCAGCCTATTAATGGCAATCTGCAAAGTTTGTGCCTGTGTGTGTGTGTGTGTGTACAGGCATGTGTATGGATCACTACTGTATTCACATTTATAGTTCACAAAATAATAAAAAAACTGCTGTGAGTACCATGTAGCTGAATCTGATTGAACAGATTTAACCTGCAATTCATTGATTCTAAAAGGCCATTCTGCTAACATAACATTTGCTTTTACTTTTACAGCGAGCATAAAATCTGATTTATTCCAATTCACTTGAAAAACAGAAAATGAAGAAAATTATTTTATTGAAGTCAACAGCCTGGGAATTGAACCAACAAGGCATCCTTAGTATACAGTACACCCCTTTCAATGCCTTCATTCAGCTCTTATCTGGCATGCAGAAGTTCCAAAGCAAAATGAAATTGCAATGGGAGGAATGGGCAGCCTTGTCATGTTCCCCAATGCAGTCCCAGTGTCCCTGACAAAAATCCATTTACCATCATTCTAGAGAAAGGATTTTTTTAAAACAGCATATTAATATAGTGAATTATGGAAATCTATATTTGTGAACTCAAATGTTGTGTTATCTGGCCTAAATGTTGCTAGTTAATGAAACTGAAGTATTTATCCTGTTCAATTAAGATAACCAAATAAAATGCTTAACAGAGGAGTCCGCTTGGTTCAGTCCATATCATTAAATTATAAAACCTGTTAGGTCATGGTATAAAAGAATGGAAACAGCCTACCTAGATCTGTAAGCACTGTTCTGGTTGAGTTTCTCTGCCTCATTCGGAATTACCAAGATAATGGCAAACAGTCCATATTCTGAGCTTCAGATAATCTATACCAAACAAGAGCATAACAATTTAGGACAGGAGCTTTACCTGGTTGGCTGTTAAGGATGGCATGTCAAACCTTTTCCTAATTTAAGTTTGTATTTACAAGTACAAACATACATTTGAAGGGACTGTGTGTGAGTGTGTGTATGTGATTTTTGAACATGGTGTCTGAGGAAAGGTTTATAATCCTCTTCCCCTTAGCTGTTTGTCTCAATCACTAGGGGTGTGCATCGGATCGGATCCGATCCACGATCCGAATCCGATCCGACCCAAAATCGGGAAAATCCGATCCGATCCGATCCGATCCGGACAACCTCCGATCCGATCCGATCCGATCCGATGAGGTCCGATCCGGATCGGACGCCATTTTGAATGCTTTTTCCCATAGCCAAGTATTGTTTTACAAAAACGCCTATAACTTTTTCATTTTTAAAGATAGAAGGATGAAACTTGGGCACATTGTAGACTGGTTAGGGGTAGTTATCTGTGAGAAATTTCAGAAAGATTGGTGCATGCATTTTGTGGCAATTAATTTTTTAATAAATACCCAGGAATGCCTATAACTTTGTCATTTTTAAAGTTACACACATGAAACTTTGCCACATTGTAGGGGGTACCTTGGGACCTATGTGTGTGAAATTTCAGAAACGTAGGTGCTTGTCTTGTGTGGCAATTAATTTTTAGAAAAATGGGTAGTAGTGGGGTAAATACAGTTACGCCTCCCATTTTTTTATTTTTGAAGATACAAACAGGAAACTTGGGCACATTACAGGTACCACTTGCCTTGATATGTGTGTGAAATTTCAGAAACATTGGAGCTTTCCTTGTGTGGCAATTAATTTTTGAAACAATGAGGAAAGAAACACCTATAACTTTGTAATTTTTAAAGTTACACACATGAAACTTTGCCACATTGTAGGTGGTACCTTGGGACCCATGTGTGTGAAATTTCGGAAACGTAGGTGCTTGCCTTGTGTGGCAATTAATTTTTTAATAAATACCCAGGAATGCCTATAACTTTGTCATTTTTAAAGTTACACACATGAAACTTTGCCACATTGTAGGCGGTACCTTGGGACCTATGTGTGTGAAATTTCGGAAACGTAGGTGCTTGCCTTGTGTGGCAATTAATTTTAGAAAAATGGGTAGTGGTGGGGTAAATACAGTTACGCCTCCCACTTTTTTATTTTTGAAGATACAAACAGGAAACATGGGCACATTACAGGTACCACTTGGCTTGATATGTGTGTAAAATTTCAGACAGCTGGGTCCAGGCATGTGGTGGCAAGGTATTTTTGAAACAATGAGGAAAGAAACGCCTATAACTTTTTTATTTTAAAAGTTAGAAGTCTGAACATTGCTCACTTTGTAGATGGGTTAGGGGTAGATATGTGTCAGAAATTTCAGAATTATAGGTCCAGGCATTTGATGGCTATGGAATTTTTAAATTACATGTTTCAAAAAAATTTCTACAGAGGCCAGGTCTTCCCCTCCCGCTTCCCGCGAAGAAAAGGAAACACTCTCTCGTCTCGATCCCTTTGATCCTTGCTAGTAGTATCCATTACAGGGCTCGTGTTTCCTTTCCTACTTTCACTTTTCACTTTGTACTCAAGCAGACACGAGCCCTGTAATGGATACTACCAAGGATCAAAGGGATCGAGACCAGAGTGATCCTTCCTTGCACGCATGGCTGCAAAACTCAGCTAGGCTCAGCCGTTCTGCTTGATAAGTGAAAGTAGGAAAGGAAACACGAGCCCTGTAATGGATACTACTAGCAAGGATCAAAGGGATCGAGACGAGAGAGTGTTTCCTTTTCTTCGCGGGAAGCGGGAGGGGAAGACCTGGCCTCTGTAGAAATTTTTTTGAAACATGTAATTTAAAAATTCCATAGCCATCAAATGCCTGGACCTATAATTCTGAAATTTCTGACACATATCTACCCCTAACCCATCTACAAAGTGAGCAATGTTCAGACTTCTAACTTTTAAAATAAAAAAGTTATAGGCGTTTCTTTCCTCATTGTTTCAAAAATACCTTGCCACCACATGCCTGGACCCAGCTGTCTGAAATTTTACACACATATCAAGCCAAGTGGTACCTGTAATGTGCCCATGTTTCCTGTTTGTATCTTCAAAAATAAAAAAGTGGGAGGCGTAACTGTATTTACCCCACCACTACCCATTTTTCTAAAATTAATTGCCACACAAGGCAAGCACCTACGTTTCCGAAATTTCACACACATAGGTCCCAAGGTACCCCCTACAATGTGGCAAAGTTTCATGTGTGTAACTTTAAAAATGACAAAGTTATAGGCATTCCTGGGTATTTATTAAAAAATTAATTGCCACAAAATGCATGCACCAATCTTTCTGAAATTTCTCACAGATAACTACCCCTAACCAGTCTACAATGTGCCCAAGTTTCATCCTTCTATCTTTAAAAATGAAAAAGTTATAGGCGTTTTTGTAAAACAATACTTGGCTATGGGAAAAAGCATTCAAAATGGCGTCCGATCCGGATCGGACATCTGGTCCGATCCGATCCGACCAGCCTCCGATCCGATCCGATCCGATCCGACCCCCCAGGTCCGATTCCGATCCGCTATCCGATCCGATCCGGGGGGTCAGTGCACATCCCTATCAATCACCCCTCCTCAAGTGATTTTTCAAAGAAAACAAGGTCCATCATGCTACAGTTACAACATTTGTGTGTATTGTGTAGTTTGGCCCTTAAATACTAGCTGCTGTTAAATAAATTCTATATGCTCTTAATTAAAATGTGACACCAAGGACTAATTTTTAGATGTTTGGGTTGAACATATAAGGAATGTCACAAACAACATAGATCAAGTCCATACTAATATAAATGTCATTACACTATTCCAGGATTTTCACATAGCCTAAGCAATCCCTATAAATCTCATTGATTCAAATGCACATTTGAAATAATCTGATTGATGTTTTGCCTTTCTTGCAGTTGTATAAATATGTCCATCCTAATAAATCTCTTCCATTAAAAGTTGGAGTTTTATCTGTTTATCTGCATGTTTTTTTTTAAAGTATTTATCATGAAAATACTGAATACTCCAGGAATCATTCATTTATATTGTATTAGTTGTTATATCACTTCCTTGTATTTTTACTGTTCTGTTTCATATCCTTTTAACATCTTATTTACAAACTCATTCTCCTAATGCTCATTTGGCAGGTAAAATCTCTATATGGGAAAAAATGACAATGCGTTTATATTTTAGGGATGTTAAGCAAGGCAGGGGGTGGGGGTGAGAGAGTAGGATTTCTACCTCTGTGAAAAATAGAAAGGAACAATTTGATGTGTGTCCTCACATAACAAACTGGAAAACAGAATGTTACCTTATTCGTTTCTCAGAAAACCAATTTTTTCTGGTCATGGGTTCCACTTTACACAGGAATTTTCAAGATAATGTTAGATCACTGTTTCAGGGAACAGACATTTATAAAGTAGTTGTGACAAATCCTTAAATTAATGGATGTCACAACAAAGAGTTCACCATTTTAGCAGTGCTTGGTACTTGCTGCTTGACCTTGAGCAAAATTGCCAATAAGATGAGCATGTTTGCAATTCTAACAACACACAACAAATCCAACAGCTCACATTTCCCAGATGCTAACACATACCTTACAAATGTCCACTCCTTCTTCTGACAAATATCCCATGTCCATGTTACACTGCCAACACAATCCCAGAACACAATCCCTCCTACACACCTTTCACAGCATCATTGACATGTCTCCTTTGTTCAGCTTCCACTTCTCTTTCTCTCAAAGCTAATGAATGTCAATTTGCTGTCCTGCACTGAGGTTTTTGTTTCCAAATAAAAGGCATAGAGGTTGACTGGTGTGATTTTCACATTTAAAAAAGAAAAGCTTGGCATGCAGTAGTTTGCCATTTACCCCCTTTCCATTTTCCTGGAACTGTATCATTTCTTATCCATACACTTTAGTCATTTAATAGATATGGAATGGACAGTACGTTGCGGAATCAGAGCTAAGACTATGTTCCCTCCAACACATCATATTATTCAAGCTGTCTTTACAAACTGCTTTGGCTAGAGCCCATTTTTATCCTTCTTTTGACACAATAAAACATAGTAGAAAAGCCAGGCGTAGGCCAGAATTACGAGAGATATTTAGCAGAGCAAGTTGGCCCTTCTAGGTATAAGGCCTCAGCTGCCTGAGCTTTGGGCCAGGCTTGATTTCCATGCTGTTGAGGCTTAATTGGTAAATGTTGACCAGATGGCCAGGATATATAATTTGAAATGGCAAACAAGTCCAGAATGTTGAAGAAAGAGAGGCTGTTTTAGTTAGGATGGGGCTCAAAATAAATACCAAAAAAAATTGGAATTAGCGATAAGCATGTGCCAGTGCAGAGGAGACAAGTGCTGTATATTCGCCTTGTATGCCTCTTGTATTAGAGGATGAAACAGTTGTGGTGCACCCTGAAAAGAACCTGGGCTCTCTTGTAAATGGACTTTACACTGACAAAGGGAAGGAATAGAGGATTGAGTCTGTAATAGGATCCACAAAGTCAATGAAAAAGGGTTTTATGTGATTGGTGTCATTCTGCTGACAGAATGTTGCTTTATCCAGTGGAGGTTTCCATCAGCAGAATGAGAAGATTCTTGGTGGTTCCCTTTCCTCTTGCAGTCCCATGGACAAACTCCTGAGGGTTGGGAGACCTTCAGAACAGTATAAGGCTCTTTCCACACCAGGCAGTTTGCCTAGGATGGACCCTGGTTGCTCCCTGTGCAGTCGCATGATGCACAGGGAATACCAGGGGTAAGGGGCAGGCACAGGATTTTTCCTGGTTCCCTGGAACCAGAAAAATCCCAATTCTTCCATGGTCCTGGGAAGTTCCCAGGACCGCGGAAGAATATGGCTGGCCACCCCAGTGCAGCTACGCTGATTCACAAGTAAGTGCGGCTGCATCAATGGCCATGGAGCCACACCGTGCAGCTGCGTGGCCATCAGGAGAGAGGGGGCCATCAAATTTGCCATCCCCAGGATGGCAGGGGGGTTGCAGAGGAGCGCTCGTGCACTCTACATTGATCCTCTTATAAAAATGACCTTTGCAACTTGCCACGGCCCATGAGAAGCCCGGGCCATTGCATTGTGGTGTGTACA
The DNA here is from genome assembly GCA_029215795.1 of Anniella stebbinsi. Lineage (NCBI taxonomy): Eukaryota > Metazoa > Chordata > Lepidosauria > Squamata > Anniellidae > Anniella > Anniella stebbinsi. Next base: position 70,948,848 of record JARDYH010000005.1, on the reverse strand, counting down.
GGAGCGACAAACCGGAAGTGGCTACTTCTGGGTTCGGCCGCTTCCCGCCCTCTCCACCTCTATGGTGTGGAAAGAGCTCAAGAGGTGGTGTGTTGGGGAGGGAGAGCCATCAAATTCTCCTGAGAGAAGCCTCCACTGAATAAAAGAACATTCCGTCAGCTGAGTGACACCAGTTGGCTACAAGCCCTGTTCCTGCCCTACCGGCACATCTTGGGAAGGAGTTGGCATTTGTGGATGGGGAAGAGGGGAAAGGTCAATGTATGTGCCTCTGACATGTGTACAACATGAGGCGTGGGTGGGGCAAGCCTATACAGGCAAGCCCTGTGCACACCCTGTCCTCTTTCACTTTCCGGCTCCCACCTTATAACTAATATGGGATTAACAAGTCACTCCCTTTGGTGGGGGGTGCTGAGTAGGAATTTTACATGCCACGGATTGGCTCAATTGTACAGTTTTTTTGCCTACTCCATATTGCAATTAAGACTCAGTCGAGGGTGGGTAACTAGGTTGATTGGAATGGGTAGAGTTGTGTGAGAATTGTAGGATATCAGAAGAGGTTTGGTGAGCACTCACCTTTATGGTGATTGGCAAGTTCTGAGGCCTGCTCCTCAGGTGTTGTGCAGTTCTCAAGTCAGTATACAGCTTACCTTTGGGGACCTCACTGTCTCACCGACTTGGAGCTGTGTGGCACTGGGCAGGGGTAACACAGGGTGGTTTTCCCCCAGTCACACATGTGTAATTTAAGAAAGGCGTTGGATTTCACCCAACCCCTGGCTTGGTTGAGTGGCTTGCCCATACTTCAGGTTAGTGGCCTGGAGAAAGGATTTATTAGATTCCCACACTCTCACATGCAGATCCACGCAGGGGTGAATGACCCAATTTAAATAAGGATGCCCTAGTTGTCCCAAGCTCTGGTGTCTGAGTTGTTATTTCCTCACTTCTTTCTCTGTCTGCAAACTACCATTGTTAGGGCAGCACAAATTAAAATACACTGCAAGTATTCTTGGTACCAAGTTGGGAAAGTTTGTTCTACAACACTGGACACTCTATTATAAAACACCTAAATGATTTAGTAGAATAAGATGGTAGAATCTAGGGGTGTGCACGGACCCCCCGGATCGGATCGGATCTGGACCTGGATCTGGACCTCCAATTTTGTCACGGATCAGATCGGACAAAACCGGAGCCCCCCCGGACCGGATCGGGTCTGATCCCGATCCAAAAATCGAAACTTTTTGGATCGGCCACCATTTTTTCCCCCATAGACTTGCATTGCAATGCAAGTCTATGAGGAAAAAATGGCAGTGGGTGGGTGAGGGGGGCCTAACTCCCTCCCCCCTGGGGCCGTCCGCTGTGGACGGCCTTGGCAGGTAAGCCCCCTCCCCCATGCTCCTTACCCCCCCGGGGCCGTCCGCTTCCATCCGCTGGCAGCGGATGGAAGCGGACGGCCCCGGGGGGGTTAACCCCCTCCCCCCTCCCCCCTGCTTACCTTTCCTAGCCGTCCGTTCCCGTCCACCGCTGGCTGCTACTGCGAGCGGGCTTCGCGGCCTGCCCCTAGGTAGCGTGCCAGGTGATCATCACCTGATCATCATCACCTGATCATCACCAGGTGATCATCAGGTGATGATCACCTGGCGCGCTATCTACAGGCAGGCCGCGAAGCCCACTCACAGTAGCGCCCAGCGCCGGATGGGAGCGGACGGCCAGGAAAAGTAAGCGCGCCCCCGCCCCCTGCTTACCTTTCCTGGCTGTCTGCTCCCGTCCGCCGCCCCTTGCCCCCATTGTCCACTTCCATCGGTGGGCGCCCGCTGACGCCCACCAATGGAAGCAGACAGCCCCGCTAGGGAAGCCCTCCCCCGCTGTCCGCTTCCATCGGCGGGCGCCTGCTGGTGCCCGCCAATGGAAGCGGCGGCAGGCGCCCGCCGATCCATCCGAACCGGTTCGGAACCTTTCCGGATCGGATCGGATTGGATCGGCCGATCCAGTGGTGAGATCAGAAATCGGATAATGTATCCTATTTCCCTCTGGATTGGATTCGGATCGTGGATCGGATCCGATCCAGCGCACATCCCTAGTAGAATCCTAAGCTGTAGAATAGAGTCTACTAGGGATGTGTATCGTATCGTTAAAATGTATGATAACGATACGATAGGGTCATTATCGTGCATGTGTTTAACAATGACAATATGATAGAAAAACCTACAATAATCATCGGAGATGATAATTTTCGGGCGATTTTATCGTTTTATCGAACTGCCATATAAATATACCTATAACTACTGTATTTTAAGAGTTAGAGGCTTGAAACTTGGTCACAGTGCTTATGGGGAATGCCTAAGTATGTGTATGAAATTTGAGATTGATCCTTCCAACCCTTGATTTTATATGAATTGTGTAAAGATCGTTTCCGTTCTGACAGGTCTGAATGAACTCACGTGGCGAGCTGTCATTCTGATCTGTCAGAACTGAAACAATTTTTAATAAATTCATATAAAATCGAGTTAGAGGGATCGATCTCAAATTTGGCACATATTTTTTGCCGTGCACACCCCTAGAGTCTACTACTTCAGGGTGTGCATGGAGTCAGAATAGAGCTTAGAGATCATCTTGCCCAACCTCTTGGAGAAAATCTAGTCCATCAGGAATAAATGACATGTCAGAATACTTCTTATATACTTTCATATATACTTTCCAGCAAGTTTGATAACAAAACAAATCCCTGCCATATCACAGAGTAAGGTTCTACTGCTGCGCTATCTGAAAGGAATATATCCATATCCATATCTATCTATATCATCTATCTATGGGGGCATTTTAAAAAGTGATTTCTTGCAGGTGCAGCGCTACAGCCTGTTCTATCACTTCAGAACTCTACCATCTCGCTCCTAACATGTTTTCCTGCACAAAGCACAAGGAATACCTTCTTACCAACTTTGGCTAGTTTGCCAGCAGATGCCTTTCCTAGAGGAGACAGGTCTAGAGTCAGTTATCCATGCCCTGGGCCAGATCTACACCAAGCAGGATACAACACTTTGAAACTGGTTTGAAAACTGTATACAGAGTGAGCCTATCTACACATACAGGATAAAACACTTTGAAAACATTTTGAAAACTGTATATGGAGTGTGTCCTGGGCCCCAACAGTTCTCAAAACTGTTATAAACCATTTTAAAGCAGTAGTGTAGATCCTGCCCTGGTCACTTCCAGACTGGTTTACTTTAATGTTCTCTATGTGGGGCAGTCTTTAAAACTGAAAGCTTCAATTGCTACACTGCAAAATGCTGTTGTCAGGTTGTTACCCGGCACTTGAGGATAGGCAGAGCATATAACTACAATCGTATTCCATTAGTTGCTCATTTGTTTCTGAGCTTGATTTAAAGTGCTAGTGTTGACCTTTAAATTTTTAGCACCAGGTTAGTCACAAACTGACTGCTCCCATATAAATCTTTTAGGCCTTTAAGATTGGTCTTGGAGGCTCTACTACAAAACTTTTTTTTCATCAGAGGACAAATAAAAGAAAAAAGTTAATGATAAATTGTTTGTCCAACCTATATGGGAGCGGCAGAGCCTTTTTGCGAGTGGCACCAAAATTGTGAAGATATGTCATGTTTCTTCTTTGCCCATCGTTAGATGGTTTTTTGATTGATTATTTCTTTCTTTATTCAGCTTATGAATCACCCAAAAACTGACACTCTCAGGGTGATGTACATAATAAAAGCAAAATCAATAAAGCCACTAATAAAATCAATAATAAAATGCATTCACAAGAACTGTTTTAAAGGCAGCAACAAAACTCCAGCATTTAAAAGAGATAAAAAACCTGAGAAATGAAAAACATAAGAGATTATTTTAAAATGCAGTGTTATACATATTAAAAATGAAGCAAGCAGCAGTTACAAATACTTTTAAAAGATCTGGGAGAAAAAAAAAGATCTTGGCCTGGTGTCAAAAAGTCAATACTGTAGAAAAGACCCACTTATGAGTAGTCACCCACAAAATATCAGTATGTGAGTGCATTTGGAACAGAGCCTCAGATGACAATCTTAGGGGTGAACAGGAATATTATGAAACAGGTGTTCCTTTAGATAACACCTTGTTAAACAGCTTTTAATTTCAGTCAGCTTTTAATGTGTGTGAGCTTGGGACACACAGATTTTGTGAAATCCATCACGTATGTGTTTCATGGATTCTGCAGTATTGTTTGTTCCAGTGTCTGTTCACAGACAGATTCCAATTTTTGTCCCCCTGTAATGTGGAAAAATATGCAGATAATTCTGGAAGAAGGTTCACAACAAGTTCACAATTTACGTTAGTACAGAACATTTAGTATATTGTCCCCATTCCATTCAACATATATTTCCCAGCATGACATATGTCTCAACAAAAACTTTTCCTGTGAAAGAATTTGCATAAACTTTGGGAAAGTAAAGTAAAAATAAAAAATGCGGAAGTCCGTGGACTCCAGTCTGTAATGGTTTCCGCAGGTTGGATTCTTAGAAATGCGAACTCATTTTTGTCTGACTCAGTTTTGTCTAGCATCCCTAGGGTGAGCTTTTAACTGCTAGAAACACCCTTCCCCACATCCAGTTTGCCTGTGGGGCAGAAGGACAGGAAGGAGAGATATGCCTGATCACAATTTGTCACGATCAAATGGCACCATCAGCTGGGGGCAGGGTGTCTGAGACTTTAATTTCTGGCTGCACCCAACTCTCCAGCTTCTCTAAATTGTGGTTCCCCCCCTTCCTGCATGCAGTGTGGGTTTAATCTGGTTGCCCTGTTGGGGGCTGAGTAGGAATTTTTGACACACATTCCAATTGACTTTGGCTATGTGTCTTTTCGCTTACTTCACAATGTAAGTAGAGAAAGAGTGTCTTAGGAAACTGAGTATGGTCTGATGTGTCAAGTGCATGCCTGTTCCCTCTTAGTGGGGGCTGCTCGCATAAAAAACCATTAAGATCCGGCAAGTTGTGATAAGAAGGTGCCACTTTGCTCACGTTTACTTTATGCCTATATAAGTCATTTAAGATAGGGATCCCCCAAAAACAATCAATTAGTATTCAATATGGCTGCCATCTTTCAAAATGGCGGACTCTACCTAAAAAATGGCGTAGATAAGTAATTGAGGTGTCTTTTAAAATGTATTTTGGTCAAAAAATTCAATGGTACTATTTAAAAGTCAGTATTTTAATAAATTTGCTTTCAAAAACTATTTTTGATTGCACTAATTAAAAAGAACATTTTAATTACCTTTTTTTTTCTTTTAAAATTCCTCACTAATCAAACATTTTAGTCATGTACTGCTGTTTAAGATAGCTTAAACTTTTCACAAGTAAGAAGTCTTTTTATTGCTTATTCAGGTGAACTGCTGTAATGGCTATGTGGAAGAAACTGCAACTGTAAAGCAGGATGCCAATCACGCTGCAGTTGCAAAAATGCTGGCGTCCCATGTACACTGCTGTGTAAGAATTGTAAGGCAAAGTGCTTGATGTCTACTGACCCAATAGTAGAAGAAGAACCATTTGAGGACACTGATGTTGTGTTGTAATATTTCAGTGCCTAAACATTAAAGACAATGATTTCATTTCATTATTTCTTACATGTCGTTTAATGTACGTATACGTATGAATTTTAAAATAAAAATAAATAATTTATTTTATCATTTTTTACATTTTGAAAAGCAAATTTATTCAAATACCAACATTTAAATAGTACCATTGAATTTCTTGACCAAAAATACATTTTAAAAAACACCTCAACTACTTATCTACGCCATTTTTAAGATAGAGTCTGTCATTTTGAAAGATGGCAGCCTAATTGATCATTTTTTGGGGGGGGGGGGTCCTTATCTTAAATGACTTATATAGGCCTAAAGTAAACGTGAGCAAAGTGGCACCTTCATATCACAAATTGCCAGATACTTAAGCCAACAGACCCAACTATTTGGCATTCACATGTGCTGGCAAACTGACATGGGACACTCACATCATGATACTTCTTTTATTGAAGAACTTTCACATGACATGGTGTTAGGTTAATTTGGTCATATTTGGTTTAGGCTGGTAGGGGCGGGCACACTTAGATGAACAGGGATGGTGATCATTCTGTGGCACTGTTTTGGTGACAGGTGATGCCTGAGGTCTTCTGCTGAGGATTTTGTGGCCCAAATAGGGGGATAAGGGTTACCCATGAGACCAACTCACCTCACCTGGTGTTTTGTGGCCCTGGGGTTGACACAGGAAGGCCTCCCCACACTGAAAGTCGTAGGTCTGGGGGTGGCAATCTCACAGATGCCACTCAGCAGGCATAGAATGCTTTGCCCAATATTACACCTAGCTAGTTGCTGACATAGATTAGAGCTCACCCAATTTCCCCTTTGCAGATATTTAATAAATGTAGCCCAAATTTGATACCCCTTTATCCCCCCTCCTTTCACCTACAATGTTTTGTTTGGTTATGCTGTCTTTTGAATTTGTAAATTTGGTCTTATTCTTATCAAGTTGTATCTAGCACAAGTACATGCACACATTGAAATCATGTTAGCTCTGACTATCTTTACTCACATTGATTTCAATGGGAGATGAACATGACTAACTCGCTCTGAATAAAACCCATTGAATATAATGAATTTATTGTTTTTAACTTTTCTTATTCATTATCATGTATTTTATTATACTGCATGTTTCTTTGCTTTCTCAACATAAACTAAGCATAAAAATAACAACCCAAACTAAATGTGTAAACCAAGCTTAAAGTAATTATTTTGCACTCCTCTTTGTAGCTCATGTGCTACTGCACCAAACTGGTTGTATCTCTTTTTAATTATTGTGTCACAATCTAGCAATAACAGAGACCTATTTTGCATTTAACAACTTTTCTGCTTTACCTTTCCGGTTTCGCCTATATTATGAAGTCAGACATGAGTTGTGCAAAATACAACTTTTTATCAGAGGAAAAAACTAATTAAAAGAAAAAGCTAATGATAAGAATTTTAATTACTCCTCACTAGAGATGCAATTATAAGCAGATAACTTCCAATTACAGCAGCGGTGATGAAATGGAGGAAGAACGACAATTGCTTCATCTTTTGGATGTCTGTAGACTGTTTTATTTAATATCCTGTGAGGCAAGGTTAGCACAGGAAACCATAGACGTGTCTCTGTGTGCGCGCACGTGTGCATACAAGTCTGTCTGTCTATATGATTTATACCAACATTTTGGTGAAGCTAACTTCTAGAAGGTCATTCAAATTCTGAAGCTAAGCTAAAACTTTAGTTCAGATGCATATTGGTCCTACCTGGAAGTTTAGATTTAATTCACATGAAGCTTGATATTATTCTTTTGCTATAGGTCTTGTTGAATCCTGTGAAAATTAGTGAGTGTTTTGTGTACGTATATAAAAAAAAGATTAACAAGAACTTTCTGAAGTGTGATCATATATCTTCAACATGCTGTAGAGAGATCATAATAATCAAATGCTAGTGCAATGTTGGATAGTCGTCTTCTGCAAAAAGTTACTTTGCAGAGAGTAGGGAAATTGTAGTTGTGTTTTGCTGCACAGTATTGATATTTGCTTTAGTATCACAAAGGGCTTGGCAGTCCACTGATAAATGGAGGTAACTTGCCATATCATTATGTTTTATTCATCTCTGGCATATTACAGTTAATAGGATCAGGAGTCTGGCTTGGTCCAGGAGGTTGTAATTTCCTTTTGGAGAGTGGAGGTAGTATTAGCCTATGATTAGTCATTAATTAGCCACTCCTGAATGAACCTACCCTACACCCAGAAAGTGTTAGCTATAGCAAGGGTGGGCAACCCATGGCCCCATGCATGCCCCTCACCACCACCGGTTCCCCCAATTTCAGGAAGAAGTATTTTGATTTGTAGAGCACTCAGGCAAGCTATAAAATGGCCCTGGACCTCAATTACCCGCCCTTGAATTATAGGCTGGTTGCTTAACATCCCTTCACTGGACAAGGCGCTTAAGTGGTGGTTTTCAGCTAATTCCAAACATACTTAGATAAAACTGATTTTCTAGATCCGTTTCAGCTAGGCTTTAGGCCTGGTACTGTAATGACAACTGATTTGAATGCCTTGTGGGATAAGCTATGCCAAAAGAGGAAAAGGCAGAGTTCAACTCTGTTGATTCATTTAGATTTTTCAGTGGTTTTTGACTATGGTATCTTTCTGTATAGGCTGTTTGCATTAAGTGTTAGAAGTACTGCATTGCAGTGATTCTGCTCATACATGGATTGCTGATTCCAGCAGGTAATGCTGGAGAATTATTGCTCTAGCTATTGCTCTATCCCTTGGCAGTTTTACTATGTGGTTTTACAGGGCTCTGTTTTGTCCCCATGCTGTTTAAAATCTACATGAAACTGCTGAGAGAGATTATCCAGAGATGTGGTCTGTGGTGTCCAACAATATGTGGATTATGTCCATTTCTATCTCTTCTTTCATCACATCAAGGTGAGACACTGCGTGTCATGAATCAATGCCAGGGTGCGATATTGCACTGGATGAAGACCAGTACATTGAAATTCAATTCAAACAAGTTGAAGATACTGTTAGTGGGTGGTTCATCTGCTTGGATGAGTGATATTCAACATGTTCACTTCCACTGGAACAGGTATGGGGAACTATTTTTGGCCCAAGTGACGTTGGGGCCCACATGCTAACAACATGGGTAGAGCCACTGCTAGCATGCACCCCCTCATATTTTCACATACAGACATTCACATACTGCTGTGCTGAATCTTGACCCCCTGTTTTCAGGAACATTTTCTCTCCCTGCGAAAGAGGCATTATTTGTCTGCCTGTTTCGCATGGAGGCAGAATTTCAGAGAATTTTCTCTTTGAAGAGGGGGAAAGCATTTCCACACACCCTTTTCAAGTGTAGCTGGTTGTTTAGGGGTTTTCTTTCTACTTTTTATTTTCTAAAAAAAAATAACTCAGGAGTTCTTCATAAATGCCTATTGGAGACCATGTGACCTCTCCCTCTCCAATAGGCATTCAGGAAGAACTCATGGGCTCCTGCAAGTGCTGGGGTTGTGGGTTCTTTTTTTAAAAAAATAAAAAATAGAAAGAAGACCCCTTAAAATTTCCTACACTTAAAATGGTATGTAGAAACCCTGTCCTTCTCCCAAGTAGAAAATTCCCCCAAATTCTCACTTTTCCCAGCCTCTCTCACCAGAGTTTTCATTTTTCTCCATCCCCTACAAAATGCCGAAAATGGAATAATAGAAATTTTTGGCCCAGCACTATGTTCACAAACACAAACACAAATTCTCTCTCTCTCTCTCTCTCTCACACACACACACACACACACATGGACACCCCCATTCACACAGACAGATTCACCTCACCCCCCAAAAGTGCACCCATATACACCTTCCCAAAGCTGCTTTGCACTTTGATGCATGCAAAACAGCTGAGCAGGGGAGCAGTATCTCCCCCCCCCCCCCATTGTGGCATGCTGGCTTGGGAGGTTTGAAACTCCCTGTCCAATCTGCCATGTGGAATAGAAAATTGTGCTCCCTCTATGATCCTCAGCTGATCTGCACCAGTCAGATGAGCAGCCGAGAAGGTTCGATATGGCTCCTGATGGAGACGTTGGCTTGAGCAGCCCTGTTCAAGCTGGTGGCCACAGAAGTGTCTTTTATCAACTTTTCTACAGTTGGAATAGTACATAGTGCCATTTCCTTTTAGGACTTTAAGGGCTTCTGTGTGTTCAAAGGAGGGGGTGGTATCTTCTTTTAGCTGCAGCAACTCGTGCCTTATGGGGCACAGTTCCTGAAAGTCCCTAATCTTGAGAGATCTGGGGAGGAAATTGGAGGTTGATTCTGGTGGGAGCTGAAAAGTCCCTCTTTATAAGCCAAACGCTACCTGCAATGCTGTTGATCCCACCCAAGGCACTTTATTGTAACTGCTTACTTTGCTTATATTTCCATTTGTTTTATGTCAATAGACCTAAACGACCTTTAACAACAAAATAAATAAGTTCAATGGTTTGTGGCTTATAATGAAGCTGAAATGATATGATCCAGATTTCTTGGAGGGTTGCGCATTCTGGCAACTGTGGTTTTAAATACTCAGCAATAATCAAGAAAAATACAGCATAATAATTTTAAAAATTCCCATAGAATTATACAGATCCCCACCCCCCAGCTCTGCTCTGGAATGCCCATCTCCTTGCATCTGCTAGATGGCATAAAGCCTTTAGATAGGCCACTGTGATTGCTCACCAGGAAAGACATTATTGACTGATATTTCAGTTTACTAATCAGGCATTCTTCACAATTGATGAGCCCTCTCTCCATCCTGCAGTGAGTTAAGCAATAAACCAACACCAATGCTGCAAATAAAAAACAGCAAGTAGTACCCCTGCTAAATGTGTGCATTCTTGTCTGGTTGTCCATTGAAACAGGCCACACAGGAAGCTGAATTCACAGCACTTTATTGGCCCATTCAGCAGCATCACAAACATCAATCCTGTTGCTTACTGACTGGAGTCATCCCTTTCATTCAATATTCAAACTGTAACCCACTAGTCATCCCTGGTTTCTTACCTATCCCATTCCAGGCCCCCAAAGCTCCACCACCATCAGTATACATACCTAATGTGTGGCTGCTGTGAAGAAGGCACATTGGAGATCATTAGGCAAGGAATCAAAAATAAAACTGCCAGTATCATTATTCTTTTAGAGAAATATACAGTATGACTACACTTCAAATACTGTGTGCAGTTCTGGTCACCGCACCTCAAAAAGGATATCGTAGATTTGGTAATAATAAGAGAAAGGGAACCAAAATGATCAAAGGGTTGGAGCAACTCAGCTATGAGGAAAGGCTACAATGTCTGGGGTTTTTTAAACTTAGGAAAAAGGTGAGTACTTGTATGGTTAAGAGGCATAAGTAAACACCAATAACTTTTCCGAGTTCACATATCAGAAAGCTACCCGGCTTGAGAGGTATTGGTCTGGAAGAACCAATGTACTCTTAATGGTGTCATCTCTCAGTCCATATGGCAAGCACTCTTAAGGCATTCAAAATGACCATGTGAACAGGAGAGTGGGGGTGCCTCCTGATAGGTCCACCAAGGTTACTTCCAGGATCCCAAGAGCAGAGGTGCATTGTTAGGGCTTCCAGTCATGTGGAGGCTTCTAAACATGTTCCACTGAACTCATGAAGTTCTGAAGCTCCCTTCCTGGGGACATTGAGGGTAGACCTAACATGTGTGACCTTATTCCTCCCTTTGCACATTCTTTTGAATGCCTCAAGAGTACATGCCATGTAGATCATCAACTTTAACCACTTCTGACAGTTCTGGTAGCAGCTAGTGGTGGTGTGGAATTGCACCATGTCATGTGGTTTGTCAGTGGGGTGAGCTCCTTACTTATTATGACCATGGCATGAATCAGTCACCAAATAGCTCCAGGTAAAAAATATAGTTCTAATATTCCCCAGTACAAGGGTGATCTATGGGAGGTACACCTGCATTAACTCCATTTTTGCATTTTTCATACTGGTCAGAGTATGCTCTTGTGCATGTGCCAACCTGTATAGGGGTCTGCACTAGAAGGTATGCCTGGGTTTGCTTGGAGCTTTTTTCCACATTGAAACATATGTGTGAATGCCTGCATGTGCAAAGAACAAATAAAGTGGGGGAAAAGGCAAGATTCATCATACCTCTATAACATTTAAACCACCATTGAACTGGTGTGTGGCATGGTGTGTGACAACAGTTGATGACATTTCATTTTCTGTTGCGTGGCTCCACCTACATATACCGAACTTGATGTGCTTTAAGAACTGCCAACATGTACCACAGGAGATGCATGCAGTTTCAAGAAATTGTGTTATTAAACTGGGAGAAACCTCTAACTAGAGGGGATGTGTAGCACATATTCTTAAGAACACAGGAACATAGGGAAACTGCCTTGTGCTGAGTCAGACCATGGGTCCAGTATTGGTAGTGGCTGTCCAGGATTTCAGGCAGGATTCTTTCCTCACTCTATGTGGAGGAGCTAGGGATCGAACCTGCAACCTTCCGCATGCAAAGCACATGCTCTTTCACACTGAGCTAAGGCCCCTTCTTGAAGGATACTGGATACATAAGATTACATAACCTTGCTAAGTCCAGAAAACCATTGCCTTTCCTCTAAAACGTAAACATTTCAAAGATATATTTAAATACACACACACTCACACGATTTTATTAGACTCTCATGCAAAAAACAGTCCAAAAGTAGTTGCAGGCAAATAGGGTGGAAATAAAGAGACGACACAAAGTATGTATGGTTTCAACTCAGGGCCACATTTATTAAGATCTGCAAAGGAAGCACTGGGTGGGCCCTCACTACTCCATTAACTAACAGGCGTTTTAACGGGCGAAACATTCTATGCCTGCTGAGTGGCATCTCCTTGTTCGCCACCCCCAGGCCTATCCCTTGTGGGGAGGGCAGGCCTTCCCATGTCGCTCCCCCCAGGGCTGAAACCCAGGTGGAGCGAGGTGAGTTGGCCTCACAGGTAAGCCCTATCCCCCCACTAGGGCCGCAGAACCCTCAGCGGAAGGCTCTCAGGCATCACCTGTCACCACTTAACAGTGCCACAGAACGATCACAGTCCCTGTTCTCTAGACCTGCCAGCCCCTAACGCCTAAGCCAAATGTGACCAATTCAGACTACCCTGAGGATTCCTAAGACACTCTCTTCCAGACTTACAGTGTGAAGTAGGCAAAAAACATGTAGCCAAAGCCAATCAGGCTACATGAAAAAAAATCCTACTCAGCCCCCAAAAGGGCAACCAGATAACCCACACCGCATACTGGGAGGGAGGGAGGCAGGGAGCCATGATCCGAAGAGGCTGGAGGTTGGGTGCGGCCTCCTAATATAGGCGCTGCTGCCCCTCCCCCAGCCTGTGGCACCATGAGGTCTCCACCAATGAGGAGAAGGCACACCTCTTTCTTCCCCTGACCAGCAACAGCCTCCCCGCGGCCATGTGAGCAGGATGCGGGGGAAGGGTATCTCCTGTGACCTATGCTAATGCCACCATCCTCACTCCTGGTCTCCTCATGATCCTCAAAGTGTGATATGGGTAACCCTCTTGGTCAGTTTGCCTCATAATGTGTATCTTTAGTTGGTCAAAATAGGGCATGCCAGACCTTCCTAACTCCTCTCAGGGCCACACAAGATGGTACTTTTATTGTGCAGTTAGCAACTATGCTTGAGTTAAAAGAAAGAAAGTCATACTCAGCGTAGGAGGCATTCTTTAGGTTTGCACCTGAGAAGGGAAGTATTAAACCTTTCCTCTCTGTGCATTGTGGTGTGGAACACAAATACTCCATGCTTCCTGTGCAGAGTATTAAATAACCCAAAGGTTGAATTGGCTGTTTTAAGTATTATGACTTTTTTTTTCTGAGAGAGGTTAAGTTAGTGGATGGAGGGGCATTACTATGTGTGTGTGTTTTCCCCTGGAAACTTTATAAGGGACCAAACTCATTGCTGTTCATGTGAGCTTGAGATACAACAGGATAGAAACTGGGCTATTTTTTTTAAAAAAAAAAAAAACAAAATGCCAGAGAAGAAGAAGAAGAAGAAGAAAACATTTCAAGGCAACATTGTTTATGCATGATGATATTACACCCACCACCACCGCCACATAATTAAGATGAGAGTACATTTCATCTCATTCTATGAATAGTTAGAGCAATATATCCTAGCTTGCTTTCAAGTGTTCTCTTCTTCTCTCTTTAGGTATGAAAGGTATGAAGCACATTCTGTGAGTTTTTTCAAAGGGCTCATACCAGATACAGATAATAGCCATTTAGTTTTTTTTTCATCGGAGCAGCTCTTGTCAGGGCCTTAGCATACATCCTGTATTCAATTGCTTGGCTGCCCTCTTTGTAAACAATGGAACTAAAATAAGTCACATCTGTAGAGGCTGAGGGCATAGCACACAAAATGGGATAGTAATGGGGGATTCTGGCTTATGCTTGGAAAATGTTTTCCGTGTATGAAAAGAAAATTCAATATGAAAAATGTGTACAGGCTTCAATAATAAAAACAACTCAACCAGATGGAATAGGCAAACAATACTTCCAGCAGTACTTAAAACTTTTCTTTCATATTATCATGTTAAAGTTGACCCCATCTCTTCATCAAGCCTTCTATAGAACTGCCCACTCAAAACAAAGGATCACAAAAGGGATATAAAGGAAATGGCATCTGAATGCTTTAATTGCAATTTTTGTGTGTGTGAAAAACATGCAGAAAAGCATTTAGGATTATATATATATATATATATATATATAGGATCTTTTGGAGGCATTATATTTAAAAAGAGCAATAATACAAAAAAGAAAGAAAGAAAGAAAATGAAATAGCTGTAAAAGTCCATTGACCATTATAGCCAGCCTATAAACAGCATATAATATATTCCTAAACAAATAATTATCACTGTTCACATTAATTCCACATTTCCTGTCCTAAATATCTATACATGTGTTTTGTTGTAGTATGGGACATTCCATCTCCCCCCCTCTCCCCCCCTTTGCTACCTTGTAATTTGAAGGAAAATATAACTGTCCTCCCACTTTTTTGGTTGTGAAAAAAGTTGTAGGAAAAGATGGCAATGTTGGAGGCCTTGTAGCCCTCTTCCTTAAGGCGCCTATAAATGTTCATTAGTGTTCTAGTTCTGCTTTCCCCACATGCCCCCGACTGATGCTACAGGCATTCTGTAGCAATGTGTAGGATGAGAGGAGCTAAAACTAAGTTTGTTTGTTTTTAAAGAAAAAGGGCTACAACTCTGCTGCACAACTAATCATAAGTCCCATGAACTTTTCAATGAATCTCCTCCACCACCCAAATCACCCCTCAGTTTCAGGGGTAACTAAATTTCACCACCATCCATTTTTTTTGAGCCAAATGTTCCTAATTGGGAACTTTTAGCTCTGGTTATGTCTTGCCATACAACTATTTCTCACAGCTTCCATATAAAGTACAAACATTCGGTTTTATTTTTTACTTTTAACTTGAGCTGATGGACAATGGGCAGATTGCCTGCTCTCCCCTCCACACACACCACAACCATCACCACCACGTACTATTTGCAGCCTTGTAGGAGTTTCATTTCCTTCTGGCAAAAAAGGCAAAGGTGTCAGAGGTTAGAGAATATTATCAGTTATTTCTGCAAGGGGGTAGAGAGTACAAGACTGATCAAGCTTCTGGTCTCTGATCCTCCTGAAGGGAGCATTAAATACAAGATTAATCTTCTTTCCAAGGAAAATCCAGCAGTACCAGCCACAAATTATAGGCAGATTTATAAGTGGGTCATTGGGCTAGGTAACTAATTGCTTATTTATCTGTCATTTAGTTATATGTTGCAATTAGTAGCAACTTTGCACACAAATTATTAAAAGCATTTTAACACAAGGTTTAGGGCAGAGTGCAACACTATGTATTTTGTTTAAGTAAATGTTATGGCATTAACAGACCTATGCTTAATTAGAAAAGACAGCTGCTTAGCGATAAATAATATTGCCATTTACATTGTAGCTGTGTAGCCTGATGGGTTGTTACAACTGTAGTTTCTGAATACTTTATGAATACTATTTACCACATTCCACTGGCCTTTCTATAATATAAATAAAGATTTTTGCAGAAACATTATAGTTTTAAAGTGAATTATCCATGGTTTAACTGAGAGGGGGAGTGTGACCCTGTTACTTCTTCTTGATCTCTCAGGGCCTATCTACACAGTACCTTGGAACATTTTAAATTGTATTTTGAAACATTTCAGATAGGTGCGTTCTAAAATGTCTTAGGCCACATTAACAAGTACTCACGTTACAGGAGAAAAAATCTTCAGTCTTCAAAGCGGTGTGGGAGGTCTCACACACTCTTCTGACCATCTCTTTCTCTTTCGTTTTTACAATGAGTTTAGGGCAAAGAATTGTGGGAGTTGTAGTTCAGTCACCCACTTCCTCCTTAGTTCTCCTTTCATTCACTAGCTTTCAATGAGTATAGGGCTAGGCATTGTGGGTGTTGTAGTTCACTCACCCACTTCCTCTTTCTTCCCCACCAATCAACTGCTAAGCATTTGGGCGCCGGTCAACGAAGCACTGCCCCCACGAATCACAAACGGTAAGGAAGGACACATTATTTTACTTAAAACGATTTATTAAAAGTAAAAACCGTTGTATACAGCTGAAGTGAGTTTTAAAAAACCTCAGGTATACATCGTTAAAGGGAGTGTGTCATGTGGCCCAAAGAGTTTTCATTACCCTTATGAAACATTACAAACCTAGTGTGTAGATTGGCCCTCAGTGGCCGTCAACACTTTTGACTGCGGTATCTTCCTGGACTGCCTCTGTGAGTTGGGAGTTGGAGGCACTGTTTTACAGTGGTTCAACTCCTACCTGTGGGGGCAGGTCCAGGGAATAGCATTGGATACCTGCACCTCAGTCCCATGGCAGTTGAACTGTGGGGTACAACAAGGCACCATCTTGTCTCCAATGTTATTTAATATCTATATGAAGTCATTGGGAGCAGTGATCAGGAGAATTGAGGCAAGGTGTCACCAATATGCTGACGATGCCAAGCTGTGTTTCTTTGTGACATTTGAATTGGGAGAGGCCATGCACACTCTGAACTGGTGTCTGGATGCAGTTATGGCCTGAATGAGGGCCAGTAAACTGAAACTGAATCCTGATAAGATAGAGACCCTATGCACTGGTGGTTCTCGGGTCCAGGAATTGGGATGTTTGCCTGTTCTGGATGGGGTTTCATTCCCTTTGAAGGAGCAGGTTCATAATTTGGGGGTGCTCCTGGATCCATCTTTGTCACAGGAAGCCCAGTTGGTCTGGGTGGCCTGGAGTGTGTATTACCAATGTCAGTTAGTATGCCAACTATACCTGTTCCTGGATAGGAATAGCCTAGCCATGGTGACCATGCACTGCTAACCTCACAATTAGATTACTGCAATATGCTCTATGTGGGGCTACCCATGTGTGTGGTTCGGTAGCTGCAGCTAGTGCAGAATGCAGCAGCTAGGTTGCTCACTGAGACACCTAGCTATGCTCATCTAAAAGCTGTGTTAAAAGAACTGCTCTGGCTAGTTTTTGAGCCACGTACAACATTATGATATTAACCTATAAAGCCCTAAACAATTTGGGACAAGGATACCTACCAGACCACCTTCCCTTATATACACCCAGATGACATTCAAGATCTTCAGATCCCAAAATGAATGGAATGTCGCCATGAAGAACTTTGATGGTGGGTCTTCTTCTCTGTAGCAGCACCCACCCTCTGGAAAATGCTCCCTCGTGTGGTTCAGGAGGTGGAAAATGTAACATCCTTTAACTACTTCCTGAAAACATGTCTTTTCACACAGGCTTTTCCTGGGCTGTAACTGCTGCTGGGTTTATTTTGGTTACAGGTGGTATTTTTAAACTTTTAAATCTTGTAATGTTTTCATCTGTTGTGTTTTATGGTTTTAATTGTGAACTGCCCAGAGAGCCTTGGCTATTGGGCAGTATGAAAAATGTAAAAGGAAAAAGGAAAGAATAATGAGTCATGGATACAACCCGGAACATAACTCCAAGTCCAGTTGCTCTATTTCTCCCAATATCAGTTCAAAACGTCTTTCTAAGAGCTTTTGGAGACTGGTAGAATCACCCCCTTTGGAGGAAGAAGTTGCAATATTCAAAATGAAACTGCTCATTCCTTCTCAAGAAGAACTACTGTAAGAATGCTGAGGGGTTCATCAAAATTTTCTAGAGAGCTGAAAGGCAATTTCAAGAATGTTTGCTATGGCAATTACAACAGAAAAATCTTTTAACCATAATTCGAAGCATGAAGAAACCCTATTCAAATGAAAGGAAAGTCTTAGAGCAAAAACAAAACAGAACAACAACAACAACCCAGGGCTCAATGGCCTTTGAAGAGAGCCCTCAGAACCTCCCAAACTACCAGCTCCCCACTCCAGAAAAATAAAGGAAAACAAACATAGGGTTGGATCCAGATGTAGTCATCCTGAGAGTACACCCATTGGAATCAATGAAACTTACATAAATCATGACAAACTTACGTATTATTTATTTCAGTTGTCCTATTTTAAATGTGACTAAGTCTGAATCCAACCTGATCTTTGCTTTAAACAGGGTGAAGTTATCAGCTTCAGGATGCACTATGAAGGAGGAATAGACAAAGATAGGAATTGTTGCTTGAATGGTCCAGAAAGACTTCTTAAAGCATTGATCTTGGCGGTGGAAGTGGGAATCAATTAGGATTTCCTTTAGATAGCAAAATGACTTGGGGTAGCACTGCTTAACTCTGGCATGTTTGGTGTTTGCAGTTTGCTACAGGGTTCTTTTTTTTCTTGGATAGGTTTAATGCATAGCAATGAGATAGAATGTTTCATTTGCAGACACCCAGAATTCCTTGTGCTTTTCTAAACTATATACCACCGGCCCATGCAGCACAAATCTATGTTTACTCAGAGGTCAGTCTCTCTGAGTTTAATGGAGCTTACTCCCAAGTAAGTGTGCATATTATTGTGTATTCCCTCAACTAAACAGTTGTATATTTCTTGCTTATTTCCTCAACAATACTGGTTTTGACTGTTATGAGAAATGTTAAATTCCTCATTCCTCATTCCTCATTGTTCATTCACATTTGCTTCAAATTTTGTTTGAAATTAAACCTAATGACAGCTCATGAGTGTGTGTAGACACCAACACACATACACCACCAAGAAATTTAGTATTACCATAATGTTTTTGGTTCTGTTTCACCTGAGAAGGAACTGCCAGATATTAAACAAGTGAAACCTTTTCCAAATTAACTCTATGAGGTAAAACACATCACATGCTTAATTTCTGCTGTGAAAGAAGCTTTCACGGGCACTAAAGGGGAAGTTAGCATCCCCAACCATTGGAGGTGGGGGGAGTAACTGCTGATGTATTGAAAGAACATAGCTGTGTTGAAATAGGAAAGGCAAAAACAATTGCAGCTGAAAAAACATGAAGCACCTTAAACAATTTTTTAAAACGGAGATTAACTGTCTGAAGATCGGATTTTATTATAACAAAACACTATAAAGCCAGAAGATGGTCATGAGCCTCGCTCTTTGAAATCAGCTTATTTCTATTCATATTTCTTTTCCTTGACCAACTCAGGATTGCTTTTTGAATTTCATAAGGTTCTCTGTGAATTGGAGAGAAGAAAAACAACAGCCCCATCCAACTCACCATTCATCGCAATAATAATAATAAAAAAACAGGAAATCGGAAAGAAACAACATCAACCAGCTTTGCATTAGCACAGGCTTGGCAGGGTGACTAGAGGGCAGATTAAAACAGCCACCGCCAAAACCCATCCTTGCTTTTTGCTCTATCTGGAATGTCCATCCTTTTGGGGATTTAAAACAATTTGAAGTATAAATTATTTATTTTTGCCTTTGTTAAAATGGGATGCTCCTGATTTTAGAACTTCTTGGATTAGTTAAAGAAGTTGGTGTGCTGGAAAGCTTATTTGAAAGGAACCTGAAACAAGTTAGCTGGCAGGTAAGTTTGCACGGCAAGGGCTTCTGACAGCTTGTCACAGTTCCACTTTTCTCACATTCAATCAACTTCTCTTTTCTAAAGAAAAGCACAAAATAATATGTCAAAATGACAACCACTGAAACCCAGTGCAGCAACTGCAGCCTTCCAGCCCTATTGCCTGAGGAAGGATATCATTGTAAAGTTGTGTAAATGATAACTGCTAAGAGGTATAATTTCCCTGGTCAAGTAGTGGCACAATTAGAGTCCAATTAAGACTTCAGGTGTTGCTATTAACTGCCTGTGTCTGATGGCCACCAAAGCTCTGGAAAGAGGAAAGGAACAATGCTTCAAAGACTTTGTGCACCTTGCGATTTATCGCTAATGATTCCCCACAATTAATTTGCCACCACATTGACTGCAATTAATTTGAAAGCGAGCTCAGCAGAGACAATGCTGTAATTACATGGGATTTTAGACTAGTAAGTTGGGTCAATATAGCCATGATTATAAAAGGAGATGGAAAAACAAATGAAATTGTTTATTTGCTTAAAGTCTTAATGTCATCATTATCAATTCTACCCTGCTCATCAGAAGTCTGTCTGCATCACTATAGCTCTGTGTGTGTGTCTGTGTGATTATTAGATAGAACAAACCCACTGTGCTCTCATTTATTATTTTAGTGTGTGGTTTGTTCGTGAGCAGCTCTTGAGAGATCACACCCAATTGCGTTTTCATAAGGTCCTGGGATAAAATATATTTATTAAAATATTTCAAAAATATTTTAAAATATCAGGAAATGTCACAATTCAGACACATAGATGATGAAGATTTTGCTTTCAGTGTGTCTCTATTCATATATATCAGGTTGCCATGTTTCCTTTTTTATGGGTCTTACTGTGCCCAAAACAGCACCGTGACAGCAGAACTTAAGCTAGCAAAGCTTTTCCCCATCACTTAATCTACATGTCTGGGAAAGCTTTACTTATTTATCTGCTATGTGTTGGACTGCTATTAAAGACAATGGAGCAGGAACTTGTAGAAAAAAAGCTAGCAGTAATGCTATTTATGGTTGCCAAATTGAACCAAAGATGTGCAGCCTTTAAAAGTTGCAATGCAGTTATAGATTCTCTTGCCTTATTCTTCCATTGCTCTTATCCACTGCTTTCATCCCTGCACCTAATGAAGCAAACAGGACTCTGGTTCCGTACTGAACAGGCCATGGAAGATGGTAGGCAAAAGTTCTGATGAAGGGACAGGACAGGCTGCTCTATCATTTCCTGCAGCCTTCTAATCTTTGAAGAAATCAACATCTCTTATCACAACAGACTGCAAGATATGTTACCTTACCTAAGACATACATGCCCATCCCTATACTAGAACACAGAGAGAGAGGGAGAGGACAAGGTTAAAATCTGAGATCTGGCTGCTGTAGCCATTTAAAATATATCATGGCAGAGGGGATGATATGAAAACAGCAGGGTGGTCATGACAATGTGCAACCCCTCCGTGTGGGAATCATGATCCTTCCTTTCCAGTATTTTGGCATGATGCTAAGAGAAGCCCAGATCTGTGAGCAAACACTACTTTTTTCTTGTCATTGATCCAGCACTTCTTTCTGGGAACAAGTCCAGGAGAGACCTGAGTGAGCCTGAGTAATTTTCTAAACCTCATTTACACACTTTTAATATTTTAATTAATGATGATGGCATACCGTACAGTGATTCAAACCAAATCACATAAATGGATCTATACGAAGCAAACACTTTAGGTGGCTCATTCTCTTCCCAACTAGCCCTTGTTTTACTTGCCTCAATCTGAACCTGCAATAATTGCTCTTTGAAAGGCAATGAGAGTCCTGGTGCTTCAGTATTAGCAAGGATCCCCCCAGTTTTCTGAATTATATACTGTATAAGAGCTTTCAAGAGTCAGTTTTCTAAAATAAGAATGGATGTTTATGCTATCAAAGAAGTGTGGGGTTTTTTTTGGATGTAACTGCCTTCAAGCATTTTTAGGCGTTATCCTGGCCATCTTATTTGCTTCTCTATCTAAACTGTTGTTTATCATTATTAATTTGATGTATGATGTATTCATGCAGATAGTGACTCCAGAACAATGTGAAACCTGGATACAAATACTTGAATGAATGAATGAATGAATGAATGAATGAATGAATGAATGCTTGGAGGCGGTAATGGGCTGGATGAGGAAAAACAAACTGAAGCTGAATCCAGACAAGACGGAGGTGCTTGCTGTCAAAGGGCGCAACCTGGGTTTGGAGGTGTGTCAACCGGTTCTGGATGGGGTTACACTCCCCCTGAAAGACTGTGTTCGCAGCTTGGGGGTGCTCCTGGATCCGTCACTCCAAACGACAGCCCAGATAGATGCGACGGCCAGGAGTGCCTACTATCAGCTTCGGCTGATACGCCAGCTGTGCCCCTTCCTAGAGTTGGAAGACCTAAAGATGGTGGTGCACGCGCTGGTAACTTCGAAGCTCGACTTCTGCAATGCGCTGTACATAGGGCTACCTCTATGCCTAGTCTGGAAACTTCAACTAGTTCAAAATATGGCAGCCAGGTTGGTCACCGGTACATCTAGGGGTGACCATATTATGCCAGCTTTAAAATCGCTCCACTGGCTGCCAATTAGTTTCCGGGTGAAGTATAAAGTGTTGGTTATTACCTTTAAAGCCCTACATGGTTTGGGTCCAGGTTACCTGCGGGATCGCCTTCTCCCATACAATCCGCCCCGCACGCTCAGGTCCTCTGGGAAGAACTTACTGCAGTCGGCCAAGACTAGGTTGACAACCGTTACCCAGAGGACCTTCTCTTCTGCCGCTCCCAGACTGTGGAATGACCTGCCGGAGGAGACTCGTCAACTTAACAGTCTTTTAGAATTTAAGAAAGCCATAAAGACTGTTCTCTTCTGGCAGGCATATCCAGTGGAATTTTAGAATGTTTTAAGGATGTTTTTAGGATGTTTTAGGATTTTTATGCAGTTTTAATAATATGTGTCATGTTTTAATCAGTTTTATGTATTTTATCATGTTGTTGTTCCCCGCCTCGATCCAGACAGAAAGGCGGGTAAGAAATAAATTGTTATTATTATTATTACCAGTCTGACCTGCTCCTGTGCCTGCAACAGCAGCTCAGTCTGCAGATATCAACTAGTAATAATGATTATCTGCATGCCATGAGAAGGTTCACTTACTAATGTGAATGTTGGAGAAATCTGCAATGGAATCAAATGAGTTTGGATTTTTATGAATCTGACACATGGGTCATGCAGTGGATAATTTTTCCTCCAGTGAAGCAGATTCTGTGGACTTGTAGAGTTTTTTTCAAACTTTTTTGAATTTTGCACACATTTAAAATAGCAAAACATGCAAAATTTAAGAAAAATGGCTGGAAATGCTCATTTCCCTCATAAGATGAAGTGTGAAATTGCACATTTGGGGGGAATTTGTACACCTGAGGGGATTTGCATGTTTGGGGGGGATTTGCAAATTTTTGCAGGTGCAAATTTGCATAAATTCAGAAACTAAAAAAAACAATTCAGTCAATGAGTGAATGAAGGAACTAAAGGCACTTGTCAATCCATGAAATGCAAACAGAATGGATTTTACACGATCTGTACATCCTACTTGCTGATATCCACACATCATGCTTTCTTAATATTTATTTGTTTTAAAGCTGTGTATTTAAAGAATTTATGAAACCCCACTTATAGAATGCCCTCTCCAAAGAAGTTCAACTGGCACCTACATTATCTTTTTGGCAAAAGAGCTTTCTTTTCTCCCAGGCAATTTAGAGACCTGGTTGTAGATTTTTACAGCTGTTTTAACAGTTCCTGTGTTGTTTGTTGTTTTGTTTTGTATTGTATTGTACTGTATTGCTTTAAATATTTATATTGTCTTTTATATTTTGAACTATTTGCATTGCAGCTTAGGCCCTTTCCACACCAGGCAAAATTCCTGGGATGGACCCCGATTTATCCCTGTGAGTCCGTGTGATGCACGGGGAGTACCAGCGGCGGGGCGGGCGGGCACGGGATTTTTCCTGGTTCCCTGGAACCAGGAAAATCCTGAATTTTTCCACAGTCCCAGGAACTTCCTGGGACCGTGGAAGATGTGGCTGCCCACCCCAATGCAGCTGCACTTACTCGCGAGTAAGCTCAGCTGCACTGACGGCCACGGAGCTGTACTGCACGGCTCCGAGGACATCAGGAGAGGGGGGAAGCAGAATCACCATCCCCAGTATGGCAAGGTGGAGGGGGGCCGATTGCGCGCCACATTTTTTAAAAATACATACTTTTATGGAGGAGCGCAGGAGCACTGTTCCTGGTAAAAAAAAAAAATACAAAATGTTGGGCGCGATGTGGTTTGAGCGCAACAAACCCGGAAGTGGCTACTTCCAGGTTCGCTCACGCTGGGCCCGCTACACCCCCATGATGTAGAAAGGGCCTTAGTCTTTAACTGTTTGTAATCCATCCAGAGAACATTAGAAATAAATACTCCACCTTTTGATTGAATTATCCTTATGGCAGCTGTCAACAGATTGCACTAATATGTATATATTAGTACAAGCTATTGTATTCAGCAGCCCTTTGTTTCCTGACTGATGAATGGTTCCAGAACTCCCTTTTCCTCTGCAGTTCCAGGGCATCTAGCAGTTGGAATGGAATGTTCTCTCTGTGAGAGCAGATCAAAAACTATGGGTGCCTCTACAAGAGTGATTTAAAGCTCTTTCAAGGTGCATTACAGATTTTACCTCTACAAGAGCAGAGCACAAATCGGGGATTGAGGCGCATTTTACCTCTGCTTATGCGCATTATCGAATGAGCATTAAATAGTGACTTAAAATTTACCGCGGGAATTAAAGCGCCTTATGGCCATGTAAACATGTGATTCTCTGCAAGTAAACAACTTCAAAGCATGTTTCATACAGCCTGTAATGCGGTTCACCGCATGAAAAGGTATTAGGAGTAAATGTGCTTATCCGTAAATGCACATAATCGGGCAATCGGGTGTCAAAGCGAAATCTTGTAGGGGGACCCAAGCTGCATGCAGCTATTCTTACTCTGGCCAATAGAGGGAGCTAGGCTGGTCTTCATCTTAACATAATGCTCTTCCTGAAAGAGAGGAGATGCAATCTTCCAGTGGCCCTTGGTCTGCTAATGGCAGAGATCAGAGTGTATTGCCTTTGGAGCAGCCAAGCTGTTTTTTTCTGCTCAACTGGACATATATAAAAGATCAAGAGTATATGCTCATAAAAATCAGTGCTATTATTGGGAGTGATAAAGGGGGAATTACTTAAGTGGCTTTTAGGCAGAAATTTAACTTGGAAAAATGATAATCCATCTCTGTATGAGAAGTTTGGGATGATACAGGTGGACATCTGTCTGTGTTGATAGGAGGTTGGAAAACTTTATCTAATGAAAGGAACAAGGTACAGTGGTTAAAGGAACAATGCTGTATGAACCTTGAATTCTGTGGAGTGATAAGAGGGGGGAGAATATCATTTCTATTGCCTTCAGTAAATGAAATTCCTTCTTCATCACAACAGTTAAAGGTGCAGGCACTATACTAGAGTGACCATATACAAAAGAAGGCAGGGCCCCTGCAACTTTAACTGTTGTGATGAAGAGGGAATTTCACCAGAAACTAATTGCATACAAACGACACTGGCTGAAATTCCCTTTTCTCTACAACTGTTAAAGTTACATGAGCCCTGACCTTCTTTTCATATGGTCAGCCTAGAGTAAGGTAAAGTCATGCATCTTTATTTAAAAGATCTGTCTTGATTAGGTATTCAAGATTGATTAGTTGTCTCCTCATTTAGTTTAAGATGTTTTGAAGTTCTTAGCTGGATCACCTATGTTCTATTCTAATTCTGGAAAAGAGCATGCCAATGGTCATGCTGACTAGCAATGCTTGGAAGGGCCTTACCCCACGCCCGGGGCTATTGCGGTGGGGTGCGGGAGGACGAGGCGTGGAGGATCGCCATTGGCGGCCTCCGTTTCGTGCCACAAGGGGGGAGGGGGAACAGGAGCCTTTATAAGTGCTCTGCCTCCTCCCCTCCCTGCTCTTTGAAACGCGGCTCCCTCCCTCCCTCCCTCCCTTCCCTGTAGACAGTATGGGAATGAAAAATCCGATTGTCCTTAGCAAACCTAGTAGGAATATTTTGCTCATAATCCTTCATTGGTTATGAGTTTTTTCGCCTACTTCATACTGTGAGACAGTGAGGGAGTATTAAATAGGTTAATTGGTTGTATCTAATTTGGTCACATTTAGGGTGGTTAGGCGCGGGCATCTTCACCTTTGAGAGGATTGGTGAGCATTCTCAGGCACCTAGCGGTGACTGGTAATATCTGAGGCTCATCACCTGCGAGTCTTGTGGCCGAGGTGGTGAGATAAGGGTTACCTGTGGGGCTAACCTTCCTCACCCACTTGGAGTCTTGAGGCACGTGCTGGGGTGACACGGAAGGCCTCCCTACCCGGAAGAGGGAGCCAGGGTGTGGCGAAGTCTGCACATCACGCCCTGGCCCTGAATGACTCACCCTATCTTATATAATGGCACTTGCCATCATTGATCGAAGGTGTCTGCTTAGATTCCCCTTCTGCAAATTCATCAATAAATGTGGCCCAGTTTTAATCTTGTGTCTGCCTCATTATTTACTGCGCTCTGCTTTCTGCAAGGGCCTTACCCCGTGCCTGGCGTAGCCTGGGCGCGGTGGGGCTGTTGTGGTGGGGCGCGGGAGGACGAGGCATGGAGGATTGCCATTGATCGAAGGTGCCCACTTAGATTCCCCTTCTGCAAATTCATCAATAAATGTGGCCCAGTTTTAACTCAAAATCTTGTGTCTGCCTCGTTATTTACCACGCTCAGCTTTCCGCAATTGCAATCTAATGCATCGGAGGACACCAGGTTTGGGAAGGCTGCTCTAAAAAAGAGAGAAGTGGGTGCCCTAAACTCACTGTTTGTTTTCCATAACCCCATAGGCCTCTTGTCCATCCTGTCCACCTGGTTTATCTACTTTTGGAACATGAGAATGTCACTTGCACTATCTGCTTCCTTAGGGAGGGTGTGGTGTTAAGTCCTATCAGCCTTAGCTCACAAGTTTCCTGCTTTTTGGGGTTTGGTTGAAATCTGAATACCCTGAACTTCTTCTTTTGTGTAAACTGTGTTTTGTGTTTATTGAATTATAGAAGAAGTTTCTCTACTTCCAAATGCAGCTGCAGTTTAAATATGCCTCCTTTAATTGACCACTTAGCAAATTCATGACTAGTTTGAGTCTTAGTAGGAAGACTACTAATTGGTAACTCTCCACCATGGAGAAAACAGGAATATTTGATGTTGATTCTAATGAATATGAGGCAGAATATTGGTATCACATACCATCTACCTATGATTTAGGAGGCTCTAGAGTAATAATAACTAATTATGCCCAAAGTCTGCTCAGGTTGAATCACTATTGTACCTCCCTGTTTGCCATATTTCCCTGGGTGGGTGGGGAACACCCCTGATATTTATAAATCTGAACATAGTATGCAGAATTGAAGGTAAGGTGACGTGGGGGAGGTTTGTCTGGAAGGAATAAAATCATGCCACAGGAGCCACTAAATATTCAGAATGTGGCTTATTTATTAGTAAACAAAAAGTCAGAGTTTGCAGATAGAAAACAAAGATTAACAGATAGAACATTTGCTCAAGAGAGAGCAAGAGAGAGAAATTGGCAACAATCCCTAGCTACAGTAACTCTGACCTTGGGGTCATTTACAGCATAATACAACTGTGTGACAAAGATGGCCTTAGATCGAATCCACTACCTCCTATTTCTAAGGTTAATTGCCTATTCCCAAGCTAACAAGTTCCAATCGTCAAATCTCAACTGCCAGTGAAACTTTCTCTCCCTCCCCTCCCTGATTCTATCATAGAGGAGGAGCCTAACTCTTGACTAGGGTTTTACAGATGCTTCATCCATCCTCCTCACAAGCGCTTTCCTTCCTGCTCACGGTCTGTCCCAAAGTGCCTGGCTGCGCAATCCTCTGCTAGCACTTGCGAGCCCTGCAAGCATTTGGGAAGTGCTTGTCATCCCACCTCGACACTAATGGCGGCTGCCATTGGTGTGAAAGGGGGAAATGTGTGATTTCCGGAGGGTCCAGAAATTGTGCATTTCCCCCTTCCATGCTAATGGCTCCATTAGCAGGGGGAATGCACAATTTCTGGACTCTCCAGACAGTGTTTGTACCCCACTGTTTCAATCAGTGCCTTAAATGCCCTCTTAATGCAAGGTAGCCTTGTATTAAGAGGGCCTTTAAAGACCTGATTGGAGGAGAGGAGGGGAAAGTGTGCTTTCCAGAGCCTCCAGAAATTGTGCAATTTCCCCAGGCACACTCATGATGGCCACCATTGTTGTACCTGGGGGAATTGTGCACTTTCCAGAGATTCCAGAAAACTCACTTTCCCAGGAAGGATCCATGTCTGAGTGCTTGCAGGCATGCAACCAATGGACACATGCAACAACCCAACTCTTGACGTACAGCTCCTCAGCCCCAGCTGCCAAGCCTGCCTGATCACTTTGTTGCAAAAGTGGAAGCAGAGAGAAACCGAGCACCTGTGGTAAATTTTGCTACCCTGAAAGCCTTTACTCTTCAAAAATCCTACTATATTTTGTCAGAGAGGAATTTCAAAATTGATTTAGTTTTTGCTTTAGGTGGAACTAAATGCTAACTCTTTTATGCAGAATGTCTGGGAAATGTTTGAATTATGCTACTTTATTTGAAAACAATGGCGACATATTTAGGGAGATGTACAAATTGCTTTTTTTTAAAAAAAATCTAGCTATTTATTCTTGCACATCATATTCTTTAAAAGTCATCAGTTTTAACTAGTTCAGATATTCTAACTTACTGTAAGATCTATGTAGCAGAAAGTGAGGATACAAATATACAAAACTAGATAAATAAAGGCTAAACATTACAATTACACAAGAGAATCGGTGTGGGTGTGTGTCTAGATGGATTAGACATGAAATAATAGCTTTGCATTTTGGACTCTCTTACTTTCACTCCTTTAAAGCTTTGATTAGGTTTTGAAATCCTACTTCAACAAGTGTACTGGAAATATGCATTTCCCAAGACTTTCCAAGTTATCTACATCTGGCAGTTTATTTAATCTTCACATCATTTTGGATCAAATAAATCTCCATTAAATCAAGCTTCAGAACTGTTATCGAATGAAGCTATATTAGTCTACTATTACCTGATTCTGCCACTCCTCAGTACTGTTAATGATGTCTGAACATACAGGATAAATCTATTTATTTATTTACCCAACTCTTCAAGGATATTAATGAGGATTGATATTGTTTAATATACATCCACTAGAGCATCTGTTCCTACCCTACAGTCCTAACCAGCATAGGGATGGTTCCATAGAAAAAAGTGAAGAGAACTATGCATTCTGAATATGATTGTTGAATTAAAACCCATACACCACAGAACCATTTTAGATGCTTCCAGATAAGACTTCAATCATGCTTCAAACACAAAATTTTATGGGGGGCTCAGATAATGTTGTCTTCCATTTGCCTCCCCCCCAACCTTTCATCCTTTTTTACAACCAACATACCCATTAAGGATGGAAAGGCAGAATAATTGTACAATGACTTTTGATTGGTAGAACTAGGAGCTTTCAACCTGGGAGCCTTCTTTCTCAGGAGCTTCAATTTATATTCCCTATTGTTATTAATGATAGATAAGCCTCCTGAAGGTTTGGCTGAGATGTATACCACTTTCTTAGTTATTTGATATAGTTCAAACTTCTGGGAGACGTTCCTTCACAGAAGTTGCAAAGTTATTGGAAGTTGCAAAAGTTTAGTTTGAAATCTATATCTGTTTGATTAGTTCTACAGATATTCAACATTGGCATGACATTAGGCTCATCACAAAGGAATACTATCCAGAGAAAGAGAGAGAGAACTTGAAAGATGTTCTAACTGCGATTTCACTGCCCAGCCTATTTCACATCTCTTCCTCATAGGTTTCTTTGTACCCCAATCTGCTCCAGAGGGTTCCCCACCCCACTAGAACAGATTTTGAAAGTGTTAAACAGGCTGCAGGAGGTAGTGGGAAACACTTCCTTCCCATTCTACTGACCTCAGCCCATTCCATCAGCCTGAAGGGCTAATTGGGTACACAACCCAATGTATTTCCTCTAAATGGCAACATTGAATGTAATTGATAGTACGCACCCCACTTTCCTGATTTCTGAGAAGCTGTGCTATATGTATATAAACTTACTGTTTAGCTGGAGGCTATAAACCAGGGATGCCAAACCTATTTCAGCCCAAAGAAGCTCTCTGGGGCCACCTTCCAGTAGTGGGCATAGCCAAAGGCAAAAGGGAGTCACAAATGCCAACAATACTTCATATTTCAGCTTAAAGTTCTTACTGTCAGCAACTAAGCCTTAGGACAGGCATTTTAGGTTTTTTGAATGGGGGAAAATGAGGAAAAGTCAAGAAACCGCCAAAAGTGGTAGGGCCTCCCAGACAGCTCCAGAGGGCTACATGGAACAGATTTGGCTCACGGGCCTTAGGTTCACCACGCCTGCTATAAATCATCAACTCTCCAGATAGCTTCCATACCCATATATACTGCATGGTAAGACTTCAAGTGTTTCTGATTCTCCTGCTGAAGCAATGAAGCATTTGCTCTGCATGGATGATACACATCTACATGGGTCCATGCTTGGAATAAGAATAATGCATTTTGCATAGGCACTCTATAAATCTACGCTGAGTCTAAAAGTATAAGATGTACAAATACAGATGATATAGAATTAAGCATTGTGGAGCATCTAATTAACTAAGCTTTAAGAGGGGCTAGGAATTTGTAGGTTTGGTTTTAGTTTTTGGCTGAACACCAGGTGCTTTTGAGTTTCATGTTTTTAAGAACTCAATTCCAGAGTATAGCCAATTTTTCTGATCTCAAGAAGAACAAAATTAAGTTTGGATTGGAACCAAGTAATATGTTGATGGGATGTGCACAGGAGAGTTGGAATGGAGTTCTGCTTAGGAGACAGTTCTTGCATCTACACATACAGCTCCTCCAGCTTTTTCCTCTTTATGGATTGTGCTGATTTTTGCCTGTGATTGCCTGAACTTCAGGATAGAAGAGAGAAAATCTCCAAAGTAAACCAATATAAATGGATTGACTTTTTCATTCTTTTTTCCTGCTGCCGCTGCTGAAGCACTGACTATGTCATTTGAAATTTTACAACAAGCAGGCCTCATATAATGTGAACTCCATAACAGACATGCAGTCATTGTTAACCTCAGAAAATCTCACACCAAGCAACTTAAAAGTGTTCAGCCACCAGAAAATTTAATTTACACCTCAAATATGGTGGCAAGATACATATCTATAAAAATAGACCTTTCTGTACAGATTGACTGACCCTTATGATTTGTGTGTGGTGTGGGTGGGGGAGAAATGACCCTTCTTGCAGTCTCCTTTATATATGTAAGATATTTGATGTGATACTGTCCAGATTTCCCATTTTATCCAGGGGCCAGTTTATTTTGAAATTCTAAATGTGTTTGGATCCTTAATGAGCTTCTTCAGATGAGTGTTTTATCAGATGCTCACAACTCGCCACTCACGGTTCTTCGTGGGACATTTTGATGATGCAACCATCTTCCCGTGCATCTCCTGCTCCTTCTCTTTTTTCCATCACAAAATAAGACGAAAAACATCAGATTTTGAAACTTGATACCATTTCCTGCTGTGTGCTGCACAATAAAAACAGCCACTGAATGGGCCACATGGTTGTAGCTTGCTTCCTTTTTCTTCCTTGTTTGAAGAAAGAGGCTGTTCATCCCTATTATGGGATAGAAGCAAGAGGCAAAGCAATGGTAGAGAAATGTGATTCCCCACTCCACCCAGTCTGATGATCCTCAATATATCTCTATATTGGCTGTAAGGTGTTACATACCTTTGTAGCTCAGTAAATATGTATTTGTGTAGCACACATTGTGGGAGCAGCATGTTCAGACATTTATCATGCTTTCAGAAAGCCAATCACATTTGAAAGAGAAAAAATTCTGAATAGCTAACGTACTTTTTATGTTTCAAGGTGCTGGTACTCTTAAAGGAAGCTAGCATGTTTGGATGATACAGCTATGGAATCAAGATGATCTTTGGCATATGTCAGCAAGAACATAATTTACCCACAACCTCAAGTACTTCAGTTAAGAGTGGTGAATTGTTGTCTCAAAATAACCTTTCACTCTATTCCAAAGCCTTACAACATGTATTTACCTACACTGACTGAACAATTCTTCTGAGAAAAAAACTATATTTTATTCATTTATGATGCTACATTTTCTCTCCAAGGTTTAGATTCTAAATTGAGAACAGTGTTCTTAAGTGGTGAAATTCTTTCAAGATTAACTGCAAAAGCAGAGAAACCTAATTTTAAATTATCACAATTTTAAGGCACAATTCCCTACATGTTTAGATAGAAAGTCCTGTAACTCCCAGCATTGGGAGTTGTAGGACTTTTTTCTGCCTAAACATGCATAGGATTGCAGTCTTACAGTCTGATCAGTGGAAGAAAGAGGGCTAAGTAAAGACCCCATGCAGTTTGCTTTTAAAATCTAGCAACTGCAAATGCTGTATTACTTAAGACAAGGTGCTGAATGCAGCTTACTCTACATACCTACCACACACACACCCCACACACACATAGGCCTAACCTACACCAAGCAGGATATTGCACTATGAAAGCAGTATGAAAGTGGTATATGAAAGGCAGGAGCCACACCAAGCAAGATATAGCACTATGAAAGCGGTATGAAAGTGGTATATGGTATCTGTCAATGGGGCCCAACAGTTGTCAGTGCACTTCAATACCGCTATAAAGCAGTAGTGTGGCTCCTGCCTTTTATATACCACTTTCATAGTGCAATATCCTGCTTGGTGTAGATGAGGCCATAGTATGTAGGATAAGAGAAAAAGTTGGATTTGGCTTTGTATGAAAAGTACAGCTAATTTAATCCACTCTTCACTACCAACACACATACCATCTAGAGGGCAAAGTAAAAATGAAAGAATAGCAGAGAGCTCTGGAAGATAAACATCAATTTTGTAATGTATAAGATACTGTAAGTAACATCTTCATTTCTTATTGAAATGGAAGAATGTATGGGGAAGTTTTGGAGAGGGCAGAGCTGAGGGATTCCTGATGAGGAAATTACAGACAGCAGTGAAGTGGAGAAGGCTGTGGAACATGCCGAAGGAATAATGCCATACTGAAGGACTTCAAACCTCTGCACTTAAATATGTTATGTTTTGTCAGCAGCATTATAGAAAATGCCATAAAATGTACAGACATGCACAAGCATCTTTCTGTCTTGTAAATACTGTTATCTGCTATAGAGAGAGCATGGTCATTTTTCTTCCAAAACAGCCACTGCTTCACCAACATGCAACAGCAAATAGCAATTACATGACTTCTGTAGAATTTCAGAAGAGTTCAGGATCAGCAACACTCTTCAGATAATTACAGGACAGCACTATCAGTGTTTGGTTTGCTGCATTCAGAATAACACGGAGAGAAGCTGATCCAAAACATGTTTCTGTTGACATACATTCCACTGAGTTCTACGAGTCTTAAAACATTTAGATCACCTTTCCTATCTTTTTTTCTTCTTCTCATATTGCAGTCAGGGCTTGACATGTCTAGAATGGAAAAAGCAATCTGAT
Organism: Anniella stebbinsi; assembly: GCA_029215795.1. Lineage (NCBI taxonomy): Eukaryota > Metazoa > Chordata > Lepidosauria > Squamata > Anniellidae > Anniella > Anniella stebbinsi. Next base: position 70,915,539 of record JARDYH010000005.1, on the reverse strand, counting down.
GACAAGAGATGGCCAGATAAAACAACAGTTTGATCATATATGGCAGAAGAAATGACCAAACAAACAAAAATAGATAAATTAGAAGAGTAAAAATAGAATGTGAACTTTCAGCTAATGAATATCAATGAGGCAATTCTTGTACAGTACCTAGTAATTTTAGGTCCTACAGCTCCCAGTATTTCCCAGCCAGCATGGGGAATGGGGCATGCTGGGAGTTATAGGACTTTTTTCTGCCTAAACATGCATAGGATTGCACCCTTAGACACGAAATCATTGAAGATAATGAAGTGAACTGGGGTAGAATTTGAAGCAAAGTTATATCAAAGAAAAAAATACTTTCAGAATGTGTTTTTAGAACTCCGGATTTAATGATAGCCTTTTTTAAAATAACCTTAATAACCCTTTATATACTCAAGAGTTCTCATCAGATCATATAAAACTTTCATCTGAGGATAAACCTTTATCCCACCCCCTGTCTGCCTAGGTGGGATCAGAAAATAAAAGTAGGAGACCACAGCTATATAATTTAGGCTGACCATATGAAAAGGAGGACAGGGCTCATGTAACCTTAACATTTTTAGAGAAAAGGGAATTTCAGCCAGTGTCATCTGTATGCAATTAGTTCCTGGTGGAATTCCCTCTTCATCACAATAGTTAAAGTTGCATGCACTATACTAGAGTGACCATATAGAAAAGAAGGCAGGGCCCCTGCAACTTTAACAGTTGTGATGAAGAGGGAATTTCACCAGGGACTAATTGCATACAAATGACACTGGCTGAAATTCCCTTTTCTCTACAACTGTTAAAGTTACATGAGACCTGTCCTCCTTTTCATATGGTCAGCCTATATAATTATAAGCACATGATTCTAAAACATCATATACTTGAAACATGCAGGCCTCATGTAGGATTCTTTATGTTAATCAATGTTTGATTAATTTTTTAAAGTCCATACTTAATGCTTTTTAGAATCCACATCTCATTCTGTATTACAGATACCTATAGAAAGACTACAGATGCTAACTCTTTTCTAAAATATGATAGTTTCAATCCTGGCCATATCAGGAGGAACCTACCACACTCCCAGCTAATTAGACTTAGAAGGAATTGTAGTACCTTATCTGATTTTGACAAACAGGTGAGAATATTGCTAGAACAGCTCCAAATTCATGGGTACCCTAAAAGAAATTTGAAGCAAGCTATGTATAATGTCAGAAGGATGGACTGAAAGAATTTATTTCAATCTAAGGATAAAAGGCAGTATGATTCAAGAATGCTGGTGCCTCTGACCTATAATGTCTAATCATTAAACAAAAAACCTACGGTTTACAAAAACAATATTAAGGCTCTACAGTTTTCAACCAAGCACCAAAAAGCAGGGAAATTGGGAGTTAAGGTTCACAAGCCTTAACGCCACATCCTCCCTAAGGAGGCAGAAAGTGCAAGTGAAATTCTCATTCTCCCAAAGCAGATAAACCATGAGGACAGGGTGGAGAATATGATATGCAGGGTGACTGTGGGGTTGTGGAAAACTGATCATGAACAACTTAGGGCCACCTACTTCTCTTTATTTGTTTAGAGCAGCCCTTTCCCAACCTGTTGCCCTCCAAAGGTGTTGGACTACAACTCCCATCATTGCAAGTCAGTATGTCTTGGGTGACTTTGGGCCAGTTGCAGACTCTCAGCCCAACCCATCTCTCAGGGTTGCTGTTGTGAGGATAAAATGGAGAGGAGGAGGATTATGTATGCTGCCTTGGGTTTCTTGGCGGAAAAAAGGTGGAATATAAATGCAATAATAAATAATAATAATAAACTGTCAGGATTTCCCCAGATTTTTCCTGGTTTTTGTTCTATCCTCGGTGTCAGGGGGGATTTTATGTAATAGTCTATAATGACCTGGAATTACACACTTTCCCTTTTAAGGCCACCATTATCATGGCAAGGGGGAATGACATGCTTTCTGGAGGTGTGTCATTCTCTCCCACTGCTCCAATCAAGGCCTTAAAAGGGAAAAATGTGTCATTCCCAGGCATTATAGAAAAGGGCCTGATTGGAGCGGTGGGGTGGGGTGAGAATGACATGTTTTCCCCTCCTCCGCTCCAATTGGGGACTTTAAGGTGGCCCCAGAAAGCCATTCTCCTGCCCCCCACTAGGTGTCCTCTTTTTTGGTTTCCCAAATATGGTCACCCTACTCAGTTCTTGCACAGGCTGCATTTCCATCCCTAGATATTTACTCAAAAGTAAGACCCATTGAATTTCCTTGGTTCTTGAAAAGCAACACATTTGCTTTTAGATTTGCCAGTCTCAGCATTCTATGTGTGCTATGAATGCCTGCTCTGTCTGTCCCTATAGTTTCCTGCAAGGTCCAGCTAGGGGAAGCCAGTAAATTAAACCCAGGGGTGGTGGGTGGGATTCCCTCAAGTTCCTCTGACAGCAGTTGCTATAGAACATGGACCTTCCAGGAGTGTTGAGGCTGGATTTCTGGCAGACCCAGCCAGGCAACTTTATGGCCTGTTAGTCCCTCCATTTGGTAGCCCACAGAGCACCTGCCTCATAAGGCAAATGGCTACATGAAAACTGTTATTATGGCCTGCTACTTTGTTTGTCTTTAGTATTCTGTGGTCCAGATCTCTTCAGAAGGGGGAATAGTGTTTTGTGGTTGGGGTCAGTCTAAATTATCTCCAGGGGTCCCTTACGCAGTGCCTCTGATAGCAAAGAGATTGAGGATTTCCCCCAACTCTGTTACTCTTGAAGTTACTAGGCCTGTTGAAAATAGATTTTATAACATAAGCATGATAACAGTGAATACTCCTTTTAACTTGTTAAACCAATGAAAACATGCCACACAAGAAGTCTTAAGATATGAATGATTTATAAAGAAAAGTAAATGCAAAAGAACAGCAGATGCAGAAGTGAAATCTGAAACATTACTACTACTACTACTAGTAGTAGTAGTAACCTGCCTTTTGCCCAATGCTGGGCCTCAGGGCAGCCTTACAAAACTAAAACATATACAGCTAAAACCTATAAATAGGAATATACTAGGCTGACTATATGAAAAGGAGGACAGGGCTCATGTAACTTTAACAGTTGTAGAGAAAAGGGGATTTCAGCCAGTGTCATTTGTATACAATTAGTTCCTGGTGAAATTCCCTCTTCATCACAACAGTTAAAGTTGCAGGGCCCCTGCCTTCTTTTGTATATGGTCACTCTAGTATAGTGCCAGTTTCCCTCATCACTATGTACACATTTAGACCTCAGCCTAGGATAGAAGCTGGGATATTGAGATTTGTCATTCCTGGAGCTATTTGCTTTTGCAGTAATGATTGGGCTTTGGGCCAAATTTTTAACTAGTCTCGGTTCATCTTGGCCTGACAGCTGGCCACTTAGTTACCTCTTTGTTATCTAAGGAACTTCAGGAATGGAGCTAGTCAGGGCCATGAGTCCTGGTTGGCTGCAATTAATCTCTATTTTGCCCACTATATTTCTGGGTTGGATAATGAAGTTGGCGACATCTTGTCATGCAGCAAGATGTCAAGGTTCCTGAAGTTGCACTTGTGGCTGAATAGTATCAAGATCATATCCCTGGTGTACTTTGGGATCTGGGAGAGGCAAATGACAGAAGCCATGCAACCTGTGGCCCCCTGGCACACAGGCATTCTACCAGTAAGCAGATAGGGAATTCAGCTTTTACAGACCTGAGAGAGGAGCGTCAGGCCTTGTGGCCCATCCAAGTCAAACAATTATTGGAATTCTGGGTGTTGGGGGCCTTTCCACATGAACCTTAAGAGGTAAGCTGCCAGGCCCATCTGTGCTGCCAGGGGTAAAGAGGTTTGCAGGCAGCATGGCATATTTCCATGTTTGAAGGATGTTGGAAGGGCAGGCAGGATTGTCTGAGGCAGCTGGTAGAACCTGCCAATTTATCTGATGCTCAGTTAATCACAGAGCAGTCCTGCAGCTGGCCAGAGGAGCTGTGGCCCCATGGTAATGCTGATGGTGGCCTTGATCAGTCTTGGGCTTCTGTTTCATCACAGGAGGGGGATGCTCCTTAACCAGCACCATTTATACAGTAGCCAAGAAGCTCCTTCAGACATCAGGCTCATTGCGGTCTCAAGTGAGGGTATATGCCCTACTTTGCCCTACGGGGGAAAGAACATGGGGTGCTATTTGATCACAGGAAGGGGCTGCCCCTTATCAGGTACTATTTTGATAATAGCTGAGAAGCTTATAGAAGTATTCAATTTGGACACCTATTCAGAGTTGGATCACTGCCACTGCAACAGGGCTGGGAGATGTCAAGAGCTGGGCCATAGAGAGATGGCAGTCTTGGGCATGCATAAGCATACATTTTGTAAGGAAGATGAGTGTGGTTACTGCAGATTCAATGTTGATAATAGTGTTCCTTGACAGATTGGCGGAGGAGACCACAGCCCGTGGGGATCCTAATCTGTAGACATGGTGTGGCATCTGGGTCAGCCACAGAGCGACACGAGCTGCAATTGGCATGCAGTTTGGGCTTGGTCAGTTGGCCTCCATCCAGTGGGGTGGTAGGTGAGACATGCCATGGCGGTGTCTCCTCCATAAATGATCCAGTCTGTTTGGTTCTTGCCCCGTCACAGGTGTTGGTGCTCAACTGTGGGGGAACAGGGTTCGTGGAGCGGAAATCCCCAACTTTACAGGCTAGGGCAGACCTGGAGAATATCTGGATGGCCAGATATTGTTGCTATATGATCAAACTTGCATCCTCTGTGCTAGAAGCATGAGGGTGGGGAAGCCGATAGCTTAAGTAGGGCAATGAGAAAAGTCATAAGGTAAATTTGTATGTCTCCAAGGATTGACAGGGATGTGTGATCCACCATCCAAAAAAATTCCAACCAGAGCGGAACCTTGTAGGGCAGACGGGTTCACCTGTCCAATGCAGGCAATGATATTTTCCTGCAGGATCTGCATGTGGGCCTGTGAGATTTCCCCTGTGCTGGTGGGGGTAGGGCTCCAAAGCTGAGGCTTGGCACTCTCCGGTGGTGGAATGTGTGGGAATTTGCTATATTAGAATAGGAACAGTGAGCACTCTGGCACCTTCTGGTGATTGGCATGTCCAGAGTTCCTGCTCCTCGAGGGCTTTATGGCTCCTGTGTCAGGATATAGTATGCCTTTGGAGATCCTCCTGCCTCATCTACTCAGAGTTTGGGGATGATGCAGGGTGGTCTCCCCACACTTACAAAACTGTTGCATAAGAGAGGGGATGGGTTTACCTGACTACTGGCTTTGGAGAGTGGCTCACCCATAATGCTAAGCAAATAGCCTGAAGTAAGGACATTGAATCCAACACTTTCACATGCAGATCCAGGGTGGGATGAATCTACATTATTGTTAAATAAAGAGGGCCTAGTTTATTCCCAAGCTCCAGTGTCCATGTCTTTATTCTATGCTTCCTTCTCCACTCGCAATTGTGACTCAAGGGGAGGGGGTCATATATGCAATCCAGTGTACATTGCAAACTTCTGTACATTGGAATGACCACTAGGAAGATAAAAATGAGAGTTTGTGAGCACAAAATTTATATCAGAAATCGTAGATTGCATGCCCCTGTAGTGAAACATTTTACTGAATTGGGACACTCTGAGAAGGATTTGAAATTCCGGACTTTGGAAAGGCTGGCTGGATCTAGAAAACAACTGGAAAACAGATTGAAAAAGGGTGAAGTATTCTGGATCTTCATGCTCAAAACAACATTGCAAATGGTCTAAATGAAAGATTTATTTGGTTCCATGCTTTGTTAGAAAGCAGGGACATAGGTCCTTCTTCTTCTTCTTCTTCTTCTTCTTCTTCTTCTTCTGTTGTTATGCATTACCTTATTTATTTGTTCAGCACTGTTTTAACTAGGGGTGTGCATCGGATCGGATCCGATCCACGATCCGAATCCGATCCGACCCAAAATCGGGAAAATCCGATCCGATCCGATCCGGACAACCTCCGATCCGATCCGATCCGATCCGATGAGGTCCGATCCGGATCGGACGCCATTTTGAATGCTTTTTCCCATAGCCAAGTATTGTTTTACAAAAACGCCTATAACTTTTTCATTTTTAAAGATAGAAGGATGAAACTTGGGCACATTGTAGACTGGTTAGGGGTAGTTATCTGTGAGAAATTTCCATTACAGGGCTCGTGTCTGCTTGAGTACAAGGTGAAAGCAGACACGAGCCCTGTAATGGATACTACCAAGGATCAAAGGGATCGAGACCAGAGTGATCCTTCCTTGCACGCATGGCTGCAAAACTCAGCTAGGCTCAGCCGTTCTGCTTGAAAAGTGAAAGTAGGAAAGGAAACACGAGCCCTGTAATGGATACTACTAGCAAGGATCAAAGGGATCGAGACGAGAGAGTGTTTCCTTTTCTTCGCGGGAAGCGGGAGGGGAAGACCTGGCCTCTGTAGAAATTTTTTTGAAACATGTAATTTAAAAATTCCATAGCCATCAAATGCCTGGACCTATAATTCTGAAATTTCTGACACATATCTACCCCTAACCCATCTACAAAGTGAGCAATGTTCAGACTTCTAACTTTTAAAATAAAAAAGTTATAGGCGTTTCTTTCCTCATTGTTTCAAAAATACCTTGCCACCACATGCCTGGACCCAGCTGTCTGAAATTTTACACACATATCAAGCCAAGTGTTCCCTGTAATGTGCCCATGTTTCCTGTTTGTATCTTCAAAAATAAAAAAGTGGGAGGCGTAACTGTATTTACCCCACCACTACCCATTTTTCTAAAATTAATTGCCACACAAGGCAAGCACCTACGTTTCCGAAATTTCACACACATAGGTCCCAAGGTACCGCCTACAATGTGGCAAAGTTTCATGTGTGTAACTTTAAAAATGACAAAGTTATAGGCATTCCTGGGTATTTATTAAAAAATTAATTGCCACACAAGGCAAGCACCTACGTTTCCGAAATTTCACACACATGGGTCCCAAGGTACCACCTACAATGTGGCAAAGTTTCATGTGTGTAACTTTAAAAATGACAAAGTTATAGGTGTTTCTTTCCTCATTGTTTCAAAAATTAATTGCCACACAAGGAAAGCTCCAATGTTTCTGAAATTTCACACACATATCAAGGCAAGTGGTACCTGTAATGTGCCCAAGTTTCCTGTTTGTATCTTCAAAAATAAAAAAATGGGAGGCGTAACTGTATTTACCCCACTACTACCCATTTTTCTAAAAATTAATTGCCACACATGACAAGCACCTACGTTTCTGAAATTTCACACACATAGGTCCCAAGGTACCCCCTACAATGTGGCAAAGTTTCATGTGTGTAACTTTAAAAATGACAAAGTTATAGGCATTCCTGGGTATTTATTAAAAAATTAATTGCCACAAAATGCATGCACCAATCTTTCTGAAATTTCTCACAGATAACTACCCCTAACCAGTCTACAATGTGCCCAAGTTTCATCCTTCTATCTTTAAAAATGAAAAAGTTATAGGCGTTTTTGTAAAACAATACTTGGCTGTGGGAAAAAGCATTCAAAATGGCGTCCGATCCGGATCGGACATCTGGTCCGATCCGATCCGACCAGCCTCCGATCCGATCCGATCCGATCCGACCCCCCAGGTCCGATTCCGATCCGCTATCCGATCCGATCCGGGGGGTCAGTGCACATCCCTAGTTTTAACTATATTTGCTAAATTGTTTTCTGTATTATGGGTGTCTTAAAAAGGGTTAAATTGTATCTACAGCTGTGGGTTATCCCTTAAAGTTTCTTTCTCTCTCTACTTTGAAAGTACAGCTGGTGCTAATGATTATTACTAGGCTGATTGGCCATATAAATAGTTTCCTTTGAGACTCCTTTTCCTATGTTTCTTTGCTATACGTATGTCACAGTTGAGGCTTGACTGGAATTGAAACATTTTACTGTAAGTAGTTTTTATTTATTTATTTTATTTATTACAATTGTTTACCGCCCCATAGCCGAAGCTCTCTGGGCGGTTTACATAGGTTTACTTGTTATCTATATGTGTATGCACACTAAAACAGTAATGTAATAATTGGAATTATTTTTTATTATGTATTTCAGTGCATATACTAATGATTTTAACTGAGAATGTTGTAAAGCAGTCAGACCCCTTTGATAAAACTGCCATGTGTAGGTGCCATAGGTGCCATAGGTAGGTGTAAAGATTATGTGTTCTATATACAAAAAAAAAATCTTCCCTCTCCCCTCCTAATAATGTTTGTATTTCCATGTCAATATATATCAGATATTTGGCCACTGAAGACTTTCTGGTCAAAACGCGTCTGGCCACTTGAAAGAGAGTACTATTTTAGTAATTCATTGAATGTAGAATTTGGAACCATAAATGCTCCTTAGTTAAAAAAAATATTGTTATTATTGATTTACCTGTGTTGTATTAAATTTTGTATATTTCATTGTCCTTAACTTTGTTTTTATAATTAGCTTGAATTGTGTTAAGGCTAGAACCTTTTTGTGTGCGTGTTTACATAAAAATGTGGAGACAAACATTTCAAAGAAAACTTCAAAAAAGGAAAAACAAAGTAAACACACATCTGAGAAAGTTCAAGAAATGTCTGATCTATGAGAATGAAAATGAGTTTTTGGTGTTTAGCTCCTAGAAGTGTTAAAGGGGAAAATTTGAAGGCTATTTTAATCCTTGGAACATGAAATAATATTGGACAGAGAATATTAAAGACCAAGATGTTTGAGGTGCCTCTGCTGTAGGGAGCTTGTTGATCAGTACTTGAATCTCTAGTGAACAGATTGCTACAGCTTTGACAGTAATAATAGCAGATGGGGTTAATCAACAGGATGTCAGTTTATTCAGACCCACATTTATCTAGAAACACAGCATACCATCTTTAATAAGGTACAAGAAAATAAATAGATCATGGGCATTTTGATGTCAGATGGTTAGCCTTAGCAAATTGTCCCTCCTAAGGGATATATGCCATAGCTATATTTATTTAGTGAGCTCTTCTATTTTAATCTTCGAGGAAAAAAAGAGCATCTTTTGAAAACAACTTGGCAAAAATCCTAGACCATTTTGCAGTCAGAGTCATTCAGATCACAAAGTTTCCCTCTATTATCGCGGAGAGTAAAATAAATAAAATATGCCCCCTTGAAGTGTAAATTATAGCTACTGTAACAAAACAAGGATGCCAAGATGGCAAAAGCATCTTGAGAACAGTTGTCTGTTATACACCACATGACATGGGAGAAAATACACAAAGGTTATGAGGAAAAATCTGGACATAGCCCATTTTCTTCCTTATTGATGATTTAAAGGGTGTTAATGAAGAAAGGTACCTTGCAGAGCAAAAATAAAATAATGAAGTGGGCATGAACAGTTTAAACCAAACAAGCCACAACTGTACTGAAAGAACAGAAGTGAATACTACAACATATTAGTTATTAAGATTAGTGTTAAGGGAGCAGTTATAACCGTTTCAATTGGTGCTGTGCTGAATGTTTTGATTCTTCCATTTTTAGCATTTCATGTGGAGGGGCAAAATGAAAACTCTGGTAAAAGAGGCTAGGGAGTTGGGAATATTGACTTACTTTCTCCTTGGGGAGGAGGACAAGATTTCCACTTCAGTTTAAAGTGTAGGCTGTGGGGCCTACACTTTAAAGTTATTTATTTATTTATTTATTTTATTTACTGCATTTCTATAACACCAAGTAGCTGAAGTTCTCTGGGTGGTTCAAAAAAATTAAAACCATAAAAACCATTCAAAATATGAAACAAACAACAGTGTAAAAACATAATATAAAATACAGTTTAAAAGCACAACCAGGATAAATCTGAGCAGCCATGCAGAAATTAATACGGATTTCAAATACAAATTTAAACAGCAAGGTTAAAAATCAAACTGAAGAACTGTTAAAAAACTGAGAAAATAAAAAGTCTTCACCTGGCATCTAAAAGAGTATAATGTAGGTGCCAGGTGAACCTCTCTAGGGTGCTCTTTCCATAGCCGGAGTGCCACAGCAGAGACGGCCCTCCTCTAGGTAGCCACTTGCCTCACTTCCTTTGACAGGGGCTTACGGAGAAAGCACCCTGAGGATGATCTTAGGGTCCAGGCAGGTACATATAGTAAAAGGAGGCATTCCTTCTGATAACCTGGCCACAAGCTGTTTAGGTAGGGTGACCAGATAAAATCCAGGTCAGGGCTCCTGTAACTTTAACAGCTGTAGAGAAAAGGGAATTTCAGCCAGTGTCATTTGTATGCAATTAGTTCCTGGTGAAATTCCCTCTTCATCACCACAGTTAAAGTTGCAGGGCCCCTGCCTTCTTTTGTATATGGTCACTATAGTATAGTGCCTGCAACTTTAACTGTGGTGATGAAGAGGGAATATCACCAGGAACTAATTACATACAAATGACATTGGCTGAAATTCCCTTTTCTCTACAACTCTTAAAGTTACATGAGCCCTGACCTGGATTTTATCTGGTCAGCCTAGTTTAGGGCTTTGAATGTTAATACCAGCACTTTGAATTGGGCCCCGGACCTGGACCGGCAGCCAGTGAAGCTGGACATGAACTGGCGTATTGTGGTCTTGTTGACCAGTCCCCACTAACAGGCTGGCTGCCCTGTTTTGTACCAGTTGTAGTTTCTGGATCATTTTCAAAGGCCGCCCCACATATAACGCATTGCAGTAATCCAGAAGAGAGTTTGTCAGAGCATGTATAACTGTAGCTAGGCAAGTTAAAATGCCTCCTGGACTTGCACCAGCCCACGATTCTTTAGAGAGAGGGTTTTCCAGCCGAGCAGCGCTTTTGAATTCCCAAGAGACCATGTGAACTTGCCCTTTCTTACAGGCATTCTAGAAGAGTTCCCAGGCTGCAGAAGCCACTCAGCAAAGCAAGAACAAATAGGGATCTTGGAGCTTTAGAAAAACTCTGTTCTTTCTTGCAGCAACACAGAACTCTTTGAAGAGATGTTTTCTGCAGAGATGCATTCAGAAACTCCTGCTGGGCTGCAAGCCTGTCTGCAAAGAGTTCTGTCCTGAAAGCAAGATTAGAGTTTTTCTAAAGCTCCCAAAGTCCCATTTGTTCTTGCTGCAGCAGCCCAGAATTCTTTGCAGAAAGGTTTCTGCAGCCTGGGATTTCTTCCTGAATGCATTTGAGAGAGATGACAACCTGTGGTCTCATGGGAGTTCAAGACTTGCTGCCGGGTTGGAGACCGTAAAGAGATGTGCCACTGCAAGTGCACAGAGCACTTTTAAAGTAGTAGTAGAAGAAGATCTTTCACCACCTCCTAAACTTAATAAGCTGAAGAAGATGTTTCACCACCTCCTAAACTTAATAATCTATGTGGAAACCCTGTCAACCTCCCCAAAGAGAAAATTGCTCAAAATTTATTTATTAATTTATTGCATTTCTATATTGCCCCACAGCTTCCTTGAGGAAGAGGCAGAAAACACAATGCTTCTTTCGCAGGGAGAGAGAAGAATCCAACAAACAGGGCAGGATTTGGCACAGTACTAGTTTCTATTGAGATTTGTGAAGGTCAGGATGTCACCTGGTGTCCTACAGTTCACTCTGAAGTTGTAGCTAATAAATTAACATATTTCCAAAATGGGGAAATATAGACCATATTGGTACCACCTTCATTGCCAGAGACCACCTTCATTGCCAGAGATGTTGCAGCTTAGTGAACATCCTGCTATTCATAGTTGAAATGACCCTCATATTTGCAGACACTTTCCTAAGCTCTCCTAGTGCAAGTGCTTTATCATCATGAGCACTAATGGAGACTTCCCTTGAAATGCAAATGGGATTTTTGGAGATGGGATTTTTGTTAAGACCATGGTAGATTGGAGAGGGGAACTTCAATTTACTCTCTGCCACCACCACAGTCCACAGGCTTACTCACAAATTCATTTTATTTATTAATTAATGCATTTTATAGCCACCTTTCAGATCTGTACTCTTTCCAATGTGGCTTACAATACAAAACATGCAATTCCATATAAATTTATCATAAAATCAAAAAGGGTCAGTCATCTATGTTCTTCAAACCTTTCCAAAGCCCCTTTGAAGCAGGATTTTCACCATATCATCTCATGTAGAATTCTAAGAACTGTAGGAGGGGTCCAATCTATTTCAGGTGAATACAAACTTGTACAGAAAATGATATATAGTAAACAAAACAAAAATAAACAAAGCCTAGATGTTTTGAAAGATGCTTCCCTCACCCAGGATACTACTGAAGCGGTTGCAGCACAATCCTCTCCTTATGCTATAGCAGCTACAGCAGGGGTTGGGATCAGGCTGTAAGTGTTATTGCTGTTTGTCTACTAAAATCACACATTTGAGAAAGAATCACTAAAACCCCTTCACAAATTCTCAATCTCTTTTAGCATTTCCTATCTACTGGAAATAGAAAGAGATAAAATATCTCACTCTTTTTTGCCCTTCAAGAATGAGAGCAAAACCACAGAGGATTAAATGAGCACTGACACAAAAATCCAACCTTTTCCTAGCTGAGTCCCTTTGGTCTGAGGTGCAGATGTGATTGTGTAGCAACTTGCATTCTGCTTCGTACAGAAGGGAGACCAGGAGAGGCTGCTGTAAAAGTTTTTGCCTGATGGAGGCAGTTTTATTTATTTATTTTGGTGGCTTTTCCATCTTGTCAACCTTATTATTTCTGTCATATTCCTCTAATAATTATGCTACTTCACACATGATATTCATCAATATGTGTACACATGCACCTGCACAAATCCACACTGAGAATATTTACATTTTATGTAATGATAACTGACATAGCTGCCTCTATACTTGTATGGCTTTCTTCCCTGTGGTATCTGAGTGCTTGACAGTCACCATGGTCACCCCCTTTTAATACACAGATGCACCAGAGAAATATTACCTGCAATGTAATGATGGGGGAGCTAGTATTGTAATGCTAATAAAATACCCTGCATCTTCCTGTTGATTAAGAGGTTGATTAAAATACTTTGCAAAATAATTCCTTAGCACAGACAACTTATTGTGTAGACAAAACCTGTTCCCTACAAAGTGCCTTTCGGTGGTTGGGTTGCATGTTATGAAGGAGTGCTGCTCACATGGACATTTCCTCTGAGGAGTTTTTCCTTCCATGTGGAAAAGTGTTGGCTTTCTTTAAAATTCCTCAAAATTGAGGACATTGCAGTTTGTTTATCACTTTGAACAGAGATGGGCAGCACAAATTCTTAGGCCTACAACTCCATTATAGCTGACCACTGGCTATATCGGCTTGGGTTGAGGGTCACAAGTTTCCCACCCCTGATGTAGAAGACTAGACTTTTAAAAATGGATTAAAACAACCATTGCCTCCACTGATTAATACAGCATCATCACTACAGAGTATTGAGTTCTCTTCTACTAATATTTCTGGAGGTTTGTTTCTATTAACCATAACATTTACCCCTGAGCTGGCTCACCAAGGCCATTCCTTTTTAAAGGTGGAAAATCTGGTTTGATTTCTGATTATTGAAATGTATATCACTAACAATTAACAACCTCTCTCCCAGCTATGCCAGGTTTCCTCAGACTGAAAACTTCAGTAAAGGTCATGCCTACTTCCCATGATTGTGCTTCAATCTCCACCATTTATCAATGCAAAGCCATTTTGGAATTGAAGGCTGTGGGAGAAGAGGATGTGTGAAAGAGATTCAGCAAAAGCAGGGGCTTTTAACACACCCCTGTTACAGCACAGGATAAACAGGCATGTAAAAACAACAACAATAACAGGTCATTGCCTAACGTAAGTATATACCTTCATATGATGGGGTGGGTGGAATGCAAAGTAATTATTGTGTGCCTTAAAGAAGTTTCTTTTATACTTATGTCCAACATACATAAAATTGGCTGTTTTCTTTTAAGAAAGGCTATAATATCCAGTGATAAAACCAAGGGTCTAAGAATCAGTGTTATTGTTGTTGTTGTTGTTAGGGATGTGCACGCCAGAAAATACTGTATTTTTATCGTTATTGTAATTTCAGACCAAAAAAATTATCGTCTTCGATAATATTGTAGGTGAACCGTATCATCTTCATGATGATTATCGGAAATACGATATTTAATTTGCAGCCCCATTGTGCCCTGCAGAGCTGAATTATTTAGAAACAAATGCCTATAACTTCTGTATTTTCAAAGTTACAGGCTTGAAATTTGGTCACAATGCTTATGGGATATGCCTAAGTATGTGTATGAAATTTGAGATCAATCCCTCCAACCCTCGATTTTATATGAATTTATTAGGGGTGTGCACTGGATCGGGTCCGATCCATGTTCCGGAGCTGATCCAGGGGAAATCGGATACAATTATCTGATTTCTGATCACCCCTCTGGATCGTCCGATATTTCCCAAACGGGTCCAGAAGGACCTGATCCAGTTCGGAAAAAATCGGAGGATCGGCAGGTGCCAGTGGGCGCCCGCCACCACTTCCATTGGCGGGTGCCAGCGGGTGCCTGCTGATGGAAGCGAACAGCAGGGAGGGGCTTACCTGGCTGGGCTGTCTGCTTCCATCGGTGGGCACCCAATGGAAGCAGAATGCGGGGGGGGGCCTTACCTGGTGGGGCGTCCTCCTCCTTCCATTGCTGGCTCTAAACTACTGTGAACTAGGCCTCGTGGCCTAGTTTACAGGACAGCACCAGGTGATGATGTCATCACCTGGCGCTTTACTGTAAGCTAGGCTGCGCGGTCTAGTTCGCAGTAGTTTAGAGCCGGCAATGGAAGGAGGAGGACGCCCCGCCAGGTAAGGAGCGGGGGGGACTTACCTTCCAGGGCTGTCGGCTTCCATTGGCGGGCGCTAGTGGGCGCCCGCCAATGGAAGCGGACAGCGGGGAGGGGCCTTACCTGCCGGGGCTGTCCACTTCCATCGGTGGGCGCCAGCAGGCACCCGCCGATGGAAGCGGACAGCCCCGACAGGTAAGGATTGCGGGGGGGGGGGCTTATCTGCCGGGGCGTCCTCCTCCTTCCATTGCTGGCTCTAAACTACTGCGAACTAGGCCGCAAGGCCTAGTTCACAGTAGTTTAGAGCTGGCAACGGAAGGAGGAGGATGTCCCGCCAAGTAAGGGGCGGGGGGGGTTACCTGCCGGGGCTGTCACTTCCATTGGTGGGCGCCAGCGGGCGCCCGCCGATGGAAGTGGACAATGGGGGGGGTTACCAGGCGGGGCTGTCTGTTTCCATTAGTGGGCACTACGAGGCCTAGTTCGCAGTAGGTTAGAGCTGGCAATGGAAGGAGGAGGACGCCCTGCCAGGTAAGGAGTGGGGGGGAGTTAGGCCCCTACTCACCCACCCGCCGCCATATTTTCCCCATAGACTTGCATTGGGGGAAAGCTTTCTTTCCCCCAATGTAAGTCTATGGGGAAAACAAAAATGGCAGCCGATCCGAAAATCGGACGTCAAATTTTTGGATCGGGATCAGGCCCGATGCGGTCCAGGGGGCCTCCGGTTTTGTCCGATCCGATCCGGGACAAAATTGGAGGTCCTGATCCCAGTCCCGATCCAATCTGGGGGGTCCCTGCATATCCCTAGAATTTATTAAAGATCATTTAAGTTCTGACAGGTCAAAAGTTGCACGATCTTTATCGGAAATCACTTTTTAAAAAATATTGGATCAGATTATATTGTAGGTAAATCGTATTGTATTTCTTATAATTATCAGAAATATGATATTTAATTTGCAGCCCCATTGTGCCCTATAGAGCTGAATTTTTAGGAAAAATGCCTATAACTTCTGTATTTTCAAAGTTAGAGGCTTGAAACTTTGTCACAGTGCTTATGGGGTATGCCAAAGTATGTGTATGAAATTTGAGATTGATCCCTCCAACCCTCAATTTTATATGAATTTATTAAAGATTGTTTAAATTCTGACAGGTCAGAATGACAGCTCGCCAAGTGCGTTCATTCAGACCTGTCAAAAAGTTGCACGATCTTTCAAAAATTCATATAAAAAACAGGGGTGGAGGGATTGATCTGAAATTTGTCACATATGTGTAGCAACATGTGCTAGACATGTGTATGGAATTTGAGATCGATCCTCCAACCCTTGATTTTATATGAATTTATTAAAGATCGTGCAACTTTTTGATAGGTCTGAATGAACGCACGTGGCGAGCTGTCATTCTGACATGTCAGAACTTAAACAATCTTTAATAAATTCATGTAAAATCGAGGGTTGGAGGAATCGATCTTAAATTTCATATACGTACTTAGGCATACTCCATAAGCCCTGTGACCAAGTTTCAAGCCTCTAACTTTGAAAATACAAGTTTATTTATACGGCAGTCTGATAATGCGATATAATTGGGCTGAAAATTGTAGTCTCTGATGATTATCATAGGAAGTTGTATCATATCGTTAATGTTAATCATATGTATGATAAAGAGCATATCGTATCGTTATTGTACATTTTAACAATACAATACACACACTCTACAGTTTCCAAACAAGCACCAAAAAGCAGGGAAATTGGCCGTTAAGGCTCACAAGCCTTAACACCACATCCTCCCTAAGGAGGCAGAAAGTGAAAGTGAAATTCTCATTCTCCCAAAGCAGATAAACCATGAGGACAGGATGGCAAATATGAAATGCAAAGGTGACTGTGGGGTTGTGGAAAACTGATGATGAACAACTTAGGGCCACCCACTTCTCTTTTTTTTGTTTAGAGCAGCCCTTCCGCAATCTGGTGTCCTCCAAAGGTGGTGGACTACAACTGCCATCATTGCAAGTCAGTATGTCCCATGGTCAGAAATGCTGGGACTTGTCATCTCAAACATCTGGATATGCAATATGATATGCAGAGGTGACTGTGGGGTTGTGGAAAATGATGATGAACAACCTAGGACCACCTACTTCTCTTTTTTAAAGCATCTCCTCATGTTGAGAATTGCAATCCAACACATCTGATGGGCACCAGGTTGGGGAATGCTGTTCTAGAACAAGGGCAGGCAGAATGTAAATCTCTAGATGTTTTGGAATTCAACTTGTAAAAGCCCCTATCAGCATGGGCAGGGATCAGGAATGCTGCGAGTTGATGTCCAAAACATCAGGATAGCTCTATTTTCTGCCTCATCTGTTCTAAAGTATGATGTTTTACAGCATTAAGATATGTGATCCATCAAGGAACTCCAAAAGATGTGCCATTTAAATAGACTGTCTTAAACCAAATGAAGCAACAATGAATCCAGATAGCCCTTCAGAAGTCAACATTAGTTTTCAACACATGGCATAGGATGTCTGTTTCTTGAATATCAGTTAGATGATATTGGGGAACTAACATAGAGGATTTCTCTCACGTGTTCAGCAGTGTGCGATCACAGGCAGAGCTACCAGATAATACTTCCATGCATAAGTGTTTTTTTAAAAATTTAGGATGAAATGATTCTTGTCTTCCCCATAACACATAACATGGGAGTTACAGTGCAATACATCTGGAGAGCACCAGGCTGGAGAAGGTTGGTTTACACTTGAATCCTATATTCGAGGCAATAAGCCTGTGTGCACCAGTTGATGGGGAACATGGGTGGGAGGGTTCTGTTGCACCATGTCCTGCTTTGTTGGTCCCTGGTTGACAGCTGATTGACCACTTTATGAACAGTGTGCTGGACTTGATGGACCCTCGGTCTGATCCAGCAAGGCACTTCTTATGTTCTTCAAATGAGCAGAAGTAAAATGTAAGATCAATATAAGATAAAAGGGCACATTAATATTTACAAAATCTCCTTTTCATTACAACAATTAAAGTTGCAGGTACTACACTAGAGTGACCAGATACAAAAGAGGGCAGGGCCCCTGCAGCTTTAACTGTTGTAATGAAGAGGGAATTTCACCAGGAACTAATTGCATACAAATGATACCTGCTGAAATTCCCTTTTCTCTGCAACTGTTAAAGTTACATGAGCCCTGTCCTCCTTTTCATATGGTCAGCCTAGTTAAGCAGCAGCTTGCAGCGGAGTGAGGATACAGCCAGAAAAGATATTTGATGGAAGGGAACAATGTATCATACAGAGTATAGCAACAAAGTACAGCTAAAGCTACAAAAGTTGGAGTGAGTGAAGTTAATTTCAGATACATTGGAAGTCTCACTTGCTATTTCAGTGATTTTAACTTTAAGATGTTATTTAGAACAGATTTATCTTAATTGTGTGCTGTAAAATTAGACATGTAACCAAGGCTATGTTCAGGTGGGCAACCCCCCCACCCTTGCTGCTGGACATTCCCCCTGGGGGTGGACATGTTGGTGGGAATGCTCCCTTGGGGGCCAACCATGTTCTCCTTTTTGGTTTTCAAAATATGGTCACCCTAAGTAAGTCCCATTGCATTCAATGGAGCTTACTTCTGAGTAGACTGTTAGCACTGTTAAGGGAATCCACACATACACAAAGCAAGCAAGCAAGGAAGTTTTTAATTGTAGGAGTATTGTGCTGGAAAGAAACGGAAATCTTTACTTCCAGGATTTCCTCTCCACCGACCCACACACCCCACGCTCCAATTTTAAAAATGCTGCAATCGTCTACATGCTTACCTGGAAGTAAGACCCATTGCATTCAATGGAACTTACATCTGAGTAGACTGCCAGCACTGTTAAGGGAATCCAGGAGGCAGTCAGTCACTCCTCCTGGCCTCTCAAAGTTCTAATCTAGTTGGAGAGGGGTGAGGGAAGGGGAGAGAGAGAGACACTACTCCACATGCATTTCTTAGAGAGAGCTCCATTCGTTACTATGGGAGCTTATAAATCATATTGAAAATGAACTAAAGGGGATTTTAAGAAAAGAACACCTATTCTAACAACTCTAAGGTAAAAGGAAGAGGACATCGCTGGAATTTTAACTATTTAACCTGTCAATTTGTAAGGGGACCTCAACAAAAATGATCGCCAGCCCAGTCTCAATAACCAAAATGAGTCTGAGAGGTTTCTCCCCTTTTTGACTTTAAACTGCCCTCCTTGCCTCAGTCTTTCACCAATCGTCTTGAAGTCTTCAGGTTATGTAAAACCAACATTTCTTTTTGGCACATGTAAATTTCAGGAAGATTGGTGAAACATTTTTGATCTTATGAATGTTAGAATGCCCCCCCCCATTACCCCTTTAACATGGTGAAATGTGTGTTTTTCCGTTCCGAGCTTAACAAGGGACTCACGTTTGTGAGTCCCTTAATACTGATGTTATATGATGTTATATAACTTGTTATAATTTCTTTCATGCTCACATAGTATATAGTCCTTTTACCCCACTGTCTTGGCTGTTATTTGGTTTTTGTGCAGTTGTGTGCTGTTTAACATTTGTTCTTGCTTGATTGGACAGTTAACTTGAATGAAACTGTTGCACCATGCATCATTTTGTCAGATTGGTTGTATCACTGCTCTGCCTTGATCATCTGCTGCTGACATTTCCTTTCTCCAAAGTAGCACTTTTCTCTCTATCTCTCTCTTTCTCTTTCTCTTTCTCTCTCTCTCTCTTGATGGGGAGGTGGAGAGAATTTGCAAGGAGGACATGACAGCAATGGGGGTAGCATGAGTCCTTAAATTTGAGTGGGGCCCTGGTGGAAGAATTGGTATACCCAACTTAAATTGAGCATTTTGAACCCTGCTTTTTGAATATTCATCCTATTCCTAGTTTTGATAAGTGTCTGTGTTGTAGAATTGGTCCTGAAGTAGAACCTGAACACTTCATGTGTTCTTGGAAACCCTATACAGGCATTAGACTTTTGCATGTAGGGCAAAAGTGGGGAGGGGCAAGGGCAAATGCACGTAAGGCCCATCACCACATTCCCGTGCACTCAGCTGCTGATTAGATGTTTGTGCATTGACCATGAATGGGCCAAAAAGGCTTTATTAGCATGTTCAGCTGAACATGCTTACAGAACCCTTATGACCTGCAAATCATGGTTCTGATCATGGGGGCTCGGTAAGTGTGTTCAGCTGAACCCGCATACAGAACCCTTTTCAGGCCTTCATGCTCAACACCTCCTTCCTAGCCCTTCCCTCACAAAATAACAATAAACAGTAAACTATATTTGTGCTGCCAAGAGATTTTGAATGTGAGACATCTCAGGGCTATGGATATATGTTTCAATTCATGCCTTCCTTCTCCCTGCATCTTGGATATCTTAATGGGAAAGGTGCTGACGTCTCTTCCTGTCCATTCATTTGTGTGTTTACTGATTAGGGTATTCCCAAGGGGTCATTTGGTCCATATTTGTGAATCAATTGGTCTCTTACCTGCATGGCTAATGTGATGAGTGACCACTTGATTGGGGATTGCCACATGAATGGAAAGGGTAGAGTTATCAGTGACACTGTGGAAAAGTCTGTCAATGTGTTACTACGTTGGCTTTTAGTCCTACTAGGGCTGTGCAAGGATCCAGATCCTGAATCCGGAGCAGATCGGGCTGATCCTGGCAGGATTGGATCCACAATCCAGATCCGATTCGGATCCTGTCACAGCACTCCCTCCCTCCCACTCTCCCTCTCCTCTCCCTCCCCCAACTCTCTCTGCTTACCTGCTGCCTCCTCCTGTCGTTCTCTCCTCGCTGTGTACCATCACATTTCCCACTCGCATCGGGTGATGACATCACCTGCTGCAACTGGCAAATCCGGCGCTCTAGAGTGCCACATTTACCACTCACGTCGGGTGATGTCATCACCTGGCGCAAGCGGGAAAGTGGCTGGCTGACATCGAGGAGGTAGGGTGACGTGGAGGATGATGGGGGATGTCGCAGAGGAGGCTGCAGGTAAGCAGGGCAATTGGGGGAGGGAGGGGGAGAGTGGGGAGAGCGGGAGGGAGTGCTGTGCATGGATCCAGATCCGGATCGGAGTTGGATCGGGTACAATCCGGACCTGACAGATCGGGATCCGGATTGGATTGGGGGGTCCGTGCACAGCCCTAATTTCTACAGCTACTATTGCGATGTTGCCTCTGCTGCTGGTTAAATGAAGGATCCGAACTACATTACATTGGCATCACACCTGGTACAAGAGCAGCTGCCTGTCAGTGCAGGACCATAGAATCAGCTGTTCTCCTAATTCTTATGGCAACATTCTTGCTAAATATACAACCTTTAGGATATAACAGGTTTTAATTGATATGTTTTATGCATGGGAATCTCATGGGATCTCACCCTCCCATCAGAGAAAGCACCATTAAAGTAAGATATATTTGGGTAATGTAAAAATAACACTAAATTTTTGAGACTTTTCCCCTTAAAATAAATTTGACAGTACTAGTGCTCCATTTGTGAGAATTTATTATACAATTTGATAGATTAAATAAATCTTACTCCTCAGAATGACACATAAGGGGTCCTGCCTGATTTTTAAACTCTGTTTCTTATATTAGGGTTTATCAGATCGTCTCATATTTATTCCTCTGATTAATGATATGTCAGAATTTCTAATCTTAATACCAAAATTATGCCTTATTGGTGGCCAGAGGATGAAAGAGTTGGGCAGGCAAGCAGCAACATTGATTTTTATCCATCTTCTTTGAGGTCCAGTAAATATTTCCCAACTGTATTTTTGCTATTGCAACAAAACTAAATATTACAGTCCTTTTCCCTCCTATCATCCATTAATTATGTCACATCCCAGACTAGCATACTTCTTAAAGAGCAACAGTGCAGTTGGCAGCTATGATTTAATGTGCCAGTCAGCCTGAATTATAGGTTAGATATTTCAGTATTCCCACGATTGCACTTCCTCACTCACAAAGGCAGATAATATCTTTTAAACGTTATTGAATGTTCGTGGCTTTCTTAAGTCGGAGTTGGAAGATCAAGGAGATTTAGAACTGTTATAAGAAGAAATGCACTGATGTGATCCTGTCTTCATATAAAGAAAAATAAAAGAGTAGAAATGGGAGGAGACCAAGTGAGGAGAGAGAAGACATTTCAAAGAAAACATTCGTATATAGCAGAGCCAGATCACTCATTACATTTATTTGGCAAGTGAGATTTAATCAAGCCTGTACAACAGAAACTGCAGTTTCTTCAAAGACAGTCATAGCACCATCAAGGAGAGATTATGCTGATGAACCCCCTTTGTGTTCACAGCATTCTTATGTGAATTCAGGGCATGAACTCTTGCGTTGGATGAGAGAGTGAAAAGTTATGATAGGCATTTTCGATAAAGCACTATCATAAAGGCTGACAAACCACATTAGCAGTAAATATATCTGCTTTTAAGATTAATGAGACAGTAACATTCCTTGGGAAAGTATGGCAATAATATGGTTTTGCATGAGAGCTAACAAGCATATTCTTATTATTTACCTCTTTTTTTGCTTGTGGTGGTTTTTCTAGACAGACTTCATGGGCTTCACCATGTTTTAATTATGACTACTTTCTGGATGGTGGTGTGGATGTATTCTAGTAGACCCAGTTTCTGGAGGTTTTCTATATAGTTTTTTTTATGTGATGCTGGTGACTGATGTGACTAATGGAATACTTGTGACCTTTTCCTGTCGCCATAGTTCTTTGACTTCCATGGCCAGTGGTGTATATTTGTCTCCCTTTTCTTCTTCCTTTTCAACAACATTTTTGTCATTCGGTATTGCTATGTCGATGAGGTATGTGTGTTTTTATTTTTTGTCTATGACTGTTATGTCTGGTCGGTTGCAAGGTATTGTCTTGTCCATATGAATTGTTCTGTCCCAGTATATTTTATGATCTGCATTTTCCAAGATTATTTCGGGTGAATATGTATGGTATAGTGTAGGTTGTTTGATAAGGTTGAATTTGATGGCCAGCTGTTGGTGAATTATTTTTGCAGCTGTATTGTGTCTGTCTGTATAGTCCATTCCTACCAGAATTTTACAACTGTTGGGGCCCAGGACACACTCCATATACAGTTTTCAAACCATTTTCAAAGTGTCATATCCGGCTTGGTGTAAATCAGGCCCCAGGTTGGCCTTGTCCCCGCTCTGTGGGTTGAGTTCATCTGAGTTTAAAAAGCATTTGGGGGTGCTGGCATTAAAAGGGAAATGTTGATGTGTGCACATTCCCATTCCCCACTCTAATCTTTCCTATATAAAAGCTTTTGCCTGACATTTCAAAACTGCTTTTTAAATGTGAAAGATTGCTGGATTCTGTGGGGGCATGTTCCAAAAGCTTTGTTTTGCGGAACAAAAATAAAAATAAAAATATTTACATGTGGAGCCATATATATGTACATCTCTCTGAATCATGGTTCAATCATGGTCCAATCATACTATAATTGGCTACCATTTTCTGTCAAGTTGCTTGTTTCATATTCTGGATATTGTAGCTCTTTTTCTTTCCGTTAGTCACAGGGTTACACTTAGCATTTACACAAACAGTGTAGCACTTAGAGATAGTAAGTATAAATGGTTATTTGCTGAAAGCAATTTCTTAGATGTGTAAAGCATGTTATCCCATTTGTGTATTTTTACAATGAAATTGATTTATGACACTCTGTTGCCATTCAAAATATTGTCCTAGTTCAAAACCACTCTCTCCTTGAGTGAACTTCAGGCAGACAAATTCCTTTCCAACACTGAAAAGTACTTTAATAGGACCTTACTTTGGTTTCCTATACTAATTGTGTGTGATAGCATGAGGAATGGCATAAATTACACAGATTATGAAATCAAGTACTAAATGTTTGATTACTAATTAGCATGTACTATAACAATTTCAATATATTGTTTCTCTTTTACACCCAGACTGTTGCTAGAATTTTGCTTTCTATTCCATCTCTCTCTTTTAGGGAATTGACAATAATTTTTTTAATGGAAGATTATGCTCAATGGTTTAATGATATTTAAGTCATTTTAGTATTTATAGTTCAGTTAAGTTTTTAATTTAAATGGGAGGGACGGAAATGAAGTAAGTCTACTACTCCATTCCTGATTTTCAGTATCTATCTGCCAATTACTGTCATGACCGTAACCCTGTTACACCAGTCTTGCAAGAAAGTACAGAGATTTTAATGGCCTGCCTTTGTTTTATTTTATTTAGATTCTCATGCTGGGTGGGTGGTGGTAGTGACAACAAAGCACTTATTAGTCAATGGGGATCCATCACACAATCCTTGAACATTAATGCTACTGCATGATCACCAGATAGAAAACAAAGGATATTAATATTATTAATAATATTATTAATATTATTAATATTATTAATATTAATAAAACAAAGGATATTATTATTATTATTATTATATTATCTCTTTCTCGCTCATGGCAGTTTTTCTAGACGGACATGACGGGCTTTGCCAAGTCATGCTGTCTTTTATTGATTCAGGAATTTCCTTATGATTGAGCATGTTTTAATTATGACTGCTTTCTGGATGTTGGTGTGGATGTATTCTGGTAGGCCCAGTTTCTGGAGGTTTTCTGTATATATTTTTTTTATGTGATGCTGGTGACTGATGTTACTTAATGGGATAATTGTGACCTTTTCCTGTTGCCATAATTCTTTGACTTCCATGTCCAGTGGTGTATATTTGTCTCTCTTTTCTTCTTCCTTTTCAACAACATTTTTGTCATTCGGTATTGCTATGTAGATGAGGTATGTTTTTTTTTTCTTTTTTGTCTATGAACATTATGTCTGGTCAGTTGCAAGATATTGTCTTGTCCATATGAATTGTTCTGTCCCAGTATATTTTATAATCTGAATTTTCCAAGATTGTTTTGGGTGAATATGTATAGTATGGTGTAGGTTGTTTGATAAGGTTGAATTTGATGGCCAGTTGTTGGTGAATTATTTTTTCAGCTGTATTGTGTCTGTCTATATAGTCCATTCCTGCCAGATTTTTACATCCTCCTGTTATATGGTCTATTTCTTGGAATTGATGGCATTTCCTTGCATAGGTCTGTTGTTACATTGTTATCTTTTATGATGTATTTTTGGTAGTTCTTGGTGGCTATAACTTGATCCCGTATAATTATTAAGAATCCTTTGGTTTCTGGAAATAGCTCACCCTTCCTGAGCTATTCGTACTATTGTTCTTTGTTTATTTGTGGGTTCTGTATTGTGTTGTAGTGCTTCCCATGGAGTGCTTTATGTGCCCATTTTTCTTTTTTTCTCTGCGAGTGTAAGTGGTTGTGTTTGAACTTCATTTTGTAGTGCTAAGTTGAGTGGGGTGTAATTTTTATCTGCTTTTACTATGGCTTTATGAATGGGGGTGTTTTTGGTGTGGAAGATTTCTCTGAGTGATTTTATCTGTTTAGCATGAATTCTGTTAATGTCCAGCAGACCTCTTCCTCCTTTCCTGCTGATTGTTATTCTTTCAATGCATGAGTTGGGATGGAACATGTGGTGTTTTGTGAGTTCAGTGCGATTGAGTCTATTGAGTTTATTTCTTCAAGTTCAACGTGTGACCAGTGTATGATTCAGAATAAGTATGTGAGCATGGGTACTGCATAGGTGTCGATGGCTTTTAAAATGTTTTTTGAGTTGAGTTTAGATTCTTGTCAGAAAGTTTTGGATCGAGGGATGTATTTTGTATATTTCCAGTACTTTTTCAGCCAACTGTGTGGGATGGAGTCGAAAGTCTTTTTATAGTCTATGTAGCATGTATGGAGGTTTCTTTTCTGTTTTTCTGTTTGCTTCATGATGATACTGTCTACTATTAACTGTTCTTTGCATCCTCTGCTATTCTTTTTACATCCTTTTTGTTCTTCTGTAAGTATATTATGTTAGGTGAAATGTGCTTCAATTTTCTGTGTGATTGTGGCAGTTATAATTTTGTAGAGTGTTGGAAGTCATGCTATGGGTCGGTAGTTAGCGGGGTTTGGGGTATCTGGAGTTTTTGTTTTAATGTAGGTTTTGCCTTCAGTAAGGAATAGGGGGAATAAGTGTGGGTGTTTTATGACTGTGTTGAGCGAGGCATTCGTGTGTTGATGTTAGCTGTTTGTACCAGAAATTTTGAATTTGGTCCGGGCCGGATGCTTTCCAGTTGTGTGTCCTTTTTATGTTTTCCTTCAGTTCCTCCAGGGTTATTGTATACTCTGTTTGCTGTGGTTGTTGTCTCTGTCTTTCTTCTTCTTGTCTTATCCAGCTCATGCTTTATTTCTGTCGTACTGGGTCTGACCAGATATTTTTCCAGAATGTTGTTATTTCTTCTTTAGTTGGGGGTATAATGTTGTTTTCTTTTTTCTTGCTTATTCTTTGGTATAATAATTTCTAATTTCCTTTAAAGAGAGGATTTTGGGCTTTTCTTTCATTTGATTTATTGTATCTTCTTAGCATGGTGGTCTGGACATTTTTTGTTTCAACATGTCGTGAGCTACTATTGCTGTTTCTTTATTGTTTGCTATGATGTGTTGGGTATTTTTAAGGATTTTTTTGAGCGATTTCCATTTATGTATTGTGTCATTCTTCCTATATCCTTTTGTAGCTTTTCAATTTTATTTTCAATTCTTATTTGCCGTTTTGGTTTGGTTTCTAATTGTCTGCGTGTGTTGCTGTTTGTGGAGAGTTACAGGTGAGAACTGCTGTGGCTGCTGCATAGATGACTGTGGATTTCTTCTAGATTGCTATCATTATTAATGTATGTCATACACTATGTTTATGAGTTTCTGTGTGTCCTTGTTAGACTATAATCTAGGTAGTGGATTTCTTTTTGTTGGGTTGGTTTCTCTCCATTTTGTTAGATTTGTCTCAATTTTTTCTGTCAGTTGCTGCTCTGTGTTAATGTTTGTTGTGTCGTTGTGTGTTTTGGGTTGTGGCATTGTCTGGGAATCCTCTGGTGGGATTGTTCTGTCTAGGATTGCTGTTTCTTCTATGGATGTTCATGTGCTTGTTGTTGGTGCATCTGTGCTTTTCATGTTGGCATTCTGTTGTGCTATTTCTTCTTTAATCTTTTGAATTTCTTGTTCCGTTAGCCTTTTGTTGTTGATTATAACTCTTTTTTGATCGATTAGTCTTTGTTCTGTTACAATGTCCATTAGGTGGGGGTAGTTTTCCAGGAATAGTCTATGAAGTTCTGTTTGGTACCCTGATGCTATTGTTTTGAGTTGTGTGCTTTTATAGTAACAATGCATAACATTATGGTTCATTTCGTCTGACCAAGTTAAGTGTTGTCTTGGGTGTTTTACTGGTTGTGCTTTTCCTTATTCATTGCCTGTTCATTTCCATTTTGGCTGACTGTTAGGTTGGTGCAGCGTTCCCAACCTTGATGCTGCCCATTCGAGGCTTTTTTTCCTATTGTCTGGAACCATTTTTTCACACTAACAGGGTGGTTATCCCTGTCTAGTGGAGGTTGGCTAGGGCCCGCTGGCAATCCTATTATTATTATTATTATTATTTTATTTATATCCTGCTATTTGCCCAATGCTGGGCCTATATGAACAGTGCAGCCTATAATCTTACTTTATCAATTGACATTTGGATGTTACCCTCATCAACATCTCCCTTTTAGAATGTCTATTTTTTAATTTTTTGCTTTTTATGCAAACATACTTTGGAATAAACACTATTGAAGAAAAATGTGTAGGTCCAGGCTGCTTTTTTTAAAAAAACAAACACCATTATGTATTGTCACGAACCTCTAACTGCTTGAGTGCAAATAAAATGGTGGTGTGGTAGAAGCTTTATGAGTTACACACCAGCACGAGATCTGGTTGGCCTACTCTTTCTTAAAAGTGATAAAGAGTTGTCCAAGCAGTCTGAGTACAAGAAGCATGTCCCATCACTAAGAGCAATCTCTGGACCCATGACAATCCTGAATATAAGTTTTAAGCTAACGTAGGAAGGGCTGAATTTCTGGATTCCACTTTCCCTCTTATGTGGACACTCTGGCTGTGTCTACACCAGCTGTTTATTCCTGAACATTATCACAGTCATCCCTACCAGGGCACATGACATTCACCTAGTCCTGCAGTGATCTTGGGTCGATTCCTCAGTTATTCAGGAATATCACTGACTGGATTTGTCATGGCTTTTCTGGCTCTCTCGCTACAATCCCGATGTCCATGGCTGGTGTGCCCCCTGTCCCAAAGCTGTTGCTGTTCAGCATAAGCTCCCAGCTCAGTGAACAGCCAACCTGCTGTCAGGGGCATGTCCAGTGGATTTGAATGTGTGTGGGAGTGGGTGTCCACCATTTTTGGCACATTGATGTGATTCAGTGCTGACCATGTGTATTTTTTTAACACAAACATATTGATGCACAGGAGCACATCTTTGACACAGTACCTATCCCTCCCCTTGTTTTGCTGTGTATCTGTGTTGGTGCACATCTCAGAGATGTTATTTAAAAAGTTATAGCTGAGGCCCGGTCAACCAGCTTTCAGAACGAGCACAATCTTAAAAAAATTCATAGAAAATCGACAGTTTGAGCAATTGCTCAGATTTTTTTTCCACAAATGACCAGCTAGATCCCAACTTCAATGTCCTACAAGTTTCAAGTTTTTATCTTTAAAAATGAAGAAGTTACAGCAAGGGTGGGGCTTTTGGGGGACCCCTATAACTTTTTAATTTGAAAAGGTAGAGACATGAAACTTCTTGGACATTGCAGAATGGATCTTGCTATTCCTGGCTCCTCAAGTTTCATGTCATTATCATTTCAAATAAAAAAGTTATGCACATGTTTCCCCCAAAGCAAACCTATGGGGGAAAAAAGCAGACAACAAGATGACAGCACGGAGGCCCGGTAAACCTGCTGTCAATAAAGTTGCACAATCTTTAATAAATTCATATAAAATTGAGGGTTGGAGGGATCAATCTCAAATTTCAAACACACATCTAGCACATGTTGCTACACATATGTGACAAATTTCAGATCAATCCCTCCACCCCTGTTTTTTATATGAATTTTTGAAAGATCGTGCAACTTTTTGACAGGTCTGAATGAACGCACGTGGCGAGCTGTCATTCTGACCTGTCAGAATTTAAACAATCTTTAATAAATTCATATAAAATTGAGGGTTGGAGGGATCAATCTCAAATTTCATACACATACTTTGGCATACCCCATAAGCACTGTGACAAAGTTTCAAGCCTCTAACTTTGAAAATACAGAAGTTATAGGCATTTTTCCTAAAAAATCAGCTCTATAGGGCAAAAGGGGGCTGCAAATTAAATACCATATTTCCGATAATTATAAGAAATACAATACGATTTACCTACAATATAATCTGATCCAATTTTTTTTAAAAAGTGATTTCCGATAATGATACAATATGATAATTTTGAGCGTGTACACCCCTAAAATTTTATTTGCACTTACCTCCACCCTTTCATACAAGACCATTAATCACCAGCTGAGATTGTTGATGGTCTAATCAGGTTAGCAGGGGAGATGACTAACAATAATTACTACAGCAACATGATGAAAAGATAAGGCAATTGTCACTTGTTGCACTGGATATAGGGAAGCAACCTTTCATCTGAGCTCAATATTGCAACTTGACTTGTTAAACTAGTATCAGTTCTGATGAGTGAAGGACTCAGACACTAGAAATGTTGCACCAACTGCACTTTGATCAAAAGCTGTTTCTCTTCTGTCTACCTGACATTTGCTATAATTGGCCTTACCAATTTTCTTCACACTTCAGCTGTGCAGAATATGTATCACATCAGTAGTCGGCTGTCTTCTTTTGATAACAGGCCCTTTTAATAAATCACTCATGCTTTCTATAATAATAAGTTATTCTGCTGCATTTTCTTCCTTGCATTTTACTCATTTCATATCCTGCTACATAGCCTTTAAAAGGCCTTGGGGTCAAGGCAGATAAAAGTCTTGGGCTTGCCCTAACTAGATGCCTTGGCATGAATACTGAATCCCCACAAAACTCAAAAGATCTG
Organism: Anniella stebbinsi; assembly: GCA_029215795.1. Classification (NCBI taxonomy): domain Eukaryota; kingdom Metazoa; phylum Chordata; class Lepidosauria; order Squamata; family Anniellidae; genus Anniella; species Anniella stebbinsi. Next base: position 70,885,754 of record JARDYH010000005.1, on the reverse strand, counting down.
GAGACTATAAAACTATCTGAGACTGTCTGTGTCAGGACTGAGTGCAGGAGCAAGGAACCAGGAGTTGTGATGGAGAGTAAGAGCCGAGGAACTAAGCCAAGGTGTCAGAGCTGAGGGATGCACTGGAACACACTGGACCCAGGAAGTCACTGTTGCTCAGGCAAAGTCCCAGACAAACCAGGATTCCCTTTATAACCTTTCCTATCTCAGAGAGCTCAATAGCTACTTTACTGCTCAGACGTTGCTCTAAATTGCAGTTCTGGTGGCTCACCAAAAGGGGCAGTTGCATGCAGAGCTTAAGATTTCTTTTAGTTTGGTGGTTCCTGTCACTTTGAAAGTTCATATGAGCCACAAGGTAAATGAAGAAACAATAATGATATGGAAAACTGCCGCCACTAATACCCCTTGAATAGACATACAAACATCATGCTAAAGTGAAGGTTTAGCAACATTTCCTTCTCAACCGCTTCAAAAGTCAACCATCCAAAACTGACTCATAGATCCACAGTGCTCACATCAGAAACGTAATATTGAGCAGGAGGATGCACAGCACTAGGACTGTTCCAAAAATTTTTAGGAGATTTTTTCCAGCATATTTGTAAGAGTGGAGGAGCCAAGAGAAGGTTAAAGGGGGAGAGGCCATGAGATGGAAAACTTCTGATGGCTTGGGGGGCATCAGATGGAGAACTTTTAATGATGGGGGGGCAAGGGGCTTATATTTTTATGTTTTATCAGTTGGAGACAGTAGGACATCCAGAAGCTTCTTTTTCAAATCCCTATTCTTGATTATTTGCCTGAAACAGTTGTTGTCATTGTGTTTATCTGATGGCAGTGACCTTCCATTGGGGACCATCTCTTCTCACCATACATCTAACGAGAGCTGCTACATGTTGGGTCCATTCTCAGATGAATTGTGGGGTAAGATGGGTACTGGCAGAGAAGGATCATTGCTGCTGTGGGAGAACCATGATTAAAGAGGAAAATAACACTTTCCTCTTTAGAGAGGAAAATAAGGTCTTAAAGGAGAAGAATCCTTCAGATGTTCTAGTTGCTTTGATTGATAAAAATGTACACCTCCACCTGAGAAAATGATCTGAGATTATCCAGCCCCCCCCCCCCTTGGATGTTCAGAATATGACTTCTCTACCTTCACAGGCCAAGAATGGGGCTCAGAAGGTGCTGGGGTGGTACCACCTGACCAGCCCTACCATGACAATTTCCTGATAGCCCTGGGTTCTCCCCCCCCCCCTTATCTAACTATTATCTATTTATTTAATTTCAATACTGATCCATAGCCTAAGCTCTCTGGGCAGTTCACAAAAGTTGAAACTCTGAAATACAACATGATAAAGTGCAATAAAAAACCTTTGAAAGTTGTTAGAGACAGAACCTATTATATTTCATGGCCTTTTAGACCCACTGTTTACAGTATTTTCCTGTATATCAATGACCTGTTAATCTTTAAGATGACACAAAACTCAGGCCTAATCTGCACCTACAGCCTTTTTGCAATGGAGGAGGGATAATTGCGAGGTTTCCCACTTCCGTAATCGTCGATCATAGGACACATGGTTGGTGCCAAAATACACCAATAACTAATACAAAATGTACTGAAAATGGTGGACGCCCACTACCGCACATGTCCGAAATGGCTAGACATGCTCCTGACAGCTGGTTGGCTGTTTGCCAAACAGCAACAGCTTTGGGAAGGGAGGCACACCAGTGGTGGACGTCGGGATTGTAGCAAGAGAGAGAGGAAAGCTGCTACAAGTCCAGTCAGCAATATTCCTGAATAACTGAGGGATTGACCCAAGATCACCATGGGAGTAGGTGAATGTCATGTGGTCCAGTAGGGATGACTGCGATATTAATCAGGAATAAACGGCTGGTGCAGACATGGCCTCAGTTGATTTTGCTGCAACAAATTGTGATTGTACCTATAACAAGGGATGAGGAAAAAGGATAAAGAGTTGATGCCACATCTGGAATATATGCTGTAACTTATAGATGGTGTGTCAATTGTAAAGGCAGGAAAGTGGAACAGATGAGGTAGAGTCATGACAAAGTAGGGGTGAGACCCAACATTGGTCACACCCCCTAGTTCAACATAGTTGGCAAACCTGCTGTCGTGCTTCCCAACACCCTTTGCTTTATTGGGAGACAATAAAGAGATCTGCCATGTAATCCACAAAGTTTTATGCAGGCAATAAACATCTCCTCCCACCTGAAGGGACTCTATAGTTCTAGGAACTTTCCTCTAGGCAAGGTTGTGCAAACTAAGCGAAACAATTGTCCTTTCAAGAAAAAGGGAAAGTCCTTTTCCAGAACACTTTAACTTCAGGGAGGCTGGTTTTGAAGAAGCCTTTGGCGAAGCTAATCGGGCCGACCTTCTCTCCCCCTTCCTTTTGCTCCACCTGCTTTAGTCTGTGGTGGATTCTTGGAAAGCTAGGCTTTCAGTACCCTCCCCCTCAGAAGAACACTGATTCCCAGCTTGTGGGTTATTTACACCCTCAGAGATAAGGGCTGGTGAAAGTTCATTCCCAGCTGGTGAAGAGCCCGTGAGAGACACCTCTCCCACTCCCCGCACAGGCTGGTATGTTTCTGGTGCCGTCCGTTCTGCATCAGAAACTGAGTCTGATTGATTGGCTGAAAATCCTTCTCCCAGCCCAAGGGGAACAGGCTTAGTAACAACAGCTGGACTAGATCTACACAACTGCTTTATAGTGGTATTGATGTGCACTGATAACTGTTGGGACACAGAACACATTCCATATCCTGCTTTCATAATGTTATGTCCTGCTTTTTATTCCACATTATGCAAAATAACACAACAAATGTCATTGTGTGTCCTATGAGGTATAAATGCACAAGAGGGACATAGCGTTACCATGATGGGATTGTAATGATTTGACACGAGGGTAGATCTGACCCAGGTCCTTCTAAGAACTTTATCCCATTAAGAATTAGTGTCTTAGTTTTCTATTTTTCCTTTTCTGTCCCCATCTTTTTCCCCCTTCTGTGCCATGTCTTTTTAAATTGTAAGCCTGAGGAAGAAGTGTTTTATTGTTATTGATTCATAGCTCACTCTGGAAGCCTTTTTGGCTAAAGAATAGGGTATAAACACTTTAAATAAATAATAGGGAAAGCAGACTCCATTTGAAGGAACACCAGCTCAGAAAGGAAGATGTAAAACATGACCCTAGGTGTGGCCTAGAATTATTTAGGTTACAAAGGTATAAGTATATTCATACTGCTGTCCAAAGGATTGGGGGGTTGTGGTGTAAGCCATCTTAACCTTTTAAAATATCTTCCAGTTCTTTCATTAATTGAATGACCTTTTCAAAACTGACTTTCTGAATAGAAAACAAAACTTTCAGACCTTTCTGTATAGCACAAGAAATTATTCTGCAAGCAAAGTGAATCCAAAATGGTGGCCAGTACTTAATAACCCTGCACAGCTTTGGTGTGAAGACAATGACATGGGCAGCCTATTAGGGAGTGTGCCATTTCTGACATAGCTAGAAAGAAATATTTGTGTCACCCACCTTAGACCAAAGGAAGTGAATATAAGGCAAAGAATGTACTGCTATTTACTAGGGATGTGCACTGGATCGGACCCGATCCACGATCCGAGTCCGGTCCAGTGGGAAATCGGATAAATTATCCGATTTCCGATCCCGCAGCTGGATCGGCCGATCCAATCCGAACCGGTCCGAAAAAGCTCCGAACCGGTTCAGCGGATCGGCGGATCGGCGGGCGCCCACTGGCGCCCACCGCCGCTTCCATTGGCGGGCGCCAGCGGGCGCCCGCCGATGAAAGTGGACAGCGGGGGGGGGGAGGAGGGGGGCACTTACCTTCTCGGCCCGGTGGCTCCCGTCCGGCGCCGGCGCCTACTACTACTAGCAGGCTCCGCGGCCTGCTCTAGGGTGGCGCGCCGGGTGATGTCATCACCCGGCGCGCTACTCTAGAGCAGGCCGCGGAGCCTGCTGGAAGTAGTAGGCGCCGGCGTCGGACGGGAGCCGCCGGGCCGGAAAGGTAAGGAGGGGGTGCGTGGAGGGGAGGAGGGGGCGCGCGGAGGGGGGAGGGGGGCCCTTACCTTTCCGGCCCGGCGGCTCCCGTCCGGCGCCGGCGCCTACTACTCCCAGCAGGCTCCGCGGCCTGCTCTAGGATGGCGCGCCGGGTGATGTCATCACCCGGCGCGCTACTCGAGAGCAGGCCGCGGAGCCTGCTGGAAGTAGTAGGCGCCGGCGCCGGACGGGAGCCGCCGGGCCGGAAAGGTAAGGAGGGGGTGCGTGGAGGGGAGGAGGGGGCGCGCGGAGGGGGGAGGGGGGCCCTTACCTTTCCGGCCCGGCGGCTCCCGTCCGGCGCCGGCGCCTACTACTCCCAGCAGGCTCCGCGGCCTGCTCTAGGATGGCGCGCCGGGTGATGTCATCACCCGGCGCGCTACTCGAGAGCAGGCCGCGGAGCCTGCTGGAAGTAGTAGGCGCCGGCGCCGGACGGGAGCCGCCGGGCCGGAAAGGTAAGGAGGGGGTGCGTGGAGGGGAGGAGGGGGCGCGCGGAGGGGGGAGGGGGGAGGGGGGCCCTTACCTGCCCGGCCCGGCGGCTCCCGTCCGGCGCCGGCGCCTACTACTCCCAGCAGGCTCCGCGGCCTGCTCTAGGATGGCGCGCCGGGTGATGTCATCACCCGGCGCGCTACTCGAGAGTAGGCCGCGGAGCCCGCTGGTAGTAGCCGCCGGCGCCGGACGGGCCGAGAAGGTAAGCAGTGGCGGGGAAGGGGGCTTACCCCCCCCCGGAGCCGTCCGCTTCTATCCGCTGGCGCCCGCGGGCGCCAGCGGATGGAAGCGGGCGGCCCCAGGGGGGGTAGGGAGCGCGGGGGAGGGGGTTTACCTGCCGGGGCCGTCCACAGCGGACGGCCCCGGGGGGGGGGAGGGAGTTAGGCCCCCCCTTACCCACCCGCCGCCATTTTTTCCTCATAGACTTGCATTGCAATGCAAGTCTATGGGGAAAAAAATGGCGGCCGATCCAAAAATGTACGATTTTTGGGTCGGGATCGGACTCGATCCGGTCCGGGGGGCCTCCGATTTTGTCCGAACCGGTCCGGGACAAAATTGGAGGTCCCGATCCGGGTCCCGATCCGATCCGGGGGGTCCGTGCACACCCCTACTATTTACATTCACATACATTTCCATCCTCTGCTATGGAGACTTTTGGCAGCTAACAGAAAAGGTAATATTTGTTATTCGGTATCTATCTATGTTTTATTTAAATCTACATTGTTGCTCAGCTACTGAATCAATGTATGTACATCCTTAAAGGCAGGGATTCTGCTTGCTTTTTAAAAACACTATAGTAATACGAAAATTCAGGAATACTCTGCTCTCTGCAAATAGCAACGGCTCCTAGCCTATTGTTTCCTAAGGGTCAGCAGACACCATTGTAGCACTTCTTGCAGAAAACATGTATGTAGGACAGCTGAAGGCAAACCACTACTAGGCTACCGTGAGTGGATAATAGCCCCCAAAGTACTATGTAGTGCATGACCCATCTTGCAAATCCAGCTGTTAACATAGCTGCTGGGACTTTGAGAGCCTTGTGAATGTTTGCAAACCATTTTAACAAAGATGCTCTTAAATGCACTCAGAAAGCACGATTACCTGGGGAAACATGGAATTATCAAAATAGTCATCTGCGCTGGCCTAGCAGAACAAAAATCATATAATCAGTGAATAATACTTTTTATTACGATCAACCAGTGTCCTCTAGAATGTAGTATGCCACCTTTTAAGTTACACTGAACTATCGTTGTTGTTGTTGTTTATTGTTATTTCATTATTTTATATCATTTTTCAGTGTGCGTAGCACTTTGAGAAGTGGAACAAGGTGGACCCCTGCGCCAAGGAGCTTACAATCCAAAATTCAACACATGGGAAACAATGAGGAGATCAGGTAAACCAGAAAAACTCTTCTCCAGGTGCACTGCTTCTGTCTCTGAGCCGATCTACACACTAGCTTTATATCGTTTTGTAAGGGTTACGAAAACTCTTTGGGACACATGATGCACTCCCTTGAACGTTGTATACCCGAGTTTTTTAAAAACTCACTTTAGCTATATACAACAGTTTTTATTTTTAATAAATCATTTTAAGTAAAATAATGTATCCTTCCTTACCATTTGTGATTTGTGGGGGGCAGTGCTTTGTTTACCAGCACCCAAATGCTTAGCTGTTGATTGGTGGGGAAGAAAGAGGGGCTAAGGAGGAAGTGGGCGAGTGAACTACAACACCCACAAGCCTTAGCCCTATACTCATTGAAAGCTAGGGAATGAAAGGGGAACTAAGGAGGAAGTGGGTGAGTGAACTACAGCGCCCACAATGCCTTGCCCTAAACCCATTGTAAAAACGAAACAGAAAGAGATGGTCAAAAGGGTGTGAGACCGCACACACCGCTTTGAAGACTGAAGATTTTTTCTCCTGTAACATGAATACTCCTTAATGTGGCCTAAGACATTTTGGAATGCACCTATTTGGAACATTTTAAAATACTATTTAAAATGTTCCAAGGTACTGTGTAGATAGGCTCTCTGTCTGTCTCAATATATGCATGATGACAAGCATAACATATCCTTGGGCAGTGTCCAATGCTGTCACAGTGCTAATGCCAATGACATTGTGCTGGCGTAAATCAATGCTAGCACAACAGCATTAGCAATCGCTAAGCAAAGGGGGGAAAACCCAATGATTTGCCACTAATGTCAGTGGTGAATTTGTCATCAAATGTCAGTGGTGCAGTTGCCACCTAATTTAAACAGCAAACTGCTATGTTTTCCCATTGCCTAGCAAGCACTAATGATGTTGCACTAGGCTAGTGCTGCGAGAACTTTGGATACTGCTCCATATCTCCAGTTGTGTGTGTGTGTGTGTTTTTAAAAAAGATAGATAATATTTAAGAACACAGAAGCTCATGTCCAAGCCAATTACCAGGTTTTCATGTTACACAAAGGTTTGGGACAAAGCAGTAATGAAGTATTTTTTCCTCCCTTTGAAAACATAAAAGCCAATCATAAGACATGTCTGCTTATTTTCGAAGGATACTGATTCCCTGTTACTGCTTTGATTCAGCCACTTTCATTTTCACCTTTATGTACACATGTGGCACTTTATGCTTAAGATATGTACAGAGAATACAGATAGAAATTGAAAGTGATGTGGAGGGAGAGAAGTTGCTCAGTGGCTATGGGAAGGAATTAATGTGCTGAGATATTAATAGAGTATTCTGCTTATCCCCAACCCTCGCCTGACAGATACATCATTCCACGATTCTTTCAAGCACTGAACCTCTTCATGACTGTCATGTCGCCCAATTAGGGAACAAAATCTGAGTTATGCTGCACATCATACATGCATTCGCATTACAAAAAAAAAATAGAAGAAAAAAACCAATGAAAAGACATGCAATCTGAACTGCTTTGATTTCTTCTCTACATTCTTCTTCTTCTTATTATTATTATTATTATTATTAGCAATAATAACAAAAATGTTATTATTATAATTATTAATTATTATTATAATAACAACAACAACAACTGTATTACTGTGGCAACAACATCCAAGGGATGTTTAAAAGTAAAAGTATACTGATACAATGTAGTATTTCAGTAAAATAATTCTGAATGTTACAACACACACATCAAAATTGGGATGGGTTGTTTTCAGAGATGGAAAAGAGCAAGAGAAAGCATTAACTGTTTCTACATAACTTTTGTAAAATCAGAACAGTTAAAAACACCTAATGCATATTTTTCTATTATCCTCTGGTTCTTATCATTAAATAATTTTTAAAAATTGGAAAACGGTGGCTGCCACCGTTGAAACCATGTATTTGGCCTGGATTTGGTCATGTTGTTTGAGGGATTTCTTTGCTATATTTTTCTTCCTCTTTTGACAGATTCATGGCACCTACATGTAAGGCAACAACACTATAGTCTCAATCCATCTCACAAGCAAGTCAGATAAGAGACTCACATGTATATGAAATAAAGAGAATTACTACATGCACAGGGAACTACAACCAGTCCATTAATTCTTGTAGTGAAGGGGACCAGTAGGAAAGACACAATTGCCAAGCCAGATGAAGATGTGACATCTGCAGTCCTCTGCCAACCAGGCTCCCTTGAAACTCCATGTAACTACCTCGTTGATCTGTCCACATAAGTAACTCCTTTTTACAAGAATTGCATCCTGGTGGTTGATGGAGACTCAGCCTTTGCCTTCTATAATGTAGCACTTCTAAGAATTATTCTATTTTCCTCCCCACTACCACCTTTAGGCTGACTTATATATTTTTTTCCTTTGGTGCTGGCACACCACAATCTTTAATCATTGTTTGGGTGCATTTTGAGCTTTGGAGTTAATGAACCCATGGCACTTGTATGTGTGTGTGTGTGTATATATATCAAAGGTCCCAGTCTTCTCACATTCAAAGGAAGCAAAACTCTGTGGCATTTCTCTTAGACTTTCACCTTTAGGGAAAGAAGGGTATAGAACACTGAGAAGCAATAAAGAATTTAAGGTGGGCAAATTGGTCTTAAAATTGGCCTTATTTCTCCAATAACACTTCAGAGAAAGAATAAGCAAAAGAGGAGTGAATGCAATTCAAATCAAGACTAAGTATTCTTAATTAAGCTCTTCTTAGGATTGTGAGCTTCAAGGCTTTAATTCTTTATTGAAAAACAATAAGAGCGCTTACCCACCATGCAGGATATTTTTTTTCAAGTTCTTGCAGCTTTAAAAGAAATCTATTATAGATAAAAAGAAGTTTAAACAGCATATATTACCGCTTGCTTTTGTTTATACATGGTGAAGACGAGTATTCAGAGTAGTCTACATCTTAGACTTGCACTAATCCTTAAATAATTACAATTCAGCTACTCAAGACTGGAAAAAAAAAACCTCATGGAATGTGACTTTGTTCTGTTGGCTTGTCTAATCCAATTCAATTACTTCAGTTTCCTTTCCCAGAGGTCTTACACTTGGAAAGTGAGCTTTATGTAAGCCAAGAAAAGAAGAAGGAAGGGGGAAAATGGGAGAGAAGAGGGAACGAATCAGTTGCAATGGAAATGATGCTACACTTCTTTTTTTTTTTATCTTACTCCTTTGCCAAACATCAGACCATCAATAAACATGAGAAACAGCTTGTAATTCACAAAGCCTACAGCAACTCTGTTGTGATAAGGGCAAATTGGTCTGGCCCTAGGAACTCTGGAGATGGGAATAGTTCAGTGGCTTGGACCAATTTGAATGGATGAAAATCACTGAAGTCCCTGAAGCTACAGTAAACAACCCTACAGCTGGCTGCTGCTTGGCATCTGCATGCAGAAGGCAGCAGGAGCATTAGAAACACAAAGTATACTGTTTCTATCACCTGTAAAGATTTCTCTGCTAGTAGGGGAAGGGTTCTGTCTAAGAACTGAAACCAATAATACCCTTTTTCCTCTCATAAAAACTGTCCAGAATTAAATGTTCCTAGTAATTCATAATAAAGTAAAATATTTTAATAAACTGATCATTGAATGGAAATTAGGGGTGTGCACGCCAAAAAATATCGTCGTTTATCATTATCATCGTTTTGGACTAAAAAATTTATCGTCTTCATTCATATTATAGGTGAACCATATCATCTTCACGATAATTATTGTGAAAAAAATGATATTTTTGCAGCCCTATTTTTAAAGAAAAAAAATGCTTATAACTTCTGTATTTTAAAAGTTAGAGGCTTTAAACTTGGTCCCAGTGTTTATAGTTTATTACCTAAGTATGTGTACGAAATTTGAGATTGATCCCTCCAACCCTCGATTTTATATGAATTTATTAAAGATCGTTTCAGTTCTGACAGATCAGAATGACAGCTTGCCACGTGTGTTCATTCAGACCTGTCAGAACGGAAACGATCTTTAAAAAATTCATATACAATCGAGGGGTGGAGGGATCTATCTCAAATTTCATACACAAACTTAGGCATACCCATAAGCACTGGGACCAAGTTTCAAGCCTCTAACTTTTAAAATACAGAAGTTATAGGTATATTTATATGGCAGTCCAATAAAATGATAAAATTGCCCAAAATCGTAGGTTTTTCTATTAGGGGTGTGCATCGGATTGGATCCGACCCACGATCCGAATCCGATCCGCCCCAAAATCGGAAGGATCCGATCCGATCCAATCTGACCAACCCTCCGATCCAATCCCATCCAATCAGCCAAGGTCCAATCCGGATCGGAAAAAATCGGCAGATCGGATGCCATTTTGAATGCTTTTCCCCATAGCCTAGTATTGTGTTACAAAAACACCTATAACTTTTTCATTTTTAAAGATAGAAGGATGAAACTTGGGCTCTTTGTAGATGGGTTAGGCATAGTTACCTGTGAGAAATTTCAGAAAGATTGGTGCAGATATTTCCTGGCAATTAATTTTTTAATAAAAAACCAGGAATGCCTATAACTTTTTCATTTTTAAAGTTCCACACATGAAACTTTGCCACATTGTAGGTGGTACATTGGGACCTATGTGTGTGAAATTTCAGAAATGCCCAACTTCCGATCTGGTCCAATCCGACCTGACCCCCCAAGTCCGATTCCGATCCACTATCCGATCCGATCCAGGGGGTCAGTGCACATCCCTATTTTCTATCGTATCGTCATCGTTAAACACATGCATGATAACAACCTTATTGTATTATTATCGTACGTTTTAACGATACGATACACATCCCTAATGGAAATGTCATAAAAGGAATCATAATGCAGTAGAAATGATTTACAGGAATGAAACATGCAGTCTATCATATGGGTTTGATATTGCAGGACATTAAAAGAAGTGGGGTCTTAATTAAGGACTTGGGTTTTCACTAAAACTAATACTACTTTAAAACTCTTTCTTTCTTTGATTGTGCATTCCTCTCTGAACTTGACCTTGTGTTACATTCTTTGCAGAAGATAAGAACTTTCATTAAAGAAAAATAGTCTTCTTGATCATTTCCACATAACCGACTGCAATTTTGCTGTTTAGGGATTCATCATGTAAGAGAGAAGGCAGTTGTCATAGGACATGCCAGGAGGATATAATGTTCAAATACAGTAAAAAAAATCTTTTATTTTTTTAAGGCATTACTAGCATGTTATGGTGATTGGCTTGTCTAGGTTTAATTTAACAAGTTGTCATGAGTTTCAAAATAGTAAGTGAAGCTCAGTCAATATTTGCAAGAGATGTTCAAGAATCCTTTCTACATCCTCAGGTGACATTTTGTCTATTATTTATTTAATGTATTTTTGAACCATCTCTCCACTCAATGAGTGCTTGAAGTGATTTACAATAAAACCATATAAACAATGGGCAGTATCCTATGGTGCACCAGTGAAACCCGAAACTAGGGGAGCTAGCTGTTGTCAAAGCAACCCAAAATTACTTGACTATGTCCCTGTTGCAGAATTGGTGAGTCCTGCTGGTGCAACACAATCCATGGGAGTGCAGGGCCCCTGTTGGATACTGCCCAATAAGTACAAAAATGTGCAACCCCACCAAACTAAAACAAAACAAATAAAATGCATAAATTGCAATAAAATGGGGAAATCAAAGAGTGGACTTAATCACTAAAAGCTTGGCAGAAGGATACAGTTATTAGCCTTTAGATAACTGGTAAAAAAGCCAAACTACCTTCCCTGGGCAGGGAGTCCCCCAGCCAAGTGATTGCTACACAGAAGATGCTGCCTCATGTTCCCACCAACCTCCCATTCTTTAAGAAGTGGGTTTTGGTAACAGAGCCTCTGATGATGAATATAGGCTCTGGGCAAGTGTATATAGAGGAGGCAGTCCTTGAGAAACCATGCTTACAAGCTCTATAGCACTTGTTGAGTAAGAACCAGCACCTAGAATTGGTATAAAAACTACGGTGGAACTAAATATTTTAAGGTTGTCATTTTCAGCAATTCATGACGCTGGGGTGAAATTAAGACACCAGTGAACGAGGCTGGGGAGGGGGACAATTCCTTAGCATCTTCCCATTATGGAGGAGGGAGAGCGTTCCCTTTATCTTGTGATGGTGGGCATGGGGCCTATATAGATAAATAGATAGATGATAGATACTCTCAAAATGCCCCATTTGCTTTAAAAGGGCCTGGACCACTCACAAAAGTCCTTCTGAACCCCACTATATAGTCCCAATATTGGTAGAAATCTTTCACTGGCATCACAATCATCACTATGAAGCAAGCCTTCAAATCGAGTCTATCCCATGCATGGACAGACTTATGCCGTTTTTTGCCTCTTACATGATACTCATCATAGGGTGACCAGATAAAATCCAGGTCAGGGCTCATGTAACTTTAACAGTTGTAGAGAAAAGGGAATTTCAGCCAGTGTCTTTTGTATGCAATTAGTTCCTGGTGATATTCTCTCTTCATCACAACAGTTAAAGTTGCAGGGGCCCTGCCTTCTTTTGTATATGGTCACTCTAGTATAGTGCCTGCAACTTTAACAGTTGTGATGCAGAGGGAATTTCACCAGGAACTAATTGCATACAAATGACACTGGCTGAAATTCCCTTTTCTCTACGACTGTTAAAGTTATATGAGCCCTGACCTGGATTTTATCTGGTCACCCTAACTCATCATCCATGTTGCTTCATTGACTGCAACTCCCTGCTAAAGCTAGAGCAATTGTATCACATGCCTGGGTCAATTCTTTATTCCAGAGATCAATCAGGATGCTGACAGGAAGGTTAACTGTGACAGCTGAAAACTCCCTAAGAACATTTTGGCAATGCAACACAATAGCCATCAGAAAAAAGAAAAAAGCAAGTAAGCAAGCAAGCAAGCAAACAAACAAACAAAAAAACTCAGTAATGCTAAAGTACTATCATTTATGTTTGTGAAAAATAAAGAAAACATCAAACTATTGGTATATGGAACTTCCTATTCTTTCCTAGGCCATGTCTATATCAGCCATTTATTCCAGGATAATATTGAATTCATACTTACCAGGTCACATGACACACAGCTGATCCTGCTGTGATCTCAGGTTGACCCCTCAGTTATTCAGGAATATCGCTGACTGCTTTTGTCAAGTTTTTTCTGGCTCTCTCGCTACAATCCTGAAGTCTGCAGCTGGTGTGCCCTCTCTCGCAAAGCTGTTGCTGTTCGGCACAAGTACCTAGCTCAGCGAACAGCCATCCTGCTGTCTGGGGCATGTCCAGCGGTTTCAGAGGTGTGCAGGAGTGGACCCATTTGCCATTTTGGGCACATTTTTTTATTGGTTATTGGCATGTTTTGGTGCCAAGTTTTTTTAAAAACAAACAAACATGTCTGCACAGCACCGCATATTCGCTGGACCTCCTATCAACCCCATGCGTAGCTGTGATTTTGCATTTGTGTGCATCCCTACCTATTCATAAAAAAAGCCCCGTAGCCACGTCATCTGCCTAGGCCCGCCCACTTCTCCTGATCCAATGTGGAAGTGCCATCAGGGGACACACGTCCTCCCACAACGGCACTCCTGTAATTGTGGGAAACTTCCCTCACGTGTGCCCCATGAGTGGTGATCGTAGAAGCATGGAACCATCACAATCATCCCTCCTCCATTGCAAAAGGGCTGTAGATGTAGGTTAGCCCTTAGTCTGTTGGGTCCATCCCTTTTTTTCCAGAACTACGCCCTGTGTCAAATCCTTATGAATGTAGCATAAGAAGCAAGATATAACCCTATGAAAGCAGTATATGGAATGTGTCTTGTGCCCCAACAGTTATCAGTGCACATCAATACCACTATAAAGCAGTTGTGTAGATCTAGTCCAGCTAGTTCTATTCAGAAAGTCAGTTTTGAAAAGGTCATTCAATTAATGAAAGAACTGGAAGATATTTTAAAAGGTTAAGATGGCTTACACCACAACCCCCCAATCCTTTGGACAGCAGTATGAATATACTTATACCTTTGTAACCTAAATAATTCTAGGCCACACCTAGGGTCATGTTTTACATCTTCCTTTCTGAGCTGGTGTTCCTTCAAATGGAGTCTGCTTTCCCTATTATTTATTTAAAGTGTTTATACCCTATTCTTTAGCCAAAAAGGCTTCCAGAGTGAGCTATGAATCAATAACAATAAAACACTTCTTCCTCAGGCTTACAATTTAAAAAGACATGGCACAGAAGGGGGAAAAAGATGGGGACAGAAAAGGAAAAATAGAAAACTAAGACACTAATTCTTAATGGGATAAAGTTCTTAGAAGGACCTGGGCCAGATCTACCCTCGTGTCAAATCATTACAATCCCATCATGGTAACGCTATGTCCCTCTTGTGCATTTATACCTCATAGGACACACAATGACATTTGTTGTGTTATTTTGCATAATGTGGAATAAAAAGCAGGACATAACATTATGAAAGCAGGATATGGAATGTGTTCTGTGTCCCAACAGTTATCAGTGCACATCAATACCACTATAAAGCAGTTGTGTAGATCTAGTCCAGCTGTTGTTACTAAGCCTGTTCCCCTTGGGCTGGGAGAAGGATTTTCAGCCAATCAATCAGACTCAGTTTCTGATGCAGAACGGACGGCACCAGAAACATACCAGCCTGTGCGGGGAGTGGGAGAGGTGTCTCTCACGGGCTCTTCACCAGCTGGGAATGAACTTTCACCAGCCCTTATCTCTGAGGGTGTAAATAACCCACAAGCTGGGAATCAGTGTTCTTCTGAGGGGGAGGGTACTGAAAGCCTAGCTTTCCAAGAATCCACCACAGACTAAAGCAGGTGGAGCAAAAGGAAGGGTAAAACACTTTGAAAACGTTTTGAAAATTGTATATGGAGTGTGTCCTGGGCCCCAACAGTTCTCGAAGCTGTTATAAACTGTTATAAACCGTTTTAAAGCAGTAGTGTAGATAGGCTCTAGATCTAGCCTTAGATTTTATAGTCCCAAAGAAAAAGGAAATGAAAAGGTTGTACTGAAAGTTAGGCCCACCTCTAATTGTAAGCAAGATTGTGAATTATAGACCTGCAGACTGTTGTCTATTTTCCTGTGGCACTGGTAAACTTATTTGTAAATTTGGGGATGAGAAGAATGCTCTAAAATTCTCAAAACCATTTAGAGTGTCACCAAATGAGCATTTTATAGCCTGCTCATTACTGGGCACACATGGATTTTTGTGGGTCCTTTTCACAATGCCGTCTGCCTCCCTCACATCTCCCGCTCCTTCTGCTCATTTTCCTGTCGCAAAAAAAAAGAAAAGAAAAAAAGACCTGGAAAATCTATTGGGGGGGGGGGGCTGTAGCGAAACATGCTGCCATTTCCTACTGTGTGCAGGAGAAACAGTGCGATAAAGACACCCACTGAATGGGCCACATGGTCATTGTTTGCTTCCTCTTTCTTCCCCATATGAAGAAAGAGGAAGCTGCTCATCCCTATTGTGGGACAGAAAAGTGACAGTAGGGAAATGTATTTCTCCCCCCCCCCCCCCATCTGATGATGCTCTTAGGATAAAACAAGCAGGATTAAACACTTTGAAAACATTTTGAAAACTGTATATGGAGTGTGTCCTGGGCCCCAACAGTTCTCAAAACTGTCAGCCTATCTACACTACTGCTTTAAAATGGTTTAAAACGGTTTATAACAGCTTCGAGAACTGTTGGGGCCCAGGACACACTCCATATACAATTTTCAAAACGTTTTCAAAGTGTTTTACCCTGCGTGTGTAGATAGGGTCTTTTTCTTGGCAGGAAGAGATTCAATAAAGGTTTAGGGTATACATATTTTAAGCTGCTGTACTTTTTCAGGACAAATGTGATCATTATATAAAGAGCTGATATATGAAAGATGTTATTCTCCCCGCCCTCCCCAAAGGCAGTCTGTGGTTAAAATAAAAAAGTTACTGGACAGAGCTTTAGCATCCATCAGAGGAAACTGCACCAGGTTAACACAGCTTTATGCTAATCAGGAAATGATTGCTTCCCAGTATTAATGCCAACACTTCCAGTTCATCAATTTTCAGCAAGCACCTAGTTTCATCAGCAGTCTCAGCTAGGCTTCTGCTGTGACATGCAAAGGAAACAGATCTAATGATCACTCAGTTCTGAACACTCAAACTTCAATACAAAGACCAGAACAAAAGCAAAAGCAGCCACCTGGTGTTTTTGACCAGGTGTTTGATGTTCTCTGAAACAAGTACAAACATTTGGGAGAGGAGGAGCGTAGTTCCCTTTGTTGCACATTTTCAAACATTTTCTCTCTAATTAGATTCCCTTTAATCAAACTAAAAATATAAATTCATTGACCTTTCTTGCTCTGAGGTTCTACCATTATTACAATTGCATTTTGTATGTGTATGTTTGCGTATGTGTGTGTGTGTGTGTGGGGGGGGGTCCGTGACTTCTCAGATAATGAATCCAATAACATTTGCTTCCTATGGGCTCTGTGTGTCTCATTGGGAAAACTGTGCCAAGATACCTTGGTTTGTAAATTAAAGTGGACAAGTGTGTATACATACATACTTTATTGTAGTCTATAGACCATAAAAGAGCATACAAAATTTAAAATTTGCATCAACAGCTGTAAACAATTGATCAATTAAGAACCCACCAGTTGTACTCTATACAAAGTAGTAAGATATAAGAATTTGGCAACTTGATTTGTGACCATTTTGTCCTTGGCCTGTAGAAGTGTGTTTTTAAAGGTTTCTATTCCATCACTGTATCAGACGGGGATGAGGTGCATCAGGAATAAAAGATGTTGAAGCTGCAGTCCTTTACAGTTCAATGGTAATTATGCAGCCTAAATATCCCCAAAGCCAAGGGAGCTTCTTGACCTTGGGTGACAAACACATTGTCCATATTCTCTTTTTAACAAGCAGCAAGAACCATATCTTATCTGTGAGCTTCTCTAAATGAGCTATTTATAGCAGGCTCGTTTCTGGCCACTCAGGGAAGTTTCCCAGTCAATTAAATGATGCTGGAAAACAAACAGATCCCTCTCCTTATTCTGTTTTAAAATAAATCAGAGACAAGCTGGAATAAACCCTTAATGGTGCAAAAGCAGCAGCATGTAAAACTAGCATTGCACTAGGAAGTTGCTGAGGACCGATCTGCACCAAGCAGGATATGACACTTTGAAAATGTTTTGAAAACTGTATATGGAGTGTGTCCTGGCCCCAACAGTTGTCACTACTCTTATAAACAGTTTTAAACCATTTTAAAGCAGTAGTGTAGATCCTGCCCAGGGTGAAATGCCTTCCTGCAAGGAAAGGAGGCAGATCTGATCCCCATGTGTCTACTCAGAAGTAAGTCCCATTGTCATCAGTGGGGCTTACTCCTAAGAAAATGTGCTGAGGCTTGCAAACTTACAGCACAATCTTACTTCTACTCAGAAGTAAGTCATGGCTTTCCTGAGGTCTGTGAGGAAACAGACGAAAACAAGACTCTCCCCCAGCTCCTTTGCACACATGCCAGGGAGGCAGGCACTCCCTCTATTCAACCATGTATGCTGTTTAAAGGAACCCTGGGAAGCAGCAGGATCTTCCGTCTTTTCACCCCTCTCCTCCCGTGTAATCCAACTCATATCAATTGTGCCAAAGAACCAGGAAGCACAACACTGCCTGGTAAACAACAGCATTTCCCTTAATGCAGGTAAGGTTATTATTCTTATGAAAGTGGGGGCGGGGGGAGGAGATCCTTGTATTCTTAATGGCCCATAGAAAAGAGGAGTAGCGGCTCATTAAGCATCCTCCTTACAGCCTTTTCTAGGAATGTGCATCAGATCGGACCCGATCCATGATCCGGGCCCGATCCAACCGAAATCGGATCAAACGATCAGATTACGATCCCCAGCACCTGGATCCGCCGATCCAATCCGAACTGATCCAAAAAGGACCTGATCCGGATTGGCGGATTGGTGGATCAGGCCCCCTCCCCCCACTCACACTCCTTACCTGCCGGGGCTGATGGCTCCAGCAGGTAAGGTGCACGAGGGCAGGGGCTTCCCTGGCAGGGCTGTCCGCATCCATCGGCGGGCGCCAGTGGGCGCCCGCCAATGGAAGTGGACAACCCCGCCCGGTAAGGTGCATGAGGGGAGGAGGGGGCTTGCCTGCCGGGGTGGCCGCTTCCCTCCGGTGGCACCACCGGAGGGAAGCTGCCACCCCAGCAGGTGAGAAGCACGAGGAAGGGAGGGGGAGGGCCCCACTTACCTGCTGGGGCGTCCTCCTCCTTCCACTGCCAGGTGAACTACTGTGAAACAGGCCTTGCGGCCTAATTTTTCAGTAGAGCGCCAGGTGATGATGTCATCACCTGGTGCTCTACTGAAAAACTAGGCCACGAGGCCTGTTTCACAGTAGTTCACCTGGCAGTGGAAGGAGGAGGACGCCCTGGCAAGGTAAGGTGCGCGAGGGCGGGGGCTTCTCTGGCAGGGCTGTCTGCTTCCATCAGCGGGCACCAGTGGCGCCCACTGATGGAAGTGGACAGCCCCGCCCGGTGAGGTGCACGAGGGGAGGAGGGGGCTTACCTGCCGGGGCAGCCACTTCCCTCCGGTGGTGCCACCGGAGGGAAGCAGCTGCCCTGGCAGGTAAGCAGCGAGAGTGGGGTGGGGGAGGTGGGCCCATTTCCCTTGCTGGAGATGTCCGCTTCCCTCCACTCCTGGACACTACTGTGAAGCAGGCTTCACGGCCTGCCCCTAAGTAGCCATCACCTGGCGCGCTACTTAAGGGCAGGCTGCGAAGCCTGTTCGCAGTAACGTCCAGGAGCGGAGGGAAGTGGACATCCCCAGCAAGGTAAGGTGCGCGAGGAGGGGAGGAGGCTTACCTGCCTGCGCAGCCGCTTCCATCCGCTGGCGCCCATGGGCGCCAGCGAATGGAAGCCGACGGCCCTGGCAGGTAAGCAGCGCGAGTGGGAGGGAGGGATGGGGGGAGGGACAGGGAGGGGGGAGTTAGGCCCCCCTCACCTATACACCGCCATTCCCCCCCCCATAGACTTGCATTGGGGAAAGCTTTCTTTCCCCCAATGCAAGTCAATGGGGGAAAAATGGTGTCCGATCTGAAAATCGGATGTCCGACTTTCGGATCTGAATTGGGTCCGAACCGAACCAGGGAGGCCTCCAATCTGATCCGATCCGATCCAAGGCCTCGGGTCCAGTTCCGATCCTGATCCAATTTTTTGGTCCGTGCACATCCCTAGTCTTTTCCTCTTTCATACAAGCATGTCAACTTCCAAGGCCTTCACCTATCTGATAATTCCCCTCTGCTCCTCCTCCCACCAGAAATGGGATATACTATGTAGGGAAAAAACACAGCCCTTTAAATCCTTACAACCTGTTGAGAGAGAGAGAGAGAGAGAGAGAGAGAGAGAGAGAGGCAAACACTCTCCCTTTTTGCAGTCTAATCTGGTGCTTTGCCTTGCCATCACAATGTTAAATCTGCTTTGAGAAGGAATGGGAGAATTCAGCTTCCTTGTTGAATAATGAAGGACTAGCAAAGCTTTGCTTATTGTGTGTTCATTTTCCCCACTTTTAATCAGGGCATGAAAGAGGAATTGAACAGGACATAGGAAAATTTATCTTTTGAAGCTGGAATAGAACAGGGCATAGACAAAAATCTCTTCCACTTTGGGGGAAATGCAACCCTATTCAGAATTTGCAGAGAATCAGGACACAAGGAGGAGGAACCATCTAGACCTGCTCCCTTCCTCATGCATTTTTGTTGACCTGTACTCCTCTAGAGCGTTGGTCTGAAGAGGAGCACCTCCTGTATCCATGGTGGTGATCTACACAATTAAGAACTCCTCCTCTTGCATTGACTGTTCACAGGTTCTGAACACCCCAATAGGGTACTGTCTATCATGGTATGGACTCCTCTTTCACAACATGCCTTCTTATAATAATCAGATCTAACACTATGATCTGAAGGACTAGGGAAATTTAGGAGAAAGCTGCCTTTTCCAACTGCGTACATTTAAAAGATCATTTGGAATTCCTTCTATCAAATTGGAAAGATGATCAGGAAGCTGAGATAAACTTAAGGCCTGGCTGTTTTCAGTCCCCTCTTCTGATGAGGAGTATGTAAGCAGCCTCATGAGTAAGATCACCTGCTCAGGAGCAATATTCACTTCATGAAGAGTGATGGCCAGAAAGGCTCGAGTTCAAATTCCTATTCAGTACCACTTTGGCTCCCTTCCAAAGCACTGTACAGTGGGAAAAACTCTATTTCTTTCTCCGTGACTTCCCCCACTTGCAAAGCTCACTTTTAAGGATGTTTTTAGGATGTTTTAGGATTTTTATGCAGTTTTAATAATATGTGTCATGTTTTAATCAGTTTTATGTATTTTATCATGTTGTTGTTCCCCGCCTTGATCCAGACGGAGAGGCGGGTAAGAAATAAATTGTTATTATTATTATTATTATTATTATTATTATTATTATTATTATTGAGTGCCTGATCTGGAGCTGCTGAAAGTGGCTTGCATGGAATTGATGGCCTGGCATTCTTGCAAGTCCTCCTCAGCCAAAGGAGAAGAGATCAGGGATATAGGAACATAGCCTTCCTGGTTCAGGCAGAACTGATTTTGCCCATACAAATTTCGGAAGAGGTGGTAGTCCCTGTACCCCCAGCCAGCAAAAGACTTAGAGAGCCTCACTGGCAAAATGGGAAGAGATGAATTGTATGTCAAGGCAGCTCAGATGGTAGCAGCACTGATGGGATTCTAGCATAGCTCACACAATGCATATTTATTCAATTAGATCTATTTATTTATTACAGTTCTATATTACCGCATAGCCAAAGCTCTCTTGTCGGTTCATATATATATATATATATATATATATAATGTAAAAGCTTAAAATTACAATATAAAAGTACAAATCACAAAAAAACCTAGCAGTAATGAAGCAATTCAAAATACAATAACAGATTTAAAACAACAGAGCTAAAAGACTAAAACATGGTCTTCACCTAATGTCGTAAGCTGCTAAGATGGCTGCAGCAGCATTGAAGGGGCATCTACCACAGCTCACACAATAAGCAACACAGCTGACGGTTTCCTCTTCCCCCCTACATTGCCTAAAGTGTCGTCCAAACTAAGCCACTGTGGCTTGTTAATCACAGAGTGATCCTGTGAACCGGGTCATTAGGCTTCAAAGTTGCAATTGTGTGCACACTGTCATTCTCAGCAAGCTCATTAATGTCTGTAAGACTTACTCCCAGGTAAGTATGGATTGTAGCCTAAGGGATATATAAGTGTGCTCAAAATCAAAACCTTCACATTCTATCATTTTGAACATCGTGATTCCAAAATATAGGTTATTCTCTGATATGGCTAAATTAGTAAACAGAGTTGGCAAGCTATTTACGGAACAAAATGATCAAACATCCTCATTTGAATTGAACAAACTAAGTGAGTTATTGAATCAAACCAAAAACAATGTGGAAGACTTCGGGAGAAACCTCAGAAGAGCTGGGCATTAAGATCATGAGTCAGTTCACAGACAAACTGGAGCATAACAGGAAGTCCTTTGCATGGGTTTCTTCACACAATGGAAGCCACACAATGCTGTTCATTACAATGGGTCCTACATAAGAAAATATCCTGGAACACTGTGCCCTTGAGATTTTGCAAACAGATTTTCTGTAGCAAATAAATTAACATGAGAAGTAAGCCTTGACAGGGTGTGACCTACATAATGCATACAACATAGCTTTATAATCTTATGATGAATGCTGACAGTCATTTCCATCTCCAGCTGGTAAAATGTCTACAGATCTTACCCTGATCTTTCATATAGGGTTCTAGCTCTCATAATGCTATCCATAGCCTCAAAAACTATCCTAACATCATAATTAAAGAGGTTGGCAAAGGAGGCACCTTTGTGGAAGACTTCGGGAGAAACCTCAGAAGAGCTGGGCATTAAGATCATGAGTCAGACAAACTGGAGCATAACAGGAAGTCCTCTGCATGGGTTTCTTCACACGATGGAAGCCACACAATGCTGTTCATTACAATGGATGATACATTATTTTTGGAGTGCCCTCCACACAACATGTTGCCTCTCCCCCCATCGCGTGGCTGAAAGTCGCGGCCTCATAATAAGCAACGGAACTTTGAAAAACAATGGAGCAGCCCGTTGTTTCCCCCCGTTGCTTAATAATGTACTGTCAGTTGTGTGTGTGTGTGTTGTGTGTCGCCCGACACATGACACAATGGCTGTGTTCAAACTACACAATAGTCAATGGTGGGGTAATAATCAACTCAACCATTATTTATCTAGGGGGTACTCCCCACACAACATAATAATCAACCATGGTGTGGATTAGGATCAGCACTGAGTTGTCTATTAGTTCAAGCTGAATTGACTCACTCATCCCCCGACCTCTTCCCCTCTTCTCAGTTCTCCTTCTAGTATCTCATCAGCCATTGCTGCCAAAAATCTATCCTGCTGGCTGGACTAGAGTGGCAGCCACTGCTTTGACCATTCTTGCATTGTGACTCAGTGGCTGATGAAATAAGTAATGGTGGCTGAGGAAATAACCAACAGTGCCCTCCACATAACACAATAACCAATTGTGGTCCAAATAGCCTACTTTGCACAGTGTTGGTTATTTGTGTTGGTTATTTTGGTCAAATAACCAACCATTGGTCTAAAAAACTCCCATCACACAGCACCATAACCCACAGTGGGTTATAACCAACGGTCAACTATTTAAACCACTGTTGGTTATCGTGTTGAATAAACATGAATGCATGTTTATTCAATTAGAATTAAGTAGGCTCCATTGTATTCAATGGGTCTTATTCCCACATAGACTGCAATGCTTCGCACTAAGCTCTCCCAAGGCAAAGAAGGCAGCCAGGATTCCAGCATCCAAAGAGCAAGTGCTGTGCTTGGATTAGTGGAGGGAATTATCATCCCTCTCCTACTCCTTCTAACCCAATTATTAGCCTGCTCTTCTCACCCCAATTAAGTATGCCAGCCTTAGATGGCAGATTTTGGAGCAATCGTGTAGTAATAAATAAAATAAATAAGGAGGCAATGTTGAAAATCGTCCCTTTGCTATGGGGATGACATTGAGGGATTATATTTTGGATAAAACACCAGTTCAGCACAGTGTAGTTGGAGCTAGTGTGGTGTAGTGGTTAGAGTGTTGGACTGGGAGCCAGGAGATCCCAGTTCTAGTCCCACTCAGCCATGGAAACTCACTTGAATGACTTTGAGCCAATCACAGACTCTTAGCCCAATCTACCTCATAGGGTTGTTGTGAGGATAAAATGGAGAGGAGAAGGATTATGTATGCCACCTTGAGTTCTTACGAAGGAAAAAAAGCATGATACAAATGTAATAAACAAATAAATGTAGAATCACATATATTCTTCCACCTGACCACAGAACATTAATGCCTCAGCAGCTTGGAAGCACCTCAGTAGCAGCAGCATCCCTGAGTTGGGACTTCTACTGAGAGGATGCAATTCAAAGATTGCAAGGTTATTTGAAATTGCATCACTGACTACAATGTGAATGGTTTTAGAAATTCCTCAATTTCAGTAGTGTGGCTTTGTCCCATTGTTTATTCCAATATGGATTATTGTCTTGGAATTTATATCACTTACGATAGTGTTCAAGATGGACAGACAGGTGGGGTTAGGCCTGGAGAATGTCAAAGAACTGTTTGATAGCTTGAGTCCAAAGATCTGAATACCACATGTTTTACTGGCTCTGTTCACATGTGGCAGGGAATGAATAACTGGAAACATGCCCTTGAGATTCACACGTTTGAAAAAAGGAGGCTATTTTGACTGCCATAAAGACTTTGAAGGCTGCTGCTGTTTACTAATCAGTCCCTAGATTCCTTTGCCTTCAGAAAGGAAAGCTGAGCTGGTAGTTGAAGAAGGGAGGGGGGATGACAGTATGCTATATAACCTATGCCATATTTTATGTCAAGTGTTAGTTAAAAATATCTATAGATATGTTGATTGCTTCAGGGAGGTCATCATATGCCCAGGTAGTGTTTTGTGTTGTTTTCCCTTCTTGTGTTCTAAACTAGAGCATGCCCTTGAAGGACCTACATCTGCTATATCATTAACAAAGGCTCACAAACAAAAATATCCTAGTTTGTAGTTAAAGGTGAGTCATAGTCCTCCCTAGCATTAATCTTAACTATAGACAATAGGTACAGTGAAGAGTTGAATGAATTTATTCTGGCAAAGGATTTGACTTGCTGGGCCATGTTGTACTTGTAATTCCAGTTTTAGATGAGAAGCCATTGGTTTTAATTTTATATGAAGCAGATCTAGAAAGACTGAAGCAAGCAGTTAATACTTTTGTTCTAGGATCACAGCATTACAGTACCCTTGAACTGAATCTCAGTGTTCATCTAATCCAAACCACTGAACCAGCAATGGTGTTATGGTAGCATCGTTTGTTAAACTGATTGCTTGCTGATGACCAGGAATGAGCAGTTAATATTCCTTGAATGGGAGCTAATAACCAGAAAAGGGAGCTATTAACTGCTTTTCTAAAGTGAAATGCCTCAATAAGTGCTTTCAGAAGGGGCAGAAAAACCGCCTTACAATATGAATGGGAGGCAGGGGCAGTTGAACAGAGAGTGAGGTGATTTTCCGTTGGACTGGGAACAGTCTGGGACGCTCCAGTGATCCTCACTGCTACTCCAGGAATCTGATGAAGGATCACTGCTTGAGGAAGTGGGGAGTTCATAACACCAATTTCAGAGGTTGGATACAGAGCCCTTGGAGAGAAACTGAGTTGATGACTGAGCCAGATGGAGCAAACAGCACTCCTGTATTCAGTAGGGATGTGCACTGGATCGGACCCGATCCACGATCCGAGTCCGGTCCAGTGGGAAATCGGATAAATTATCCGATTTCCGATCCCACAGCTGGATCGGCCGATCCAATCCGAACCGGTCCGAAAAAGCTCCGAACCGGTTCGGCGGATCGGCGGATCGGCGGGCGCCCACTGGCGCCCACCGCCGCTTCCATTGGCGGGCGCCAGCGGGCGCCCGCCGATGAAAGTGGACAGCGGGGGGGGAGGAGGGGGGCACTTACCTTCTCGGCCCGGTGGCTCCCGTCCGGCGCCGGCGCCTACTACTACTAGCAGGCTCCGCGGCCTGCTCTAGGGTGGCGCGCCGGGTGATGTCATCACCCGGCGCGCTACTCTAGAGCAGGCCGCGGAGCCTGCTGGTAGTAGTAGGCACCGGCGCCGGACGGGAGCCACCGGGCCGGGAAGGTAAGGAGGGGGTGCGTGGAGGGGAGGAGGGGGCGCGCGGAGGGGGGAGGGGGGAGGGGGGCCCTTACCTGCCCGGCCCGGCGGCTCCCGTCCGGCGCCGGCGCCTACTACTCCCAGCAGGCTCCGCGGCCTGCTCTAGGGTGGCGCGCCGGGTGATGTCATCACCCGGCGCGCTACTCTAGAGCAGGCCGCGGAGCCTGCTGGAAGTAGTAGGCGCCGGCGCCGGACGGGAGCCGCCAGGCCGGGAAGGTAAGGAGGGGGTGCGTGGAGGGGAGGAGGGGGCGCGCGGAGGGGGGAGGGGGGAGGGGGGCCCTTACCTGCCCGGCCCGGCGGCTCCCGTCCGGCGCCGGCGCCTACTACTCCCAGCAGGCTCCGCGGCCTGCTCTAGGGTGGCGCGCCGGGTGATGTCATCACCCGGCGCGCTACTCGAGAGTAGGCCGCGGAGCCCGCTGGTAGTAGCCGCCGGCGCCGGACGGGCCGAGAAGGTAAGCAGTGGCGGGGAAGGGGGCTTACCCCCCCCCCGGAGCCGTCCGCTTCTATCCGCTGGCGCCCGCGGGCGCCAGCGGATGGAAGCGGGCGGCCCCAGGGGGGGTAGGGAGCGCGGGGGAGGGGGTTTACCTGCCGGGGCCGTCCACAGCGGACGGCCCCGGGGGGGGGAGGGAGTTAGGCCCCCCCTTACCCACCCGCCGCCATTTTTTCCTCATAGACTTGCATTGCAATGCAAGTCTATGGGGAAAAAAATGGCGGCCGATCCAAAAATGTACGATTTTTGGGTCGGGATCGGACTCGATCCGGTCCGGGGGGCCTCCGATTTTGTCCGAACCGGTCCGGGACAAAATTGGAGGTCCCGATCCGGGTCCCGATCCGATCCGGGGGGTCCGTGCACACCCCTAGTATTCAGGTATCAAAGTGCTGCATCAGTGGTTTGAAGAAGAAAATAAAGCAACTGTGAAGGAGAGCCTGGAGACTGCATGTCAGGAGATGGTCAGGGGACTTGTTTGATCAAGCGGTCCAAGGTAGCTCAGAAGCCCACATGGAGGAGCAGGTCTGTAGGGTGGAAGAGCACCATGAGGAGCTTGGATTGTGAAGTGGTACAGTCAATGGCTGATAATTAGGGATGTGCACGCCCAAAAATATCGTATTGTATCATTATCAGAATTTCGGACCAAAAAATTATTGTCTCCGATAATATCATAGGTAAATCGTATTGTCTTCATGATAATTATCGGAAATCCAATATTTAATTTGCAGCCCCATTGTGCCCTACAGAGCTGATTTTTTAAAGAAAAAAATGCCTATAACCTCTGTATTTTCAAAGTTACAGGCTTGAAACTTGGTCACAATGCTTATGGGGTATGCCTAAGTATGTGTATGAAATTTGAGATCAATCCCTCCAACCTTCGATTTTATATGAATTTATTAAAGAACATTTAAGTTCTGACAGATCAAAAGTTGCACGATTTTTCAAAAATTCATATACAATACAGGGGTGGGGAGATTGATCTGAAATTTGGCACATATATGTAGCAACACGTACTAGACATGTATATGAAATTTGAGACCCTCCAACCCTTGATTTTATATGAATTTATTAAAGACTGTGCAACTTAATTGAGAGCTGGTTGACGTGGCCTCTGTGCTGTCATCTTGTTGTCTGCTTTTTTCCCCATAGGTTTGCTTTGGGGGAAACATGTGCATAACTTTTTTATTTGAAATGATAATGACATGAAACTTGGGGAGCCAGTACTAGCAAGATCCAATCTGCAATGTCCAAAAAGTTTCATGTCTCTATCTTTTCAAATGAAAAAGTTATAGGGGGTCCCCCTAAAGGCCCCCCCCCCACTGTAACTTCTTCATTTTTAAAGATAAAAACTTGAAACTTGTGGGACATTGAAGATAGGATCTGGCTGGTCATTTGTGAAAAAAAATCAGAGATTGTGCCTTCAGATCAATCCCTCCACCCCTGTATTTTATATGATTTTTTAAAAAGATCCTGCAACTTTTTGACACGTCTGAATGAACGCATATGGCGAGCTGTCATTGTGACCTGTCAGAACTTAAACGATCTTTAATAAATTCATATAAAATCGAGGGTTGGAGGGACCGATCTCAAATTTCATACATATACTTAGGCATACCCCATAAGCACTGTGACCAAGTTTCAAGCCTCTACCTTTTAAAATATGGAAGTTATAGGTTTATTTATATGGCAGTCTGATAATCTGATATAATCGGGCTGAAAATTTTCGGATTGGATATTTATTGGAGGTTTTTCTATCGTATCGTTATCGTTAATCGGATGTCCGATAACAACCTTATCATATCATTATCGGACATTTTAACGATATGATACACATCCCTACTGATAATCTAGAAGCTCAAGGACCCTGCCAGCAGAAAAGCTGCAGAAAAGTTCTCAGGAACTGGAAATGCTGTGGTTTGATGGGCCAAAAGCATGTCTGCTGAAGCTAAGAGCAATCGTTGAAAGAAAGAAAAGATGAAGGTGACTTGTGGATAGAAAAAGAAAAGAAGCAGGAGGAAGTCCACACTGGAAGTGAGCGTCATGGGTAAAAACCATAGAGGAAGGCCCTTAATGGGCGAAATTCAGTCATGTGGGTGAAATACAGCATGTGCAGTCTCCTGTGGGAGAAGCTATCCAGCAGCAATTGCAGTTTGTAAGGATTTAAAAAAAAAATCTAGTTATTCCATTCATTTTTGTTTTATAAGCTCATTCATTTCATGATTCATTTGGAGGGAAAATCACATTAATTTTCATCATTCATTCATGTAAACGTAATTTGTTTCAGTACTCATGTTCATTTAATCCCCCCTTCCATCCGTAGTTTAACTTTTGTCTTTTAACAGTGGCTGTAGCAGTAGAAGCAGAACTAATTTCAGTGGCTGTTCCTGGTAAATGACATTCCATTTTCCCAGCATGCCTTAGATGTTATATTGGCAGCCTTCACTGGCCTTCATTTCCTCCTTAATGTGTCATGGAACAGGCAACCACCAGGTATAGCTACTAAGTTAACTCTGCTGAAACTGTTGGCACCACCAGAAAAAAATGTGTAAGGGTACCTCTACAAGAGCGATTTGAAGCTCTTTCAAGGTGCATTATAGATTTTACCTCTACAAAAGTGGCGTGCAAATCGGGGGTTGAGGCGCTTTTTATCTCTGCTTATGTGCATTATCGAATGCGTGTTAAATAACGACTTAAAATTCACTGCAGGAGTTAAAGCGCCTTATGGCCATGTAAACATGTGATTCTCCACAGATAAACAACTTTAAAGCATGTTTCAAACAGCCCGTAATGCGCTTCACCACCTCTCGTGAACAGGTATTAGGAGCAAATGCGCTTATCCATAAATGCGCATAATTGGGCAACCGGGCGTCAAAGCGAAATCTTGTAGAGGGGACCTAAGTGATGACTGAGCATGAATAAGTTACAAGTGGGCAGAAAGGGAGTAAAGATAGCCAAATTTATTGGTACTAGGGATGGGTGAACTTCCCCATGTGCTACCCAGCCCTGGTGAATGTGTGGTGTGAACTACCAGATGATCTGTGGGTGCCCGGCAAGAGTTTGTGGTTCCCTCCACTCCATGAGCTGCCATTTTGCATATAAATCATGTTTTTTTGTTATATTTATAACTGTGTTTTTTGTACAAAATGGAGTCCCAATCGCTATCACTGCCACAGGAATAGAGTTGGGAGGATGACAAAGTAGCGACATTCCTCTGTTATCCTCCTGCCTCTGTTTCCATGCTGCCATGCAAAGGTGGAAAATCTGCCAGCTGGGCCAACTTAGTGCAGGCCGAACTGGGCAAGCCCAGGGATCTGTGAACTGGTGACCGGGGGGTGGGGGGTGGGGGGAAGCCAGCGATTTCTACCTGGGCCTCAAGCCCCAAATGGATGCCCATGCACAAGATCAGGGCAACACTTTCCTGCTTCCATCCTCTTTGATCAGAGTCGCCACTTTCTTCCTCCTTCATCTTTCCACCTGCCAGCTTCTGTCATTGCTACCTGCCTCCTCCTCAGGACTGAGGGTCCTTCCTTAGAGCAAGACATTAACAGGAGGTGGCTCTGGAGACCTCCTGTGCCATGGCAGCACAGGCAATCACAAGGGCCACCTCACTCACAATGCCTTGCTCTGAGGAAGGATGCCTCAGAGTGAGCCATTTTGGCCAGTAAAGTTCAGTGCAGAGCCACACTGGCCTCTCTCTTCTTGCTGCAGTATTTGCTGTAGGAGGTATGCAGCCAGCAGGGCTGCTCAGAGAGTCTACCTGTCCAGTGCCTTGCTCTGAGGACTCCTCAGAGTGAGGTATTGGGTGGGCAATGCACCAGAGAGATGTGCTGGGTGCTGTCCACCCTGACCTCAGGAAAGGAGTGGGAAAGATAGGGGTAGGAAAGAAATATCCCCATTTGGATTTTCCCTCCTCAGGTCATAGTGTCTATGGCCTTGGAGAGAGAGCTGTGTAATATTCTACGGTCACTCAGATTCTCTCCCAGGGACCATAGGATTGTTCTCATAGTCACTTACTCCCAAATGTGTCAACCACTTCCATTGGGCCTGTTCAGACAACATGCTAAGCCATACTTAGGTCGCTAATGGTTAGTGAACATGTTTAAACCATGATTATGTAACCACCATGGTTAGGAATGGTTCACTTGACATGCTAAGTCATGGTTCACATAACATACATAGCCATAAAGTTTAGCTCAAAGTACTTAAATACTGTGGCTTAGCATGTTGTCAGAACAGGATCATTGACAGTTATAGTATATTAAGTTATTGGAATGTTCCGCCTGTGATGTTTGTCATATGGTGACCATTTTACCAATGCAAATCTTTATCTGATGTTATGCTAGGGATGTATGAAGAATTCATTTCATTTCAGACTTTTTTTAAAAAAAAAATCAAGAATTAGCCAGTTTGCTTTTTCTGGACTGAACACAGATTTTAATGCAATCTACAGTCGAAGTCTGTACATTTCCAAGCTTGCAATGTGATTAGTGGGCTAAAAAAAATTGTGTTTGACAATAATCATTAATTTAAAAAATGTGAACTTTTGAAAAAATGCACACAAAAGTTGTTTATTTAAAGGAAGAAGAATGTGTACATTTCATAGATGAGCACAACTGGGGGGAAATGCATGGAAATACACACAAAATGTGAAAAGGAAAGAAAAAACTCAAAGATTGCATCCTTGAGATTAAATGAGCTTTGATGTGGGATTTGGGGAACTTCAGTGAACTCAAATTTGACTTGTACGCATGTCCCTATGTTATGCTCATTGGATAACGAACATTAAGAAACCATGCTTTGTGTGAAGATGATCCTTCCTGAAACCCATTAGCTATTATAAAGGTACTACATATTCTTCACAAATATATCCAAGGCAGCTCAGTTTAAAAACAAGGTGTGAGAGAAAACAAGGACATCTATTTTGTATGCCCCATCTAGGATGTATGAGGAAGATATGTATCTAATTGCAATCAAAAAATCAAACACGTCAACAAAAAATTAACACTTTAAGTTTCTTGACTGCTGAAGAAACAGGTATGGGGACTTTAAATGCAGTCCTTTCCTGCAGATTTCTGATGAATGGATTCCCGAAAGGGAGCATTTTAAAAGCAGTAATCTCCAGCATGCACAAGAGTACATCAGTTTGCTTTTTCTGCGTATCTTAACCTTTGCCCTACAGGGAATATTCTCTAGGATGGCATCTGAAAAAGGCACATTAAGCCGTATGCTAATCAGTGCTAAACCTTTCAAGTAGGGGTTGCTGATTGTATCAAAAATGTGCCAAAAGAAACAAACTGTGAATATAAAGTCTATTTGAATTTTCTTTTGAATCTGGAAGTTGAAAAAAAGCAAAACAAACTCCTGGCAACACTAGGCCTCCCCACCGCATAAGATTTCCATACTTTATGCACTTCAAAGTGCAAATGAGGATTATGGCGTTATAGTGCCTACATGCCCCTATATTTTATTTATATCATATTTGTGCAATCAGGAAAAAGGTATTTCTATGACCTTCTATCAGTGAGACATCTAACAAGACCATTCAGGCCCATTGAAAATTCACAGTTAATTAAAGGTTAAAAGGAACTTGCCAATTAGTATGACAGATAATTGTTCTCTTTTGGTTACCTGATTATGTTTTCTGTTGGATATGCTCCAATGTGTGTTGCCATGCTGCTGTTAAATGTAATCATTATTGCTCACAAAATCTTGCAGCTCTTAAAATGCCTGGAAACCAAAGTTATTCTGAAAAGTGATCATAATGTCCTGTGGCATAAAAGATATGAGATCAACAATATTGTTATGGACAGATAGTTGGGGCTTGACTCAAGGACCGTTTCTATTCAGCTTAACATGGAGGTAGGAGCACATGCACACTCCCCCTCTTCCACTGCCTCCCCTCAATACCTAATTGTGAGGGGTCCTTCCTGAGAGTGAGAAATTGGCAGGGGGTGGCCCTAGAGATAATATGTCCCATGGCACTGACAGTCCCCACCAGTGCCTCACCCTCAGGAAGGCTCCCTCAGAGCAAGTCAATTGGGCTGGGAGTGGACCAGTACAAAGCCATTCTGGGAAGTAGTTGACGTGGTTCCCAGATACCCTACATGCTCAACGTCTTGCAAGGATCCAAAGAGTTGTGCCAGCTCTTCTTTTGCTATGGCCTTTGCCATAGCAGAGGAAGGCACCGGCCTACCTGCGCCTTACACGGAGTGAGTCATAAGATGGGCAAGAGTGGCAGCTGCTGCTCCAAAGAGCAGGAATGACTGCTTTCCTGCTGCAGCATTTGCAGCAGCAGTAGAATGGCCAGCAGGGTTCTTTGGAGAGCCTGCCTGCCTATGTGTCACTTTGAGTGGAGTAGGACAGCTGTGGCACCAGGACCCATTGCCTGAGGTGGGAGATTCATTCTGCCTCACGTGAGGGCCAGCCCTGCAGAGGCCAGGGCTCTTTGCTTAATGGATCAGGGAGAAGGCTCAGTTGCAGAAGGGCATCATGAGGTTTCCACCTCATTTGGACTTAGCTCTCCAAGAAGGCTTCTGCAATCATCACCCTTTCTCAAGAAGAGGGCACACTGCTGTTCTTGGATTTTGAGCACTCTAGCCATGAAGATACCACCACGCAAAAGCCACTTCCATGTTATCGCAGCCTAAGGCTGCTGAAACAGACCAGGGTCCTTTAAGGGAGAAGGCCTCACTTAATACAGAGGTGGAACTCACCCACCCAGTTCTTGCTCTGTGGACCTTTTAGAGAGAGACATCTGGCAGGTAGGCTGTCTGGGAAACCAGGTTGGCAGCTTCCCAGTATGGCTCATTACTTCCAGTCCAATTGTCTTGCTCTGAGGGCTCCTTCCTGAGGATGAGCCATTGGTGGGGAGGTGACCTTGCCATGGCACAGGTGCTCACAAGAACCACCTCCCTGCCAATTCCTCACTCTCAGGAAGGAGCCCTCAGAGTAAGGTATTGAGGGGAAGGCAGGGGAAGAGGGGGAGGGTGTTGGTGGCTTATGCTCCTCCCCCTGGAAGCTGGAGAGGAAAATTGTAGTGGCAACTCTGGAAGCTGATACTTCTCCTGCTCCCCAGCATGGGCATGGGTACCTCACACTCCTCAGCCCCAGTGGTGGTAGTGACTCCTATTGCTCATGTTCCTCCCACTCAAGCAATGCCCTTCCTACCTGCCCTGCCCATGAGAACCCTCAGTCCCTTCACTGTGACACTTACGTTGGCCCTGAGGATGGGGAGCATCAAGGTCCTGCACCATAAACTCTTGGATTTATTTATTTTATTTAAAAGTCCCTTTTACTGCTTTTTGGTCCTAACAACTCCCCCTGTCCCAAAGGGGTTTTCATAATGAGTGGTTTCTGAAAGCATACAGAAATTGGTTCCTGATCAGGTATAGCTCTAAGTCCTATGCTAAATACCTGAGAAGGGAAAGGTGAGTCATACAATTAACCATTTGTTTGCTGAATACTAACCCTTCTATTGTGTTTTTCTAAGGAAAAAAACAGATACTATTGATTTTGGAATTTACAAAACTGGGAAAGAAATATTGCATTGCCTTAATGCCACATTTTCTCTTCCCCTTTACATTATACATTATACATTATATATATATATATATATTACAGAATTGCAATGCTCTTAGTTATACGGTTGTGCAATAGAAAAGCAACCACATATCTTTGTGCATTATTCTTTCCAGTCACACACAGAGAGGTTCTTCAAAGAGCAGAGAGGGTGATTAAGTGAAAGAACAAATTATATGGCTGAATCTCCTACTAGCCAAATGAATGATGCTCCTCCTGGAATGGCCCGATGCTCTTATCTTGATTTAGACTTCTTTGTAAAAGGAAGGGGGGGAAACCTGGCCGAAATCCCAAAAGATCAGAATAGTCATCTGTGCCTCAAACAAATACTCAGTTTGCCTGTGTTGGCTAATTCTTTAATGGGCAGCCATTATTCTGACAATCTTAAAACTGTTTGTTACTGAAGGGACATGGCAGCTATTTTCATGGGACAATAATCTCTAGCCTGGTGTTTTTGCTATTCTTTTCATTGCTTACTGCACTCCGCTTTTCCCTAAAATATCCAATCTCCTGAAAAGATGAAAACACATCCCCTTGCAGTGCCTGCTCAAATCACATTGCCACAGTAAGTGGCACTTCACAAGGTTTCACTTGAGCTGTGCCAATGCTCTATTGTTCGCCTTTTTCAGTTTCACCTTTGAAGCACAATGAAATTGTTTGGTTTCTTTTCTTTTTTTGCTTGGAATGGTGGTAGGGTATAGCACTGATCAAAGAGTGGGCAATCAAATTCACAGTCAGACAAGCACTGCCTTTGGCTGTAAATTGGCATTCTGATGCCAGCCATTGGGACGTGATGAGAAATTGTTTTTCAGCCTTTGCTGACTACCTTTGCTGACTGCCATTTTGCCCAGCCTAATAATGTACAAAAATTGAATTCACAAAAGTAGTCTGGAATTTTGATCTTACAATATTTTGGGTGGGGGAGGAGACAGGAGAAATAAGAGATCACTCTGTCTTTGAACTTCAACTGTTTTTTCCCTATCACAGATCTCATAATCTTTAATAGTAGATACTTTAATCAAGGCAATTAAAAAGAACTAAGGAATAGGGTTGTGATGCACACCCCTTCTCAGTGGCTTTGTCAGTGATCAAGAAATCTGCCACTTCACAGCCTTTTACATACTAGACCAGTGAAATGTCTTCAGTTCCACATATGCTCATACCTAGCTAGTATGTAGGAAACCCTGATAGGGAAAGGAATATATGAAAACCTTAGTTCAATGAAGACCTAAGGCTGACTCATTATCAAAAGGCAAACACCTTTTTTAATTTTATGCACTGGCCTGTGCATTTAGATAAGTGTAAATGTACTACTACTGTACATATTTGTTAGCCATGGGTCAGTGATAGCCATTTTATTTGTATCCATGCATTAATATAGAATTCAGAACAATGGCTATGACAGCAGTGGAGGATCTGGATGAAAGTACAGAATCTGATACTTCCTATGTGAACAGTTGCAGAAATTTGCATTTCAGACATGTAGGTCAGATCTATACCAAGCAGGATATGACACTTTGAAAAAGGTTTGAAAACTGTATATGGAGTGTGTCCTGGGCCCCAACAGTAGTCACTGAGCCTATCTACACTACTGCTTTAAAATGGTTTAAAATGGTTTAAAACGGTTCATAATAGTTTTGAGAACTGTTGGGGCCCAGGACACACTCCATATACAGTTTTCAAAATGTTTTCAGAGTGTTTTATCCTGCATGTGTAGATAGGCTCACTACCATTATAAACCATTTTAAAGCAGTAGTGTAGATCCTGCCTCAGTCAAATAAATCATACAATACTCTTTGGCATACTATAAAAGCTAAAAGAAAGAAAGAAAGAAAGAAAGAGATGGCTTGTGCCTAATAGAATAGGTGGCTGAGGGCAGGGTATTTAATGGTAGTGTCAGGAATCATTCCCCTCCCTTGTCTGGGTTTGGAACCGTGTATGGATTGACTTTTTCTTGTGTTCAGAACCATGGAGATGGCAATGGGGAAACCATGTTGATGAGGATCTTGGTCATGGTAGTAGTGATTAGCTTTGATGTTTTGGAATTTCTTGGAGCCTATAGCTACTGACCATCAGCTATACGATTTCTGATGTGTGTAACAACTAAGCTTTTGCTGCGAGATTTCCTGCAATAAAGAAGTCTTAATGATTTGGTTGTCCCATGTCTGTTTGCCAGAATGTGCGCTTGCCTGAGGGGCCAGGAAATCTGACAGGTAGACTTGCCCAACGGGCTGCAATAAGTGGAGCCAATGGGTCACTTTTATCCACAACAGCAACCTGTCATACAGAAATGGAAAACTGAGACAAATTAGGTTTGAGGCCATGCCTGCAAAGCAGAGGATTGTGGGGGAGGGGGAGGGGGGAGGGAAGACATATCAGCAGAAAATCACTCCTTTGGACCCACATTTTTCTGCTTCAGCAACAACACCCATTGCACAACAAAGAGAAACCAGACAAGCAACATCAAGACTATTGTGCAAAGTGAGCAGGTGGAGGGGGAGGGAACACATTGGCACTGCTCCACTGCACAAAGCAACAAACTGCCACTGCAAATAATATCAGAAAACCCATGATAAAATTGTGGATGAAGATGTACTGGCATGCTATTGTGGCTAAGAGATGGAGCAGCAAATCAGGAAGCCCCCCAGTTCAACTCTTGCCTCTGACATGAGCTCACTTCTTATTTATTTCAAATTTTTCTATACTTCTCTTCACCAACATTGATCCCATGGTGGTTTCAACGATTAAAATGTGATGCTGGATTCCTTTTCAGATCTGAGACACCAAAGAGGTTCTAGCCACAGTATCAAAACTCTGGCAGCAGGAACTCTAAATGGAGGCCCATTTTGGGTCTGGATCTTTTTGGCTGACTTATAATCAATTGAATTAGAAAAGCATTCCTCTTTCAACATTGAGGTCAAGGATTTGCAGCTCCCTTGATTCTTGCGGCTAGAAACTGGTGAATCTGTCAGTTTTGGTTTCTCTCTGTTTTCAGTTTCTTCATCTTAAGTTCAGTTTGTCTCAAACTTTGAGATTTTTTTCTATATTTGTGTTGTTCTGAACATTGAGAGTTAGGTGTTTTCTGTTTTTTGTTTTTTTAAGTGAATGGAAATTGATACAGATTCTGTGCAGATTTCTCATAATACATGCATTTTGTATACATTTTGCCTAATATACATATTAGGCAAGCAATTTCCCCAATATAATGCATTTTAAATGTTTTCATTAATATACACATTTTCTGCACAGAGAGTGCTTTTAATATGCTGCAGATCCCTGCAAATATTTGGGGTTTAAGGGCTCTTTTTATATAAGATTGTTTACCAACCTCACTTTAATTGGTAGGTGGCAGTGCCTAGTTAGGTATGATCCATGTTATGCATCCTAAAATGCAGATGGGGGAGGGTGATCCCTGCATCCATAGGTAACCCCATATTCTCCACAGATACTTCCACATGCAAATCTCCCTTTCGGACACTCAGCAGGAAAATAGGCAGAGACAGGGAAAACATATAAATTTATTATTTAAAATGTTTTCACTTCTATAGGTAGAATCAAAAATGGAAATCAAGAAACGATGGGATAGAAATATGATAGAAGATTAAATCAGCAGTTTAAACTAGCAAAATATAAACCTAAGATTTTGTAATTACCTTCAACTTCTGTACTTGAAAGAAATTTCTCTTTTGTTGTGTGGAAGGGGGCACAAACCAATGAGCAATGCAATTCCATGCATGCTTATGCATAAGTAAGTTCCACTGTCTTCCATATATCCTAGTAAGTGTGTTTAGGATTGTACGTGCAATCTACAAGGATCTTACTTCTGAGTACATATGTACATAGGATTGCTCTGTGAATCTCTCCTAGTTTGATATAGAAAACACTTTCAATATATAATTTACTTACAAATAATTCATTTCTATGAACTCAAAGAAATTGGAAGCTGCAAAAAATATGGCTATAAAAACATTAAATATTGTAATTAACCCAAGTATGGAATAAGCGTAAACTCAATAGCCAAGGGTAGTATAACATTTGTATAAAACTAATGTAAATTCACTTGGAATTATCAACTGTTATACTTTAATTGTATAAAGCTCCTCCTCATCAACTATTTGTATTGCTATAAACCTTCAGGCTTAATTCATGAGCAATGCAGATGACAAAGTATCCAACTAAATGCTGAATGCTAGTTAAGAAGAAACTTGTTTGGACATCCATTTAAAGGTAGATTCAACATGCAAACTCTTCAATTCCTGTAATAAGGTTTCCTCCCCAAAAGTGTAGAAGGATGCATCTATTAAACTCAGAGTAAACTACTAAAAACCCACTTAAAAGCACACCAAAGGGATGTCATTGTAAATGTGTGTCAATAAATTAACCATTGGATTAAGTACAATTAAGACTCATCTTCCTTGGCAATATTAATGAAACCCATGTGGACATCAGTAGCCCATGGCTCATTAGAATGTGGTTCATGATTACCTCAGAGTTTTCCTAAAATGGAAATTTGGTGAAACAACAGCTGGACATAACTGTTAGCATGAGATTTAAATTGGGGAGAAAGGAAAGAAATCATGCTGTCTGTTGCGGAATCGGAGCGCAGTAAATAACGAGACGACACAATAAATTGGGTTTAAAATGGGCCACACTTTATTGATGAATTCGCAGAAGGGGAAACTAGCGGGCATCCTCGATACTTGATGGCCCAAGCCTTCCACAGGGTAGGGCGAGTCAAATCGAGGCCAGTGTATGGCGTGCAGGTCACGCCACCCCCTGGCCCTCCCTTTTGGGTAGGGAGGCTTTCCGTGTCGCCCCCAGCCCGTGCCACAAGACTTCCGAGCGGGTGAGGAAGGTCCGCCCCAAAGGTAACCCTTATCTCACCACCAGGGCCTCGAGACCACTCAGGTGCTGAGCCTCAGGCATTACCAGTCACCGCTCGGTGCCTGTGAATGCTCACCTATCCCTTGCCAGGTGAAGATGCCCGCGCCTAACTGCCAAAATGTGACCAAATTACTCAACCAATCAACCTAGTTAATACTCCCTTGCTGTCTCACAGTATGAAGTAGGCGAAAAAACTCACATCCTCAATGACGGCTTATGAGCAAAAAATTCCTACTTGGCTTCCTAAGGACAACCGGAGTTTCATTCCCATACTGCCAACAGGGAAGGGAGGGAGGGAGCCGCGCAACCAAGACGAAGGAGGGGAGGAGTTCCAGCCTTATATAGGCTCCCCCTCCTCCTCCCCTCCTTTTCGCGCCACTTTTGGAGGCTGCCAATGGCGCGCCTCCACGCCTCATCTCCCCTGCGCCCGCCGCAACTGCCCCACCACCCCCAAGCTGTGCTGGGTGTGGGGTAGGGCCTTTGCGGAATCGGAGCGCAGTAAATAACGAGACGACACAATAAATTGGGTTTAAAATGGGCCACACTTTATTGATGAATTCGCAGAAGGGGAAACTAGCGGGCATCCTCGATACTTGATGGCCCAAGCCATCCACAGGGTAGGGCGAGTCAAATCGAGGCCAGTGTATGGCGTGCAGGTCACGCCACCCCCTGGCCCCCTTTTTGGGTAGGGAGGCTTTCCGTGTCGCCCCCAGCCCGTGCCACAAGACTTCCGAGCAGGTGAGGAAGGTCCGCCCCAAAGGTAACCCTTATCTCACCACCAGGGCCTCGAGACCACTCAGGTGCTGAGCCTCAGGCATTACCAGTCACCGCTCGGTGCCTGTGAATGCTCACCTATCCCTTGCCAGGTGAAGATGCCCGCGCCTAACCGCCACAGGGTGCGACAAGCCTTATGCTTTGTCGCCAACCCCCCATCTGCGCAGGATCAACTCCCGCAGACCCCTCTGCAAATCCATCAAAAATCTATCATTCCCGAGGTCCGATAAATGTACCCCGTCAGGCCTATAAAGCTCCCTCCGCGCTGGGTAAATAGTGGGATGATTAACATACCCATCACCCCACACCCGTAGGCTGCGAAAAATCTCGCCATTAGCCTTCCTACCGGCCCGATTCAAGGCTCTGGGATCACACGGTGCCCTCCACTGGCACCGCGGCACAATTGCGGACCACACAATCACTACCCCAGGCCACCAACTGCGAATCTGCTGAAAATCAGAGATCGCCTGCAGCACCAAGGCCTTGCCCTTCAACATCCCCAAGTCGTTACCCCCCAAATGGAGTAACAACACCTGTGGTGGGGGTTGGGCCGCATGCCGCTGCATTAACATCGGGATGAGCTGGTCCCATCTCATCCCCTGCCTGCCGGCCCATTGTACGTTGGCCACGCCGCTCAGTCCCAACTGTGTGCCAACAGCAGTACAGGCTGCCCTCCGTCCGGCCCAGAACACGTAGCTGTGTCCACAGATGAGAACCCGAACTGGGGCTTCCGCCGGCCGGCCATCTAGAAACAAACAGATTATGGTCAGCCAACCGTCCCATTCCCCCCCCAAGGGAGAATGTGTCATTTCCCCCCCCGTAGGAAGGGGCCGAACATAGGAGCGATACGCATGCGATCGCCATCTGCCAATCGCCTGTATCCGCACTGGCGGTAAACCCAAGGCCACAGCCGTAGAGGCCGCCCCTATCCGAAATGAATGGGTTCCAAATTTAAAACCTGCTAACTGCAGACCATCCAGCGCCCGCCGTGCGATGGCAGCAAACTGAAACTTCGTCAGCGGCAAACCATCTCCGTGACAAAAGAGGAATCCAGGCGCCATGCCTCTCAACTCCCGGAAGACTGTGAGAGCCCTAACAG
The DNA here is from genome assembly GCA_029215795.1 of Anniella stebbinsi. Taxonomy (NCBI): domain Eukaryota; kingdom Metazoa; phylum Chordata; class Lepidosauria; order Squamata; family Anniellidae; genus Anniella; species Anniella stebbinsi. The sequence goes on along the minus strand of JARDYH010000005.1, from coordinate 70,845,644 downwards.
GGCATCACTCTTCCCGTGGGGCAGCATGTAGGAAGATTGTCTGCCCTTTTCCCAGTTGGTCGGTTTTGGAACGCCTCAGCCGGATGGAGACCTGTTCAGCGCCGAATTGGACATCGGCAAATTGCAGAGCCCTGCCCGACCTATCCCCTTTCGCAGCCGCTAACAGCTCCGATATTCTGAATGCCCCAAAGAAGGCAGTCAAAGCAGCCGCATGATATAAAGCGGCCTCAAAAGGGGACGCACAGAGCAAGTTCCAACGCGCTTGCAGACCAACCAGAATGTCCGGCGATAATGGGGACCGTGAGTCTGGCTTGACTGGTTGCTCTCGCGACCAGCCGCTCAAGGCGCGCCTTATCCTAAAATCCGCTGTATTATCCTGTACACCCCGGCACTTTGCGCAAAAAGCCAAGGCCGCCAGCTTACCAGAGATGGTGCGTGCAGCCTTGCCCTTCCTTCTCTCTGCCACACAAAACTGCAATAGATGATCAACCGGGATAGGCCACTCCATCCCCAGCTTCGCGGACGACCTAAACTCCTGGAATTCCCTACCTGCCTTCCTATATGCTGCTCGAGTGCTCGGGGCGAGGGACTGCCAGACCGCACGATCTACTTCATCCTGCCAATCTCCCACAGGGCAGCCGGTACCTCCTCCGGCACTGCCCTGGCCCAAGGTGCGAGATCCCGGAATTTCTCTACCTGCTGGCGCGATAAAGCATCAGCTATTGCATTATCCAGTCCGGGAATATGACGTGCTCGGAACAGAATGTTACTTTGAAGGCAGTGCAACGTAAATGCCCTAACTAATGTCATGACCCTATTGTTCTTGGAGGACAACGTGTTAATAACCTGGACTGTGGCCTGATTATTGCACCAGAAGTGCACCACGCAATTCTTCAATTCCTGCGCCCAAACATGCGCTGCCACATAAATAGGGAAAAACTCCAAAAAAGTTAAATCCCTACACATGCCGGAATCCTGCCAACCATCAGGCCACTGTCCAGCGCACCACCTGTCACCCCATATCACCCCAAAACCTAATGCCCCCGAGGCATCGGAATGTATTTGCATATCTGCCTCCAACAATAACTCCCTCCTCCAAAAGGACACCCCATTAAAGCCTTCCAAAAAGGATAGCCAAACAGCTAAGTCCTCTCGCATCCCCCTCGTCACCCTAACATGGTGATGAGGCCTGGCGAGGCCTTTCATGGCATTGCAGAGCCGACGCAAAAAGGCTCAGCCCAGCGCCACCACCCTGCAGGCAAAATTCGAATGCCCGACCAACTCCTGCAACTGCTTCAAAGTCACCTTTGTTTGTGACCGGAGAGACGAGATCTGGGCCACCAAGGCCTGTACCTTGTCCAAAGGCAGCCTACAACACCGTTGAACCGAATCAACTTCCACCCCCAGGTACATTAACACATTTGCCGGGCCCTCTGTCTTCTCGTGAGCTAAGGGAACACCTAACTCGTCCGCCAGCGCAGCAAATTCCGACATCAAATAACTACATTGCCCAGAATCCTTTCCACCACTGAAGAAAAAATCATCCAGGTAGTGAGTACAGTCGGCCAATCCCGTGCGTTCCCGAACGGCCCATTCCAAAAAGGAACTGAAGCGTTCAAACATGGAACAGGAAATTGAACACCCCATGGGTAAGGCCCTATCTATATAATAACAACCACGGAAATGAAAACCCAGAAGATCGAAATCCAAAGGGTGGATGGGCAGTATGCGAAACGCTGACTTAATGTCGCATTTGCCCATTAAGGCCCCCAGCCCATGTCTCCTAACCATGGCTACCGCCGAGTCAAAAGACGCATAGTGCACAGAACATAAATGCTCCGGAATTGCATCATTAACCGATTGCCCCCTGGGCGCAGACAGGTTGTGTATCAACCTGTACTCCCCGGGAGCCTTCTTGGGAATGATGCCCAAGGGGGAAACCCTCAAATTCAGTATAGGGGGACAACTAAAAGGCCCCAACACCCTACCCGCAGCAACTTCCTTATCTATCTTATCCTGCACCAACTGTTCCAGCATCTTAACTGACTTTTGGTTCCGTGCAAACGCAGATACCCTAAGACCATTGAATGGAATGCGAAATCCATCCCTAAACCCAGCCTCCAAATAGCTGGCATCCGGCCCCGGATATCTTGCCAAGAGGCGCCTCAACGGTTCAAGCCTGACCGGACTGGGGCCCTTTGGGAGGAGGGTGCTGCCCCCCCGGCTTACGGCCACCTGGGGCCTCCCCCCCTGTTCCCCGTCCCTTTTTGGACCTTGGGCAATTAGCCCCGGAGTGAGGTCCCCTGCAAATTGGGCATTCATGGCGAAACCTACACACAGGGCGTGTGCAGGCCCCTCGGGAACTATATTCCCAGCAAAGCAGGTGGGATTGAACCCCCTGCCCCGCCGTCACGCGGGGAGATGCAGTAAGTTGTTGCTTGGCCAGAAGATGGCCACTATCTGCCCGTTCTCCGACCCCGGGCCTTGCCGGGGTCATGAACTGTAGCCACAGATCATTGTCTTTCAAGTCCCAGCGGAGGGAGTGGTCAAACGTGGCCCGCATACGAAATGATTCATCGTAAGCAAGCCACGCCCCCCCTTCGTACTCTGTATATGCTCTATAGAGCATATCCAGATATTTCGTCAAAATACAACCTTTCTCGGGGAACTTCTGTTGAATCACCCCCATATAGATAAGGTAGCCCGGAAGCCAATTTGCCCACGTCCGAGCTACCTTCTTCCGTCGCAGCCGCTCCAGTTCCTTATCTGTGGCCCTATCCTTGTCTTTTGTCTCTGTCTCACGGAAGAGTAGAGAAAAGACGTCTACAAACTCCCCCTTCCAAATTTTCTCGCGTGTAGCCGGGAGCAAATGGTATCCCAGCGGGGCGGCAGTGCTGCCCGTTGGGATGGCCGTTGCCTCAACCCCCGCATATGGGTCACGCCCTAAACCTCCCGCCGCCATCAACTGAGAGGGAGCACCAGCCGGCCCCTGCCACACTGCCAAAACCGCCTCATTTGCCTGTAACTCCGTTTGTGTCTGTGTTGCCGCCGTGTGACTTACCGTAGGACCCCCTTGACCTACCGTCACCGACGTGTCGCCCTCCACATTGGAAGCTGCCCGCGGGGCTCCATCCGCTGCCACTGCTGAGCTCCCCGTTTGTCCCGGGTTCTGGGTCGTGTGCGCTTGTGTAATGGACTGTAATGTCCCCACACCCCCAGCCTGAGGTGCGCCAACCCCCTGAAATGCTGCCGGCCAACCCCAACCCGGGCCCCACGGGCACCAGTTCCACGGCGAGGGCGAACCCCACGGTGGAAGCGGTCCCGTGTAAGATGTGGTGGGTGCCTCACCTGAAGTATGCACACCTGTGGCATTTCCTGCCATCGGCACTCCCGCCGTGCTTGGCAGCTGCATCTCGACCGCGGCTGAGCCACTCGCTGAGGCCCCTTGGATCGGCCCTCCAGGTGCCGCTGTCTGTGCCTCTTGCCGACTCGGCTGCAGGGACTGCTGGACCAATTCACCGCCTGCAGACGCCCCATCACCGGATTCAATAACCTGTAGACGAGCTGAAACAGAAGCCCACAATTGATCCTGCTTCTGTTTCCTCGTGAGATGACGCCCTGTCCCACCACCAGGGCCCCCCGGCACAACAACAGGCGCGATTGGGGGTAAACCCCGCTCGCGCTCAACCGCCTGCAATCTGGCCAATATAGCCGCCACCTCCGGGCTCTCTTCCTCATCTGATGAAGACTCCCCACGCACCCTAGGCCACTTAAACGAAGGCTTTGGCGCCTTCCCTTTGCCTTTCCTGCCTCCACTCCCTCTAGGAGGAGCCATTTCCCTGCGTGTTTCAAATCACTGATACCGCCAATGGCAAGGCCGCACCCCTATCTCCCACCGTCTGTCACCAATAGCCAACGAATCAAGAGCTACGTGCCTTCAAAGTTAAGGGGCGGAGCTATACCAACCGCCTTCCGCAGTACCCAGCAGCCACCAGCAGGGCGCCCTTGAGCAGCCGTTAAATTCAGGGAGGGAGGGGCAATAGCCTCCTATCCCCTAAACGGCCACTCCCCAAGCTGGCAAGAATACCAAACCACCCCGTTCTAGGACTGGGAGGAAACAAAAAATTGGGGGGGGGGTACAATCAATCCGTCTTTGCCCTGAATAGCTTCAGGCAGGCATGGGAATATCCCCCTATCAGCCCCCAGGCTCCCCCCCGTTGGCCAGGGAACCGAGTGCCCCCCGTTAGCTAACTGGGGGGGGTGAGGGGGGGGCAGGCAGCCTGTTCACCGATAACGTGTAGCCCTGCCGCCCCTGCTCCTCAGAGCCCCGCCAACGCTTCCCTGCAGCCAATTGCTATCAGCCCTCTTTAGCACCACCGACCCCCTTAGTCCAACGACGCCTCACTGCCCTGATCCAGTCAGCGCCTGTAGCCAGCCCGCGACCCTTGCTACCACCGCCGCCCCCTTCGGGAAGGACCAGCCGGCCCTTCCCCCAAACCTGTAGGCCCCGTGGCCCAACCGCCGTCCGCTGCGCTGCTCCGCGCCTTGAAGATGGGCCGCTCTCTTCACTCCCTCACCCGGCCAAGATTGAAGGCAAGGGGGGGGGGCCAGCCGGCCCAACCCCGTCGGCCTGAAAGGCAAGCGCCAAAGAAGAAGGGCCGCTGTCCTTGCCTCCTCTCCAGCCGAGATTGAAGGCAAGGGGGGGGAGGGAGGGCCAGCCGGCCCGACCCCGTCGGCCTGAAAGGCAAGCGCCTTGGAAGATGGGCCGCTGTGTTCGCTTCCCCTCCCGTCCGAGATTGAAGGCAAGGGGGGAGGGAGGGCAAGCCGGCCCGACCCCGTCCACCTAATAGGCAAGCGCCTTATATCTCTCGCCGTCCGGCGAGACGAGAACCCGGCCTCCGGCGCTCCTGGCTCCAAGCGCGCTCCCCGCCAAGCCGCGCCGCTGAGAGGCCGCTCCTCCGCGTTGCTGCCGAGGCTGCAGCTGTCAGCCTCGCCGTCAGCCGCGCAACCAAGACGAAGGAGGGGAGGAGTTCCAGCCTTATATAGGCTCCCCCTCCTCCTCCCCTCCTTTTCGCGCCACTTTTGGAGGCTGCCAATGGCGCGCCTCCACGCCTCGTCTCCCCTGCGCCCGCCGCAACTGCCCCACCACCCCCAAGCTGTGCTGGGTGTGGGGTAGGGCCTTTGTGTTGTCAGAGGGCCAATATAAAGATAGTTCTACATATTTGCCAGAACAGTGTTACTTCATAGCCAACAATGGGAGATTAAAATAATGCACTGTAGGCTGACCATATGAAAAGGAGGACAGGGCTCATGTAACTTTAACAGTTGTAGAGAAAAGGGAATTTCAGCCGGTGTCATTTGTATGCAATTAGTTCCTGGTGAAATTCTCTCTTCATCACAACAGTTAAAGTTACAGAGGCCCTGCCTTCTTTTGTATATGGTCACTCAAGTATAGTGCCTGCAACTTTAACTGTTGTGATGAAGAGGGAATTTCACCAGGAACTAAGTGCATACAGATGACACCGGCTGAAATTCCCTGTTCTCTACAACTGTTAAAGTTATATGAGCCCTGTCCTCCTTTTCATATGGTCAGACTATGCATTGGGAATTTACTTGGTAATTTACCAGTTTAACCTTTATCCCAAGAAATATACATAAACCTAAGTATGTAAGAGTAATGACAGTCAGCCTTCTTCAAACATCAATTGCAAAAAAGTGTTCACCGTTTTCTGTTTGGTTGCATTCTACCCTAGACACATTACTCATCTCCCTTGGAGATAGTAAATACATGTTTCATTTCTCTCCACCATACGGTTTACAGTGGAAATAGAAGTACCGTATGTAGTTCAGTTTTAAAGTACTTAATAGAAACCTTATTTTTTAGTTAATCACCAAAAGACAAATATGGTTGCTTATACTAAAGTCTCTGTTTATCCAGAATCTATTAATTTGCATGGAAGTATAGTTGCTCATCCACTTACACCTTAATATCTGCAAGGTTTCTGTCTTGCTTTAAATAGAGTGAGGGAGAAAAATAATCTATCCATACACCTTGCCCCATAATGGCACAATAGATATAATATATAACGAGCTGTAGGAGAAATCAATTTGACCTATTTCGACCCCAATTTTTCATTGGGCTCCATATGCCTTTTGAAAGGGAGTTTGAGAAAAAAAGGGTGTAAGAAAATAGGGCCAGGAGGAAAGTCCAATGAAAATAGTAGGGAGAAAAATAGAAATCAATCTATTTTTTTTAAAAAAAAAAATAGAGTGGGAGAAAAGGGCAGAGAGGAAGACCTGTCAGTAGTATAACAAAAGGGAGAGAGAATAAAAAATAAATACACTTTGAAAGAGCAATCTGCCACTAAGGATTGAAGGGACTCTAGAGAACAGTTGATAAAAGGGTAATTCAGAACACTTGCTAACTTTATCAGAACTTTTCATTGAAAACATATCGAGTTAGACAGGTTAAATGAAGCACAAGATAAAGGTAGGTGTATCTTTAAGAAACCACAAAGCTAGCCTGTATGTGACTGGATTCTGGGTGAAGAAGCAAGGAAATAGTTCCTAAAGCTTGAAGTTCTAGTCTCTGCACTCACATTTGGATATTTATTCACTCTTGTGCATTCAATGTTTAATTAATGCCTCTATTTGTGCATGGCCTTCTCAAAGGATTAACTTTAAGAGGACCAAATATGAATTTTATAAAAGAAGAACTTTAATTTGCATTAATGCAGAATGATGGGATAACATTAATAACAAACATTTCCTTTATATAGCAATTCCTTTTTGGTATCACCAAACACTTGGTAAAAGAAAAACTTACTAAAGAGAAATGCCTTCACAACGGGCCCGGCGTGCCTGGGCATATGGAGGCCATTGCGGGTGGGGGTGGGGTGACGAGGTGGCGTGGGTAGCAGCCATTGGCTGCTCCCGTGGTGCCTCGTGGCAGGGAGGGGACTGAGGGAGTTTAAAGGCAGGCTCACCCCTCCCTGCTGCCTCTTTGTTTTTGCGGCTCCTTCCCTCCCGCCCTGTAGGTAGTGTGGGTTTGCTAGTCGCTCTGTTGAGGGCCAAGTAGGAACTTTTGGCTCATAAGCACTTTCAGGTTATGGATTTTTTCGCCTACTTCACACTGCAAGACAGCCAGGGGGTATTAAATAGGTGATGTTCATTAATGTTTTGGTCACTTTTACATTTTAGCAGGTAGGTGTGGGCATCTGGAGCATCATAGGGTTGGTGAGCATTCACAGGCACTGTTTCGGTGATTGGTAATGCCTAAGGGCCCCCAGCTGTGAGTTTTACGGCCTCAGCCAGCGGGATAAGGGTTACCTTTAAGGCCAACCTTCCTCACCTACTCGGAGCTGTATGGCACGAGGGGAGGTCAACATCGGAAGGCCTTCCTACCCCGTAAGGGGCAGTCTGGGTTGTGGCGAACTGGGAAGCCCCACTTCACAGATGGTGAATGTCTCGCCCTGAAATATTTAGGATGTCCGCATAGGTTAACTCACTCTGCAGATCTTTAATAAAGTGGCCCTGTTTAAAATCCACTTCTGTGTGTCACCTCGTTATTTCTCCACCCTCCATTACCCGCAATGAAAAACATCCATTTGCTATAAATAGGGGAGAGCCATCATAAACATTTGTCTTCATCTACAGTTGCTAGAAATTACTGTAGCAATCCAGTTTGGGGCAAAACAAACACTGAGAAAGCCATACAAACAAAACACCTGAGGGCGGTAGTAAGCATGATACCATTGGCAAGTAAAAACAATTACCCCTTTACTCCAAGAATATTCCTTTTTGAGTAAAATATAGTTGCAAAGAGATTGTCAGGGTCAATAATACCCACAATGTAAAGTACATGACACCTACAAAAATGATGTGTGGGGTCTAATTGATCTACCAGTTTTGTTGGGAATATTGCAGCCTTGTCTGGAAGTTACTGCTCTAATCTGGCATCCTGTCACTTGAGCTCATTATTCAGTGTCCTTCACTCTGGAGTGATCGAGAAGAGATCCTGGCCCTCCTTTGTGTGACAACCTTTGAAATATTTGAAGAGTGCTATCATGTCTCCCCTCAGTCTTCTCTTCTCAAGGCTAAACATGCCCAGTTCTTTCAGTCTCTCCTCATAGGGCTTTGTTTCCAGATGCATGATCCTACTAATTGTCCTCCTCTGAATCCCCTCCAGCTTGTCTGCATCCTTCTTGAAGTATGGTGCCCAGAACTGGATGCATTACTCTAGATGAGGCCATAAGAAGGAGATGAAGAGTAGTCAATTTCCTCCAGCACAATTGATGCAGCTTAAATCTGTATCCAGCAATTTGAAAACCAAAGGAGAGAACAGACTTTGTCTCTGAAACAACCTTAATATCAGTATGAGTACTGATGATTTATGGTATTCCTAAAGGTACAACTTTTCTCCCTTTGAAATAGGGATGGGCAGTTCAGTAGTCTGGGGCTGTGTTCGGACAACACTGTAGTCAATGGTGGGTTAATAGTCAACTCCATGGTTGGTTATCGAGGAGGTACTTCCCACACAACATGATCCATGATGTGGATTAAGGCCAGTGTCGAGTTGACTATTGGTCAACGATGAGTTTGATTGACACATCCCCCACTTTCTCTCTCCCCCTCAGTCCTCCCACTGGTATCCCATAAGCCATTGCAAGTTCCGCCAGCTGAACTGAGTGGTAGCTGATGCTTTGGTAACTCTTGCCAGGGGACTTCGTAGTCACCAAAAATAACCAACTGTGTGTAATGAAATAGCGGTGCGCAACATACGACACAATAACGAATGGTTGTTCAAATAATCAACTCTGCACAGCGTTGTTTATTTGCGTTGGTTATTTTGACCAAATAACTGACGGATGACACAATAACCAACCATTATTGTGTCATCCAAACCTAGTCTAAGTCTTGTGCAAAATTCCCAGGCCTTTTGAGGATAACACATCAATTTCCACATGAGCTTGCAAGGGTTTTTTTTTAAAAAAAAAAACCTGTATGGAAATTCATATGCATTGTTTTGGTAATGTACACTTTAATGTATGCATTGTTGTGTACATTGTGAAATCTGTACAGTTTTGGATGCATGCACCTATTGTCTAAAATGTGTTAGTGCACATTTTGGAAATGTACTCATTTTCTTTGTGCATTTTTCAAACATGTACATGATGTCGAACCCACTTTTTGTGTTCTTCAAAATGCATTGTAAGTTTGAAAATGTACATATTACTACAAGTTGCGTTAACGTCCACATCTGGAATGTGTAAATTGGGTAAATCTCGGGGGAGAAATCACAATGGAGCAAATTTCCTAGACATCCCTACTTTAAAAGCTGGCTTTTAAAATTTCTTATGGTGCCACTGAAACTAGCAGTGTAATGGGGATGTTCTGCCCCCTGCCCAATAATGGTTAATGGCATATCCTTGTTTTATATCATGCCTCCATTGCTTTATATCCTTTTCACCATTCATTGCCCTATGAAGGTATTTCATTCCAAATACTTTTCTTCCATTTCCCCAACACAGACTCCCTTGATAACATTTGCTTCAATCTGATTTCCAACTGTTCAGAGATTTGTTTATTCACTTTCTTGGTTTGCAGCCCAATCCTTCTGCATCAATTTTGTTACCACCAAAGGCAGCAGGAAGAAAAGTCAGATGGTATTTTTGCAGCCATTTGTTACTGCTTCAGTGAAGAATTCACAGTTCTTTGCACAGATTGTCATCTGCTGGGAAAAGTCATGTTTTTCCCTCCTTTTCTTGTCAGCTTTAATTGAGGAAGTCTCTCTGTGGGCAGACATTTTACTGTATATGTGCACAGAGGAGTGAATGCTAGGAAAGTTATATAACTCATGATTTGCCAGTGCAATATTTTGTTTGCACATTTGATAATTACTTTGATTGCAAAGCTGGAAGAAGCTCCTCAGAACATCTTTGAGGATAAAAATCAAGAAAAAAATGGAAGCAGACTGATTGCAACAGAGCTTATCCATTCTGACATGATGGACCACATCAAATTGTTTCGATTACTGGAAGGTCATGCACATATTGCTGGGTTGGTGAGACAACCTGCCTCTATTGAAAATTTCCTTCAATTTGGCATTTGTTCAAAGATTTCACACAATTTAATGAATTCCCAGGGTCACAAAGTGTCATATGAACATGCCATATACTGAGTTAGAACCCTCCTCTGATTGGAAGGGTTCTCTAGGGGCTTAGGCAGGAGTCTTTCCATCACCCGCTACCTGATCGTTTTAATTGGAGATGCTGGTGCTTGAACATTGGATGTTCTGCATGGACAACATCCACTTTAGCACTGAGATATGATCCCTAAGTCTGGTGGTCCTTTATGTGCCATCCAAGCATATCAATGTATGTTATGGGGCATTTCTAATGTGCAGTTCTGATTGCAGCTATTCATGCTGTTGAAAATGTATCTCCTAAAAATATTCAGTATTTTGAAGTAACCTCATGAAGTCCTTTGTGTCCTAGCCACAGTGATTTCATTGCTAGTTGATCTCACAATCTCTATCTATTATTTCATGTTAACTGCAAGATCAAAAATTATGTTTAATACCAAACATTTACTAATTTATCCTCATCTACAAGTCGGTCACCCACCAAGTATCTCACAATGCTTTACTCAATCATCAATTTAATTTTCCTTAGCTGCATTGGAGGAGAAGAGGGTGAGCATGAGAGCCCAATGTTGATTCAGGCTGTCTTCCAGCTTGTATCAGTAACACTAAACTATGGTTTAGCATGATGGGAATCAGGCCACTCCTAAATCATTCTCCCACCTCTCCTGCAGGTGATTAAAATGGTAACAGTGATAGACTTGCAGGAACGAAAGGAATTCATTGGGCAATCTTCTACTTAACTATAAAAATAATTATGCATGGTTGCTTTTACAATCACAGCTTTGACATTAAAGAATCCAACAGTATCAGTAAGGAACTCTGGCACTTCCCCATTACTAGGAGATCATACCTACAAGGACATCACTGGGAGATTATTGTAATACTGACCTATGTCATAGGAGTATTCATAAGGACCAAAATAAGGATTATAAAGCCTGTTAAAAGTGCTAATGAGATTACAGATACTGCTCAACTCCTCTGTGTGTGTATATGTGAATGTGTTATGTGTGTAGGGATACAGAAAATTTTGAGACAGACTAAAATGAGTTTGGATAATCCTACCTGAGGAATCTGCTGTGGATCGGCCTCCCCAGGCTGCATGTAGCCCACAAGCGTCTCAATTTTTTGGTGAGTTTCTCAAAATGTACGCAAGGGCCTTACCCCACTCCCGGCGCAGCTTGGGGGTGGTGGGGCGATTGCGGTGGGCGCTGGAGAGAGACGGCGTGGAGGCGCGCTATTGGCTGCCTCCCGAAATGGGCGCCAAAAGGAGGGGGAGGAGGAAGGGGAGCCTATATTAGGCTGAAACTCCTCCCTCCTTTGTCTGGGTTCGCGCGGCTGCTGGCAGGGAGGCTGGCTGGCGTCGGCAGCAGCCTCGGCAGCAGTGTAGTAGTGGGGGCCTTGAGTCGAGGAGCGACAGCGGCAGCCGGAGCAGCGGCACCTTCCACCGGCTGGTGGAAGGTGCAGGAGCGAATCGGCGCTTCCCAGCGGCGGTCGGGCCGCCTGAGTCCCGGGCCGGGAGGCCGCAGGTTTGGGGAAGGGCCGGCTGGTCCTTCCCGTGCAGACAGGGTGGCGGCGGCGGCCAGGGCTACCAGGGGTAGCTGGAGTAGGTCGGGGAAGGGCCGGCTGGTCCTTCCTGGAAGGAAGCGGGCGGCAGCGGCGGCCCGGGCTGCATTGCTCTGCCTGAGCGGAGGCAGAGGAAGAGCCCCCGCGGATATCAGGCGGGGAGGAGGAGTGAAGGGGCCGGCAGGTTCCTTTGGGGCCGTGGTTGGGCCGACGGGGGCCTGGGCTACCCTGCGTGACCCAGGGATGCCTGGAGACGGGCAGGGGCCCAGGTGGCTGAGGGCTAATAGGCCCGCAGGGGGAGCCGGGGCGACGGTTGGCCTACCTAGGGGGATTGGCTGTGGCCGGGCTGAGGCTGTGCGGCTGACGGGGGGAACACCCCCCTTCTTTCTACCCCTCCCTCCTTGATTGTGTTAGAGTGGGGGTCGTTGGGGCCTTTGGTCTAACTTGCGCCTTTATAGGGGGCGACAAGGCTGGGGGGTTTTCTATCCCATTCGAGGCATTCAGGGGGCTTCACTGGGGGTCTGGCTGGCTGCTAGGCGGGGGGGGTGCTTAATTATAGATGGTCATTCAAAGACTCAGTGGGCCTGGGCTGGGACACATTGGTGTGGCTGGCCTCGTGGCATTCCGGACCCCCCCCCTCCCTATTGGCAGCTCTTGGTGGTGTAGGGAGTGGCGCTAATTGCTCCACCTATTATTATTTGAATTGTAACGGTTAGGGTTTCAGCGCCTGTTGGTGGTTTGGAGATAGTGCAAGGGGAGTGGTCTAGCCAAATTGGGTCTGGTCGGACGCGGGGGATACCTTTTCTTCTTGGCTGATTCGCTATTGAGGGAATGGCTCCTCCCAAGGGAATAGGGGGCCGGAAGGGAAAAGGAAAGGCGCCAAGGCACACGCCTAAACGACCGAGGGCACGTTCAGACTCATCGTCTGATGAGACTGAGACCCCTGAGATGGCGGCAATTTTGGCCAGGCTTCAAGCGGTCGAGCGAGACAGGGGCATAGTACCCGAGGCACCTGTTTTAGCTCCGGTGGCCAGGGCCAGTGGGTCGGGGCACCGTTTGACAAGGAAACAGAAACAGGACCAATTGTGGGCTTCTTTGTCAGCACGCTTACAGGTGGTAGAAAAATCTGGCAATGTGGCGTCGGAGGAAGGAGCAATGGTACAGCAGTCTCCACAATTGATTACCCAGGAGGCACAGCCATCGGTCATGGAGCGGCCGCTCCAGGGGTCGGCTCAGGTCGTGTCTACGGGGACAGCGCCGCCCACGCCGGGACCGGCGGATACTCCAGCAGCTGGCAGCGTGCTCGGTGCGCTTAGTTCAGGTGAGCCATCGCAAGTGCACTACACAGGTGCTCTTCCACCTTGGGGTGCGGCCCCACCATGGAACTGGTACCCATGGGGGCCGGGATGGGGATGGCCAGTGGCTTGGCAGGGTGTAGGCACACCTCAGGGAGGGGGTGCTGGGACGGTGCAGTCCTCTTCACACATACACACGACCCTGGCCATGCAGCAGACGGGGACCACGACAGTTCCGGTGACAGGACCAGCCGATGCTTTGCCCACCGCAGGACCACTGGCTGGCTCTACAAAAGGAACGGTTCAGGTGGTGGTAGGTAACGGGGCCACGGGTCTGTCGGTAAGTGACATGGGGGCTACACAGACACAGGAGTCAGGGGCTACTGAGTCGGCTTGTTTGGCAGTATGGCAGGGTCCGGCGGGGGCATCCTCCAGGGCATTAGCACCGAGGGGATTGGCGCGGGATCCATACGTGGGGGTGGATGTAGCGGCCATTCCGACCGGCAGTACTGCTGCCCCGTTAGGGTACCATTTGCTTACGGCTACCCAGGAGAAAATATTGAAGGGCGAATTTGTAGATGTCTTCTCTCTGCTCTTTCGGGAGATGGAGACGAAGGACAAGGACAGAGCGTCGGAGAAGGAATTGGAGAGGATACGCCGGAAGAAGGTAGCCAGGACGTGGGCGAATTGGCTACCTGGATTCCTCATTTATATGGGGGTGATCCAGCAGAGGTTTCCGGACAAGGGATGCATTTTGACCAAGTACTTGGATATGCTCTATAGAGCATATACAGAGTACGAGGGCGGGGCTTGGTTGGCGTACGATGAATCTTTTCGTATGCGGGCCGCGTTTGACCACACCCTACGTTGGGACATGAAGGATAATGACTTGTGGCTCCAGTTCATGACCCCGGCAAGGCCAGGGGTCAGAGAACGGTCAGACAGCGGTCATATTTTGGCCAAGCAGCAGTTTACTGCATCTCCCCGCGGGACGGCGGGGCAGGGGGTTCAATCCCGCCTGCTTTGCTGGGAATACAGTTCCCGAGGGGCCTGCACACGCCCCGTGTGCAGGTATCGACACGAATGTCCGATTTGTAGGGGACCTCACCCCGGGGCTACTTGCCCAAGATCCAAAAGGGGACGGGGAACAGGGGGGGAGGCCCCAGGAGGCCGTAGGCCGGGGGGCCAGCCCCCCCTCCCAAAGGGCCCCAGTCCGGTCAGGCTTGAACCGTTGGGGCGCCTCTTGGCAAGCTATCCGGGACCGGATGCCAGCTACTTAGAGGATGGGTTTAGGGATGGATTTCGCATTCCTTTCAAGGGTCCTCGGGTATCTGCGTTTGCGCGGAATCAAAAGTCATTTAAGGTTCTGGAGCAGTTGGTTCAGGAGAAGATAGATAAGGAAGTTGCTGCGGGTAGGGTATTGGGGCCTTTTAGTTTTCCCCCTATACTGAATTTGAGGGTTTCCCCCTTGGGCATCGTTCCCAAGAAGGCTCCCGGGGAGTACAGGTTGATACACAACCTGTCTGCACCTAGGGGGCAATCGGTCAATGATGCAATTCTGGAGCATTTATGTTCGGTGCACTACGCGTCTTTTGATTCGGCTGTAGCCATGGTTAGGAGGCATGGTGTGGGGGCTTTAATGGGCAAATGCGACATTAAGTCCGCATTTCGCATATTGCCCATCCACCCTGCTGATTTTGATCTTTTGGGCTTTCATTTCCGTGGTTGTTATTATATAGATAGGGCCTTACCCATGGGGTGTTCAATTTCATGTTCCATGTTTGAACGTTTCAGTTCCTTTTTGGAATGGGCCGTTCGGGAACGCACAGGATTGGCCGACTGCACTCACTACCTGGATGATTTTTTCTTCTGTGGAGGAAAGGATTCTGGGCAGTGTAGTTATTTGATGGCGGAATTTGCTGTGTTGGCGGATGAGTTAGGTGTTCCCTTAGCTCACGAGAAGACGGAGGGCCCGGCAAATGTGTTAATGTACCTGGGGGTGGAAGTCGATTCGGTCCAACGGTGTTGCAGGTTGCCTTTGGACAAGGTTCGGGCCTTGGTGGCCCGCATCTCGTCTCTCCGGTCGCAAACAAAGGCGACGTTGAAGCAGTTGCAGGAGTTGGTCGGGCATTTGAATTTTGCCTGCAGAGTGGTGGCGCCGGGCCGAGCCTTTTTGCGTCGGCTCTGCAATGCCATGAAAGGCCTCACCAGGCCTCATCACCATGTTAGGGTGACAAAGGGATTGCGAGAGGACTTAGCGGTATGGCTATCCTTTTTGGAAGGCTTCAATGGGGTGTCCTTTTGGAGAAGAGAGTTATTGTTGGAGGCAGATATGCAAATACATTCTGATGCCTCGGGGACATTAGGTTTTGGGGTGATATGGGGCGACCGGTGGTGCGCCGGAAGGTGGCCTGGTTGTTGGCAGGATTCTGGCATATGTAGGGATTTAACGTTTTTGGAGTTTTTCCCTATTTATGTGGCGGCCCACATTTGGGCGCAGGAATTGAGGAATTGTGTGGTGCATTTCTGGTGCGACAATCAGGCCACAGTCCAGGTTATCAACACGTTGTCCTCCAAGAATAATAGGGTCATGACATTAGTCAGGGCATTTACGTTGCACTGTCTCCAGAATAACATTCTGTTTAGAGCTCGGCATATTCCTGGTTTGAATAATGCAATAGCTGATGCTTTATCGCGCCAGCAGGTAGAGAAATTCCGGGATCTTGCGCCTTGGGCCAGGGCAGTGCCGGAGGAGGTGCCGGCTGCCCTGTGGGAGATTGGCAAGCCGAAGTAGATCGGGCGGTCTGGCAGTCTCTCACCCCGAGCACTCGAGCGGCATATAGGAAGGCAGGTAGGGAATTTCAGGAGTTCAGGCTGTGCTCGAAGCTGGGGACGGAGTGGCCTATTCCAGTCGATCATCTCTTGCAATTTTGTGTAGCAGAGAGAAGGAAGGGCAAAGCTGTTCGCACCATCTCCGGTAAGCTGGCGGCATTGGCCTTTTGTGCAAAGTGCCAGGGCGTTCAGGATAACACAGCTGATTTTAGGATTAGGTGAGCCTTGAGCGGCTGGATGCGCGAGCAACCTGCCAAACCAGATTTACGATCCCCTTTGACGCTGGAAATTCTGGTTGGATTGCGGCTCGTTGGGACTCGCTCTGTGCGTCCCCTTATGAGGCCGCTTTATACCATGCGGCCGCTTTGACCGCCTTTTTTGGGGCATTGAGGATATCGGAGCTCTTAGCAGCTGCTAAAGGGGATATGTCTGGCAGGGCCCTACAATTTGATGATGTCCAATTTAGCGATGGACGGGTTTCCATTCGGCTGAGGCGCTCCAAAACCGATCAACTGGGCAAAGGGCAGACACTCTTCCTGCATGCTGCCTCACAGAAAGAGTTATGCCCTGTCAGGGCTTTAACGTCCTTTCGGGAGTTGAGAGGGATAGCGCCTGGATTCCTGTTTTGCCATGCGGATGGTTCGCCGCTGACGAAATTTCAGTTTGCGGCCATCGCACAACGGGCGCTGGACGGTCTGCAGCTGGCAGGTTTTAAATTCGGAACCCATTCGTTTCGTATAGGGGCAGCCTCTACGGCCGCAGCTTTGGGTTTACCGCCAGCGCAGATACAGGCGATTGGCAGATGGAAATCACATGCGTATCGTTCATACGTTCGGCCCCTACCTAAGGGAGGGAAGTGATGCATTCTCCCTGGGGGGGGGGAAGTGAGTGGTGGCTGACCTCAATATGTTTGTTTCTAGATGGCCGGCCGGCGGAAGCCCCAGTTCGGGTTATCATCTGTGGACACAGCTACGTGTTCTGGGCCGGACGGAGGGCAGCCTGTACCACGGTTGGCACACAGTTGGGACTGAGCGGCGTGGCCAACATACAGTGGGCTGGCAGGCGGGGGATGAGGTGGGATCAGCTCATCCCGGTGTTAATGCAGCGGCGTGCGGCCCTACCCCCACCGCAGGTGTTGTTACTCCATTTGGGAGGTAACGACTTGGGGATGTTGAAGGGCAAGGCCTTGGTGCTGCAAGCGATCTCAGATTTTCAAATTATTCGGAGCTGGTGGCCTGGGATAGTGATTGTGTGGTCCGCTATTGTACCCCGGTGCCAGTGGAGGGCACCATGCGATCCCAGAGCCTTGAATCGGGCCGGTAGGAAGGCAAATGGCGAGATTTTTCGCAGCTTACGGGTGTGGGGTGATGGGTATGTTAATCATCCCGATATATACCCAGCGCGGAGGGAGCTTTATAGGCCTGACGGGGTTCATTTATCGGACCTCGGGAATGATATATTTTTGATGGATTTGCAGAGGGGTCTGCGGGATTTGATCCTGTGCAGATGGGGGGTTGGCGACAAAGCATAAGGCTTGTCGCACCCTGTGGCGGTTAGGCGCGGGCATCTTCACCTGGTAAGGGATAGGTGAGCATTCACAGGCACCGAGCGGTGACTGGAAATGCCTGAGGCTCATCACCTGAGTGGTCTTGTGGCCCTGGTGGTGAGATAAGGATTACCTTTGGGGCGGACCTTCCTCACCCGCTCGGACGTCTTGAGGCACGAGCTGGGGGTGACATGGAAATCCTCCCTACCCAAAAGGGGGGGCCAGGGGGTGGCGTGAGCTGCACGCCATACACTGGCCTCGATTTGACTCGCCCTATCCTTAGATTGGCGTTGGCCACCAAGTATTGAGGATGCCCGCTAGTTTCCCCTTCTGCGAATTCATCAATAAAGTGTGGCCCATTTTAAATAGGGGTGTGCATCGGATCGGATCCGATCCACGATCCGAATCCGATCTGCCCCAAAATCGGGAAAATCCGATCCGATCCGATCCAATCCGATCAACCTCCGATCCGATCCGATCCGACGAGGTCCGATCCGGATCGGACGCCATTTTGAATGCTTTTTCCCATAGCCAAGTATTGTTTTACAAAAACGCCTATAACGTTTTCATTTTTAAAGATAGAAGGATGAAACTTGGGCACATTATGCACTGGTTAGAAACAGTTATCTGTGAGAAATTTCAGAAAGATTGGTGCATGCGTTTTGTGGCAATTAATTTTTTAATAAATACCCAGGAATGCCTATAACTTTGTCATTTTTAAAGTTGCGTACATGAAACTTTGCCACATTGTAGGTGGTACCTTGGGACCTAAGTGTGTAAAATTTCAAAAACGTAGGTTCTTGCCTTGTATGGCAATTAATTTTAGAAAAATGGGTAGTAGTGGGGTAAATACATTTACGCCTCCCATTTTTTTATTTTTAAAGATACAAACAGGAAACATGGGCACATTACAGGGAACACTTCACTTGATATGTGTGTAAAATTTCAGAATGATAGGTCCAGGCATTTGGTGGCTACGAATTTTTTAGATTAAAAGTTATAAATGTTTTTCCACAGAGGCTGGGGCTGTCAATTGCACCCTCCCGCCTCCCGGGAAGAAGAAGGAAACACTTTCTCTCATCTCTTTGATCCTTGCACACTTGGCTGCAACTGAGCTAGTATCCATTACAAAAGGAGAAACAAAGTAGCACTTGGCTCGTGTCTGCTTTGATACTTTCACTTACTCAAGCAGAATGGCTGAGCCTAGGATCACTCTCTCTCGCTAGGATCGTTACAGGAGAAATTTTCTACAGTCTTCAAAGTGGTGTGTGCAGACACCTTGCCACCACATGCCTGGACCTATCATTCTGAAATTTTCATGTATGCAACTTTAAAAATGACACACCCCTATTTAAAATGGGCCACACTTTATTGATGAATTCGCAGAAGGGGAAACTAGCGGGCATCCTCAATACTTGGTGGCCAACGCCAATCTAAGGATAGGGCGAGTCAAATCGAGGCCAGTGTATGGCGTGCAGCTCACGCCACCCCCTGGCCCCCCCTTTTGGGTAGGGAGGCTTTCCATGTCACCCCCAGCTCGTGCCTCAAGACGTCCGAGCGGGTGAGGAAGGTCTGCCCCAAAGGTAATCCTTATCTCACCACCAGGGCCACAAGACCACTCAGGTGATGAGCCTCAGGCATTACCAGTCACCGCTCGGTGCCTGTGAATGCTCACCTATCCCTTACCAGGTGAAGATGCCCGCGCCTAACCGCCACAGGGTGCGACAAGCCTTATGCTTTGTCGCCAACCCCCCATTAAAAATGACAAAGTTATAGGCATTCCTGGGTATTTATTAAAAAATTAATTGCCACAAAACGCATGCACCAATCTTTCTGAAATTTCTCACAGATAACTATCCCTAACCAGTCTACAATGTGCCCAAGTTTCCTGTTGTATCTTCAAAAATAAAAAAGTGGGAGGCATAACTGTATTTCTCAATGGGAAAGTGCTTTCCAATGATTTCCTATGGGCAAGTGCTTTCCAATGATTTCCTATGGGCAAGTACTGTCCAATGATTCCCTATGAGTAAGTACTATCCAATGAATCCCTATGGGCAAGTGCTGTCCAATGAATCCCTCATTGTTTCAAAAATTAATTGCCACACAATACAAGCACCTACGTTTCTGAAATTTCACACACATAGGTCCCAAGGTACCACCTACAATGTGGCAAAGTTTCATGTGTGTAACTTTACAAATGACAAAGTTATAGGTGTTTCTTTCCTCATTGTTTCAAAAATTAATTGCCACACAAGGCAAGCTCCAATGTTTCTGAAATTTCACACACATATCAAGGCAAGTGGTACCTGTAATTTGCCCAAGTTTCCTGTTTGTATCTTCAAAAATAAAAAAATGGGAGGTGTAAATGTATTTACCCCACTACTACCCATTTTTCTAAAAATTAATTGCCACACAAGACAAGCACCTACGTTTCTGAAATTTCACACACATAGGTCCCAAGGTACCACCTACAATTTGGCAAAGTTTCATGTGTGTAACTTTAAAAATGACAAAGTTATAGGCATTCCTGGGTATTTATTAAAAAATTAATTGCCACAAAACGCATGCACCAATCTTTCTGAAATTTCTCACAGATAACTGTCCCTAACCAGTGCATAAT
The DNA here is from genome assembly GCA_029215795.1 of Anniella stebbinsi. Classification (NCBI taxonomy): domain Eukaryota; kingdom Metazoa; phylum Chordata; class Lepidosauria; order Squamata; family Anniellidae; genus Anniella; species Anniella stebbinsi. The sequence continues at coordinate 70,825,644 of JARDYH010000005.1, read as the reverse complement.
GTGCCCAAGTTTCATCCTTCTATCTTTAAAAATGAAAAAGTTATAGGCGTTTTTGTAAAACAATACTTGGCTATGGGAAAAAGCATTCAAAATGGCGTCCGATCCGGATCGGACATCCGGTCCGATCCGATCCGACCATCCTCCGATCTGATCCGATCCGATCCGACCCCCCAGGTCCGATTCCGATCCGCTATCCGATCCGATCCGGGGGGTCAGTGCACATCCCTAATTTTAAACCCAATTTATTGTGTCGTCTCGTTATTTACTGCGCTCCGATTCCGCAAATGCATTCATAGGAAATATACAAGTTTCTGCTGAGACATATGCCATGCTGGAAACTATACATGGTGAAAAGCTGAATGGAATGTGGGACAATTATAAACAAAATTTTACATAAATCATGCAAATTGTTGTGGACTTCCTGATTGAATTATTTGCATATTTTTCTGCATGGTGAGGGGAAAATTGAATCTGTGAATGCATCTGGGAACAGACACCAAAATGAATGACACTGCACAATCCATGAAACGCATGTGGGACAGATTTCACAAAATCCAGGTGTGTGTGTGTGTGTGTGTGTGTGTGTGAATGTATTGGCTCATAAATGTATGAAACCAAGTAAATCAGATAATATCTGCTAAGCTTCTAAATTCTTCATCCAGTAATCAAAGATTCTGTCACCAATTCTTTCATAAAGATCACAGTTTTCCTTAAAGATAAATAATTACACTGCTCATTCATTATCTTGTCTGTAAATTCTATTAGACTTTAAATTTTATATCCTGGGAATGTATCTGAGGCTAAATGAACCTCATTACATACTGTCCATGACTGTGATCATGGGGGAGCCTAACATAATTAATTGCTGAATCTCAAAATTACACACTTTAAATTTGCACTACTGTTTAAAAATGATAAATTCATTTATGTGAGACTTTCTTTGCTGAAGTCCACATGCGTTGGTAGCCCTATGAGATGCCTTCTTAATGCAGTTTTTAAATGGTAAAAGGAGATAAACACAATGAGATTTTTATCAACGTTTTTGATAAATGAATGTCTTTGCAAAATTTTACAGCTAAAAAGGTTATTTACTTAAGAGATATTTTTCTATACATGTAAAGGTCAGATTTTTTAGATTGCTGTGAAATTGCTTCTGCCTTTTAGCAAATCTTCCAAGACGGCTTCTCTCCTTGCAGTGTTGACAAGGACGAGGAAGGACATGGCCTAAAGAAATCAAATGAGCAACATAAATTCCTGTTTGGAGTCTTCTGGAACCAGAGAGCATGATACAGCCAAAATAAGCTTGTCTATGCAAAGAGCAGATGATGTGGCAAAATTGTTCCTGAACTATAGCAACTATAGCACTTCAGTTTGCAGGCATGTTTATGTGTGTTCATGTTGCATGATTGAACATACACACACCATGTGTGAATGTGTGTGTGTGTGAGAGAGAGAGAGAGAGAGAGAGAGAATCAGAGATTTCCCTCTCTGAGTCGGGATAAAATCCAACATAAATCCTTATTTTATTTATTTTATTTATTTATTTATTGCATTTTTATACTGCCCAATAGCCGAAGCTCTCTTAGAATAGACCCATTGAAATGACTGGGACAAGTTAGCCATGACTAACAAGTTCTATTCATTTCAATGGGTCTACTTTAAGGAGGACTGATGTTGAATTTTACCAGGGTCACCTGGTGAGATTCAGGATAGACACAAAGAATTACTTCTTCACACTGTAAATAATTAATATATGGGATTCACTGTCATAAGATATGGTGATGGCCGAGATGGCTTTAAAAGGGACTAGGCAATTTCACAGAGGACAGGTCAATCAAAGGCTACTTGTCAGTAGGGCTGTGCAGCCCCCTCCATCCGGATCTGGATCTGGGCGATCCAGATTGGCCAATCCAATTAGAACCATATCGGACCTCCCCTGATCTGCTTCGGAACCAGATCCATAGACTTGGGGAGGGAGTTCCCCACTCACCCGCTGCCATCCACAGCCTTCCACTGTACTGAGAACCAGGCCTTGCCTGGCGCAACATCACTCTACTGAGAAACCAGGCCGCGAGGCCTGGTTCTCAGTACAGCGAACGGCAGCAGACAGTAGTGGATGGCGGCGGGTGAGTGGGGAGAGGAGGGAGAGTGAGAGGAAGGCAGTGAGTTCAATGGACTCAACACCAGCCTTGCAGGTCCCTGGGTGCCAGCTGCACAGCTGGCACCCAGGAACCTGGAAGGCCAATGGGCCCGGATCTCCGGATCAATCCAAATCAATCCAGAATGGGCCCAATCCGCTCTGGAATGATCTGGACCTCCCCTGACCTGGTTCAGAACTGAATCAAGGAGGTCCAGATCAGCCCGATTCGATCTGGATTCCGGATCTGGATCTGTTCATAGCCCTACTTGTCAGCTATATGTAGTTTCAGGGACAGAATGCAATTAAGTACCAAACAGGAGGGGGACATTTTCCTGCTGGTGTGATCCCAAAGGCATCTGGTTGGCCATTGTAGGAAACAAGTGGAAGAGATGGGCCACAGTTTTGATTCAGCAGGGTGGATCTTACATTACATCCCAATGTTTTCTCTGTCATACTAACTTTTTTTAAATGGGCAAGTTTTCTCCAACCCTTAAGGGTTGGAGAAATTCAAACATAGGAACCCTCAAGAACATAATTAAAGAACAGTTTTGTCATAGGTTCTGCTGGTTGGGTAATCTGGTCCATCCAGGATCTATTGATTTTGCTCCTATTGTTTGTTATTTCCCTGTCTTCAAGGCCAGTGGAAGTTTGAATAAGATGCTGAAGATGCTCACAAATGCTGCTAATGGATCTTACAAACAGCAGTCTATCATTAAAGTCTATGCAGCGTACTGCATGTAGTATTTGCACTATGTCATGTTTCAGCTACAGGGTACAATTTACTTCAGGGGGGGCTTGCAAGTCTCTTAATAGCATCACTCCACATTCAAGCTAATAACTGAAAAGACATGGAATGCAATTCAAAAGGGCATCGCTGTGACTAAGACTCACACTTGTGATATTGTAAATACTGGAACATTTTCTGAAGGTGTGAAGTATTAGATCAGGGTTGGATGTAATATTCTATTAATTGAAATTACACATCCTTCTATTTGTCCAAGGCTGCTTAAAGATGCAAAACATTTTGTACCATCAAGGTTATTCTGGGAGAGTTTCTGTGCACATTAAATTGAGGTTAAAATGGCTGGTAAGTGCAGGGTTATACAGTAATTGCACCAGTGTTCCTGAAACCACAGATTGCATACATTTGCCAGGTCTTCAGAGGGTAGCTTCCCCCCCCCCCCCGTACAAATGAGAATTCATATGCATTTTGCCTTAAATTAGAGTTCATGCTAGTTGAAGGAAAGTAATAACATTAGCATTTAAGACATTGATGAGAAAATCAGCCAGTGGTAAGAGACTCAATGTTCTTCTTCTCTTTGCACAAAATTATCACCATTGCTGCTCTATGCAGTCCCCAAAGCCTGTATGTGCCCTTCATAAGGGGTGGGATATGATGAAGGGAAGGTGCCATACTAAAATGAACCCTTTCTCCTCTCATTGTTGGGAGACAATAATATAACAAGGCAAGGTAAAGAAGCCATTAGTGAGAAGCAAAGTAGTTATAAGAGAAGGGATTATGACCTTCAACCATAACACAACAGCAACAGCATACATTTGGGAGCCAGTTCCTGTTCATCTGAAATATTGACAAATCTTATTGTGCAAATGGGGGCAGTTTTGTGCTGTCAAGTCTGATGTGGCTCAGGCCCCAAGCCATCAGATTTCAGGATCAGGGAAAGAGGATTCTGTCAATCTCACAGGGCCACACATGAATAGCACACTCCAAAGCTAGCATTATTCAAGTTCCATAAGCAGGAGCTGAAGGTCAAAATGACCAGATATGAATAATGCAAGTGTCCAAGAAAGGCAAGAGTCAAACTTCCATTGTGGAGGAAGGGAGCAGCTACTAAGAAATGCAGTATCTTCTGCAGTGAGGTAAATTGTTCTGACTGAAGATTACAGTCTGGGGCTGAGTTTTATACAACTTGGTAATGCCAATTGATGGATGTGGTGAATGCTAAGTTAGAATATATTGTGGCCTAGATGGTGCCATTGAGGATTCCCTCTGCAAGGGTGGTGGCAGAAATGTGGATCTTTGGTTCAGGGGCAAGCCACTGGAGCTTGGCTGCGAGGCAGAAATCTGTGATCCAGCCCCCCATGTGTATAGAAGCCTCTGGTTAGTTTTAACAGTGATGAATTCTGACAAAGCCCCATTCCATTCCATGCATCAGTGACACACTAGTTTGGCTACTCACTATCCTCAATGGCACCTAGCTTCTCAAAAGAAGAAAGGAGAACAAGGAAGTTACTGGGACTTCTCTGTTCCTTCTCTCTTGGAATAAGGCAACAATTGCTCAAAGTGGGGAAAACTGCTGATGGTGGTGAGCAGTGGTGGTGGCAGCAGTAGCACTAGCTGACGGGGATGGAAGTCCCTGGGTGTGTCTGGTAACTGTCAAAATCAATGTGCACTAGAGCCTAAGTAGAAGCTGATAGAAGTTCTAAATCTAAATCTGAGAAGTGGCTGCCAGTAGTAATATATTAGAAGCAGTATTCATGACTATTATCTATCTATCTATCTATCTATCTATCTATCTATCTATCTATCATCTATTTATCTATCAGTTCTTTCCCAAAATCATCATCATCATCATCCACATTATGAGGTAATTTTGAATCAAGATTTGGATTTCAATCTAAGTTGAAGCTTTTGTATCAGTCCAAGCCAAATAGGGCTGTTTTCTGAAGTACCAATATTCATTTTTTTCTGTGATATTCATGGCTGTTCTCTGTCTCTACTTCTCCTTCAGCACCACCTTTCTGAGACTTCTTCTCCCTCACTGTATGATCCCAGGAAATCAGGTATCATGTAGTGAATGTGATGGCATCATAGCATTTCATAGCCAATCCAGTTTGACTTTATGACCACAGTTCAGGCATAGAAAACAATGCTAGTTCAGAGTGATGGCAAAGTTTTACATTGATCATGTTCTGGAGGGGATTGGAAAGGGGATGAAACACAAAGCTAAAAGTATGAGTTGGTGTCCCAGCCTCAAATGGCACCAGGTGGGAGGGAAGAATAGGAGAGCACAAAAATGTTCACCTCTGTGAGACCCTCCCCTAAAATCAGCCAAAGGTAATTTTACTCATGCGGGGAGAAAATGTTTTCATTTTTTTCTGTTCAATTTAGCCCTACATACATGACACATATATGTCTGTGTTTTGAAACTTTGTTGGCTATTGCTGTTAGAACTAACGACCTAGTAAAATTAGTCCCTAGATACACTAAAATAAACAATTATATCATTTTTTTCATGTTGGATACCCTCATCAAGCACAATCTTCTTGTATTTATTATAGCACTTCATAAAAGAATATCTATCTCCTTGTCTGAAAATACTCGGCCTCTCTTATATAGCTATTCCACATGCCTGCTTCATTGTGTCCATTCATCTGGATTAAAAAAGAGAGAACGAAGCCATCAAGAAATGAAAAAAGGGAGTCAGTGCAGTACCCACAGGCAGAATGTGGTTCAGTGTAGCTCACTGTGAGAATCTTAATTGACAGGCAAGCATGCCAAACTTTCACAAATACTAATTTGTTATGAAGCAAAGGGTTTCACTTCCTTCAAATTAGACATAATTGGAAAACATCATCTAGGAATCACATACTATTTACAGCCAGTAGCACCACAAATTAATGGACATGTTCAACTTTACCCTGTGAACGATTCTTGAATTATCATGAACTGAATGCTTGGAGAGAACACTAAAATGCCAGGACTCCAATTCAGGAAATGTTGTGCACCTAAGTCTTTTTGAAATAAATGGGACCACTTAGTTTTAGCTAACTTAAATGCCATTGATTTCAACAGTGTTTAGGCACTACTTATTTATTTTCCCTGGATTTTTTCCCCACACTCCATAATGGAGATCAAACATAATTCACCAATACATTTAGGCTGCAATCCTATATACATTTTTACCTGAGAATAAGTACCATTGATCTTTACAGGGCTTACACCTGAGTAGATGTACACAGGGCTGGTATGCCATTCTTTTCCAAGACATGTCACTTAGTTCTGTCTCTGGAAGTAGCAAGAAGATGTCTATGAATTTGTCATCACAAAACAAACAAATAAATGGACCCAAGAAGTGATGTATTATACAAAGAAGCAAAATTATGCTCACAAAAACATTTAGAAATGCTGAAGTGAGATCCAGAAAATTGGAGGAGTAGAGGAAAGAGATGGATAGCAATGTAATTAGTATAGTAAATACACAGGGTGTTGATGGTGGATCGGGTGCACTATGAAAACCCAGAACCATAACTCTGAAAGCAGTGAAAGTCCCAGGTTCACCAAAAAGCAGGAGATGTCTATAAACACCTTTCTGGTTTTCAGGACTGGGACCACATCTCATACCATACCTCCTCTACACTGCTGGCTTGATCACTTTAACATGTTCCTAAGTGCTAAGATAGAAAAGCTGTTTTGACCACTTATGCCACACAGCTTTGTAGCCAGCAAAAATAACCCACAGTGACTGCCACACAACACGATAACCCAAGATGGTTAAATAACCCACTCTGCACACTGTGGATTATCAGAGTGGGTTATTTTGGCCAAATAAGCCATTGTGGGTTAAAAAAAATCCCTCCAGATGACACAATAACCTATGATGGGTTATCGTGATGTCCAAACCCAGTCAATGTTTTTCAATTTAAGAATGAATCATCACCTTCCTTCCAGCTAAATGCTGAAGTCTATAAAAAGTTATCACCCTTCAGACTTTCCCAGTCAACATAGAAAGGTCAGGGATGTTGAGGGGGTGGGGCTAGTGTATGTGGCCCTCCCCATTTTACAATTAATCATGTATCTTATTCAGGCATGTTGGCTGAATAGGTCCACACAAATGCAGGAATCCGAAGCTTTCACATCACCTGTAGATGGAATTGACCTTTTGAAATTTGCTTGAAACTCTTGCATTTGAAAAGCTGATCTTGCAAACCATATAAGGTGCATTGTGTTTAAACCTTGGGAGACAGTGTTTTAGTGTATGAGTACACACAACAAAGCAAAATAAAAGCAGCACACAATTTATTTGCTACATGGGTGAATGTATATGTACAAGCTACTGTTTAACAGCACATGCTGAAAGCAAGCCTTCTACAATGTATTTTTCTCAGCAGTTGATTTTACTCCATGGATGTGTGCACAGCACTTGATGCCTTTGGTGACAAATGTATTTTATGCCCCATAGCCATGCATGGTCCCAGCATAATTGGCATATAAGTTCCTCAACATGGTTTAACAATTTCTTTGTTAAATACCTTTTTCTCTGTGCCGATGTCTCTAAATTGAAATCAGCCAAGAGAAGCCCAAGGATGCCATGTGAATTCTTGTGCATGAACAAAATGTATTAGGCATTCCAAATTATGTTATGTTTTTTTTCCTGGCTTATTATATGGCACAATAAAATGTAGACATGGGACTCCCAACTCCCCATTCCCCACTTACAGCCCCCTTGCACCCCCTTCCCAGCCCCCTAACCCAGAGCCACTGCCAGGACTTATATGTAAATCACATCCTCTTCCCAGAGATCTGAGCAGCAATTTAAAGTTAAGATCATGACGGCTCTCAGTTTTTACTATATTTATGGCCACAGACTATGGTGGCCATAAAGAAGAATGGCCCTTTGTGAAGGCAGGATCAGATATGAACTGAATAAGCCAGATTTGAACCTGCTTCCCCCATTCTAAGTTAGAACATTTTGCATAAACATGGCAGCTCGTTGTTTTACGTAAAGGGCCTTTTATGCAAATGACGGCCGTAAAGTAGGCATGTACACAAAATTACAACCATAAATGGTCCATTTACGCATGTAATCATGCATAAATGGCTGCTGTATAGCTGCTATTTGCGTAAAAGTGTCATTTACACAAAATGGTCGCTTGAGGGACCAGCAGGGCAACAACAGCAGTTCATGGTTCAGTAGGGCAAATGGGAAAATAGACAGGAGGCAGGACCATTTGCATACCTCAAAACAAGAATGGATATTGGGAGTACCATGGTGAATGAGCAAGGTAATCGTAAGGATAAGAACCTGTGAATCTATCTCTATTCATTCATCATATTTATTTATTAAACACCTCGTAACATAATTTTCTCTAGGCATTTTACAGTAATGATAAAAATATAAATAAAATTCACATTGGGAGTCAGGTATTATCAAACTTGGACAGCATGACTAATGTTATGTTAGTCCCTAGGCACACTCCCAAATTCCAGCATGAGCAGGTTATCACGGTTAAGTAAATGACTAACTACATTGCAGGCATACATTTTAAATACTAGTCTGTATACTAAAGTCAAGGGCGATGTTACAAGAAATGCACAGCTGCTGCCCAAAAATGGCACCCATGTCTGTTTCTCCCTTTCTCCTCCATAACTTACTGCTCTTCTGACATCATGCTGTTATATGCTTCTTTTCCCTTGCTTCACATCACCGACTTCCACTGACAGGGAAAGAAAATGCATAATAGTATGATGACACAGCATGTGTCAATTCTATTAGACATTATAGTTCAGGCTTCCCCAGTCTGGTGCCCTCCAGATATTTTGGACTTTAATTCCCACCAGCCCCAACCAGCATGACCAATGGACATGAATACTGGGAGTTATAGTCCAAAACATCTGGAGGACACCAGGTTGAGAGAAAAGAGGCATGTGTCATTGCCATTTTCAGCAGTAGTGCATTTTGGGCCTTGGTTTCTTATTTCTGAAGTAGGAACGGAAAAGACAATGTTTGGATTGGCCCCGGTCATTTTAACAAGCTTAGATGTGATGAAATTACAACATAAATGAACCCTGAGCTGTGGCACTCTTTACTTTCTCAAGCTTTATGAGAGCATACCAGAGATGTACTCCTTGGACCTCATCTACAAAAGCAGAAAAAAAGAGAATTGGAGATTTATAGAGTTCATACTTAAAAGGACAATCTGATTCATGTTCACGTCCATGTGCAAATTTCACAAAAGACTGAATGTATGTTAGTTTTTAATAAGGTAGGGCCAGATTGACAACTTGTGTCAAATCATTATGAATGTGGAATACTATAAAAGTGGTATATGGAATGCAGATTGTGCCCCAACAGTTATAACTTATCAGTGCACTTCAATACCGCTATAAAGCAGTAGTGTAGATCTAGCTTTGGTTTCATAAATTGTAGAAAGAAGTGTATTAATGACAAAGCCACTTTATTTTGCTTTCCTTCTGCTTCAAAAGAACATAAAGGAGGAATTCAAAATGAAAAATGCTTTTGATACTAACTCCAACTGCACTTAAAACAGCTGGTTGTACATCTAGTCGAAGTAACTGGGTTACTTTTTTTTTTAAAAAGTGCTTACTAGATTGACTTGACTGATCATAGCAAACTGAATTGTATTTTTTGTAAAGCTCTTCAACAGCCAGCCAAATAAATAGCTTTTTTCCTGCTGCATGGTTTGCTGTTTGCTTAAGCAAAAATCCAATTTCTAGAGAAGACTCCACAAGGGCTAAATTCCCTGCCATTTACAAGTGTCCCATTAGAGTAGCTTTCTATATGGAAATAACATTCCAAGACAAGGAGAGAAACACTAGGTCTGAGGTCCACTGTTCCTGGTGTATTTTATTTTTTCTTTTTCATTGGAAGAACAGAGCTGCATTCCCATATAAAAGACACACACACACACACACAAAAGGAAAAGTAATGTTTGCATACAAATGTCTCAAGGAACTGGAGCATCTGTAAAAGTAAAATCTCTTTTTTGGTATGCATCAAGGACAAAGAGAAAAATTGACAGCTTCAGACTCAAGCTGCCTCCCATTAAAAGCTTTGAAAATTAGGGATTCAGTGTAAAACTCCTAGTGGAACAGAATACATGGAAGGTGAAGAGTTTGGCACTAGATTACTGGTTCTTTTGTTCACTTGGTGGAATCTTTTATTTGAAAACAATTGATTTTTTCCCTTTTTTTTTTAAAAAAAAGAAAGGTTGTTGTGGTGTGGCAGTTAGAAGTGCACGGTTTAACAGAAAAAAGGGCACAAATGTACAAGATACTCCAGTTACTGTTATCATGTTTCAAAAGTAAGGGAGGAAAATATCAGTGTTCAACAAAAGCTCATGGATGTGCATTTAATTTAGACCTAATAAGAGATGTATGTAAGATTCAATGTCTTCCATCATTGAGTAATTAATACCCAAGAAACATGTTTTCACAAGTCTATAACTACTTATGTAACAATGCTGTCTGCTTAACACAGCAAGTCACACTTAATTGGATATATATATTTCAAAGAAGAAGTAACTGTACAAGCTGCTCCTGGCAATTAAAAAAGAAGCAGGAGAGAAAAGTTGGCAGCCCAAAGGCATTCCCTAACCTAGAATTCATGAATGATACTCAGTCAATTCCTTTCCAAATAATCACCTGCAGGAAAGCAAGGGGGCAAAATCGATCTTACACATCGGGCATCAATCACCAGTCTTTGTCCTCTTACAAAAGACTAGCATGAGCTAAAGGACATTGACCTGGTTTGCACATAACAACAGCCCACAGTTTAAACAACCCATGCTTGTCATGCATGAGTGGGAGAGAGCAGGTGCACTGACTTTCACATGCCTGCCACTTTAAATCAACAACTTAAGAGAAGTCAGTTGTAGGTTGTTGAGTGTGACATGTGAACTCAGACTGATGGATTGTTTAGGATCTAAACAACCCTTTGGTTAACTCACTCTCTCCCAGTCTCTCCTGCTCCATGGGTTGTTGTTATGTGCAAATTGGCCCATTGATATAAAAATCAACATTATCACACCATGGAGTCATGAGGCCAAATCCACGCATTTTGTTTCTCTTCATTTTTGACTTAAATTTGCTCCATTTACACTTCTGAGAATGCATCAATTTTTCAGAACAAGATTCCATGTTACCAAACTTGTGTTCCTCTTCAAAACACATGCACTTTAAAAAAATGCACACACACCTCCCCCTAACACACACACACACACACACACACACACACACACACACACACACGTTCATGCTTTAGTCTATGGGGAAAAGTGGGGATTTAGGTGTGCATTTTATGGTAAGCTGTATTATGGTAAGCTGTATTCAGGGGCAGTGAGGGCAGCAAAAAAACAATAATTTGCTGCCACTATTCAATCATCAACCTGCTGCCCAGCGAAGCTTTTCAGAGTTGTCCAGGGGCTTTTACATGCCAGCCCCAAGGACATGGTAGAACCATCTGAGGCCTGCTGTAATACATTTGCTGGGCACTTTTAGAATAAAATCTTTGGCATCTGTCAGGACTTAGACTCCAGTGTTATAGCAGGTGAATCAAATGAAGTATCCAGAGCACAGGCTTGTCCTGTTTTCTTGGATGAGTTTCAGTTGGTACAGCTCGAGGACGCTGACAAGGTGCTTGGACAGGTTCGTACAACCACTTCCATATTGGATCCTTGCCCCTCTTGGCTAATAAAAGCTAGCAGGGATGGAACAACTGGCTGGGCCAGGGAAGTGATTAATGCCTCTTTGCAAGAAGGAGTGGTCCCAGGCCTCCTGAAAGAGGCGGCAGTGAGACTACTCCTAAAGAAATCTCCCTTGGACCCTGAAAAACTTAATGACTACAGTCCAGTAGCAAATGTTCCATTCCTAGGCAAGGTCCTGGAGCAGGTGGTTGTGAGCCAGCTCCAGGCACTCTTGGATAAGACCGATTATCTGGATCCATTTCAGTTGGGTTTCAGGCCTGGTTTTGGTATGGAAACAGTCTTGGTTGCCCTGTATGATGACCTATGTCGGGAGAAAGACAGGGGGAGTGTGACTCTATTGATTCTCTTTGATCTCTCAGCGGCTTTCGATACCATCGACCATGGTATCCTTCTGGGATGACTGCCTGAGTTGGGAGTGGGAGGCACTGCATTGCAGTGGTTCCGCTCCTACTTGGCGGGTCGGCTCCAGAAGGTGGTGCTTGGGGACATTGCTCGGCCCCATGGATTCTCCAGTATGGGGTTCCGCAGGGGTCGTTCTTGTCCCCCATGGTGTTCAACATCTACATGAAACCGTTGAGTGCAGTCATCCAGAGTTTTGGAGTGCGTTGTCATCAGTACGCTGATGACACGCAGCTCTATTTCTCCTTTTCATCTTCATCAGGTGAGGCTGTGGATGTGCTGAACCAGTGCCTGGCTGTGACAATGGACTGGATGAGAGCTAATAAACTGAAACTCAATCCAGACAAGACTGAGACACTGTTAGTGGGTGGTTCTGCTGACCGGATGGAGGGTCTTCAACCTGTTCTGGATGGGGTTGCACTCCCCTTGAAGGAGCGGGTTTGTAGCTTGGGGGTTCTCCTAGAACCATCTCTGTCACATGAGGCTCAGGTGGCCTCGGTGGCATGGAGTGCCTTCTACCAACTGCGGTTGGTGGCCCAGCTACGTCCCTATCTGGACAGGGATAACCTGGCTTCCGTTGTCCATGTTCTGGTAACCTCCAAGTTAGATTACTGCAATGCACTCCACATGAGGCTGCCTTTGAAGGTGGTTTGGAAGCTGCAGCTTGTGCAAAATGCAGCAGCCAGATTGATAACTGGAACCAGAAGGTTTGAGCATATAAGACCTACTCTGGCCCGCTTGCATTGGCTGCCTGTATGTTTCTGAGCCCGATTCAAGGTGCTGTTTTTAACCTATAAAGCCTTACACAGCTTGGGGCCACAATACCTGATGGAATGCCTTTACCGACATGAACCTACCCGAACACTACGCTCGGAGGTCAGCAACAAGGGAGAGGGCCTTCTCTGTGGTGGCCCTCCAATTGTGGAATGATCTCCCTGATGAGGCCTGCCTGGTGCCAACATTGTTATCTTTTCGGCGCCAGGTCAAGACTTTCCTCTTCTCTCAGGCATTTGGCAATATCTGAGGAGCCTGGGTTTGTTTTTGTAGCTTTTGGGGCTGTTGTAGTGGTTTTAAATGTATGTGTGTATTGTGTGTATGTTGTATGTTTTTGCTGTTTTAATTTTTGTATATTGTTTTTAATTGTTTTAATCCTATGTAAACTGCCCAGAGAGCTTCAGCTATGGGGCGGTATACAAATGAAATAAATAAATAAATATTAAAAAGAAAAGTTCCAGAATGCACACTTTTCCTGTCCAAATGAAAAGGAAAACAGATTGTAACAAAATGGGAGGTGGACTGAGTGATTCCTAGGAATCGAGTGATTCCTAGGAAGTGTTAAAGACTGCTGAGTAAATGTAAAATTTCACATGGTATTTACTATTTTGAGTATCGTCCCCTACATGTTCCTATCTAATGCAATCCAAATCTTTGGTGACAAACGATGGTAATTTTGATTATAAATCCTCTTCAGGGATTCACTGTCACTATGATCCACTAATATGAATACTACTACTACTATTACTAATAATAATAATTTATTTCTTACCCGCCTCTCCATTTGGATCGAGGCGGGGAACAACAATATAATAAAATACATAAAACTGATTAAAACATGACACACATTATTAAAACTGCATTAAACATCCTAAAAACATCCTAAAAACATTCTAAAATTCCACTGGATATGCCCGCCAGAAGAGAATAGTCTTTATGGCTTTCTTAAATTCTAAAAGACTGTTAAGTTGACGAGTCTCCTCCGGCAGGTCATTCCACAGTCTGGGAGCGGCAGAAGAAAAGGTCCTCTGGGTAACAGTTGTCAGCCTAGTCTTGGCCGACTGTAGTAAGTTCTTCTCAGAGGACCTGAGCGTGCGGGGCGGATTGTATGGGAGAAGGCGATCCCGCAGGTAACCTGGACCCAAACCATGTAGGGCTTTAAAGGTAATAACCAACACTTTATACTTCGCCCGTTTGGATGAAACGCTGGTTTGGACATTTTCAGGGGTTGTAGAATATTAAAAAATGTGATTTACCCTTGCAATTCTCCATTATGCACCAGTTCCAAGCTGCTACACAGGAATTCAAGTGTCCCTGCCACTTGTTGAGAGTCAGCCTTCTTTACTCTCTTCCTAACTGATTAGAGTTGTCCCAGTTCCTAGAACATGTGAACAAACTGCACCATCTTAGTGACTATCCCTGAGAGGTAGTTGCTGAGATTAGATGTGCCCATGTTTCATGCCCAGACCTAGGCCTTCTGGAGTTATCTCCCCTTGCTGCTAAGATTGTATGTCTTTTTCCTGTCACATATCTTGCGTACTTAAAACATCAAGATATGTAATCCCTTTCTAGTTCTGAGAAGAAAAAAGGTGCACCAAATTGTCTCTGGAAACTCTAGGCTTTTAAAGAAAATCTGTGCTGCAACAAAAATACTATTGCCCACAAAGTTCTATTCTAGGCCACAGAACATACATCTAACCATTCTGGGAAATGCTTCAGGGCTGAAACACTAGGGGCGCAAGCACACCATTTTATGGTAGAAATGGTCAGGAGGAGAACAATGCAGCCTTGGGGGGCTGGCGGACTGGCAAGGAGGCAATGTAAAATGAGTTCATGACATAATGTAAAAGTTTAATCTGAGATTGGTCAGAGGAAATTGGAACCTGGTGAGGAACTTATGATACGTTTGGCCATCACTACTAAAAATAATCATACATTGTAGAGTAGTGCCAAAAACAAACAAACAAACAAACCAAAAAAGGGCTAAGAACCCACCTTGTTAGTTCATATTGGGTTACTTCAGCTTTGACTGACATTATACTTCAAAGTCAAAGCTAGAGCCTGGCCTCATTTTCTGAAGCCTCATATGTCATCCCATTGATTAGAATAGGAGCATCAACAGACAACTGTGGCAGGATCTACACGTCGTCCTCGATGCGCCCTCCCTGAGCCACAAGCCACTTCGGAGCCCTTCACCCCGCCTAGTGTGGCTCAAGCCTCGGAGGCTCTGGCCGCGTCCACGCCGCCGCGGCCACCACCCTTTCATCCAGGCTGGTCCCGGGGAGGAAGGAGGGAGGGGGAGGGTTGTAAACAAAAGCCAGCAATTGGGAGAGGGATTTCCAATTGCTAGCTTTTGTTTACAACCCTCCCTCCTCCCTCCCTGGGACCGGCCAGGATGAAAGGGCAGCAGTGGCGGCGAGAGCGTGAGCAGAGCCTCCGAGGCTTGAGCCACTCTAGAAGAAGTGCAGTGCTCCAAAGCGGCTTGTGGCACAGGGAGGGCGCCTTGAGGACCATGTGTAGATCCGGCCTATAACTTAGGCAGAGTAGCTCTTTCTGAGGGGATGAAGCCTCTACAGATGGGTGCATAGGGCTTTATGTATGCGGGCTTTTAGAGTATGTTTTAAAGGATACCTTCATGGTTTTATGGGCAAGGAGTGTTTAAAAGCATTTTTAAAGGATGCCCCCATGGTTTTGTAGGTCATTTGCTGTTCTTTGTTGTGCATGCTGTAATATTGTGTTACAACCACCCACACAGTGTTAAAGTAGTGCTTGTTGCAGACTATAAGAGCCTACCTGCTAGTAAATCCCTCAGAGCACTAACTTACTCTTTTAGGCATAAAGGGAATGTGGGTCCTTCTCTCTCTCTCTCTTGGTTTCAGAGCTGATACCCTCAGCTCATTACTGTGGCTTTATTTTAAGAGGAAGTGAGCAACTCTGCATCAAACATGAAACAAAACCCTGCCCCCCGGCTTGTACAATCCTCAGAGCACTCCTCTCCCCATAGTCTTTCAGGCAGAGAGGGGGTATTCCTCTTGCTCATTGTTTCAGATGTGAGCTCAGCTTTACATGTGACTAGTGGAAGATCAATTTATCCCAAACTCCCACTCCAGCTACCTGGAGCTCATATTTATCCCCCTGTTATAAATTGCCACTGAGTACCACTTAGCAGGGAGGTTGTGGTCCTGTCCTCCCTGTACTGGCAGCCAGGCAGAAAGTGCCAGCAGAGCTTGTTTCAGGTTTTGAAATTCCACATACTTGACTAGGGATTGGTTGTCAACCACTTACCAAACAATCAGTAATGGGGCACTAGGGATCTGTCAGTTAGTAGTAATCCTCAAGCCATTCTTGGAAGCCCTGAGCATTGCTGTTGCTTCTGCTGCCATAGACACAGCATCATAAAATGTAGTGAAATACCTGGAACAGCTTCTGCTTGTTTCTTCTGCCCCTTGCAAAAACAGTGTGATATAAAGCCCTTCCCTAGTTGGAAACTACAGCTGACACTCAAAGAAGTAAACCCCCTCCTCTGCCTTACCTTTGCTGGCATTTTCTATTTATCGAGAGCTTTTCGACATTTCTGGGTGCTTAAAAATGAATCAGGGTGCCTGTACAAGAGTGATTTAAAGCTCTTTCAAGCTGCATTAAAAAAATTACCTCTACAAGAGCGGAGCGCAAATCGGGAGTTGAGGCGCTTTTTCTGTCCGATTATGTGCATTATTGCGAGTTTTAATTTACCGCGGCAGTTAAAGCGCATTATGACCATGTAAACAAGCGATTCTCCACATGTCAACAACTTTAAAGCGTGTTTCATACTGCTGGTAATGCGCTTCACCACCTGTCGTTTATTGGAATTCGGCGTAAAAGTGATTGTGAGAAGATGCGCATAATCGGGCAACCAGGCACCAAACCGAATTCTTCTAGAGGGGACCTCAGACTAGCTAGAAAAAGCAAAAACATGGAATATGCTTGGGAATCTCCAAGGTTGTTGGGATCTGTCCACTTTGCCTTGGGCTGCTTCAGACCCATGTTGCCTCGTATTTGGAGGCAGCCCAAGTACCTCCGAAGTAAAGCTATTTTATTCAGATTCATGCCTCATTCAAGAGTTCTGCACATCCCTTAGATATAGCATTTAACAGCTTCAGTGGTGACTAGGGGATTGGTTTCAGATTTCACTCATTTTTTCCAATGTTAAATGTTTGCATCTTGTTTCACCTTGTCTCTGTATTCTTTTTTTAAAATGTCCACACGTGTGTGTATTTCCCTGAATATAACACATTTTGTACACATACTCTCCCAAATATATTATGTTTATTTATTCTTTTAATAATGCAAATATCGATGCATAATTGTGTTTCAATTCATGTATTGATTCAGGGAGCAACAATTTCTTCCGCATTTCTACCAGTGGCAATTAGACTCTGTTTACATATTATCTGAAGTGGCATGGTTACTTCTATGAGTAATGTCTGTTGGTGAGACAACCTCTAATGGGATGGATGCTTCAACATGATAATGGAACCCTCTGTGCTCTAACCACAGGGGTGTAAAATACATATGTTAATCAGAATGGGTTGATAGCAGTTGTGGAGGTGGGAAATTGCAGCAGTCAAGGTAGTGCTTGAAGGAAGAGCTCCAGTGGATAATCTAGTTTAGCTGTCTCCAACACCACATAAACCTAGGCAATTTAAACTGTAAAAAACTTTTCAAAACTTAGATTTTTTGAAGCAGATTATTTTTAAATAGCATTTTGAGATGTCATATGCCACTTACTGGCATATCCTAAGCTTATGCTTAAGGCAGTAATAATAAATAAAGCACTGTGCTCACCTTGTTCCAAATACTTCCTTTTCCTGAATTTTATACTAAACATTTAACAATACACATCTACTCAGAAGTAGGATGTACTGAATGCAATGGGACTTACTCTCAGGCAAGTGTGCCTAGGATTGGTTCCGAAAATGCAATCCTATGCATGTCTACTCAGAAATGAGCCCCATTTAGTTCAATAACTAAGTAAGTGAGTATAGGATTGTAGCATTAATCTATTTTAGGAAGCCCTTGCAAATAACCTTTCTCATGATATTTTTTGAGACATTAGTAACAATGTTTAAGTATAGCTTGACTATGCTAAATCTTTGTAGGTGAAAGAGGGAGGAAAATAATGAGATCAGACAACTGTATATGGTATCAAATTTGGGCCACATTTATTAAAGAGCTTTATTAAAGATCTGCAAAGGGAACTAGGCAGGCCCTTAACCATGCCAGCAACTAGCTAGGCATTATATTGGGTGAAGCATTCTATGCCTGGAAAGTGGTATCTATGTGATTGCCACCCTCAGTCCTACCCCTTTTGGGGAGGGGAAACCTTCCTGTGTAACTTCCCCCCAGGCCACAAAACAGCGGGTGGAGTGAGGTGGGTTGGCCTCACAGGTAACCCCCATCCACCCATTGGGGCTTCAAAATCTTCCGCCGAACGCCTCAGGCATCACCTGTCACCAAAAACAGTGCCACAGGATGATCACCATCCCTGTTCCTCTAAGTGTGCCTGCCCCTACCAGCTTGAGCCAAATGTGACCAAATTACCACTTTCCTAAGACAATCTCTCCCCACTTACAGTGTGAAGTAGGCAAAAAGAAACATAGCTATGGCCAATCAGTCTGTATGCCAAAAAAAATCCTACTTGGTCCCCAAAAGGCTGACCAGGTGAACCCACACTGCATACAGGGAGGGATGGACTGGGCCTCAGTTTTCAAAAGGAGCACAATCTTTTAAAAAATTCATAGAAAATCGAGGGTTTGAGCAATTGCTCTTTTTTCCTCACAAATGACCAGCCAGATCCCATCTACAATGTCCCACAAGTTTCAAGTTTTTATCTTTACAGCAGGGGGTGGGGCTTTTGGGGGACTCCCTATAACTTTTTAATTTGAAAAGATAGAGACATGAAACTTTTTGGACATTGCAGATTGGATCTTGCTAGTGCTGGCTCCCCAAGTTTCATGTCACTATCGTTTCAAATAAAAAAGTTATGCACGTGTTTTCCCCAATGCAAGCCTAAGGGAAAAAAGCAGACAACAAGATGACAGCATGGAGGCCCAGTTAACCCGCTGTCAATAAAGTTGCACGAACTTTAATAAATTCATATAAAATCGAGGTTGGAGGGATCGATCTCAAATTTCATACACATGTCTAGCACATGTTGCTACACATATGTGCCAATTTTCAGATCAATCCCTCATATTTTATATGAATTTTTTTAAAGACCTTGCAACTTTTTGACAGGTCTGAATGAACACACATGGCAAGCTGTCATTCTGACCTGTCAGAACTTAAACAATCTTTAATAAATTCATATAAAATCGAGGGTTGGAGGGATCGATCTCAAATTTTATACACATACTTAGGCATACCCCATAAGCACTGTGTCCAGGTTTCAAGCCTCTAGCCTTGAAAATACAGAAGTTATAGGTTTATTTATATGGTGGTCCGGTAATCCAAACAAAATCCGATATAATCAGGCTGAAATTTTTTGGATTGGACATTTATCGGAGGTTTTTCTATCGTATCGTTATCATTAATCAGATGTCTGATAACGACCTTATTGTATCATTATCGGACATTTTAACGATATAATACACATCCCTAGTGCTTTTCAAATAAGAGGTAACTTTAAAACAGCTTGTAATATGACTCCATACTGTGTGTGAGTTTATCTCTTGAGCCTCTGAGTAGGGACTGTAATGCAATATTATTTTATAGTAGATAAATTGCACAAGAGGTTGCACCACATACATGAATAGATAGATATTTCTTTTCTGTACTATGGGTGGAGGTAAATTCTGTGTTTGACCACAAATCTCCTTTAGTTTACCAGTATATGTGAAATTGGAGAAAATCAATAAATGGAAAATCTCACTACCCAGTTTTGACACCTGACCTTGAGGTTACCACTGAGTCTAGGTAAAGCCTTGAGACCAACAAATGGTAAATACTTTGGGATGCATAGAATGACGCCAGTGCATCTATCTGACCATGTAGAAAATCCCCAGGATAGAAAAGAAAGCCAGCTAGGTATTTTAAAATAGGAGCACAAGACTTTTCTTATACAGTGCAGTATGTCACTGAACGATAAATGCCCTTTTCTCATATGCAGAGAGAGAGAGAGAGAGAGAGAGACAGAGAGAGAGAGAGAGAGAAAGTTAGTTTTATTTTTACCAAAGATTTGGATATTTTTAAAGATACCTTTTTTACTTTTAAATCAGTTTTTCCTGATTGATCAATAAAAGACTTTTTATATTTGTAGATAGATAAAATTGCTTCAAACATCACATTTTTATGTGACTGATCCTAAACATCTTCTAAACAACCCTAAGCTGTGTAGGAATGCAAACTAAAGTACCAACATTCCTGGAGGAGAAAGCTATGACCTGCCGGGAGAGATTCGCCAACTCACCAGTCTTCAGGAATTTAAAAGATCTATAAAGACTGATCTCTTCCGGCAGGCCTACCCAGATGAATTTTAAAGTGTTTTATTGGTGTTTTATTGGTATTTTAATGATGTATTGGTTTTAAGTGTTTTAATCAGTTTTGTATTTTATGTTTGATGCTGTTCCCCGCCTCAATCCATTGGGAGAGGCGGGTAATAAATAAATAAATTTATTATTATTATTATTAATCAATGATGACTAGCCCTGATAGCTATGTGAGACTCAGGACAGATAAAAGGAGGTACTTCTTCACACAATGCACAGTTAAACTATGGAATTTGCTACCACAAGATGTAGTGATGGCCACCAAAAGGGGGTTAGATAAATTCCTGGAGAAGGCTATCGCTGGCTACTAGACCTGACGGCTATGTGTTACCTCCAGTAGTAGAGATAGTGAGCCTATGTACACCAATTGCCAAGGAACATTTGTGTGTGTATGTGGAGAGGGCTGTTACACTTCTGTCCTGCTTGTGGGTTCCTGGTCGACAACTAGGTGGCCACTGTGTGAACAGAATTCTGGACTAGATGGAGCCTTGGTCTGATCCAGCATGGCTCTTCTTATGTTCTTATTCTGTGTGAAACCTGGCTAAATAAATAAATGCAGAAATCAATAGGATTCCAAATGTTTTGTTTGCTTGAGAAATAAAAAAAATAATGTCAATGGATCTCATATTTTAAATAAGATTTAAACATCTTACTATGATTAATGTGTTTCAGATTGAACTTTTTAGCAGCTTTACCAAGCTGTTTATGGTCTGGCATGCTGCCACAGAGTGATCTATAACCTCACACCTCACTATTATGCAAATATCCATTTGGCAAGGAGACCTGAGCCTTCAGAATTTCTCTAAGGACAATCATATCTTTCAAACTTCTTAAACCAAATTATATTTGACATTTAATTTTAACCCACTTATCTTGAAAAATAACTTAAAAAGCTCTCCTGTGTAAAACTGTTAATACAGCAAGTATGTTTTATTTTAATGGTTTCCCCTATTTTACCTTATGCCATTGCTGTCAGTAAATTTTATTTGGTGGTGGAAAGTATATCTTTATATTGAAAATATAATCATATCCAATATAAGGATATCCTTATATTGAGCACATTAAAAGCTATATTGAATATTACTCATGTGAAAGAGCAACAGGACTACGAGGGGCTCCCCTTGGCCCCTCATGTGTTTAGGGATTATGTTTGAAGTGGGGGGTGGCTCTCTATGCTATTTAGAACCATGATTATTCAGGGTTGTCATGACTAGGCAACACCCCCCTCTGCAGCAGTTATGTCTAAACATGTGAGGGACCAGGAGGAGTTGTACAACCTTGGGGGCCGGTCTAAAAATGCAGCCCCACAGCCCCTTGGACTCCTGTTCCTCTTTCATGTGAGTAATGTCCAAAATGGGCTAAAGTTACATGTTATTTTATTCAACATTCACCCAATATGGAAAAAAGAGGAAAAATTCATACACCTTTAATTTTTTTATTTAACAAAATAAGACTGATAATAACACATACATTCAGTTAAATTCTAGTGGGAACAAGTAGTAGTTGATAGAAAATGTCAAGTTTAGGAGCTGGTTTTTAAAACAGAAAAAGGTTGGGCTGCCTCTACAAAAGAGGTTTAAAGCTCTTTCAAGGCTGATTAAAATGTTTACCTCTACAAGAGAGGAGCGCAAATTGGGGGCTGAGGCGCTTTAAACATCCAATTATGCGCATTATCGAATGCGCGTTAAACCGTGAGTTTTAATTTGTGGCGGCAGTTAAAGCACCTTACTGCCGAGTAAACATGTGATTCTCCACATGTCAACAAGTTTAAAGCGCGTTTCGGTCATCCCGTAATGCGCTTCGCCGCCTCTCGTACAGAGGTATTAGGAGTAAATGCACTTATCCGTATATGCGCATAATCGGGCAGCCAGGCGCCAAAGCGAATCCTTCTAGAGGGGGTCTTGATTGAAATATAATACTTTTTAGGAAGGGTGTAGCTCCTGCATCGACTCTGTAGAACAAGGAATTTGGCAAATGTGTTTCAATCTTATGTAAACCGCCCAGAGAGCTTCAGCTGTGGGGCGGTATACAATGTAATAAATATTTTTTTAAAAAAAAATTAAAAATGCAACTTCTTTCATTTCTCCAGTCTTCTGTAACATGATGTCCCCCATATGTTTTGGACTACAATTTCTATCAGCCCCAGCCAGCACAGTCAATGTTCAGGGTTGATGGAAGTTGTAGTTCAAAACATCTGTAGGGCACCACATTGGGGATAGGGTTCATAGATTCTTCTTCAAATTATTCTGCACAATTATCAAGCCACAACCTTTGTGTTTTAGCTAGATGGGATGTTTTGCCTGTTCTAGCAGGGGGGAGATATTGCAGCAGGAGGGAAGGAGGCTGAGGAGTTCTCAAAATACATCATATCTTAACTTCCCCAATCCCCTCCCCTTCCTGTCTTCCAGCATGCCCCCTATAGCTCCCATCTTTGCAACCATAGAGAGGCAGCTAGTATGGTTCTCTCTATGCCGGCTGCAAGGGGAGGGGGAGGGGGAGGGGAGCTCAGACTCCTGGGTCTGGGGTTGTCTGGGATTGTCTCTAACTAACCTCAGATCCAAGAATCTGAATTATCCTATGGCCCCCAGGCTCTGTCTAGGGGCCATAGGATTGCTCCCTAAGAAAACTTATTTACAACAATTGGAGCATATTGCTAGTCATTGGCTATGTTTCAGAGAGATATCAATATATGGGCCTGTTCAGATGATCGAACAAGCCACTGAGGCTTGTTTAAATCATCGATGCATATTGTGTGCCATTAGCCTAATTACCTTCCCGGGCGCAGCTTATTGTGTTGACTGAACCTGCAACATGGTGTATTTGAAGGTGAAAGAATGCTTAAATAACCATGGAACAGGCCATGGTTTATTGGAGGATTGTTTTCACCTCAAACAAACCATTCTATCTGAGTTCATATAAGATGGCAAGCTGTGCCCAAATGTGTAATGAGGCAAATAGTGCCCAGCATGCACAAGCACATACTGGAGCTTAAATAAGGCCTCCTCCACACGAGACGTTTAATGAGCCTTGAAGGCTCATTAAAAAATTTACCTCCACAAGCACGGAGCGCAAAACGGGCGTACAGGCGCGTTATCTCCCCGATAATGCGCATTTTCGAACGCGCGTTAAATAGCGACTTTTATTTTGCTCCGGCCGTTAAAGCGCATTTTCGCGGTGTGAACAAGCGATTACGCGCATTAACTGCTTGTAAAGCGCTTTTTGGACATGAATTAATGCGCTTCGCCGCCTCTCGCTGCCTCCGGTGCAGAGGGATTAGGAGTAAAAGCGCCTCCGCGATAATGCGCATAATCGCGGAACCGGGCGCAAAAGCGCATCCTGACATGCTTAAGACACAGTGATTATGCAAACTGGGCCCATGTGTAAAACATATACATTGCTTAATCGTATGCAGACCTGCACAGAAAGGAGGCAAAGAGGGAAATTTGCCCCAGGCCCCCACATAGTGGAGGGCCCCTGTCAAATGGTGTGTGTGTGTGTGTGTGTGTGTGTGTGTCTGGGAGGGAGGGAAGGGAGGACTCATGGTTAGCCTTGAGCCAGCTTTCCTGGGCGAGCAGGGGGAGTGGCCTACGACTGCCCCAAATTGTCCCGAGGTACCCTGAGGCCTTCGAAACCAATCCGCTTCACCTCAGGTGCCTCGGGTTAACCCAGTACCACCTAGTATTTGGGCCAAGGCAGGCCGAACTGGCCTACCTCGACTTGGATTTGGAGCTTTGGCCCAAGGTGGTGCACATCCCAAGTGTTTGAGAATTTCTCCTTCCTCTGGAAAAAATCAGTGCCATTGTCTCCCTAATTTCTCTGGCCACAAATAGGGTGGATAATTTTGTGAAGCCATTGTGCAGAGCTTAATTTTTAACATCAGTCTGACAAACCATAATTAAGAATTTGATGATGTCATGTTTGCATTTGCTTTTAAGGAACATATATAAAGAAGCATTTATGGCTCTCCATCACATCAATATTTCCCAGGTAGTAGTACAGAATATGAGGTTAAGATGGCAAAACCAAGCTTAGTTTTGCAAAAACCCCTTTTGCAGCTGTAAGTGGAGATGAGGCTTTTATCCAATGGAAATGTCACAATTTTTAAATTAGTCTACTTTTCAAGTCAGAAAAGAAAGCCAAAATAAAAATCATTCATGTATTCATGATAACCTTTTCAGTACCTTATTATATCCACTTTAGCTCTTTATCTCATTATTAGTTGTTTCTTCTTTGATAGATGCTTTGTGCCCCAGAATCCATCCATCCAACTATCCATCCATCGCTGAATGATGTTGTGTCATGAACCACAAATAGTGTAGGGTATTTTGAAAGGATCACAGTGCTTACAGGTATCAGTGGAGGCTTGGAAACAATAGCAGAAAATCCTTAAGCAATCAAAGACTGTAGAGGGAAACGTTCGGTTTTATACATTGATATTTTTGACTGGTCTGTTTAAACCTAGAAAGCATGTTCAGTTTGTAATTACACCTTTTTTTGTTCGTGTTAGTTTTATTGCTGCCCTTGAGACACCTTCCAAGTTATAAGCTTCCAGTTATATCATCACATGATCCTTTAACAATGAGAGTCTTTACAGTAATGCATCATTTTTTTTTTGAATTGTAGAAATGCTTTTATCTGAACAGTGTTTGCTAATGTCATTGTAATTAAAAGAAGCCAACGCAGAAGCTGCAGCTAGTGAAAAATGTTGCAGCCTATCTCCTGTTAAATATTGAAACTGCAACAGTAGAAAAACATTTTGTGAACCACCCAGGAGCTTTGGCCATTGGGCATATAGAAATATAATAAATAAATAAATAAGGGGTGAGGGCAAACTTTGTTCCACATGTTAGATTTCTGAAGGAGAAATAACAGTATAGTTCACACGAAGACTCCCGTCTTGACCAAATTATTTTTGAACTAAGTCCTACCGGTTTTGATGGAGTTGATTTTCAAGTAAGCATGTTTAGGATTGCAGACTGATTTTAAAATGTCCAGTTTATGGATTTAATATTGACTTTATGTTAAAACTGCCTTTTCTTAAACTAGCCACAGTTCTGGCACTGTATATGGAAGCTTTCTCCAGCCTGGTGGCTTCCAAATGTGTTGTATGACCTGCTCAATGTAGGAATGGGTGAACGTCCCCTGTTTGCCTCAAAAACTATTGGGGTTTTGTGATAATTGCTTGAAAAGATTTGCAAAACTCAGATGGTAGATCACCTCTATTTGCCATGCAATACAAAACAAAACATGGATTGCGTTTGTCAGGGATGGGGAGGGGAGAGTGACCAGTGGCAGGAAGGAGCCTTGGGTCCCAGACAGACAGATATGCTTGGAGGTCATCTGACTCCCAGACAGAGAGGCAAGGCAGCCAGCCCTCAAAGTTGAAATGATGCTTCTATTATTTCCTGCAATGAACTTGGCATTTGTACAAATACCTAGGCTGACCAGATAAAATTAAGGTCAGGGCTCATGCAACTTTAACAGTTGTAGAGAAAAGGGAATTTCAGCCAGTGTCATTTGTATGCAGTTAGTTCCTGGTGAAAGTCCCTCTTCATCACCACAGTTAAAGGTGCAGGCACTATACTATAGTGACCATATACAAAAGAAGGCAGGGCTGAAATTCCCTTTTCTCTACAACTGTTAAAGTTACATGAGCCCTGACCTGGATTTTATCTGGTCACCCTACAAATACCATGATCATGTCAAGAAATGATGTTTCTAAGCATGCTTAGAGCATATGTGAGTTCATGGGATTTGTTGCACATTTCCCTCTTTGCAGTGCTAAGATTGCTTGGAAATGGGTGTAGTGGTAAGAGACAGGAGGAGGAAGTCTAAAATTGTGATTTCAACCTGATATGGATTGCAATCCTTCAAGCAAGGGGGACACATTTCTCACACACACAGCCCATTTTTTTTGGTTTTGCTATTTTATGCCTGTTCTAGATGTTTTGCTATTTTATGCCTGTTCTAGATGTAAGTATATGTAATGTTTTTAAGAACGTTTATTGTTTAAAGATGTACTTACTGTGTTTATACTGGAACCAGGATGTTAAGTGGTAAATGCTAGAGGTAAGGGGAGTGAGTGACCAGGATGTGAGGTGAGTGCTGATTGGCTGGTGTGTCGAAGGTCTGGATTGGCTGCTGGCAAGACGGTGGGAGGAGTTAGATGAGTGTGTCCGTGTGTGAAGTGCTGTGTGTATCAGAGTTAGGTTTTGGGTCTACCAGAGATAGGAAGGGTCTAGGATAGCGTAGGATCTATGTGGGTTGTTGTTTTGGGGGAGTAGATAGAGGGATGTTAGTGTAGCCTATAGGGTAGAGTAGGCAGGGTTGAAACTGAAGCATTTTTGAAAATGTTTTGAAACCATTTAAAGAAATTGTACTTTAAGCATACCCATCCCTCTACAAGCACTACTTTTTGCTCAAAGGAAGTTTCCCAAAGGGGAGGGCAAAAATGCAGTAGCAAAGGGGTTTGAATAGCTAAACTTCCAACATCTAGAACCAACAATTTTGCATGTGGATTGACCCAGCTAATATAAAAACAAATGGAGTTAATGAATTAAAAACTACACTGGTGAAAGAAAATGTGCTGTGACTGAAGTATACTGTCCTGATGCCAATTCTAAATATTAAATTGGATGATAAGCCCATCATTAGAGCTAAGCAAATAAGTCACAGTGAATAATTTATTCAACAATCTTCATTTCTTTTTCTTGTATACAGAATGTCCGTGAGTAGATTGCAATTTCCCTGAATTTATTCATTATTCACATTTACTCAAATGTTTGTGAATCTGTTTTTAAACTTAAGGACTTTTCATGAATAGGTCCAATAAAACTTATTGTGGTTATGAATACTGCTGGTTATGAATGGAAACATACTGCTGGTTATGAATGGAGATACTAACTGGTTTTATTTCTTCTTTTCCCATCAAATAAAATAACCACCATTTAAAAACTTTTGAGGCATTAACTGCATTGGAACTAGTCTTTAACTCAGTGTTTTCAATTAGGTTGGAATGATTAATAGTAGGTATCTAAAATAGGCTGACCAGATAAAATCCAGGTCAGGGCTCATGTAACTTTAACAGTTGTAGAGAAAAGGGAATTTCAGCCAGTGTCATTTGTATGCAATTAGTTCCTGGTGATATTCCCTCTTCATCACCACAGTGAAAGGTGCATGCACTATACTAGAGTGACCATATACAAAAGAAGGCAGGCCCCCTGCAACTTTAACTGTTGTGATGAAAAGGGAATTTCACCAGGAACTAATTGCATACAAATAACACTGGCTGAAATCCCCTTTTCTCTACAACTGTTAAAGTTACATGGATTTTATCTGGTCACCCTAATCTAAAATGTTTGTGCCCTAAGCCCCATCTTTGCTTAGCTAGTTATTTCACCATTTCCTAAAGCTAAGGGAGGATGACAATTGTTCCAGAAAACCAATTAGCCTCTGACCATGTTCAGACAACACACTAAGCCACAGTGGTTAAGCATTTTGAGCTAAACAATATGGCTTAGCATTTTGTGTGAACCATGATTTAGCGTGTTGTGGGAACCAGGCCTAACCATGGTGGCTACATAATCATGGTTTAAACATGCTCACTAACCATTTTACTGGTTAAAAATGGTTAGTGCCCTAACTATGGCTTAGAATGTTGTCTGAACAGGCCCTATATAAATAAAAATTAGACCATGCCTACCTAAAGAGGAAGAAATACATGCCTAGAATTTGATGGGCCTATAGGCTAAGGAAGTTTCATCATTATAAGACAGTATTCAAAATGCCTTTCTATGTACTCTTCCTATTCAAATGTGATGCACAAATGGCAGCAGGAGAAAGCAATCATGGTTGGTCTTAAAGGTTGTGATGTAACAATGAGTTTTTGTTGGCTTTGAATGTTTGAGATGGGAACAAAAATTTATTTTTTTGTGACATCAATTGCCATGACTACACCAACCCCACCTTCACCTCAGAGTTATTTGAAACATTTAACCTGTACCCTCTTAGTGGTTTAGTACAGCCTTCCTCCCAACGTGATGCCCTCCCAATGTGTTGGACTACAACTCTCAGCATCCTGGATCTTTGGCCATGTGGCAAGTGCCAAATATATGTCTGGTGGGCAAAATGAAGTAGTATGAGAAGTGGATGAAACTGACAAGGAAAATGACATGGGGTGGAATATGCCTCTGCAGGGCAGCATAGCAGACAGGGGGACTTGCAATCACATCCACTTGTGCAAGATTGCCAATATTTTTTCTTAAAAAAAAGAATTACACCATTTGCACAAATTTCAAGACTTCCCACCCCAAGTTGTGCAAATTTCCACCATTAAAAAACAACAACAAATTGGAATCCACATACTGGTTCGACTTGCTACAGACTGATGCAATGGGGGAAATGGAACAACATCTGCAGGACTGAGACAGAAAAATCAGTCCAGTTTTCACCCCCATACTAATTCCCATACATCCCTAGTTGAAACTCTAGAGAATTACTGCCAGTCAAAATAACTATAGTCTGATCTATCATCAGGCAGCTTCCTTTGTTAATCCTGTTACTCTAAATATCATGGAAGGGACATCATGGCTGAATAGGAGAACACAACTTTTCTATCTTTTAGATCTGAAATAAATCATCTCTGTTCCTCTCCTGAACTTATGAGGGTTTTATTCTCTTCTGGTTTGAGTAACAAGTTGTGAGTTTATCATTTTTCATATTTTAAAAAATATTACAAACATTATGAAACTATTATTACGGAATGAAATTATTGTGCCTTATCTGAAAAGATTCTTATTCCCTTCCCTCACTGATTTCTTCAAATATTTAACATTGCAAACTTGGCACAACTAGGCTGATTAACTTTGCCCAACTAATTAGCTCCATTTAATAAATAGATTTCTATATGAAATTTTCAAATTTGGCCCACGTTAAACCCATACCTGGTTGCGGAGCGAAGGATGAGAAATGAAGAGGCGACACAGAGTTGGGATTTAAACAAGGGCCACTTTATTTATTTACAAGAAAAGCAAGCATAAAGGGGGGAGGTAACCTAAGCGGGCATTTTGCATGGCCAGCCAGGCCATTGAAGGGGTCGGGCGAGACATTCACAGCCCGGGAAGTGGCGCCTGCTTTTTCGCCGCCCCCTGAGCTTCCCCAATCTGAGGTGGGGGTGGCCTTCCGGTGTCGTCTCCACTCGTGCCGCAGGGCTCCGAGTAGACGAAACGGGTTGGCCCCAAAGGTAAGCCTTATCCCCCCAACTGATGCCGCAGGGCTCTCAGTGGTTGGCCCTCAGGCGTTACCAATCACTTGAATAGTGCCCGTGAATGCTCACCATTAAAAACATATCAAATGCCCGCTCCTACCGCCAATAAAGTGACCAAATTGCCAGATTGACCTAGTTATCACCCATCCTGCTTTTGCAGTGTGAAGTAGGCGAAAAAACTCACACTCAAGTTAGATTGTGAGCAAAAAATTCCTACTTGGCCTCAAAAAGATGACCGGCGAACCCACACTGACAACAGGGGAGGGCGGGAGGGAGCTGCGCAGCACACAGTGGAGATTTGGAGGGGTCCTGGTCCCCCTTAAATAGCCACAGACCCCTCCTATCTCCAGTGGCAGCACCCTGGGCCAGCCTATGGTGGCCCCCCACGTCACCTCTCCCCATCCTCGCCCGCAACCTCCTCTCCCCATCCCAGCGGGCAGGGTGGGGAAAGGTCTTTGTGG
The DNA here is from genome assembly GCA_029215795.1 of Anniella stebbinsi. NCBI lineage: Eukaryota > Metazoa > Chordata > Lepidosauria > Squamata > Anniellidae > Anniella > Anniella stebbinsi. The sequence continues at coordinate 70,795,614 of JARDYH010000005.1, read as the reverse complement.
AGCGAAGGATGAGAAATGAAGAGGCGACACAGAGTTGGGATTTAAACAAGGGCCACTTTATTTATTTACAAGAAAAGCAAGCATAAAGGGGGGAGGTAACCTAAGCGGGCATTTTGCATGGCCAGCCAGGCCATTGAAGGGGTCGGGCGAGACATTTACAGCCCGGGAAGTGGCGCCTGCTTTTTCGCCGCCCCCCGAGCTTCCCCAATCTGAGGTGGGGGTGGCCTTCCGGTGTCGTCTCCACTCGTGCCGCAGGGCTCCGAGTAGACGAAACGGGTTGGCCCCAAAGGTAAGCCTTATCCCCCCAACTGATGCCGCAGGGCTCTCAGTGGTTGGCCCTCAGGCGTTACCAATCACTTGAATAGTGCCCGTGAATGCTCACCATTAAAAACATATCAAATGCCCGCTCCTACCGCCACAGGGGGAGACAAAACCATTACACAGTCTCCCCCCCTCCCCCTGGAAGCAGAACATTACGTAGCCCTTCCTGAATATCTGCTAAAAATAACTGGTTACCAGGCTGAGACCGGTGAACCCCGTCGCGCCTATAGAGCTCCCTCCGAAAACGGCTAATGTTAGGATGTTGAATACTAAAGTCCCCATGCTGCGCTAGGGCCTTAAACCTCTCATTATTAACCCGCTTTCTTACCTTTCCAATAGCAAGGGGATGACTGGACACCCACCAGTTCATCCGAGGCAAAATGCAAATAGCAAGGGGATGACTGGACACCCACCAGTTCATCCGAGGCAAAATGCAAATAGCAAGGGGATGACTGGACACCCGCCAGTTCATCCGAGGCAAGGTGCAAATAGCAAGGGGATGACTGGACACCCGCCAGTTCATCCGAGGCAAGGTGCAAATAGCAAGGGGATGACTGGACACCCGCCAGTTCATCCGAAGCAAGATGCATGACCATATAATCCGTATGCCGGGCCAGCGCTGTCGTATATGCTGAAAATCAGCCAAAGCTTGCAAAATGAGGGCCTTGCCCTTCATTAAGCCCAAGTCGTTCCCCCCTAAATAAGCAAGACCTGTGGGGGAAACCGAGCAGAATGCCGCTGCAGCAAGGTAGGGATGAGCTCATCCCACCGCATACCACGTTTCCCGAGCCAGCGAATGGTTGCGTGCTGACTCAAGCCGAGCTGCGATCCAAAGCTGGAGTTGGCTGCATGCTTGCTGGCCCAGAAGACCATACTGTGGCCGCATACGGAAACCCGCACGGGTGCAGAAGCCACTGGCAAATCTAGAACAAACATGAAAGCATTAGCATCCGCTGCATATAGCTTAAGTGTTTACATGCCTCACACATGTTTTGAATGCTGTGGACCGCCATCTGCCTAGCGCCTGAATCTGAGGATAAAATCCTCAAGTCGCTGCTGTAGACGCTGCACCGATGCGAAAGGAATGCATACCAAACATTGCTGCGCGCAGACCCATATGATCAAAAGCCCACCTAGCTATTGCCCAGAATTGGTATTTCGTGAGGGGCGTGCCCTCCTGGTGGCAAAACAGGAAAACCAGCATCCTTCCCACGCAGGGTTACAAAAGCTGCTGAAGCCTGCAGTGGGCATAAGTCTTTGTTGGTAGAGGGGAATAATGAAATCCCACGACCTAACCCGTCTGATCTGTGTATGCGTATCGAAGAAGCAAACGGGCCTCTGTGCTCTTTAAGAAGCAATTAGAAAATTGCAACGCCCGTGTGGGAGTATCTAGCTTAGATGAGGCCAGACTCGGATATCCCGAATGCCCCCAAAAATGTTGTTAATGCTGCTGCGAGGAATAAGCCTGGTTCATATTGGGAGTGGCTAAGTAGCGGCCACTGTGCCCGTAGCCCAAGTAAGATATCTGGGGATAATGGAAGCCTATGCATCGGGGTGCGAGGTGAAGCGTTTGCCCAGCCGCTAAGGGCCCTGCGCACCCGGAAATCCGAGGTACGATCCTCCAGGCTGCGAGCTTTAGCCCTAAAAGCTAAAAGCTGCTAACTTGAAAGAAACGGTGCGTGTTGACAAACCTTTACGTGTGGCATGTACACAGAATTGGAGCACATGCTCCACCGGGATAGGCCACATGAAGTTGCAGCTGATTTGCCATGCGGAATGCCTGCAATTCCATACCTGCGTTATGATAAGCAGCCCAGGTGTTAGGCACCAAGGACTGCCCAAATAGCCTGCTCTATCTCCTCCTTCAAAGGAGCCAAAGGGATAGAGGCATGTTCTCCGGCCTTGTAAGGGCCCAGGAGCCAATTCCCGAAACCTCTGCACCTGATGTCGGGACACAGCATCTGCTATATCGTTATTCAGCCCCGGAATATGCTTTGCCCGAAAAAAGAATGTCAACTCAAGACAGTGAAGAGTAAAGGCTCTTACCAAGCTCCTGACACGGGGATTATGAGAGGAAAGGGTATTGATTACCTATACCGTGGCCTGGTTGGCACACCAGAACAATACAGTGGTGTTGGCTAAATTATGCACCCACACACGTGCTGCCACAACTATGGGGAATAATTCAAGGAATGTAAGGTCCCGGCATGTGCCGTCGGACCGCCATTTTCCGGGCCATTGTGCTGTACCCCATCTCTTTCCCCAGATAACCCCAAAACCTGATGTGTCAAAATGTACCCACCAGTCTGCCTTTACCAAAAGTTCTTGCCGCCAAAATGATACCCTATTGAAATGTTCCAGAAAATTTAGCCATACAGCAATATCGGCTCGCATGGCCTGTGTAACCCTAATGCAATGATGCGGCTTACGCCAGCCTGACATAGCCCAACAAAGGTGTCGTAAAAAGGCCCTTCCAGGGCGATGACCCTGCAGGCGAAATTAAGATGACCCAGTACTCCTTGCAATCTCCTCAACGACACCTTTTATTGCCTAAAATGTTCAGAAGTTTACTGCGCCATATGCCTAGCAGGAAATAGAGCATCCCATGGGTAGGGCATAATCCACATAGAGTTGCCCTTGGAAGCAAAAGCCTAATAGATTAAAGTCTTCGGGGTGAATGGGCATAATGCGAAAGGCAGCCTTTATATCGCTTTTGCCCATCAATGCCCCTGGCCCATTTTTTTATTTTATTTTATTATTATTTTTTGCACCATGTGTACAGCTGAATCGAAAGAAGCGTACCTAACTGAGCTCAAATGTTCAGGGATTGCATCATTTACTGAAGCACCCTTTGGAAAGGACAGGTTGTGTATCAACCGGAATTCACCTGAAGCCTTTTTAGGCACGATCCCTAAAGGTGAAACTCGTAAATGTGTAATGGGGGGGGGGTCAGAAATGGCCCCAAAACCCTACCTGCTTTGACTTCTTTCCCAATTTTTTCCCTAGCGATATCCTCCATTGAACTGAGGGATTTCTGATTTTTAGAAAATGAACTACTTCTAACTTCTTGAAAAGGTATGTGAAAACCTTCCCTAAAACCTAAGCTAAGGTACAAAGCCTCTTGCTGTCTAGGGTACGTGGCCAGTAACTTGCACAGTGGCTCAAGCTTAACCGGGCTGGGTCCCTTTGGGAGGAGGTGGCTGCCCCCCAGCTCGTTTTGGGCCCTGTGCGTCCTTACCAGACCATTTTCCACTCCTGCTTTTAAAACAGTTTGATGCGGCATGATACCCTGAGCAATTTTGACATTCGTGTCTGAATCTACAGGGATTGCGTGTGCAGCCGCCTTTATTGAAATCCCAGCAGAGCGAGCGGTGTTGAACCGCCTGGCCCGCGTATCCCCTGGAGGTATACGCGGGCTGTTGTTTGGCTAGGATATGTCCGCTATCCGCCCTGTCTCCAAATCCAGGCCGGGCTGGCGTCATGAACTGTAACCACAGGTCATGATCTTTGACATCCCACCGAAGGGCGTGATCAAACGCAGCCCTTCGACGAAATGATTGGTCGTAAGCCAGCCAGGCCCCTCCCTCGTACTCGGAATACGCTCGATAGATCATATCGAGGTATTTTGTTAGAATAACTCCTTTTCCTGGGAAACGTTGCAAGATTACTCCCATGTATATGAGAAATCCTGGCAACCAATTGGCCCAGGTGTGCGCAACTTTCTTCCTTTTAAACCTTTCTGCCTGTTTGTCAACACACTTATCTTTATCTGAGCTCTCCTGCTCCTGGAATAATAAGGAGAATATGTCAACGTATTCCCCTCTACATATTTTTTCCCTGGTGGCCGGGAGCAGGTGATAACCTAAAGGTGCGGAAGTGCTTCCAGTAGGAATACAGTCATGTGAAGCGCCTGCGTAAGGATCCCTAATGTCCTGGGAAACGCTGGTCGCGGCCGCCCCAGCAGGTCCTTGCCATACCGCAGTGCAAGCAGCCATGGCATCTGAAACTTGGGGTTGTGGTAGCCCCTGTTGAATAGTGTTGAGTTGGGCGTCTGGCTGCTGGGGCTGCCCCGTACCCATCGGTGCCACCCCAGCTTGTAAAGATGTAATTGCAGAGGCAGAAGGAGAGACCTGGGACAAAATTGGTTGGGGAGACCAAGATGGGTGAACAAAGTTTCCTATTTGTGAGCCCAGACCGGTGAACCATGGCGTAAAACCCCAATGAGGTGGCATAAATCCTGACGCTTGGGGGACCGATGTGGTGTAATGCGATGGCAGCTCACCTTGAGGCGTAGGCACTGGTCCCAAAACCAGAGTGGTGTGTTGAAGAGTAGGCTCTGGAGACGCCACCGTATTCTGTTCTTCGATGGAAATGGGAAGAACTGTGGCTGGACTCACTGCCGTGACTGGCACTTCAGTGGAAGGTTCACCTGGGGCGCTTTCCATCGCCAGTAGACGAGCTGAAAGAGTGTTCAATAAATCGTCATGCCTTTTCTTGCGGGTGTGCCTACGTTCAGTCTGAGTGCGTGGCGGGATCGGAATTGGGGTAGCAGAGACACCTTTTTCCTTTTCTAAAGCTTGTAATCTGGCTACAAGACTGGAAACTTGTGGGTCCAGTTCTTCCTCGGAGGAGGAATTTTCAATGGGCCGTTTACGTTGTGAAGATTGTGCGGGAGCCTTTCCCTTGCCTTTCCTCCCTCCAATTCCTTTCCTCGGAGGCATGATGATGCTGCATTAACAGCTGTCTTAATAAGAAGACTCTTAATACCAGCAGGATTAAACAATAATGAAATAACTGACCAGGTGGCCTGATTCCTGCTAGTGCGTTTAATACCCAAAAGATTAACTGGCAATTGAATAGCTGCCTTGCCAGCGGGTTTTTGGACTAAGGCTGAAAACCAAAACAGGGATGTTAAACACCCACTACGACGCAATTATTCTGAATCAAACCAGGTTATAAACAGCAACTCTCACTGCACTACCTGGAGATGGTGGGGATTGAACCTGGGACCTTCTGCTTGTAAAGCAGACACAGTCCCCTTGAGCTACAGCCCCTGTACGTTTGCACTTAGCCCAGAACAAATACTTAACTGCAATAACAAATAGCCCAGTATTGTCAACACTGAATAGAAAACCTCTGAAATTTCCACTTAGTAAATTAGGTATTTATGAATAAGAATGAAGGGGGAGGGGCCTCAAAACCCCCCCTCTCCAGAGAAACTTTCCTGCCCGCTAGAGATCAGATGTCCACCAGCAATGTTTAAATTGGCTAGGAACAGCCTAATACACCCTCCCCCCGGCTACCCAAAACCTGAAAGGCACAGCCTGGGGATGGAGGAGTCTGTGGAAGCCGCCTTCGTCGCCGCTGCCCTGTCAAAGGAGGCTCTTTCCGTTCTGCTAGGGTTGCTCCTTTTCTTCTAGCCGCCTGATTTTGCCCCTGGCCCAGCCGGGTTGCGCTGCCCTGTGCTGCTTCCAGCAGCAGGGCAAGCGCTTTGCTGCTGCTCACGCCGCCGCCGGGTTCCCCCTCTGCTGGCCGGCTTCTTTTCTGGGCAGCCCTCCTCTGATCTTCGGCAGTTCCCTGCCTCAAGCTGCAGCCGCGCTAGATGTGGAGGGGGCGGGATATCTGGTGAGGCCTCCTCTTCCGCCCACTCTTCGCAGCTTCAGAGGGCCAACTAACGCTGTGGTGCTGCTGACGCTGTGGTGCTGCTGACGCTGCAGCAGCACCTCCGGCTCTCCAGCCGCCGCGAGCAGCCTCCGCCGAGCGGCTTGCTGCCGCCCGCCCACTCTTCGCCGCTTCTGGGGCTTAGCCGCTTCGAGCGGCCGCCGTTGAGCGGCTCGCCGCCGCGAGGAGCACAGCGGGAAGCCTCTTCAAGCCGCTACTGCTCTCCTTGAAGCCGCTTCTTTTCCTGCTTGCTGGGGCTCAGGGTGAGTCTTCTTCCCGCTTCCTCGTGAATGTTCAGCTCAGTTGTGCTGCTAGCTGCGCAGCACACAGTGGAGATTTGGAGGGGTCCTGGTCCCCCTTAAATAGCCACAGACCCCTCCTATCTCCGGTGGCACCACCCTGGGCCAGCCTATGGTGGCCCCCCACGTCACCTCTCCCCATCCTCGCCCGCAACCTCCTCTCCCCATCCCAGCGGGCAGGGTGGGGAAAGGTCTTTTTAAAATGTTTATTGCATTGTTAACTATTCTGATGTTTAGATATTTTCATTCTTAGACTTCTTTTTTAGAAGCGGCAAAGTATCTTTTCAACACTCTGCAGCATCACATCCATGAATGATGCATAAAACATTTAACACTTATTTTCAGGGTATATTATCTCCTGCCAACTCATTTATTCTCATGCTGATAATCTTGCCTTATAAGTCTAGCATTCTGAGGTTCTAAAGTGTTTCTGGAAGCCATCACATTTGTGGTAATTAGTCAGCTGAATAGTCATGAAGAATGGGATACACTTCTTCATCCTGTCAGTTCAGAGCTCTGAATTGTTAACACAAACAGATACCTTATCTCACTGTTGTTGTATACCATAAACAAGAATTTAGAGCCAGAATTTTTCTCTACTATTTCCAGTAAATACTTTCACAGGTTACAAAAATACTGTTAATTTTATGTACAGGACAGTAACAGGCACAGCTAAACATATGGGCTTGAACCCTGAGTCCCTTTGAGTGGAATTTCATTCATAGAATGTTACACCTGGTAGAAGGGAGAGGAAGGGTTGTCATTTTCACTGATTCCCCTCTCCCTTTTGCCCTGAAAAAGAGGGTTGGGACTTGGGAAACCATCAGGAACAGTGTGGGGGGTGGTACCTGGATGCATGGACACTTGGTGAAAATTCCTTCTGCCGGCAAGAGATTCCATTGCATCAAAGGCCTTTCCACAAAGAGATGAAAAGAGTAAGCTGTCCAATTTCTTTGCCTCTCTCTCCTTAGGATGCTTTTATTCAAAACTACCTTGTAAGTTGCTAAGGTTGCATTGCAATCCTATACACACCTTCCCGGGAGCATTCCCATTGAACACAATGGGACTTACTTCTGACTACAAATGCATAAAATCACACCACAAGTCTACAAACATGATAGAGGTGAACATAATTATGCATGGTGTGTAAATGTAGATAGGGAGGCATTTCTCTCCCTGTCTCATAATACTAGGACCCAGGGTCATCTCATTAAGCTGATTGATGGGAGATTCTGGACTGATAAAAGGAAGTATTTCACACAGCACATAGTTAAACTATGGAATTTGCTACCACAAGATGTAGTGATGGCCACCAATTTAGATGGCTTTAAAGGGGGTTGGATAAATTCCTTGAGAAGAAGGCTTTCAATGGCTACTAGCCCTAATGGCCCTGTGCTACCTTCAGTAGCAGAGGCCTTAAACCTATGTACACCAATTAGAGCACCACATTTGCCAGTCACGGCGGGTTACGTCATCACCCTGTGCGAGTGGGAAAGCGGCTGGCTGACATCGAGGAGGCCGGCCGCCACAGAGGACGATGCAGGGAGGCTGCAGGTAAGGAAGGAGATTGGGGAGAGGGAGGGAGAGCAGGGAGAGCGGGAGGAAGGGCTCTGCACGGACCCAGAGCAGGTCTGGATTGTGGATCGGATCTGGACCCAATCCGGTTCGGATCGGGCCCAGATCGGGCCGGATTGACCCAATTTGCTTCAAATTTGGGATCCGGATCTGTGCACAGACCTAATTTCAGCCCTTTCTTCTTTACAACTTTGCCCCATTTCCCCGTTTCATAAGTGCTTTTGAGGCACTATTATAAGTGGGAAAATTCACTGTCCAACCAGGACCAGGCTTGCACTGAGTAGCCAGACCCCTGAAGTCACAAAACAATATAGCTCCTCCCTTAAGCATCTACATACACAACGTAAATGCCTGCTGTTACACATTTAGGCTTCCACGTGATTCGGAACCCTTCTTGCATGGTGAGTCTACCCAGTTATAATAACATTTAAACAGGCCTATAGTCTATTGCCTATTCTCTGTTCTTTCTTCAGACACCTTGCCTCTTGACTCACTTTTCTTTAGCTTCCCAGCATACAGCTTCTTTGTATGATCATTGTTTCCACCTCTGCCACTGCTATCAATTAGTCATCCTTTCCCTTCCCTACAGACTTTGTATTGTCGACTTTCTACTGCTGACTGCTTTACTCTGAGTAGTTAAGTGTTCATGAACACCCCATGACATTACACAATGCGTATATCTTCAAACATATTTTATTTTTATTCAATATATTTATACCCTGTCCCTGTTTCAGCTCATTACTTCATCTTCCTGAACATCCAAGTATTCTTCTTATTAGCAATACTTAAGAAATATCACAGCATATTTCATCAATAATTCTTTACTTCACCTTCCAGGTTCATGATAAAAAATGCTGAAGTAAAACTGGCCTTATAACTGGTCCTCTTAGGAACAATACTAGCTTCTTCTAACTTACTTTGAACTGTACATTTCAAATAATCTCTTTATCCCTTCTTTTTTACTGGCCCTTACAATACCTGTATTGACATCCATCTTTTCCAATTAAATGGAATTTTCATTAATAAGTCCATTTGTATTTCTCTCCACATCAAAGACTTGCTTAGAAAACAAGTTAATCAATTTATCAGACCGTTTTAATTAGTAAGATGAATGTAACTAGTCTGGCTGGGCACTTGCTTTATCAATTATGTGACATTAGTGGCAATGTAACATGACAGCGATACTGAAATTACAACATTAACCAGCTATACATAAATGAAACCCTAAAGTACAGCTATTGCCACTTCCCATATCAGCTGAAGATTAAAGTTTAACTTACACAGAATTGGGGCTAGAAATAGGAGGAGAGGGTGAAATTAACATTTTCATTAACAATGAAAAGATGAATGACAACTTCAAAAATATGAATAGAAAATAAGACATTATTACATTTATAAGGTAATAAAAGTGTGCAAACTTTGTCAAAGTTGATTACACTCAACTTAAATCAAACATGACAAAAGATTTTGTATTTTATTTGTATACTAGCTGATATACCCAGCGTTGCTCAGGTCCATGAATAATGTTTATAACATTTATTTGATAAATAATAAATTTATCTGCAATTTATTCATCTTTAGATTAGTTGGTGGTTTAATTTCGGTTGAGTTAGTTTGGGATTTCGGATTCATCAGAATCTAAAGCACAACCCTATGGTAAACAGTATTCCAAGTGTGGTCACACCATAGATTTGTATAAAGGCATCATGATATTAGCAGTTGTTCTGCCTTCTAATGTTAATATTCTAGTACCCTTTGGAATAAGATAATTAACTGATGATGATAAATTATAATATTTATATTAATAATAAATATGTGAATAAATAGTGCAAAGCCATATTTAAGGAAAGAAGCTTATAAACAACTTGTCCAGATGGTGATAACTAATGAGATTTATAAAAAAAAGATTATCTAATCCTTTGCTAACTATTACATTAGCTGGCTTCAAGGGCTTTATATAATAATTATTTCATTAAAGAACTTGCTCTTTTTTTACAAACAGCTTAGCTGTTTAACAAAACAAACAGACAGAGACAAGGAAGTGGTGATATGGATTTGGCATCTGTCAAGTGAAATAAATAAAGGCTTATGAACACTGGCATTTTGATCTGGATCCTAGCATTTTACTCATAACAGATACTTTATATGGCAATATATGCAAATCAAACCAAACACTATTGGTTTGTTTGTATTCCATTTACAGCCAAAATTGGCTTCCAAAGTGGTTTACAACAATTAAATCCAACACAAAGATATTAGATACTTGAATATGAATCCAATAACATCATAAAATAGTAAGCATGTGCATGGTAATCTCTTCTGGTACCTTTTCAATTGATAACAGGTTCCAGGTTCCTGACTCTTCCCTTCAAATAGAGGATAGAGAAGAAGCTTAGGTGGGTTCCAAGGTTGGCTGATGGTAAAAATACCAACTCACAGACAAACACAACATCTAGAAGCAGAAACACAAATATCTAGAACTCTGCAGACTCATACTCAAGGTAAATCTGCAGTTATTTTTTTAAAAAAATTGACGTTTCATCTTTAATTGCCAGTAATTGAGATGTTGAACACAACAAGTGAGACTCAACCACATGTGCAAGATTCTAGCCAGCCAGCCATGTCTTTCTTCCAGGATGTACCATTCTATTCCCGCACTTCCAGTTTTCTTCCCCCACAACTGCCAGTCACCATTCTGTGTGCACTGAGCATGCTCAGTCCTCATTTGGCTCAGTCTTCTTATTGTTGTGGTGGCGGTCTCTCTCTCTCCTTTCTCTCTCTCTCTCTCTCTCTCTCTGTGTCTTTCTCTGTGTATGTGTGTGTGAGGGGGTGTCGTAACAATTTTTTTTGTATTTCTGCATACCTTGAGGTTCCCCTAAGCCAGCTGGTAACTCCCTTCTTGTGGTGGATGGTGTCATTTCAGCAACACAGTGCTCATTACTTGAAGAATGGGTTTTCCATTGGTATATAGGATTATGGCATTAAAATGTGATGGTGGAAGCAAGACCCAAGTTAAACATAGAGACACTGGAGTTTTGTAAAGTGCATTATGTTTATATAGTCCAAGAAACATGATGGCATCAGACCATTTCCTTCAGGCAAAGAGACTTGCTCACACAAAAAGTGTGATGTTTTGCATTAGTTAACTGGAGTTGAATTAGTATAAAATGTATGAAATGACTGGAAAACAAATAATGGCTTCTGGATATCATTAAGTGCTTAGAGGCTGACAAGTAATTCTGTGACAGCTTTACAGAACCTCTTGCTAACCAATCTGTGTCCCTTTGATTCATCTACACTAAACGCTGGGCATGATCCAGAAAGCGGCTGTGCAGAACTGCACCACATGATGCTTCCAGTTTCCTGGTTTCCCCAGCTCTGGTAAATCATTACCACACACTGTCCAGGCATGCTGCTCACAGTTTGTGCAACTATCCACTACCGGGCCAGGTTTAAGGTTTTAGTACTAGTGTACAAAGTTCTAAACAACTTAGGACCAGGATACCTGAGAGAGTGCCTTCTATCAACCTGCCTGGTCACTGAGGTCATTAGAGGGCATGCGTCTCTTGTTTCCACATAGACCTATAGTCTGATTGGAGTCCACCAGGAGAAGAGCATTCAGTGTGGTGGCCCCCTTCCTTTGGAATTCCCTTCTTCTGGAGGTCAGACATCTGCTAACTTTGTATTCCTTCCAGTGCCTCCTCAAAATGTTGTTGTTCCAGGAAGCCTCTCTTAATGACCACCTGTGGTTTTATTTGCACTTTGTTTTTTTTTAAATGCATTTTAATGTGTTTTTATTCTTTTATTGTATTTGTTCACCACTGCAAAATTCTTGAATGGGGAGTGGTATAAATACTGTAAATAAATAATAATAAATAAAATAATATCTCTGAAGGTATGAAGACCAGTGGCTAGAGACACATGGCCAGGAGCCACAACGCAGTTAGCCCAATTCTAATGCAAGAGCCATTGTGATTGCTCCAACCAGTTGCATAAGGACCACTGGGTTTTGGACAGCTTCTATTTGATGCAGGCTCTTGGAATCCAAGTATCCTTGGGCTTGGGATCTAGTATTAACAAGTGCTAGTATTAACATTCAAAGCCCTAAATGGCTTGGGGCCAGGTTATCTGAAGAAATGCCTCCTCCCATATGTACCTGTCTGGATCCTAAGATCATTTTCTGGCATCCTTCTCCGTGAGCCCCTGCCAAAACCAAGTGAGGTGGGTGGCAACCAGGAGAAGGGCCTTTTCTGCTGTGGCACCCCAGCTGTGGAATGAGCTACCTAAAGAGGTTCGCCTGGCACCTACATTCTAAGCTTTCAGATGCCAGGAAAGGCATTTTACCATTTTACCATCCTAGTCTTTTAACTTACTGTTTTGAATCTGTATTTTAAATCTGTATTTTAAATTTCTTCATTGCTGCTCGGTTTTATTCTGGTTGTACTTTTATATTGTGGTTTGATATTGTGGTTTAAATTTTATACTTAAGTTGTACTTTATGTTTTTAATTTTTGTGAACCACCCAGAGAGCGTTGGCTATTGGGCGGTATAGAAATGCAGTAAATAAATAAATAAATAAATAAAATCTACCACGTGTGCTGGCACTGGGGAGGGGAACCTTAGTTTGTGGATTGTGTCCACTAATCCAACTACAGAAGATACCTTTTTTTACAGAGTTTCAGAAGTAATTCACATTGTTTCAATGACAAATTAACAAATTAAATACAAGAGCTGAAAGGATGTCCACCACCAATACAAGAGCAGCAAAATAGGTTTTGCAAATATGAGAAAGGCTATTAAAGTACTCCTCTCTTGCAAAGGTGGAAAGCACATTTTCTGAGGATGTCAGCAACAAGACAACTCAAAGATTCCTTGCACTTTGCAGAGAAAGGGAGTAAGAATAGGGAAAGGTGATTAGAAGATGCTTGACACTGGAATAGGAAGTGGTAGTGGACAAAGGACAGTTCTTTTCATGGAAGATGAAAGCTAACAGATTATTTGCTATGAAAGAAACAAATGGGAAGAATAGCCTTGGCTGATAACCTTCAGCACCCAGTCAGCCAAAATCCCTCCAGGCATTTATTATTGTATTGTATTCTATTATATGATAGAATAGGAAAATTTATTACTTGATCACTTAAAGCAAGTGGTTGTGCATATATTTAGAAAATCAACATTTGAAAAATCCTCCAGACATGCCATGAACTAAGTATGAGAGGATTTGCATTTTTGTTAGTCAAAATAATAGACCTATTTGCTTTCTGTCACCTTTCCATCTATTACTTTTTAAAAAACATCTTTTTGCTTTATTATGATCTGCCAGGTTATTTAATACCCTAATTTGTACCCTGGTATTTTTATCCCTTTAATGCTCATTGATGTTAGGTGATCTTTCTTTTTTAATCTCTAATCGAAGAATTATACACTTGACTATAAACTAGGGATGGGGGAAATTTTGAACCAATATGTGAACCAAATCTTAGTGATCCTTCAAAATCCACACTTCTATGAATTAAACAGAACCTATTTTGTTGCATGCAAAAATGCATATAAATGAAGATGACATACACAAATTTGTATTGGTTTTAATGCAAAAAAAGTCTCAAAGTTTGGGATAAAGCACATTTAAGACTGGAAAAATAAAAAAACTGGGGGGGGGGATGAAATTGACAAATTCACCCAATCCTAAAACTACCTCAGTTCCATAATCTATGGGCATTATAGTACTATCTTTTCCTCAATTCCTAGTCTTCCCTTGAAATTCTATTCCTAATTCTATTCATCACATAAATTGATTATTTTAGGATCCATTTTTCAATCTGACACCCCTTGCATGGCTCTACATGTCATACTTTCTCCACCCTTCCATCCTAGCCCACCAGTGAATCATCATCACTCAACAACGCAATATATGCCTCAGCATCTTCATGGCTAAGCCAGTCTTAGCTTCTTTCGCTTGCTGGCTTGCGCCATCTGGAGCAATTTGTTCTAAAGATATTTTTCTAGGGCATATTCAATCTCTCCTTGTAGTGCATTCATGTCAGATGTAGCAATTTCGAAACCGTGGCATTTTATTTATTGACATAAATCTAAGATAGTTGCTTAGAATATAACTAGCATTTCCAAAAGAGCCAGGTTTGTTTTTCTTAAGTGCTCATAAATGTTGATGCATGTTTTTCTTGTTGGCCTAGTAAACAGGTATGATGAAACATTAAATTAAAAGGTTCCAAATCTCCTGAGAACATGGCACACTGAAACTTTTCTGCAAGTGTGAAAATGTGGTCTGATGCTGCAAGAGTTTATCCAAGTAAATTACAGGTAACTTATTTCTCTGAACTTATAAAAATTGCATGAATGAGTTAAAAAGCATGACTGGAAAAAATGAATATTAAGTAACTTACACTATAGACAGTTCTTTACTGAGCCACTATTACATGCCCCAGGTGTGCTAAATAAAGACAACTGAAGACTGTGAGAATTCGGCCATCTGAGAAAGGCAACCATATCCTAGAAATTGTCTGGAAAGAGTAGCTACAGTACTTACACTTTTAACCAGTGTCATAGAGCTGAAGGCAGATAATAAAGTTCATTCATGGCAAAGTTGTTTTTCGTTATTATTATTATTTTAAATCCTGAAATTCAATGATATTACACTGTACTCTAGTTTCATGCCATACCATCTAGTACCCCAATACTAGCATTTAGTGAGCAAGTAAAAAATACAAGATAATGTGGTAAATAGCTATTTCTTGCCCCTAATGAAATGCAGCCATGGTAAAGGATGTGTTCTGGAGGCCTGGAAGAAGAAAGAATGAGGGGAGCTTCACTTCCTCATGGCCTATAGAACATGGAGCCCCCTGCTGCATTATACAGCACCCTATGGGCTTTCTGACGCATCAAATATCTGTTTTCAGACAATATTATAGTGCAAGAGAGTCTTCCAAATCCAAACCACCATAGATTCAGCCTATACGTCTGAAAAGTAAGTGCTATTGATGTAGTTATCTAACTCATTTCACATTTCATCATTTAAATGCTTGCAGGAATTTGCACCTCAGAAACCCATCTTTGGAAGGTATCAGTAAACCTAATCCAGAAAGCTTCTGCCCTAGACAAATCAGATGGATGGCAATGGATGTGCAAATCAGCAAAACAGGAAGTCATCAGAGTTCTCTAAATTCCACCCTAAAGCTCATTCTGAATTGTGTTCATATCAGATTTCAGGCTTGTTTCTTTTTTTGCATGAATATGCATACAGATTTTGGTGTACATTTTTCCAAATGTACTATGCAATTTTGTACATTTTTCCCATTCATAAAAGCATTTGTGTGTATTTTTGGAAGTATTCCTTTTTCATGCACATTTTTAAATGCATGTATTTTTCTAACACATTTGTTTTGTTCTGCAAATCATATCACGCACCGAGAAATGTTTGGACTTCAAGAACAGATTACGTTTGGGTTTGGGTTTGGATCAGGGAGGTGCAAATTAAGGTTCTGAGGTTTGGAAAGGCAGATGCTCATGTTAACAAGAGATTTATGTTTGGATGGTCAGAAACTGCTGTCCATTCTTGCTAGCATTTAGCTCTGGAGATATTATTTATTTTCATCCTTTCTCTCCTCATTATTTCTGTGTCCCATTTTGCATTGGGTTGTTCCTGGTTTCCAAAGATTGCTTTTCTGTGTGCTCTGAAAATATCATCATCATTGTCACCATCATTTTTGGTGGTTGTGTTTTTTGCATTCATGATCTTAAAGTAGTGATGATGATCATATCAAGAGGTGGATTTTGGATTGTCTTACTGATTGTGGAGCAGGATAATGTGGACTCAAAGGAAATTTTTCTGGTGCACTTTTATGGGTCAACACTTTGCCTCTCATGACCCCATATTTCTGCCTCTTGAGACCCCTTTGCTCCACCCCTTGAGACCCATCCTCTGTCCTGAGTCTGTGCCCCAGATCCTTTCAGTACCTAGCACTGCCCCTGCTCCAATACAGAAGGCACAGTTTTCCTTCCTTTCATAGGCATGCACAGCACATTTCATTAGGGTGTGCACCCAGGGAAGTTTATTAATTAATTAATTTTTGAAAGGCAAACATTTATTCAATACTCATTATTTTTATTCATTTATTAATTAAACACTTTTCCATTGATGCCCTACTCCACATTCAGATTCCCTGACCACAGGAGGGCTGTTGTAGGTGGTGGGAGGGAATGAGGAGACATTCCTCAAGCCCCAGTATTGGTGGGGCTTTGGGGTGACAATGGCTGGAGTAGGGTCTTATGAGGCAATATTAGCCTTTGGGCCCCCTCTGCCTGGCCTCTTTGAAATGTGGCTCCCAGCAGAGAGACATTATTGCTTGAGACATTAAGGTATGCCTGGGCACACCCAGCACACCCCTTGTGCATGCCTATGCTTTCTTTCTCACCTTTCTTGAACCAGGTTCCTGGGGACTTTAGGGGAGAAGCTTCGGAAATATATCTCTACCTTGGAACAATTTGTACATACATGAACATAAAAAAGATGTAACAAAAAAAAGTAAATGTAAGTCAAATATGCAATTCATTACATAATTTTCCACATGAACTTACCTAAATTATGATATGCCGTCCAATATTGTGCACAGGACTGCATATTAAGCAGAAATGCCTAATTTTCCCTGACCTATTTTGCCTTAGTCTAAAACTGTCTATTTTAGTCACCATGTTTTGTTCAAACAGTCTTAGATACCAAGTTATTTTCATTTAGAAGCAACCAAAAACATCACTGCTAATATTAAGCAATTGCTAATAATTTCCTTAAATCCTCAGCATTTTATGTTAATTAGTCCAATAAAAATAACTTTCAGATCCACAGTTAACTCATATCCTGTTAAATCTTTTATGTAGTAAATTATGTTTCCCCAAAATGTTCTTATACTAGAGCAATTCCTTCATTTACGTATGAGAGCTGCCATCAGCCATTCTCGTGGGATGGATGAATTTCTCAGTTTGAATGTATTTAAATCTCAAATTCTTTCCATCCCAAATATGAAGAAATGTGTGAAATTTGGTACATTCTTATCAAAAACAATCTGAAATGAAATCCTCAACATCTGCACCAGTCAATATGTATAGCTGATTTCGGCATGGAAAGGACAATGTTGTGCCTGTCTGACATGTAACTGTTAACAAAGAGGGGCCTGTCAGAAAAAGAAATTAGCAATCCCAGTTCAGTACTAACATGACTAAATACCCAGGATTTCAAAGCCAAACGTTTAGGACCAAAGCACTCAAAGTCTTGGGACTGGATGAATGAATCTTCCAGTTTTGCTTTCTCCACCATACACATGTTTTGATCTGAAGTTCTTTCTGTCCTGAATATAAAGAAATATATAGGATGAAGCTGCTGAATCAGAAATGAAAAGGGATTTCCATAGTCTGTGAGAGAGTTGATTGGTTTGTTTTCCCATTTTTTCATTCATTTATTTCCTATATTATTCTCCAACAAAACCAATGTTTAGTGCATCTCAGACAAATATTATTTATATTAAAACTGTCAAGCAAAACCAAAGAAAACTGAATGCTAGTCTAATGCACTTCGATACTCTGCCACAAGCCCCGCATGCTTGGGTAGCCATTTTGCCTCACTCAAAAACTGTGTCCCATGTGAATACATTGGCTAGATCCAGATTTAATCATATTTAGAATAGACCCGTTAAAACCAATGGGAGTTAAATTAGTCATGACTAACTTAAGATGGAGTCCTGAAGTGGAAAGCTGAAGTTTGAACACATCAACCATAGTAATAAACACTACAAATAAACAGAGACAGTATGTGAAAATGGACATATGTTCTAAGTAGGGGTGTGCACGGACCCCCCGGATCGGATCGGGACCCGGATCGGGACCTCCAATTTTGTCATGGATCGGATCAGACAAAATCGGAGGCCCCCCGGATTGGATCAAGTCCGATCCTGATCCAAAAATCGGAAATTTTTGGATTGGCCGCCATTTCCCCCCCCCCCCCATAGACTTGCATTGCAATGCAAGTCTATGGGGGAAAAATGGCGGTGGGTGGGTGAGGGGGGCGTAACTCCCTCCCCCCCAGGGCCATCCGCTGTGGACGGCCCTGGCAGGTAAGCCCCCTCCTCTGCGCTCCCTACCCCCCCGGGGCCGTCCGCTTCCATCCGCTGGTGCCCGCGGGCACCAGCGGATAGAAGCGGACGTCCCCGGGGGGGGATAAGACCCCTCCCCCCTCCCCCTGCTTACCTTACAGGGACATCCGCTCCCGTCCGGCGCTGGCTGCTACTGCCAGTGGGCTTTGCGGCCTGCTCCAGAGTGGCACGCCGGGTGATGTCATCACCTGGTGCGCCACCCTGGAGTAGGCCGCGAAGCCCACTGGCAGTAGCAGCCGGCGCCGGACGGGAGCAGACGTCCCTGTAAGGTAAGCGTGCCACTCTGCGCGCCCCTCTCCTCCCCTCCGGGTGCCCCACTCCTCCCCTCCATGCACCCCCTGCTTACCTTACAGGGACGTCCGCTCCTGTCCGGCGCCGGCTGCTACTGCCAGCCCCCCCCGCTGTCCACTTTCATCGGCGTGTGCCCACTGGCGCCCACCAATGGAAGTGGCGGAGGGTGCCAGCGGGCACCCGCCGATCCGCCGATCCATCCAAACCGGATTGGAACCTTTTCGGATCGGTTCGGATTGGATCGGCCGATCCAGCGGTGAGATCGGAAATCGGATAATTTATCCGATTTCCCTCTGGATCGGATTCGGATCATGGTTCGGATCCGATCCAGTGCACATCCCTAGTTCTAAGTATAATATCTATACTGGGCCTACACTGGAATGTTGGGAACTGGCTTTTCTATAGTGTACCACAGATGTATAATGCTTGTAGTGATCTTCATTAATGCAAACATACAAGGTCAAAACCAGAATTTCTCTATGACTTTTACTAAATTTTTCAGTGGTTCTCATGACAAGTAATGCAAAATCATGTCACAGTGCAGTAGCCATGGAAATCTGTGTATTATCTCAGTGAATATTGCATTTTGACAGGCAGGGAGATAGGCCTAGAAATCATAGATCTAGAGATGCTGGCGGGGGAGGGAGGACAAACAGAAAAACCCAATCTTTGCGACAAGCAGCGAAAAACACATTCATTTAACAATGTGTGCACCCTGATGCATCCATCCACAGTTTAGTATGAAAAAAGGTAAAGATGGAAACTCAACGTTTTCTGCTCTGTAAAATTAAAAGATGGAAATCCCAAAAGATAGATAATACCTGCTCGAGACATCAGTCCTTCCAGTTCACAGATGCTGCCAAAAAGCACAGTGGTGTTTTTTTTTTTGCTTTTGCTAATATTGGTTCTAAAATATTAATATTTATAGCTCAGAAACCAGCATAGAGAAAACAATTATTTGTGGTGCGGGAAACACAGACAATGGAGCAAGAGAAATCCAGTTTTCTTGATCAAGAATCAAATCCACAAACAGTCTCAAATAAGTCTGTTGAGGCTGAAGCGGAACATATTCATTATGAAAGCCTGTATTACATTTTATTTTCCCCTCATGCCTTTGCCTGAAACCTCCTACAGAATAATGTTGGATGGTTATTTCTTTTTCCCTTTTTTAATCCCCTGAAAGTACAACAAACAAAGCCATGTCATCTCTGATAAGTGACCCCTCACTGCGCGTTTCCTGATATATTGTGTCAGAACTCTCATCACATCAAAGTTCTAGAGATTTTTAAAAAAGAAAGTGATATTGCATTTCAGTGGGAACTGAACTTTCTCATTTCATAAAACATTATTTTATGCAAATGTAATGAAAAACTAATTACTGTCTCCCACCAAGAAATGCAAACAATGTATTAAAACAAACAATAATCGTATTGGTCTGTCAGCTACTCTAATATTACTCTGAAACTTGTGTCCCTCAAATGAATAATTACCTACAAAATAATTAAACGTTGCTGATATGGTGAGCTCATCCCACTTGTACATAGAACAGCAAAGATTGTCTTCCCTGAAATCCATCTCCGTCATGTTGGATAAGCTTACTGTCCATCACATGGCTGGCATCGATCCCTGCTCAATTACGAAAGAAACATAGCACCATATTAAATGACAAATAAGGCTTAATTTTAATCACAGGCAGCCTGTAAGTCCATGTTCCATTATAGATTAAAAAGAACCAATTATTTTTAAAAGAAAGATTTAATGAAAGGCCCTTAGTAATATATGGACATGTTGCCCTCTCTGCATTCGCAAGTCAAACTCTCCAGTAATGGTTGAGAGACTCTGCAAACAATCTCAGCATGTGGTGAAGATGTTCTGAGGATTAATAGTTCTTTCTTAAAAACCACTAAACCACAAAACTTCAGAACAAGGTCTTTGTAATTATACCAGAAAATGTCACCCTTAAAAACTAAATGAGACAATAAGTGAATGGTGTTCATATACTTGTCATCTGCATCAATGTAAATTTAGACAGGAGTCACAGGGTTAGAAGGAATAAACCTGGGAATCATCTAGGCACAGTTTATAAATTAACATGACACTGAGGGAGCAATCCTAGCCTCATGTCCACAGCTTGCATATGGTTAGGATTAGCTGGAAGTGCTGTTCCATATGGCACCCCA
Source organism: Anniella stebbinsi (assembly GCA_029215795.1). Taxonomy (NCBI): domain Eukaryota; kingdom Metazoa; phylum Chordata; class Lepidosauria; order Squamata; family Anniellidae; genus Anniella; species Anniella stebbinsi. The sequence goes on along the minus strand of JARDYH010000005.1, from coordinate 70,775,130 downwards.
CTATGCACTTGTGGAAAGCTCCATGGCCACAGATCTACTGCTGTCAGTGTTTTTGCCAGGAGGAGGTCCTAACTGGGTATTCCAGGGTGCACTGGAGTTGGCATTGGATGCACTAGATCCAAACTCCCCCTCCCATTCCTTCAAGAAGCCCCAGAATTAGGCCCATTACTTATGCTGGCCTGAGGCTGGTGTAGACAATTCCCCTCCCATTGAATCAAATGGGGAAAATTAAACGATATAAAAATCATCAGTGAAACCATTGGACATAGCTCACCCCTGACACACACCTCCCACCCTGGCTGGCATGAGTTGCCAGGGCTTTTGAAGTGACAGATTATCTGCTGCTTCACTCTCCCCTTTAGGACTGCTCTGCCTGTCTCTTCCTGTGGAGGAGGCATCAGTGTGAACCCCTGCCATTATATAGCATGTGATATATCAATATGAGTGCCTTGAACATGCAAGGGTACATACAATAGCCAGTTTGTGTGATTTTGCCTCCTTTCCTTTTTGGAACCAGGCCATTCCACAATACTGTCCTTCATGGAAAGTCATCATAGCACATGAAAGAGTCTGCATTACAGGGAGTGACTTGGCAGGCTAGTAATTATACGATCTGAGCCCTGATCTTCAACCTGCTTCTCTACATCAAGATCCTTCATGGATAGATTATCCAGCTTCAAAGAGAGAGAAGGACTGAAGAAGTTGCTCCAAACTACATTCTCTCAAAGTATTCTAAACCTTTTAGGTGACATATGCAGGAACGTACAAAGCTACCTTATACCAAGTCAAATCATTGATCCATCTAGCTTGGTATTATCTACATTAGACCTCTCCAACCTGGTGCCTTCCAGATGATGTCCATTTCCATCAGCCAATGGCCAATGGTAAGGGATGTGGTGAGTTGTAGTCTAAAACATCAGGAAGGAATCAGGTTGGGAAAAGCTGGTCTACACCAACTGATGCCAGTTCTCCAGGGTTTCAGATGGGGATCTTTCCCAGCCTACCTGGTGATGTAGTGGATTAAATCAAGGACGTTTTATATGCTTTCCCACTGAGCCACAGCCCTTCCACACAACAGCCAAATTACCTAGCTGACGAAGAGCAGAAACGAAAAATGTGATTGCAATTCAAAGAAATTGGTCTGCAAGCCAAACAGACTTCTCCTTACAAAACACTTATTTTCCTAGTATAGGCAACTTGTGCAAAAACCTTGAGAGAGAGAAATCTAACATCATCCAAATAATGAATTACACACACACTGGCTTTTTCCCTTTACATGCTTCACATTGCATAATTTCTTTTTCAAGGTCCTGCACATTCATACACTGCAATCTTTGAGAGTAGTTTATTGTTTCGCACATGGAGCCCCCTGGCCATTGTCCTATGCACTATTAGTTTAATACACAATGGTTTCTGTGGTGTTATTTTCTTTTCAGAACTCTGACCCTGGGTCTATAGAAAGACTCTTGAGCTGCAACTAATGTTGATAAGCAGTTTTCAGACACTGTATGATCTCTTCCAGCAGGCCTACCTAGTTGAACTTTAAGATGTTTTTAATAATGTATTAGTTTTATTTGTTTTAAATGTTCTATCTATTTTATGGTCTTTGAATTTATATTTATTGTTGTTCCCCGCCTCGATCCAGAGGGAGAGGCAGGTAAGAAATAAATATATTATTATTGTTATATGATGGATTCCTATGCATAGATGGACATATACATGTGTTACCTGACAATGCTATGAATAACAATAGTATGAATAACAACCCAAATTCTACAGAGTTTACACATGTATTTGGTTACCTATAGGATTTGTGCTACTTCTGGAAATTAGGCTGGATGAAATGGGCCACAAATAGATCACGTTTCACACTAGAAAGCTTTTCATGTATAGGTGATGGTAGCTCTGCAGAGGTCTTCTTGAGAATAATCAACAGGACTATAATATAGCACAAATAATGACAGTTGTTACCATGGTTTCCAAAACTATTCAGAGTTTACTGTGGTGCACAGCTGGACAATAAATCCATAGATGAAAGAGACAATAACTATTGTTTTACTTGATAACCTGTAGAGATTAAAGATTTGGAAATATAGGCTTAGTCTTCATAAATAAGTTGCAGACAAATTAGTGGAAAAATTGGATAACAAAGAAAAATGAATTTCTATATACGAATGATGTTAATGCCATGCTATATGGTTGTGTAATATTATATTTGCAAACATATGCATAACGTAACTTGAAACACTTCACTCATTCCCAAATAACCTACTCTTTGGGCATTTCTAGACATACATCTTAAATAGTTTTTTTGTATTTTCTGCACCTCTCATGAGAATGGAAAATATATATCAAGTAGGATGTGTATTTTGTTTTAAAATGGCTTCCTTCCACTTTCTGTCATGTATTAACAGCATTAACACATGCAGTCAAACAAGACATGAGCAGGTTAAAACATGCATTTGAAATAGTCAAGAAATATGTCTCATCCATCCATCTGCCAAAGGCATTCATTCATTGTTACAGGTAAACTCTTATGTGAATAAGTGCTTTGGACTGCCCCCTTCCAAGTGTCATTACTAATAATGGAGAAACAGAATGCTTATTTTTAAGACAATATACTACAAACAAGACAAAATCTCAGATGTGAGACAAAGTAAATTGTTGGATGTATTTTTATTTTATTTTTTATTTGGTGGGGAGAGCACCAGAGGATCACCTGTTGAATCTTATGCTGAGTTACCATGGGTATTATCTTTTATCAAAAGATGCAGTAAAGTCTTAGGAAATGCATTCACATAATGCCAAATTCATTTATTCATTCATTAATAAAAAGCAGCATAATTTTTCTATAGTTTCTCAGTCGTATAAAAACCTTATATAGCAAAACAAAGATAAACCATATGAAATTATTGCACTGAAAACTGGCATTGCCTTAATCACATGTAATGTATTTATCCAGATATTCAGAGATACAAAATTCACACTAGTATAGAAGGAAATCCTTCTGTCCATATTTCCCCCTCCCTAAATATACTACTTGAGTACTATTGATTTTAAATTCTAAGTGAGTTTGTTTTCAGTTTGCATATTGGGTTACGAACAAAACTGACCATTTAAATTGCATTCTGGACATCTGAAAAAGAATTGTAGTTGTGGGCTGGGGACAATCTACATTTCGGCTTTCTCCATTCTTGTAATGTCTGGCTCACTCATGTCGCACAAATCATTGTCTCCATGCTGTTTCTGCCCTTTTATCTCATTTCCTCGTCATGGTAGTACTGGCTAGCTTTGAACCGTTCTGGAATTTCTTAGAGCCTATGCTCCAAAAATATAGCGTAACCCCTGAAGCAGGATACAATGCAGTGCAATTATACAAAGGTATCAAGATAAAAAGGGTCCTCCATTCATAGGTTTGGAAGCACGGGAAGGTGGATCCCAACCTATACAGTATATGGTGGATTACATCCATTGTAGCATGACTGGACTTCCACTTGCACAACATAACTTTCCCTTCCTTTCACCCCCCTAAACCTACCAATCTGCTCCAGAAGGTCTCCCAAACCTCTGGAGCAGATTTTGGAAGAGTATGGGGGAGGGGAAATTACTCCCATCCAGTTCCACTGATAGAAGCATTACCCCATTATTAGGCCAGTAACTAGATTTCATTCATTTTTTCAAACAGATTTGTATTGTAGATCACACACCCCCCACAAACACACACACACAAAACTACTGTCACAATGAATATGGAAGTCTGCATAGAAAATGGCCAAATTTATTTGAATCTCTCCTGTTTCCATAAATGTAATGAATATTAATAGTGATGTTTGTGGTCTCTCAACATAGAGACAGTGGAGTACATTGAAACTACAAATCTCCTGTCAATTTTACATGTAGAAAATAGAAAATGTATAAGAGAGTGCATTAATACAATAGACTGTTATTTATAATACAAAAAACATCCACCCAAATACGCGTGTCTAGAAACTTTTTTAAAAAAACAGGTACTTTTTAATAAGCTCCATTTTGAAATTAATAGTGTCATTTTGATTGTACAATCACACTCTGAAAACGTTCAATAAAATGTAAATGTAATCCAATACTGATTTTGAATGTTCTTCAAAGTAGTACATGCACAATGTCTCACCAAAGTATTTAGTCATGAGTATGTCAAAACCTTTTAATTATAAGTTATAATATAACAGTTACATTGAGGAAAAGACAATGGACATACTTACCTGAAGCCAAAAGGTGTTTTCAGGAAGAGGAGATAAACTCTCTTCTATGAAATGCCAGCTATTTTTAGGGTCTTTTACCCACAGTGACTACATCTACAGAGAAAAGACAACAAAATATCAAAACAGAAAAAAACAAATTGAATTTATACTTTATACAATCAGTCTCAATGTTTTTTTTTCAGTTTAAGCTAAATGATAACACATTCTGGTGGTATAAAATTGTCATCTTCTTCAGAAACAATGTATAATTGTTTTTATTTTAAAATAATTGTTGAATTATAAGGTGCCACTAAGTGCACAGGAGTCATCCGAGGATTTGATCTAGCAGATGTCCCCTCTATTGGAAGGGGTAGGTGATATTTGCTAGCCTGCTCTCCCTGCAACCACCATGCTGTTTCACACGTCCCACCAACTCTCTGGAGCAGCTTTTCACAGAGAAGGATTTGGCAAAAATGACCTCCCACACTTTTAGTAGTGGATGCTGGGAGTGTCCTTTCAGTGAGTGGGACACCTTTATGACCACTCTCCTTCAAGCCTGTTTGGTGAAGTTTCTTGTCTTTCCTTGCGTTGCACCATTTTATATTTCTAATTAAGTCTTCTCTCTCCTTCCTGGAATTATCTCACTTAATCAGGGATCCTATAGTGAAGATGATGATATCATAGCAGTACTCAACCAGATTTGGTCATATGCCTGCTTCACTAAAGACACAGAACGACAGGAGAGAGTAGCAACAATGGTTATCATTGTTGCATAAAGTGGCCAGTCCTAAAAGGCCACTTTAACATAGAATAAATGCCCCAGACATTGTAGAGATAGGAAGAACAGAAATCATCATGGTCACACTCTAATGGTTGATACTGCAGCACTGGTCACATCAAAAATACACATTTTTTGTAGATTTTTGGGTTGCATTTTTAAGGGCTATTCTCGATTTTAACAAGAATCCTGTTTTACAAAATTCTGAAAACAATTTGGTATGGTATCCATGAAGAGACACATACAAAATGAACGTGTTGCTGCTGCTGCTGCTGCTGTTAACAGCATTTATAAACTCCTCTGTGTTTGAAAAAAAATCCCAAGAAATGTACTGTAATTTTTTTAAAAAGTTAACATATAGAAGAATAAAAATATTTAATATTAAATTGAACCATAGCAAATGAAAGCTGTATATAATATCTCCCTACAAGCCTTTGAAAAGTAATCATATGTACACAGAAAAATAGTACATATGAACAAATTGTTCATTGGAAGTCACTTTTTAAGCACTCAAAACTAGATACTTTTATTGGACATCCATTACAACCACTCGTGTATAGCATTTAAGGTTGATATATTAATCCCAGCTGTACCAGTCTGAAAACATTCATTTGAATTACATTAGTCATCTTCTGTTTTAGCAATGATATGCAGGTGGATGTTATACAATGTTATACAGTACAGTTGGCATTACTGAGTATGTGTTTTTCAGCTGCTATCCTGTTCTATAATTCTGGACACTGAAACACTGATTACCAATGTGGTAATTAAACAAATCTTTGTATCTTTTAGTCACTGCAGTGTAATTTAGCATGCACATAGAAATATGTATATCATTATCTAGCATTAATGTCTAGGGGTGGGGAAAGATATCATTATTGGGGTAATTAATGATACTGAATTTCAAAGCTACTTTTCTACCACTACAGCTGTTGAGAAAGGGTTTCACTCTTTAAGCAAAACACAAAATATCAGGATCCAAAGAGCAACCTGTAATATTTGGGAAAATACTTGGGGTCGGGACATATGAGAAATGTATTTGAGTTTGGTTTAGATCAGGATTTACCCAGTCTGCAGTTTCCAGACCAAACACAAACTTGAATACAATCTGTGGTCAAGGTCCATACATTTCCAAGCTTGCAATATGATTTGTGGACCAAAACAAATGAAGAATTATTCGACAGCATGTGTATATTTGAAAATATATATATAAAGTTGCTTTAATCAATGGGAGTAGAATGCACGCTTTTTCAGGATGCGTACAATTGATGGAAATATACACAGTCATATTCAAAAAGGAAAAAAAAACCCACTTATGGACACGAGGTGGAACAAGCTTTGCAGTGGGATTTGGAGAACTCCAATAAACTCACGGTTTGCAATTCCCTACTTGCAGCATGCCAGTACTATGTATAATGTATTTTTATGTAAGCAAGAGACCCTGCATGTTTCATAAAAGTATCCAAAGTATTCAAAAGAGGTTTGGGATGCATGATTTAGGTGTGTTGAAAGCTGGATTGAGAAAAATAATATTCTTAGGCATATACTTGGATATTTATTTGCATTCCATAGAGTTGCAAACTTACAGTGGCATGACCTTTTCATACGCATGTATGAATAAGAGTGAACCCCTTTCTCAACAGCTGTAGTGGTAGAAAAGTAGTTTTGAAATTCAGTAACATTCATCACCACAATAATGATTAGGGATGTGCACTGGATCGGACCCGATCCACGATCCGAGTCCGGTCCAGTGGGAAATCGGATAAATTATCCGATTTCCGATCCCGCAGCTGGATCGGCCGATCCAATCCGAACCGGTCCGAAAAAGCTCCGAACCGGTTCGGCGGATCGGCGGATCGGCGGGCGCCCACTGGCGCCCACCGCCGCTTCCATTGGTGGGCGCCAGCGGGCGCCCGCCGATGAAAGTGGAAAGCAGGGGGGGGAGGAGGGGGGCACTTACCTTCTCGGCCCGGTGGCTCCCGTCCGGCGCCGGCGCCTACTACTCCCAGCAGGCTCCGCGGCCTGCTCTAGGGTGGCGCGCCGGGTGATGTCATCACCCGGTGCGCTACTCTAGAGCAGGCCGCGGAGCCTGCTGGAAGTAGTAGGCGCCGGCGCCGGACGGGAGCCGCCGGGCCGGGAAGGTAAGGAGGGGGTGCGTGGAGGGGAGGAGGGGGCATGCGGAGGGGGGAGGGGGGCCCTTACCTGCCCGGCCCGGCGGCTCCCGTCCGGCGCCGGCGCCTACTACTCCCAGCAGGCTCCGCGGCCTGCTCTAGGGTGGCGCGCCGGGTGATGTCATCACCCGGCGCGCTACTCTAGAGCAGGCCGCGGAGCCTGCTGGAAGTAGTAGGCGCCGGCGCCGGACGGGAGCCGCCGGGCTGGGAAGGTAAGGAGGGGGTGCGTGGAGGGGAGGAGGGGGCGCGCGGAGGGGGGAGGGGGGAGGGGGGCCCTTACCTGCCCGGCCCGGCGGCTCCCGTCCGGCGCCGGCGCCTACTACTACCAGCAGGCTCCGCGGCCTGCTCCAGGGTGGCGCGCCGGGTGATGTCATCACCCGGCGCGCTACTCGAGAGTAGGCCGCGGAGCCCGCTGGTAGTAGCCGCCGGCGCCGGACGGGCCGAGAAGGTAAGCAGTGGCGGGGAAGGGGGCTTACCCCCCCCCGGAGCCGTCCGCTTCTATCCGCTGGCGCCCGCGGGCGCCAGCGGATGGAAGCGGGCGGCCCCAGGGGGGGTAGGGAGCGCGGGGGAGGGGGTTTACCTGCCGGGGCCGTCCACAGCGGACGGCCCCGGGGGGGGGGAGGGAGTTAGGCCCCCCCTTACCCACCCGCCGCCATTTTTTCCTCATAGACTTGCATTGCAATGCAAGTCTATGGGGAAAAAAATGGCGGCCGATCCTAAAATGTACGATTTTTGGGTCGGGATCGGACTCGATCCGGTCCGGGGGGCCTCCGATTTTGTCCGAACCAGTCCGGGACAAAATTGGAGGTCCCGATCCGGGTCCCGATCCGATCCGGGGGGTCCGTGCACACCCCTAATAATGATATCTCCCACCCTGAAGAAGCAGAATCATGCCAATGAAAGCTGATTCCACAATAGATGTACTAGTTTTTAAGGTGACACAGGACTGATATGATACCACTCATTTGGTCCCCCTATTTTCAGGCTGCAAACAGGAACCTCTTTTTAATGGTTTTTCAGAAAAGGGCTGCAAATAGGAAGATTTCCCCCATTTTCTATTACAACAATCATGCACCCTACTACTGCAGCCAGGGCCCTTTTATCTCTCCATTTTAAGAACAAAAGATATCAGAATGAGTGCAGCAAAAGGATGCTAACATCGCCCATGAGATTTGGCTATGTGATGACATTAAAGCTCACCAAGATGAATGGGGTGTTTCCTACAGTGCCCTAATAATGACTGCTAGGACCATGACAAAGGTGATCAGGGTAGATTCTTGTCCATTGCCACCTGCCCACAAATGCTCCCTTTGCAACCAAAAAGGTTTCCCTGAGAACTTTCCACTCAGTTATACAAAAGGCTATCACAAGCTCTTATTCAAAATATGTTACTCTTTATGGCAGTCTTCCCTAATCTAATGCTCTCCACATTTATTGGACTGCAATTCCCATCATCCCCACCTAGCAGAATCACAATGGGAATGATAGGAGTTGTAGTCCAACACATATGGAGACTACCCAACTGCGGAAGGCTGCTTTATGGATATTCTCTAATACAATTTATTATTTCCTGAAGTTGTGCATTTGAAAACAAACAAACAAACAAAAATGGTTCACACATATGTTTGGTATAAAAATACTACTTGATTTTTGAAAACTGGGCAGAAAAGTCAGCATAGCTACAAAGTTATTATTAGCTTATGGTGATGATGTCACAACAATTTATGGGTTTCTGCCTCATTGAGTGGTATTTGACTAGAAGCAGGTTAGTAAGAAATCACTTGATATATGTGCAGATATCACAGAGTGCTCAGAAACATACATAATGCATTTTAATTAAGGGACACTGGCAGCTAATATTTTGTTTTCACTATAAGGCTGGTGCAGAAGCAAAATTCTAATAATTTACAGGTTAACAGATTAATTAGGCTCTGTTAAACTGTCTGGAACATTAACAGTTGATGTCCCACATATGAGCATAAGTATTGCTAAGGCGCAACTGAAAAATTACCCTGGAAGTAAAGTCCTGTCCCACCAATGCAGGCAGGAAAGCAAAACCTAAAAGAAATATGTAGCTACTTTAGAAAAAGTGATGTCATAAGCAAGTTGTCTTATCTCATAAAGACAGTTAAATAATCTCTCTGAATTTAAAGCAATATGATGATTTGAGTGATGTGTGCAGCTAATTAGAGCTCAGCTACTGCGAGACCCATACATGTTAGTAACTTCAGGCACTTTCAGTTGGCATTCTACTTCAAAAAGAATGCCAACTGCATAAAATTAAGGACAGGCATAAATCATCACATAATACAGTTCTAAATGGAGAAGAGCAAACATATTGGCATGCCCCATTTGTTAGTTTGGCCCTGAACTAGAATTTTGTAAATTACCAAAATGAGATTTCAAAAGCCAACAGTGAACAGGTTAAAACTGTGTGGGTTGGATCCAAATTTCATAATACATATACTAGACCCATTGAAAACAAAGGGGGCAGGTAAGTCATGACTAGCTTAAATACCATTTTAAGTTAATGGGTCTACTCTAAATATCAGTAACTTTGGATTCAATCTGGCATGTTTTAAAACACCTGGGGATCCTACAAATTACACATTGAAGGAAATGTTTTCTGAGAAGATTTAACAATGCTGTGAATTATATTCATTGAATCATTCCCTTTAAATGTATCAGGCTCTGGGACTGGCATGCAATGTGGCCTTTGGTTATGCTGGGCCTGGTGAAAAATACTAGTATCATGGCTTTTCCCCCTTGTCTGGCCAATAAAACAGTATCTCTTACATGATGTACTCTTACTTTCCAGTTTCCAGGGGTGCTTCTACAAGAGCGATTTAAAGCTCTTTCAAAGCGCATTACCAATTTTACCTCCACATGAATGGGGTGCAAATCTGGGGTTGAGGCGCTTTTTCTGTCCGATTATGCGCATTACCGAATGCACGTTAAATACCGAGTTTTAATTTACCGTGGGAGTTAAAACGCCTTATGAACATGTAAACAAGCGATTCTTCACATGTAAACACCTTTAAAGCACTTTTCATACAACCGGTAATGCGCTTCACCGCCTCCTGTGTATAGGGTTTAGGCGTAAAAGCGTTTGCGAGAAGATGCGCATAATCGGCCAACCGGGTGTCAAACTGAATTCTTGTAGAGGGGACCCAGCTCACAATGTAGTCCTGGTTTAAGATCCAGCTCAATATTTTACTAGTCAGTGTTTATTCAGGCTCTACACAGGTGTTAGTAGCTAAACTCATTTAGTAAACTGAACGGATGTATGAGAATTTCGTTTCAGTTTGCAAATCACTTGACAATGCCCCATTTGAAAAGACCTTTCCCCACCCTGCCCGCTGGGATGGGGAGAGGAGATTGCGGGCGAGGATGGGGAGAGGTGACATGGGGGGCCACCATAGGCTGGCCCAGGGTGGTGCCACCGGAGATAGGAGGGGTCTGTGGCTATTTAAGGGGGACCAAGACCCCTCCAAATCTCCACTGTGTGCTGCGCAGCTCGCAGCGAAGCAGAGCTGAACAGCACTGACGAGAAGCGGCGGAGGAAGAAGAGAGACTTACCAGAGAAGCGTCTGGAGGCTTCAAGAGGAGTCAGCTGGGCAACACAGCAAGCGGGAAGGAGCAGCTTGAAGAGGCTTCCCGCTGCGCTTCCGCGGCAGCTGGCCGCTCGGCGGCGGCTGCTCGAGGCGGCTAGAAAGCCGGCGGTGCTGCTGCGGCGCCAGCAGCACCACAGCGTGTGTGCAGGGCCTTGGAAGCGGCCGAAGAGTCCGCGAAGGAGGAAGCCACCGGATATCCCGCCCCCTCCACATACAGCGCGGCTGCAGCTAGAGGCAGGGAACTGCCGAAGATCAGCAGGAGGGCTGCCCTGGAAAGAAGCCGGCTGCAGAGGAGGACCCCGGCGGCGGCGAGATCAGCAACAAAGCGCTTGCCCTGCTGCTGGGAGCTGCACAAGGCAGCGCAACCCGGCTGGAGACAGGGGCAATCAGGCGGCAAGAAGGAAGGAGCAACTCCATAAGAGCCTTCTGCGACAGGACAGCGGCAACGGAAGGCGGCTGCTACGGATTACTTCCCCCCCAGGCTGTGCCTTTCAGGTTTTGGGTAGCTGGGGGGGGGGGGGGCGTTAATAGGCTGTTCCTAGCCAATTTAAACGTTGCTGGGGGACATCTGAAATACAGCAGGTGGGAAATTTTCTTTGGGGAGGGGGGGTTTGGAGACCCTCCCCCTTGGTTCTTATTCATAAATACCTAATTTACTCATACATACCTGTTTTCTAAGTGGGAATTTAGAGCAGTGTTAACTATACAGGGAGTGGCTGAGACTCAGGGTTCTCTGCCTTGTTGTATAGCTCAGCAGGGTCAGCCCTGGTCAGGTTTTGGATGGGAGACTGCATTGGATAAAGCAGCTTTATGGGATATTTGTTTTAGCAGTTGATATTTGTTATTGGCTAAGTGCAATCGTACAGGGGCTGTAGATCAAGGGGACTGCGTATGCTTCACAAGCTGAAGGCCCCAGGTTCGATCCCTACCATCTCCAGGTAGTGCAGGAAAAGCTGCGGTATATAACCTGGTTTGATTCAGAATAATTGCTTCATAGGGGGTGTTATTAACATCCCTAATTTGGTTTTCTGCCTTAGTCCAAAAACCCGCTGGCAAGGCAGCTATTCTATTGCCAATTAATCTTGTGGGTATTAAACGCACTAGCAGGAATCAGGCCACCTGGTCAGTTATTTCATTATTGTTTAATCCAGCTGGTATTATAGTCTTACTAGTAAGACAGCTGTTAATGCAGCATCATCATGCCTCCGAAGAAAGGAATTGGAGGGAGGAAAGGCAAGGGAAAGGCTTCCGCACAATCTTCACAACGTAAACGGCCCATTGAAAATTCCTCCTCCGAGGAAGAACTGGACCCACAGGTCTCCAGTCTTGTAGCCAGATTACAAGCTTTGAAAGGAAAAAGGTGTCTCTGCTACCCCAATTCCAATCCCGCCACGCACTCAGACTGAACGTAGGCACACCCGCAAGAAAAGGCATGACGATTTATTGAACACTCTTTCAGCTCATCTACTGGCAATGGAAAGCGCCCCAGGTGAACCTTCCACTGAAGTGCCAGTCACGGCAGTGAGTCCAGCCACAGTTCTTCCCATTTCCATCGAAGAACAGAATACGGTGGCGTCTCCAGAGCCTACTCTTCAACACACCACTCCGGTTTTGGGACCCGTGCCTACGCCTCAAGGTGAGCTGCCATCGCATTACACCACAACGGTTCCCCAAGCGTCAGGGTTTACGTCAGCTCATTGGGGTTTTACGCCATGGTTCACCAGTCTGGGCTCGCAGATGGGAAACGTTGTTCACCCATCTTGGTCTCCCCAACCAAATTTTTCCCAGGTCTCTTCTTCTGCCTCCGCAATTACACCTTTACAAGCTGGGGTGGCACCGATGGGTACGGTGCAGCCCCAGCAGCCAGACGCCCAACTTAACACTATTCAACAGGGGCTACCACAACCCCAAGTTTCAGATGCCATGGCTGCTTGCACTGCGGGATGGCAGGGACCTGCTGGTGCAGCTGCGACCAGCGTTTCCCAGGACATTAGGGATCCTTATGCAGGTGCTTCACATGACTGTATTCCTACTGGTAGCACTTCTGCACCTTTAGGATATCACCTGTTCCCGGCCACCAGGGAAAAAATATGTAGAGGGGAGTACGTTGACATATTCTCCTTATTATTCCGGGAACAGGAGAGCTCTGATAAAGATAAGGGTATTGACAAACAGGCAAAAAGGTTTAAAAGGAAGAAAGTTGCGCACACCTGGGCCAATTGGTTGCCAGGATTTCTTATATACATGGGAGTAATCTTGCAACGTTTCCCAGGAAAGGGAGTTATTCTAACAAAATACCTCGATATGATCTATCGAGCGTATTCCGAGTGCGAGGGTGGGGCTTGGCTGGCTTACGACCAATCATTTCGTCGAAGGGCTGCTTTTGATCACGCCCTTCGGTGGGATGTCAAAGATCATGACCTGTGGTTACAGTTCATGACGCCAGCCCGGCCTGGATTTGGCGACAGGGCGGATAGCGGACATATCCTTGCCAAGCAACAGCCCGCGTCTACCTCTAGGGGATACGCGGGACAGGCGGTTCAACACTGCCCGCTCTACTGGGACTTCAATAAAGGCTGCTGCACACGTAATCCCTGTAAATTCAGACACGAATGTCAAACTGGCTCAAGGTGTCACGCAGCATCAAACTGTTTTAAAAACAGAAGCGGAAAATGGCCTGGTAAGGATGCACAGGGCCCCAAACGATCTGGGGGGCAACAACCTCTTCCCAAAGGGACCCAGCCCGGTCAAGCTTAAACCGCTTAACGGGTTACTGGCAGTGTACCACAGACGGCAAGACGCTTGGTATCTTAGCTCAGGTTTTAGGGAAGGTTTTCGCACCCCTTTTCAAGGAGTTAGCTGTAGTTCACGGTCTACAAATCAGAAATCCCTCAGTCTGATGGAGGATATCGCTCGGGAAAGATAGGGAAAGAAGTCGGCACAGGTATGGTTTTGGGGGCCATTTCTGACCCCCCCATTCCTCATTTGCAAGTGTCACCATTCAGGATTGTGCCTAAAAGGCACCAGGTGAATTCCGGCTAATACACTACCTGTTCTTTCCAGGGGGCGCATCCGGAAAGATGCAATTCCCGAGCATTTAAGTTCAGTTAGGTATGCTTCTTTCTATTCAGACTGTGCATATGGTGCGATATAATGGGACAGGGGCGTTGTGGGGCAAATGCGATATAAAGCAGCCTTTCGCATGATGCCCATTCACCCCGAAGATGTTAATTTATTAAGTTTTTGCTTCCAAGGGCAACTCTATGTGGATTATGCCCTACCCATGGGATGCTCTATTTCCTGCTAGGCATATTGCGCAGTAAACTTCTGAACATTTTAGGCAATAAAAGGTGTCGTTGAGGAGATTGTAAGGAGTACTGGGTCATCTTAATTTCGCCTGCAGGGTCATCGCCCTGGAAGGGCCTTTTTACGACACCTTTGTTGGGCTATGTCAGGCTGGCGTAAGCCGCATCATTGCATTAGGGTTACACAGGCCAGGTGAGCCGATATTGCTGTATGGCTAAATTTTCTGGAACATTTCAATAGGGTATCATTTTGGCGGCTAGAACTTTTTGGTAAAGGCAGACTGGTGGGTACATTTTGACACATCAGGTTCATGGGGTTTTGGGGTTATCTGGGGAAAGAGATGGTGTACAGCACAATGGCCCGGAAAATGGCGGTCCGACGGCGCATGCCGGGACCTTACATTCCTTGAATTATTCCCCATAGTTGTGGCAGCACGTGTGTGGGTGCATAATTTAGCCAACACCACTGTATTGTTCTGGTGTGCCAACCAGGCCACAGTATAGGTAATCAATACCCTTTCCTCTCATAATCCCCGTGTCAGGAGCTTGGTAAGAGCCTTTACTCTTCACTGTCTTGAGTTGACAATCTTTTTTCGGGCAAAGCATATTCTGGGGCTGAATAACGATATTGCAGATGCTGTGTCCCGACATCAGGTGCAGAGGTTTCGGGAATTGGCTCCTGGGCCCTTGCAAGGCCGGAGAACATGCCTCTATCCCTTTGGCTCCTTTGAAGGAGGAGATAGAGCAGGCTATTTGGGCAGTCCTTGGCGCCTAACACCAGGGCTGCTTATTGCAACGCGGGTATGGAATTTCAGGCATTCCGCATGGCAAATCAACTGCAACTTCATGTGGCCCATCCTGGGGGAGCATGTGCTCCAATTCTGTGTACATGCCACACGTAAAGGTTTGTCAACATGCACCGTTTCTCTCAGGCTAGCAGCTTTAGCTTTTAGGGCTATAGCTCGCGGCCTGGAGGATCGTACCTCGGATTTCCGGGTGCGCAGGGCCCTTAGCGGCTGGGCAAACGCTTCTCCTCGCACCCCGATGCATTGGCTCCCATTACCCCCAGATATCTTACTCGGGCTACGGGCACAGTGGCCGCTACTTTGCCACTCCCAGTATGAACCAGGCTTATTCCTCGCAGCAGCATTAACAACATTTTTTTGGGGGGGCATTCGGGATATCCGAGTTTCTGGCCTCATCTAAGCTAGATACTTTCACACGGGCGTTGCAATTTTCTAATCACTTTTTAAAGAGCGCAGAGGCCCGTTTGCTTCTTCGATACTCATACACAGATCAGTCGGGTTAGGTCGTGGGATTTCATTATTCCCCTCTACCATCGAAGACTTATGCCCACTGCAGGCTTCAGCAGCTTTTGTAACCCTGCGTGGGAAGGATGCTGGTTTTCCTGTTTTGCCACCAGGAGGGCACGCCCCTCACGAAATACCAATTCTGGGCAATAGCTAGGTGGGCTTTTGATCATATGGGTCTGCATGCAGCAATGTTTGGAATGCATTCCTTTCGCATCGGTGCAGCGTCTACAGCAGCGGCTTGAGGATTTTCTCCTCAAATTTAGGCGCCAGGCAGATGGCGGTCCACAGCATTCAAAACATGTGTGAGGCATGTAAACACTTAAGCTAGACGCAGCGGATGCTAATGCTTTCATGTTTGTTCTAGATTTGCCAGTGTCTTCGGCACCCGTGCGGGTTTCCGTATGCAGCCACAGTATGGTCTCTGGGCCAGCAAGCATGCAGCCAATTCCAGCTTTGGATCGCAGCTCGGCTTGAGTCAATACGCAACCATTCGTTGGCTAGGAAAATGTGGGATGCGGTGGGATGAGCTCACCCCTACCTTGCTGCAGCAGCATTCTGCTCGGTTCCCCCCACTGGTTTTGCTTATGCATTTAGGGGGGGACAACTTGGGCTTAATGACGGGCAAGGCCCTCATTTTGCAAGCTTTGGCTGATTTTCAGCATATATGACAACGCTGGCCCGGCATACGGATTATATGGTCATGCATCTTGCTTCGGATGAACTGGCGGGTGTCCAGTCATCCCCTTGCTATTTGCACTTTGCCTCGGATGAACTGGCGGGTGTCCAGTCATCCCCTTGCTATTTGCACCTTGCCTCGGATGAACTGGCGGGTGTCCAGTCATCCCCTTGCTATTTGCACCTTGCCTCGGATGAACTGGCGGGTGTCCAGTCATCCCCTTGCTATTTGCACTTTGCCTCGGATGAACTGGCGGGTGTCCAGTCATCCCCTTGCTATTTGCACCTTGCCTCGGATGAACTGGCGGGTGTCCAGTCATCCCCTTGCTATTTGCACCTTGCCTCGGATGAACTGGCGGGTGTCCAGTCATCCCCTTGCTATTTGCATCTTGCCTCGGATGAACTGGTGGGTGTCCAGTCATCCCCTTGCTATTGGAAAGGCAAGAAAGTGGGTTAATACTGAGAGGTTTAAGGCCCTAGCGCAGCATGGGGACTTTAGTATTCAACATCCTAACATTAGCCGTTTTCGGAGGGAGCTCTATAGGCGCGACGGGGTTCACCGGTCTCCGCCTGGTAACCAGTTATTTTTAGCAGATATTCAGGAAGGGCTATGTAATGTTCTGCTTCCGGGGGGAGGGGGGGGAGACTGTGTAATGGTTTTGTCTCCCCCTGTGGCGGTAGGAGCGGGCATTTGATATGTTTTTAATGGTGAGCATTCACGGGCACTATTCAAGTGATTGGTAACGCCTGAGGGCCAACCACTGAGAGCCCTGCGGCATCAGTTGGGGGGATAAGGCTTACCTTTGGGGCCAACCCATCTCGTCTACTCGGAGCCCTGCGGCACGAGTGGAGACGACACCGGAAGGCCACCCCCACCTCAGATTGGGGAAGCTCGGGGGGCGGCGAAAAAGCAGGCGCCACTTCCCGGGCTGTGAATGTCTCGCCCGACCCCTTCAATGGCCTGGCTGGCCATGCAAAATGCCCGCTTAGGTTACCTCCCCCCTTTATGCTTGCTTTTCTTGTAAATAAATAAAGTGGCCCTTGTTTAAATCCCAACTCTGTGTCGCCTCTTCATTTCTCATCCTTCGCTCCGCAATCCCATACGTGACCAGGAAGACATTTTCTCTGAAAATATTCCCAAATTCGCCTCCCTATTCACAATGTGTACTTGAAAAATGTACACATTTCTAAAAATGTGCATCTTTCTCAAACTGAGCATGCTTTAGTCTATGGGGAAAATGTGCATACATTGGGGAATTGTTTGTGCAGCTTTCCCATTCAGTAGCTGTTCATTTTGTGCAGTGTTCCTGTTCATGTAAAATTACCAGTGATCAGAAACACAAGCACAAATCAAAATGAGATGAGCAACGAGCTGATGTTTGGAGAATCTTGGGGAGGTTGAACATCGCTCAAGTCCCCGTCCCTATTAATGCAGACCTATAGCAAGGCTTTTCCTGGTCCAAGGGAGGGAAGGAGTCTTGTGGCTGGACCACACATAAAGGAGTACATATTTAATGAACTGCATCTAAATGCAACGTACCAGTCCCAGCTCTAGAAACTGACCACATGGAGCTTAGATGGAGACCTTTCCTCCCAGACCTGCTTCTAAGTGTGACAACTCAGTGCTGTGGCTCAGCCCTGACTTTCTGGATTCAGCACTTAGCTCATGTTAAGTGCAAATTAATATGTAGAATTTCTTGTCCTATATAGATCTTTGGCTACAGTTGCCACCCAGATAACATCTGAAGGTGAGGGTATCCAAGAAAAAGCGTATAATGTTGCTTTCTAAGATCAGGCTGGTTCATATGGAAAATAGCCTGGCTCAAGGCAATTTAGGACTTTGTAGGTGAATACCATCACCTCAAATTGTCTTGAGTCAGTGAAGATTTTTTTAACACCAGCAAGATATGTTCAGACTGGCACATGCAAGTTAAGTATTTAGATGTTGGATTTTTAGCCTACCTCATAAGACTGTCGTGAAGATAAGACAGGATGACATGTACACCATCCTGGACTCCTTACGGTAAAGATGGGAAAACCATTATAAAGGATAAATTCTAAACAGATAATTCATTATGGCAACTTGTTTATTCTGGAATAAAAATTTATTACAATATTTTGCCCAGTTTAAGGACAACACTGTATATTAGTGATTGCGTAAATGAAAATAACATTGCTAATGCTATGTTTTATGATTTTTTACTTTTTTGTAATTTATTGTATTTACTGAATATTTTAGTTATATTTTGAAGATTCTGCATGAGCTGACCTGAGTTCTGGATTCTGCATGAGCTGGCTTGAGGATGAGAATAAATGAAAACTAGCATCATAACTGGATGCAACTCACCTTCAAGAAGGTTATGGCATAATGGGACTTTCACAAGCATCACAATCAAACAGCTGTCTAACATCAGTGAATGATCACTAATGACATTGATATGGATTAGGAGAAGTTCATATGTCAGAAATTTAAAGTCTATAAATGTAAAAGCAGACAAGGGAAAGATGGAATGCCCTTATGCTCTGATCCACAATCCAGTTAAATCTAAGCACTTGTACTGAAGCTGATTTAATCCAATTTAAGTCAAATCGTTTTAACTTATTTCTGTTGTGGCAATTGATTTGCTGGCAAATAGTTCAAATATAAGTTAAGAGTGTGTAACAGGACTCTATGGAAGACCATTAATTTAGAAAACCTTGTTGTTAATTCCATGAACCACATGCAGTCTAAAACAATGGATTTCTAAAAGATGCTTTACTGAATCAGTAAATTGGCATGTTCCAGATAGGTTAATAGTAGGCCAGTACATCATGCAAAATACAATAATGTCCAACAGGATTTTCATGGAAGGATTTTCATGTTCTTAAATAAAAGCACAATCCTATGCCTGTCTAGATATTTTTTTAAGTCCTACAACTCCCAAGATTCCCTAGCCTGTTTTCTCTCTAAACATGCATAGGATTGCACCCCAAATCTGTTATAGCTGTGTTTGTTGGAGGCTGGGTAGGGCACATGTATCACAACTAAACTACTTAATAATTATAAAATTATCTGCTATTGTCAATGGCCCTGTTCAGACAACATCTTAACCCATGGTTAGGCCACTAAGCCTTTTGCCACAAATGGTCAGTGAACATGCCTTTGAAGATGGTTTGGAAGCTGCAGTTTGTGCAAAATGCAGCGGCCAGATTGATAACTGGGACCAGTAGGTTTGAGCATATAAGACCTACTATGGCCTGCTTGCATTGGCTGCCTGTACGTTTCCGAGCCCAATTCAAGGTGCTGGTTTTAACCTATAAAGCCTTACATAGCTTGGGACCACAATACCTGGTGGAACGCCTTCCCCGACATGAACCTACCAGAACACTACATTCAACATCTAAGGCCCTCCTCCGAGTGCCTACTCCGAGGGAATCTTGGAGGTCAGCAACAAGGGAGAGGGCCTCCTCTGTGGTGGCCCCCCAGTTGTGGAACAGTCTCCCTGATGAGGCCCACCTGGTGCCAACATCTTTATCTTTTCGACGCCAGGTCAAGACTTTCCTCTTCTCTCAGGCAGTTAGCAATATCTGGTGAACTTGGTTTTGTTTTGTTTTTAGGCTTAGAGCTTTTTAAAGTTATTATAGTGGTTTTAAATGTATGTGTATATTGTATGTTTTTGCTGTTTTAATTTTTGTATATTGTTTTAATTGTTTTAATCTAATGTAAACCTGCCAGAGAGCTTTGGCTATGGGGCGGTATACAAATGTAACTAACTAAATAAATAAATGTTTAAACTGTGGTTATGTAGCCACCATGGTTAGGAATGGTTCACATGACACACTAAACCATAATGTTTAGCTCAAAATACCTAACCACCATGGCTTAGTCTGAACAAGGTCAATATCTGTTAAGATAATATACTGATAAAAAATTATCATAACAGATATGCACAATACTTGTACTGTAACTGGCTTTCTTATATAAACCTTGTTTAGATTTAATAAGTTAAAGCTATATTGGTTTTAGCTATAACACCAGGACAAAACTGGCTAGTGTTTTAGCAAAGGAAAAAGTGGGTTTCAGCCTTTTTCTACTGCTTAAATAGAAATCAGGCACCACTAGGGATGCTGGAGAAATTGTCCGAACTTTGCGCATTTTTTTCTCACCCATCTGATATTCTCACCCATCTGCACCAGACAACAATGATAGGCTCAGCTATTCCCAGCATGATGAGGACCATGACATACCTACTTGCCATATTTATTTATTTATTTATTTATTACATTTGTATACCGCCCCATAGCCAAAGCTCTCTGGGCGGTTTACATAGGATTAAAAACAATTAAAAACAATATCCAAAAATTAAAACAGCAAAAACATACAACATACACACAATCTGTACATTTAAAACCACTACAAAAAGCTACACACACAAAAAAGGGAATCATTTTGTTGCTGTTATTTTCAAACAATTAGGAGTCAGGCATCTTTGCTGACCTACTGCAAATAATAATAATAATTATAATAATAATAACAATTAATTTCTTACCCGCCTCCCCGTCTGGATATAGCTGTTCTGAGGAGCCTGTCAGAAAAAAAGTGGTGGCAACCCTAATTCTACACCACAGACATGAGAAGAAGTACCAGCTGACTTTTGTGGCTGTGGAAGGAGACAAGCATAAAGCCCTGTTAGTGTTAGGGTACACGGCTATAAAGGCCATGGATCTGATCAAGGCCCAGCACCAGAATTTTATAGCTCCAGTTGAGGAAGTAAGAAGTGCTCACCCATGGACAATGGAGAGAATTTTAAAATCATATGGGGATGTTTTCAGGGGTGAATGTTGCCTGGAAAGTGAGCTGCGAGTTGAGGTAGACACAGCAGTGGAACCAGTATGCCTCCAATGAAGAAAACTGCCTATTGCCCTTTATCATCCAGTATGACAGCAATTTGAAAAATTGCAAAGCAGAGACATCATAGCACCAGTACAAACTAATACTTCCAGGGTAAGCACCATGCTAGTGATAAAAAAGCCATCAGGCAAACTTCACATTTGCATTGACCCAAAGTCACTGAACCAAGAAACTATCCCAGGCACTGGATGGTCTTCCTGGGGTGAAAATAATAGCAGATGATATCCTCATAGTAGGTGAAGGGTCTAATGACTCAGAAACTGAGCAGGACCATGATAAGAAATTACAAGCCTTTCTACATTAATCCAGAGATAAAAAAATATTAAACTGAATGCTGAAAAGATGTGACTGAAGCAGAAAGAGGTGATATTTATTAGACATGTCCTAACAGCAGACGGACTGAAAGCAGACCCCCCCCCCCCCAGAAGATTGAAACATGCCAGCTCCAGTAGATGTAAAAGCAGAACAACACATCATTGGAATGATCAATTTTCTAGCCAAGTTTTGCCCTCAATTGGCTACAGTTGCAGAACCAATGTGACAACTTACCAGGCAGGATGTAGAGTGGGAATGGGGAACTCCCCAACAGCAAGCATTTGATTTGGTGAAACAAATGATTACCATTGCTCCAGTATTGCAATATTATCAGCCAGGACAACCACTAACACTACAATGTGATGCATCAGAGAAAGGCCTTGGGGCAGTTCTTTTACAGGACCATTGAATTGCCTATGCAAGCAGAGCACTATCACAGACTGAGCAGGGTTATGCCCAGATACAGCAAGAGCTCTTACAATAGTTGTTGTTTTTTTTTAGTGGAGCGATTCCATCAGTACACCTATGGACACTCAGTCATAGTGCTATTAGACCATAAAACACTTGAGACAATGATAACAAAACCTCTTCTGAGTGCTCCAAAAAGATTACAGCGCATGCTCATGCTCCTACAGCACTATTTTTTTTATATTTTTATTTCAACTTAAAACAACATAATACAACATAAACAACATACAATACAATACATAGCCTACATACACCCTGTGCTCCCCCCCCCCCAGGAGACCTACTTTTATTCAATTATACATCCTTCCAAAATTGTGAAGAATCTTTTGAAGGTATTTGCCCTTTCCCCGATCTTAATACATATTCCAATAATGGATTCCATATATTTTCAAAATCATTCTTCCTGGACATTCCCCTCATTATTTTCATTTTACACGTTAACTTATCATTAAGTGCCATATTCCATATTTCTTTGTACCATTCTTCTATTGTATAAATTCCTTGCCCTTTCCAATTTTTAGCTATCATTATTCTAACTGGAGCCAGGAGGTTGTTTATCAATTCTCTATTACTTATATTCTCATTCCCTTTATTCCATATTGCTAGTAGACCCAGCTTTGGGCTTATCTCCAATTTACTTCCCGTTATTTCACTTATTTCTTCAAACACCCTTTTCCAAAATTTTTGTACATATTCACAGCTCCACCACATATGAAAATAAGTTCCAACCTCCTGATATCCCCTCCAACAATTCTTGGGCACTTTTTTATCTATCTGATGGGATCTTACCAGCATTAAATACCATCTCCATACTGTCTTATAATAATTCTCTTTAATTCTAATCGACAAAAGCTTTAACATTCTAGCATCCCATATCCTCCCCCAGTTGTCTTCCTTAATCTGTTCCTTTAGATCATCTTCCCAAATCATTTTAAGAGAGTCTTGGTATTCATCGTCCTCAATCAAAATTTTATATATTTTGCTGGTCAAACCTTTTTTAAATTTAATTTCTTCCTTCTTTCCTCTTGATTCAATTAAATCTTCAAATCTTGTATTCTTTCTACATTCCTTATTTTTCCTTTTCTGATCTTGTGTCCATTATTCCAATTGTATACATTTGAACCAAGCTACCTTTTGCCCTACTAGTAGCTCTCCAATTTGCTCCTTATTTATCATTCTTTTTAACCAATCTCTTAATTTAATAATTTTCTGATCCCTCAAACCCCCTTCCAACTCTGCTTTTAAGTTCCTTGGGAAGTCCCCCATTACTACAACTGGTGTAAGAGGAGAAACTCCTGGTATTAACTTCCCCTTAACTTTTCCCCATATCTCTAAGATATTTTTCAACAACGGGTTGTCCAGGCCCTTCAAATCTTTTTTTTACATTTTAATAAAAAAGATATTTTGTAATTTAAAGTCTTGTTCCCCTGTTTGCATCTCTAACCATTCTAAATCATCCTCCTCTAATATACTATTTATAACATGTCTTAATTGATTAGCAATATAATACTTCTTTATATTTGGAAGTCCTAAACCTCCTTTCTTTTGAGTCTTATACCAAAACCCTTTATTAATCCTTGCTTTTTTATCTCCATTACAATAAGCATTACTCATATTTTGCCAGCTCTTTAACTCTGCTTCCGTTATTTTAATCGGTAACATTCTAAACAAAAAATTAATCTTAGGTAATATCTTCATTTTAATGATCGCTATTCTACCAAACCACAAATGTTTTAATTTTCTATGTACCTCTAACTTTTCCCCTATCTGTTTTTTCAAACTAGCAAAGTTAATTTCTTCTAACCTATCTAAATCTTTTGCAATATTAACTCCTAGATAGCGTACTATATTCTTAAGCCTAAAACCTAGTTTAGATTTACACTCCTCCATTTCCTTCTTGTTATAATTAACTTCCCCCAATTAACTTGTAAGCCAGTAATCTCTCCAAATTCTCTCAAATGTTTCTTTATCACTTCCCCACTCTCCAGGGGATTTTCTAACGTCAATAATGTATCGTCCGCAAACATATTCATTTTAATCTTTTCTTTCCCACCTATCCCTTTTAATCTTACATCCTCCCTTATAACATTTGCCAAAATTTCTAACACTATTGCAAATAAAATCGGTGAAAGTAGACATCCTTGTCTAGTTCCTCGGGCTAAAGTAATCTGTTGCGTTAACCCATCATTAACTATAATTTCTGCTTTATTGTTTTTATATAACTGATCTATCACTCCTATAAATTTATCTCCAAACCCAAAAATTTTTATAATTTTTTTAAGTGCTGGCCATTCCACACAATCAAAGGCTTTGAATATATCTAGTGCTAACAATCCTGCTTTTAAATTCCTTTTTAAAATAATATTAATTATATTTAAAACTCTCCCAATTAAATTTGGCATTTACCTTCCTGCAATAAATCCACATTGATCTTTTTTAATATATTTATTTATAAATGTACTCATTCTTTTTGCCATTATTGCCGTAAAAATTTTTGAATCTTGATTTATTAACGAAATTGGTCTATAAGAAGCTGGATCCATCAAATCCTTATCTGGTTTCGGGATTAATATAATCAAAGAATGGTCCCATGATGGCGGGGTCTTTCCTCCTTCTATTATACTATTAAATAGCTTTTTCAATTTTGGTATTAATATTGCTCTAAATGTCTTATAATATTCCGGCCCCAAACCATCTATCCCCAGAGATTTCCCTCCTTTTAATTCATCTACAATTCCTTCTATTTCTTTTTCTGTAACCAAACCTTCCATATAATCCCTGTCTTGTCTCTGTAATCTTATTTTCCAATTCCTCTCTGCATATTCCCCTACCTTAACCTGTGGACCCATATCTGATGCATATAATTCACTGTAAAATTCCTGAAATATATTTAATTTAACCTTCATTAAATTACATCTTTTCCCTGTCTTATCTTTAATTGTCCCTATCGTGTTCTTAGCCTTTTTTGACTGAGTGGACCTGGCCAGCATCCTAGAATTTTTATTGCTATATTCAAAAAACTCCCTCTTCAAATATAGCAAATTCCTTTGAACCTGTTCTAACTCTTCTTTCTCTAATTCCTTCTTCTTAGCTTGAATTTGGGCATACAGGCGTCTATCTTTTGTCTCTCTTAATTTTTCCTCTAGTTCCCTTACCTCCTTTTCTATCTTTTTGTTTTGTGCTTCCTGTTGTTTTCTTCGGGTGCACCTTTCCCTAATACAAATCCCTCTTACTACAGCCTTCATAGTATCCCATATCATCCCTTGAGAGTTTTGCTCTACTTCATTGATTTCCCATATTATCTGCATTTATTTTTTATTTTTTCAACAATAATTTTATTATTTAAAATCCTTGTATCCATTCTCCATCTCTTTGCTTCTCTATAATACTTCTTCATTTTAATGTCCGCTGTTTTTAATGCATGATCGGAGACTTTAATCACCCCTATAGCACATTCTATAATTTTAGATAACATTTTTTTTTGACACAAATATAAAATCTATCCTGGAATAACTCTTAAACCTTGGTGAGAAGAAAATATATTTCCTTTCTTCCCCTTTTAAAACCCTCCCAACATCCATTAGCTCTTTTCCATCCATTAATTTGCTTAAACTCGTCTTCCCACCAATCTTAAGATCTTTTAATATATTATCCTTATCCTTTCCTTTATCTAATACCATATTAAAATCTCCTGCCATTACAATATTCTTTTTCCCCATTTCTCCCACCACATTAAAAACTTCATCGAAGAATTCCATTGGTTTCCCATTAGGAGCATATACATTAATCAATATATATTCCTCCTCCCCTACCATACAGAAAATTAACAGAAATCTACCCAATTTATCTTTCTTCACTCTTTGAACATTAATACCACATTTTTTTGAAATTATTGTCGCTACACCTCTCGCTTTGGAAGTACCAAAAGCTTTCTCATAAATGCCCACATCCCTCATCCGAAGCTCATTTGTACCCTCCTTTGATTGATGAGTTGCCTGCAAAAAAATGACAACTGCTTTTTCTTTTTATAGTAATGCTTCTATTCTCTTCCTTTTTATAACAGTTCCTAGCCCTTTAACATTTAAAGTTGCCACCCTTAATTTATTTTCCATCATGCCTCACACAAAGTTCTATTTTGGTCTCCCCCTGTAATACAAATACCCCCCTCCCTTACCCTCCCCCCCCCACACTTACCCCAAACTTCACCCCCCTCCTCACCAGACCCTCCTGGGCAATGGCCCCAATTATTTTTAGAACTCTTCAGGGGGGGGAGAAGCGACCCAACAATCCCGGAGTAACAGCTGACCCTCCCCTCCCTTATAATCTCTTCTTTATCCCTGTTCAAACATAGTTCTTTATTGACTACTTCCTCCTGCAGCTCCTTCCTCTGCCCTCATTTCTCCATCGCCAGTTGCGTCAACAAATCCCAATTTCTCCAGAAGCTCCATCCCCTGCTCACATGAAGTTATTCTGTGTTGAATCTCACATGAATCTCAAAAAAACTGGATATCCCCAGCTATATGTTATCGCCTTCTTCCGCAGGGTAACTGTACACAGTCTAACGCTCTTCCGCCACTGGACCGTCTGAGGGCATAAATCATGATAAACCTCGATTGGTGTTGCTTGTAGCATCGGTTGGCCAAGATGTCTAATTGCTTGCATTAACTTTTCTTTCTTGTAATAGTTGGCAAATTTGACAATTATATCCCTTGGAAGCATTCCTTTCTTTTTATAGCCCACTCTATGGATCCTCTCAATGTCAGCCATCTCCCACTCTTCCTGGGAGTCCAATTCTCTGATCCATGCCAATATTATATCTCTCAAAGCCTTTGGGTTCTCCCCCTCTTGCTCCTTAAAGGATCTAATCTGAATATTTACTCTTCTATCTCTATCCTCCAAGGCAATTAAATGCAAGTCCATCCCTTGCATTTGCTCTCCCTGCTGCTTAGTAGTTTCCTTGATTTGCTCATTGTCCTTCTCCAATTCAGTCATTCTCTCCACCACAGTTTGGAAGCCTGTCAAAACCTCAATCTGCGAGTCCAGAATTTGGCCCTTTATTCTCTCCTCCTGCTTTGCCAAAGCTTCATCTAACATCTTCCAAAAGCTATCCATTAGTTCTCCTGGTGACCATGATTGACTTTCTTTGAACGTTTTGGGGATAGTACCTGGTTTGCTGCCAGTTTTAGAATTCCCACTTCTGGAAAGAAGCAGAGCTGTTTTCTTGCCATGATCAGAAGTTACTCTAGCTAACCCCAGCGTTTATGTGAAGGATGCTTTTTTGGCTGCCTGATCCAGCTGGGGGTACTTGATTTATCACCTGTTTTTCTTTTTTTCATCAGGCTACACTTATAAATCTGTGCCCCTCCACATAGATCTTTACAGCCACGCTCTTAAATCTTTTCGGCTCTTATCGGACAAATATTTTTCAACTTCTCACACGCTCGGCTGGGGGCACTGAAATCCTCTCTTCACCCGGCTTCAATTAATTACTTCAGCCTCCCCCCAGAGCCTTATCTGCCAGACTTAGCTCATTAGCCAGAGTAATAAAAGTCTCAATTACCAGCCTCTGGCTGCCTGCCAGGAATCCCGATCCGCTTTACTTTCTCTTTCACTCAGAAGACACAGCAACACTTCCGAACCAGATATCAAGTCGTTAATTTACAATCCGTCATCTCCAAGACAGGGATTATATGTTTAGACCAACGCTTCCATGAGAGAGCGAGAGATTTCCAACTTCACTCCATTTTCGTTAGGCCACTCCCTTGCTCCTACAGCACTATGATGCTGAGATCAAATACTGCCCAGGTTGATTACTGGTGTTAGCATATTAGCAGAGCCTATACACCCAACAGCAGTGACTTTGGAGAAGGAGACCTAGACATTGAATCCATCAAGATGTTGCACAATTTATTTATTTATTTATTACATTTGTATACTGCCCCATAGCCAAAGCTCTCTGGGCGGTTTACATAGGATTAAAACAATTAAAAACAATATACAAAAATTTAAACAGCAAAAACATAAAACATAAACACATACATTTAAAACCGCTACAACAGCCCCAACAGCTACAAAAACAAACCCAGACTCCTTAGATATTGCCAAATTCCTGAGAGAAGAGGAAAGTCTTGACCTAGTGCTGAAAAGATAACAATGTTGGCGCCAGGCAGGCCTCGTCAGGGAGATCATTCCACAATTGGGGGATCACCACAGAGAAGGCCTTCTCCCTTGTTGCCGACCTCTGAGCTTCCTCGGAGTAGGCACTCGGAGGAGGGACTTAGATGTTGAATGTAGTGTTCGGGTAGGTTTATGTCGTGAAAGGTGTTCTGTTAGGTATTGTGGTCCCAAGCCGTGTAAGGCTTTATAGGTTAAAACCAGCACCTTGAATCGGGCTCAGAAACATACAGGCAGCCAATGAAAGCAGGCCAGAGTAGGTCTTATATGCTTAAACCTTCTGGTTCCAGTTATCAATCTGGCCGCTGCATTTTGCACAAGCTGCAGCTTCCAAACCACCTTCAAAGGCAGCCCCACATAGAGCACATTGCAGTAATCTAACCTGGAGGTTACCAGAGCATGGACAACTGAAGCCAGGTTATCCCTGTCCAGATAGGGACATAGCTGGGCCACTGACCAAAGTTGGTAGAAGGCACTCCGTGCCACTGAGGCCACCTGAGCCTCAAGTGACAGAGATGGTTATAGGAGAACCCCCAAGCTATGAACCCGCTCCTTCAAGGGGAGTGCAACCCCATCCAGAACAGGTTGAAGACCCTCCATCTGGTCAGCAGAACCACCCACTAACAGCGTCTCAGTCTTGTCTGGATTGAGTTTCAGTTTATTAGCTCTCATCCAGTCCATTGTCACAGCCAGGCACTGGTTCAGCACATCCACAGCCTCACCTGATGAAGATGAAAAGGAGATGACAACGCACTCCAAAACTCACCCAACGTTTTCATGTAGATGTTGAACAGCATGGGGAAAAAACTGACCACTGCGGAACCCCATACTGGAGAATCCAGGGGCCGAGCAATGTTCCCCAAGCACCACCTTCTGGAGCTGACCCGCCAAGTAGGAGCGGAACAACTGCAATGCAGTGCCTCCCACTCCCAACTCAGCCAGTTGTCCCAGAAGGATACCATGGTCGATGGTATCGAAAGCTGCTGAGAGATCAAGGAGAATCAACAGAGTCACAGTCCCCCTGTCTTTCTTCCGACATAGGTCATCATACAGGGCGACCAAGCTGTTTCTGTCCCAAAACCAGGCCTGAAACCCGACTGAAATGGATCCAGATAATCGGTCTCATCCAAGAGTGCCTGGAGCTGGCTCGCAACCACCTGCTCCAGGACCTTGCACTATTTCCCAATTCGAACAACTAAGTACAATAAAATTAAAGAGGCCATTGAAAAAGACATCCAGCTACAGGCAGTTAAAGAAGCAATTCTGAAAGGATGGCCTGAGGACAAGAGTCAGGTACCATCAGGAGCAGAATATATTTCCTAATCAAAGATGAGCTCAGTGTACAGGATAGGGTTGCATTTTGAAGACAGAGAGCAGTTGTTCCAGCTTTCTTGCATAAGGAAGTCATGCAAAAAATACATGCATCACACCTGGGCATTGACAACTGTCTTAGGAGGGCTGAAGAGTGTGTTTATTGGCCAGGAATGAACTCACAACTTCGATCCTTGATAGAAGGATGTGAGATATGCCAGTCATGTGACAATAGACAACAGAAAGAGATGCTTCTACCACATGAGTTGCTCATCAGACCATGGGAAAAGTTTGGACTTGACTTGTTTACTTTCAGGGAGAAGTAGTATCTAGCTACAGTTGATTATTATTCCAATTGCTGGAAGGACAATGCTTTCTCAGACACAAGGAGCAAGGCAGTCATTGTTAAACTGAAGGCACATTTTGCAAGGTATGGCATCCCTGACACAGTATTTTCAGATAATGGGCCTCAGTAAAAAACTGGGTGTTTGATCACCACACGTCTTCTCTAGCATACCCACAAAGTAATGGCAAGGTGGAATCTGCCATCAAAACAACTAAAAATTGCTACATAAAGCAGTGTTATTAGACTCTGGGCCTTGGTTAGCCTTCCTGGCACATAGGAATATACCATTGCAGGGTTGCCAGACCAGTCCAGCACAAGCATTGATAGGATGTCGAACCAAAACCATATTGCCAATGAGAGGAGACCTTCTTCAGACAGCAAGAGTAGATAAACGCAGAGAAGAAATGGCCAACAATCAGAGATGGCAATTCTGTACAAAGGATCTACCACCTCCAAGACCAGGTACACCTGTTAATATTCAACCAACAGTTATGAAGCAGAAGGATGGACAAAAGGTGTGGTGAGAGGTGAAGTAGCACCCAGGTCATATGAAGTGGTTGCACAAGAAGGGCAAGTAATCTACAGAAACAGAAGGCATTTACGATCCACAAGACAGAACACCCAGGGGCATCCTGTAGACAAACAGATGCCATCAAGGAATGAAGAAAAGTAGACTTACGCAGAAGTGAATGCAACAGAGAAAGCAGAAGATTCCCAAAGAGAACCAGACACAGAAACCATGAGAAGATACTCTCAGTATGGTCGCCTTTTGAAAAGACCAGAGTACCTCAAAGACTATGTAACCTAGCAAGTCTCTATCTTAAGAGATTTTTTTTTTTTTTTTAGAAAATGATATCAATAAGCACTGGGAGGAAGTTGGGTTGCAGATAATTTGTTTGTGCTTTTGGTTAAAAGTATTTGTAAAAGGGAACATGTAGCATGATTAGTGGAACTGAAGTTAAGGACAACAGGTTCCCTGGAGGAAACTGTTCAAAGCTACAGCTCTCAGCCTCATGGGGGGGGGGAGGTGTTTTGGTTGTAGACCTAGCTGTTGCTGCATCTTTCTATTTACCACTTAAACAGATTTAAGACCAGAGTGAAGGCTATGTCATGTCTGCTCAGTCTCAACAAAGCCAGAAAATTAGAAGCTTAGGCTGATGCCTTGCAGACATTCCCTATGATTAGTAAAGATGTCATACAGTGTCACAAATGTGCTTGCTTATAAGCAACAAACAGACATGGGTCAACTCACAGGAGGATTTCTTTAGTCATAAGTAAGGTTCAGATGCTTCATAAAATGATACAGGACCAGGCAATGTGGGGCATCTTTGCTGGTCCCAGACATTCCATCCTACCTATCTGGACTTGGGTCTGAAAGATCAAGGAAACATTTGGGTGCATGGAGGGTAAGCTGTAAGCAAGCACAATTTGTGACATTGCACAACATCATTACTGATCATGGGGCACATCTGTTTTTGAATTGTTTTAAATGGAAATGTTTCTATGGTGGCTTTAATCACATTGCTCACTGCTTTGAGTTTTAACAAGGAAAACTATATAAATAGAACATTAATTTATTATTGCATTTATTACTGCATTTATATCCCACCTTTTTCCTCCAAGGAACCCAAGGCAGCATACACAATCCTCCTCTCCATTTTATACTCACAACAACAACCCTGTGAGGTAGGCTGGGCTGAGAGTCTGTGACTGTCCCAAAGTCACCCAGTGGGTATCTATGGCCGAGTGGGTATGAGAACAGGGAACGAATTTTATGGTAATTCAGCTCAGTGAACTCAACTGTAAGATCATGCATACTGAAAATGTTTCTGCAATCCTCTGTATCATAAAGATAGGCATGACTGAAACAATGTACCCAGCAGCTTCCTTCATCCCTCTGACTTTGTTAAAATATATATTTCTAGAGGAGTATTCCCACCAAGCTATTCAGCTAGTGTCAGCTTCTTCATCTCAATTCCATATATCCACTTCAAAAATTGGATATGTAGAAGAAAAGATTCCACAACTATCTGAGAATGTTATCCATTCCATGGTGACAGCATGAGGTGCTTTTTGTTTTAAAAAAGAGAATCATTCAATTATAGAAGCAAGAGAACACAACATATTATAAAGCACTTGTCACAAGTAATGGAATGCCTATCAAGTCAGATGACTTTCTCCTATATATGTTAAGAGTGGAAATCTCCACATAATATACTTCTCTATGTAACCAGAGTGATAGGTGCAACACATGTAAATAAATATAGAGAGATACATTTATTACGACCATAGATCAGCACATATATAAATATAGTTCCTAAGAGATATTTGCTACAGCAGAGAAATCTCACTGATGTGAATAACAGGATTGAATATGGTTGCAGTAGAAAACACTAACATAGCAAATCAATTGTTTTGAATACATTCACCATGATCACCGTAGAGCCCACTGGGTTATTACTCCTGTAGGCACCAGGTTGCTGATTCAAGTGCCCTGTTGCAGCTTCTTGTGTCATCCGTACCTGGCGAAGGTGGCTTGTTGGGGCAGTTAACAAACCTCCCCATGACACTCCACCTGGCCATAGATTCTGGGTAGTTTGTTAACCACCTCAACAAGCCATCTTCTCTGAATTTGGATGACATGAGAGGCAGCGTTGGCACGGGTAATTATGTAAATTAGGCCGACATGCGACTGGCATGCACAAGGTGGTTAACAAGCCACTCTGGCTTATTAATACTCTTATGTCATGCAAAGTGTAATTCAGAGAAGTGTGAATTTGAAGGATAATTGAATTCCAGTTTGCATAGTGGTTTGAAAGGGCAAAATTAAGTAACATGTTATTAAAATGAATTTCTCCTCCATGTCTACTCCATACAATGAAGAATGGTGAGATACTGGACTAACTCTGCCCACACAGCCTGACCACTGGCTCTCCTCAATGGGAAATCTATAAAGCTGTCCTGCTCACTGCCTGGGCAAAGGTAATCTTTACCGGTTCTGGATTGACCCCATCCCCAGCTCTGACACCACAACTTTAATTACATACATCAAAAACCATGCAAGAATATTCAAGTTTCTAACATTAAGATATATCACTTTAATACACACTGAAAGGGCACACCATCCAGAGCAGGCAGTCTCCATCAGTGTCCACAATGCTTTCCACTCCCTGCCCCCTTCAAAAACCTTGGAAAATGCTAATGTATTATTTCTTTCCCTTTCTAGCATTTCACCTTGCTCTCTTCTCCATTGCCTCACTGTTTCCCACTCCCTCCTAGCCTCTTGTCTTGCTCTTTCTCTCCCATCTACCCCTTTCACTTGCTATTTTCCCCTCACAGCCTTTATTCTCACTATTTCTCCCCCCCTTAATTCACCTTTGACTAGCCAGAACCTGACAGCAGCCATTATGTGACTAGCCCATCCTTCACTGAAGCCATTTTGTCAAATTCCCAAATGTGCTACAGGTCCAAAATGGCAGTGGACTCCTGATCTAGAACATTAATTACACTTGTAACCAAACATTTTCTCAAGTGAAATTCAAAGACAAATGTGGATGTTTCTGCTCAGGTGAAACTGAGGAATGGTAAAGAGTGGGTGGTAGTGTTTTTTTTTAAGGGTTCGATGGGATTAATTGAATTTCTTCAAATGGGACATTCTTTGTATTGCATCTCCTTTTTATTGATTTCACCCATTTTTATGGTCTTTTATATTAAAATAAAAACATTTTATTAGGCTGGTGGACAAGTGTCGCACCAGTTGAGTTGCAGCCACCCACCATCTTTCTGTCCCCAGAATGCCTCTGGGGTACACTATGGGATGAACCAAGAGGAATTTGGGGCAAAAGAAGATAGTGGCAGCTACACCCTTGACCAGAGCTTTGCTTCATAGTGCTCTTTCCACCCTAAAAAAATATGTAAAAAGAGAAAGGAAGGAAGGAAAGAAGGTGAAGGGAGAATACTAAGGTGACACAGGGGCCTCAGGCCCCCTCAAACCTGTGTAGGCTCTGATAGTGCTATTTTACTATGAAGGAAAGAAAGGGAGGGAAGAGAGCACACACACACTGATCGGAACAAAGCTGATTAAATAAAGGGACAATTAACTGGTAATTAATCACTAATGTACCAGCTGCACAAAGCAAAAAAGCAATAAAAATGTTTGATCTTGCAAACAGGATGCTTTCAGTTTAAAGAAATAGTTACACTTAAAAGCCTCAACACACTTTGAATATACACATCGGATAGTCTGACAGTGCGATAGCATTTATACATATATATATATATATATATATATATATATATTTGCGATAGCACAAATCAGATCTGAAAAATAGAATAAAAGAGAAAGATGACACAGAAGTCATTGGAATTCAACAATTTGACAATTATGAAATGGGGTGAACAAGAGAAAAGAAGTAGTGTAGAAACAACCAAAGATTGCTCAGTCCAATGAAAACTGCCTTAGAATTGTCCAATGCTCAGGGGAGTCGTGAGTAACAAATATTATTGTCTCTGGGCCTATCTACACAGTACCTTGGAACGTTTTAAATTGTATTTTAAAATATTCCAAATAGGTGCATTCTAAAACGTCTTAGGCCACATTAACGGGTACTCACGTTACAGGAGAAAAAATCTTCAGTCTTCAAAGCGGTGTGTGCAGTCACACACTTTTCTGCCCCGTCTCTTTCTCTTTTGTTTTTACAATGAGTTTAGGGCAAAGAATTGTGGGAGTTGTAGTTCAGTCACCCACTACCTCCTTAGTTCTCCTTTCATGCACTAGCTTTCAATAAGTATAGGGCTAGGCATTGTGGGTGTTGTAGTTCACTCACCCACTTCCTCTTTCTTCCCCACCAATCAACTGCTAAGCACTTGGGTGCCGGTCAATGAAACACTGCCCCCACGAATCACAAACGGTAAGGAAGGACACATTATCTTACTTAAAACAATTTATTAAAAGTAAAAACTGTTGTTTATAGCTGAAGTGAGTTTTAAAAAACCTCGGGTATACATCGTTAAAGGGAGTGCGTCATGTGGCCCAAAGAGTTTTCATTACCCTTATGATACATTACAAACCTAGTATGTAGATCAGCCCTCTATAACCTAGGAAACTGATCCAACACCTAGAGATGGTGTATGTGTGTGGGAGTGGGTGGGGGTGGGTGGGGGTGGTAGATGTGGGTGGGTGGGTAGCCATGGAATTTTATTTTGGAATATTAAAAATGCAGGCAACAAACAGGAAGAACATATGAGGGCATTTTCTTTAGGTTTATGAAAGATGCAATGGGTAGATGACAAAATGGCACATGTCCAGCACAATTCATGATTTATATATGTGTATGATTTATACATGCATGTCTGTATGTGTAGTACACACACATACGCCACAATACCCCGCCCGGCTTGCCTGGGCGGGGGGAGGCCGATTGTGGGTGGGGCGAGCAAGAGGCGCGGAGGGAGGCTATTGGCCACCCTCGAATTGGCGCCACGGGCAAGGGGAGGGGGGCGCAGCTATTTATACGTTGCGCAGCCCTCCAACGGCCTCTTCGTCTTCGCAGCTCCCTCCCTCCCTCCCTTGTTGGCAGTGTGGGTTCACTGGTCGTCTTTTTGGAGGCTGAGTAGGAATTTTTTGCTCATAATCTAAATTGGTTATGAGTTTTTTTCGCCTACTCCACACTGTGAGACAGGTTGGGTGTATTAAATAGGTTAATTTGTTTCAATTGGTCACATTTCGTTGGCGTTTAGGTGCGGGCACCTCGCGTGGGGGAGGTAGTGGTGAGCATTCTCTGACACCTTTGAGGGTGATGGGTAGTGCCGGAAACCTAAGGCTGGGAGTCTTGCGGCACCAGTCATTGGGTGGATGGCTTACCTATGAGACCAACCCTCCTCACCGCCTCGTAGCCGTGCGGCACAGGGCAGGTGACACCGGAAGGTCTCCCTACCCCAAGAGGGGAGCTCATGGAGTGGCGAGCACGACGCCACTTTAGGGGCTAAGAATGGGTCACCCAGTCCTAGAAATGGCCTGTAAGAGCCATATGTGAGGTGCCCGCATAGGTTTTATCCCTCTTTGCAGATCTTTAATAAATGTGGCCCATGTTTAAAATCCAGATACTTGTGTTGCCTCGTTATTTCTCGCATTCACTCCACAAATACAGTACACAGTTATTTGAATCAACCACATTTTCAGCAGGAGAAGTTTCGAATATCTTTGAGAGTCATACATCAGGTGCAAAACAGAAACTATGCCAGTGACAGACATAACTTAAACAGGGATAAATGTTGCTCAGAATGGAAATGATAAACTACAAATTATGTATACCAGTTGGAATTACAATCCATGAGAAACTGTTTGTTCTCAGCACCCAGACCAATATAAGGAGGTGTTTTTAATTTATCTAGCAGATGGTTCAGACAAAAGGACAGCTTGCTAGAAGCAGGACAAGGCTAATTAGCCCATCTTGACTTCTCTTCTCCTCCTCAGCATTAATTCCCTGATCATTTCTCCCCTATAACAGATCAGCCTCTCTCTACACCCATACAATACTCTTTCCCAGCAACATACAGAGTGGAATCCTGACAAAACAAGCAAGATTTTCTAAGTAAGTGGGAAGCCATTAGAAAATATTTGCTAGATTGCTTGCCAATATGGTCATGCTCTCTTTCCCCCAGCTTCAACCAAGGGACAGGGCTCTTGTGCTGTTGATAGCAGTATGGCAAGCAGAAATCCTGCAGGTATTTATTCATTTATTTATTTTATTACATTTGTATACTGCCCCATAGCCGAAGCTTTCTGGGCTGTTTACATAGGATTAAAACAATTAAAAACAATATACAAAAATTAAAACAGCAAAAACATACAATATACACATTCATTTAAAACCACTATAATAACTTTAAAAAGCTGTAAGCCTAAAAAACAAAACAAGCCAGGCTCATCAGATATGCTAACTGCCTGAGAGAAGAAGAAAGTCTTGACCTGGGGCCGAAAACATAACAATGTTGGCACCAGGCATTCACATCTCTGCATTTCCATCCATTTCTGCATGATGTTCAGCTGTTGATGGCACATCAGCCTTGTCAGAACAAAAGGGTAACAACCCTATTTTGGAGGTGTACTTTATTTTACAGTGGCTTTCAGTGTTATAGGTGTTGTGTTTCTTTCCTTTCCTTCCCTGTCAAAGACAGGTACTGTCACGAGGAAACACACCATGAATATTTAAACACAGTGCCTCTTTCAATTTGTACAGACAGTTATGCAGGGTCAACAAATACCGATATAAAGGTTGAAATCAATATACTCGATTGACTGGGTGGTGCACAAGATGGTACTAGTATTTCAAACACAAGTAAAAATGCAGTTTACTATTAAAGAACAATTGTTACACTCATAGTCACTTTCAAATTGAAAAAGTGTGCAAGTCTCTGGGATCCCAGGCTTACATTCTGCTTACCTTTCCATTAGTGACATTATTGCCATTGGAAATAAGCTGAAATTGGGGTGTGTGTGTGAGTGTAAGTTGTTTTGTTTTTTAAAGGTTCAGCAGACTGATAATACGCTTGCTTAAAGACAGGTGCAAAGGAAGTTGTGGATGTTTTTGAAATTCTCCCAATCTGATTCTTTCCTGATTTTGAAGCTCCAAAATTGTATTCATGAAAACATTTTTAAAACCACCCTTCATCACTGCAGATTCCAGGGTGATGTACAAATATCATTAAAATAACACATACTGAAAGAAAAGCACCCTTAATCATGATAATCAAAATAACAACTGCAGCAAATAAAATGGGAGAAAAACCAACCAATTAAAATACCTGCGTAAACGAGCTGGCACCAAAACAATTGCAGTGTTGGTGCATGTTGCACAAGACGAATATCCTATAGGAGTATTTGTATGGCGTATGATTATCACACACGGCTCACACATCACCTTGGGTACGTGAGCTCAAAATGGCTTAGTTCGGACGACACTTTAGGCAATGGAGAGGAAAATAGCGTACTGATCGTGCGTTATTTTGGAGGCGGTGCAGCAGCACCTGCCACACGAGCTGAAAGTCCCAGCATCGTTCTGGCCTGCTGCGTCTCCTCCCTCCCACCTCTCTCAGTCCTCCAGCAGTATCCCAGCATGCACCGCAAATTCTGTCGGCTGTATCGGAGTAGCCGGGTTTTTCTCAGCTGCTCCGGCCGGCGAAATCTATGACCAAACGGATTAGTACATGGAGAGAGGGGGTTCCCTCCACACAACACTTTAAACAACTGAGTTTGGGATCAACAACTGAGCAGCCCATTGTTTTTCTCCATTGTTTAAGTGCCCCAAATAGAGTACTGTCAGTTGTGTGTGTGTTGTGTGTTGCCCTCTACACAATACAATAAGCAACATAACTGACGATTGTTTCCATCCCCCCCCTCCATTGATTATTGTGTTGTCCGAACCAGGCCAATATCACTTCTGTTTTCTATTGGCTACTATAGTGCTTCCCTCTCATTGGCTTCATATTTGGGATGCCACAACTGAGAAAAGTCTCTTCATGCAGCTCTCCCTGAAGTACACTGAGAAGAGCTTTCCCGAACAAATTTACCTGTTGTTATTTCTGAAGTAGAACTGAAGTAGAAAGATTATTTCCCATTTCCCCTGTTTATTTCAAAACTAGGCACCAAGCTTGTGTATGTGCAGTTTGGCACAGTTTCCAGTTCCTGAAAGCTCCTTCTTGTGTTTTTTCCTGTCAACACTATCAATCAAACATGGACATTGATAAAACATTATAATAAAAAGCAACATGACTGTATGAGCTTATAAAGAATCAGGGGCAGTTATTTTGGTCCACACTCAACTGTCCCTTTCTTCCTAAACTAAAGGTCAATTATTAAAGGAGGTACAGTACTGCCTCCTTTGTTAAGTACAATCAGTAAAAAATCGCATTCCACCATGTTAAGGAGGTAATTGGGGGGGGGGGGTCATTCTAACATTCATAAAATTGAATATGTTTCACTGATCTTCCTGAAATTTACATGTGCCAGAAAGAAATGTTGGTTTTACATAACCTGAAAATTTCAAGACAATTGGTGAAAGATTGAGGGAAGAATGGCAGTCTAAATTAGAAAAGAAGAAAAGGCTCTCTGAATCAGAATGATTCTGATAATTATAACTGGCGAGTATTTACATCCTGGATTTTTGTAAAGAATAAGCCCTTACTAAGTAATCCAGTGGTGGTGTCTTCTTACCCCTTCATTGTAGGCCCCCTCCACAAGGATGCGCTTTTGCGCCCGGTTCGGGGATTATGCGCATTTTCGCGGAGGCGCATTTACGCCTAATCCCTCTGCACGGGAGGCGGCGAGAAGCGGCGAAGCGCATTAAAAGATGCCCAAAAAGCACTTTACAGGTAGTTAATGCGCATAATCGCTTGTTCACACAGCGAAAATGCGCTTTAACGGCCGGAGCAAAATAAAAGTCGCTATTTAACGCGCGTTCGAAAATGCGCATTATCGGGGAGATAACGCGCCTGTACGCCCGTTTTGCGCTCCGCTCGTGTGTAGGTAAAATTTATAATGAGCCTTCAAGGCTCATTAAACGTCTCGTGTGGAGGAGGCCGTAGTTTGTGGAACAACTTTTCTTTTTTCAAAATTTCCTTCGGTTGATTTTTATTGAATATTTGTTTCCTCATTCTAACATACACAGGGGTCATGTTATCCATAATGCAAGCATGCTCAACAGCGTCCCTCTCTCTCCCCCTTCCCCTCCCCCCTGCATCAGCTAGAGAGAAAATGGACATTGCCTCTAGCAAAGGCGTAATCAGTGTCTACCCAGGAGTAAGTTCAATTGGATGCAGTGGGTTTTACTCCAAGATAAGTGTGTAGAGGATTGTAGCCTTTTAAAAAAATGCAATTGGGGGGGGGGGGCTGAAGCAAAAACATTTCCTGATCAGCACAACTGTCCATCTTACAATCAACAACTTGCTTGCTCTGTGTGTGTGTGTGTGTATTTGATCATTTGTTCATTTGATCATTGCTGCTGCTTGATTTTCACTTCAATCCTTGGCATGTCTACTGAGAAGTAAGTTCCATTCAGTGCAATGAGTCTCACTCCCATGTACTAGCTTGAAGGAATGTGTGGATTTTGTTGTAAGTTCTCTCTGGAAGCTCTGTGTATTTAGAGGCCATGGCTTTTTGTGAGAGAATGGTTTAAGCTTCCTCCTCACACCTTTCTTTGTCCCAAAATCCCCCCTCCCCCTGGTTATTTATTATTATTTTTTTTAAAAAAAACCCTTCATTGTTTCCAGTGAATCCCTGATTCCTTGTTGCCTGGTTAGCCCAATGTATTAAATAAGTCTGCTTGAAATCACAGCCTTAATTTGCCTTTACTAGGTTGTAATTTCTAGGGCAATTCATTGGGATTTACTTGAGAGTATACACATGCAGAGGATTGTGCTATAAATAAACATGATTCCCAGCCTGTGGGTATCCCACTCAAGTAGGTTTCATTAGTAATTTTTGGCTCCTATATTTACCCTGCAATCATATGTAGGTGTACTTGAAAGTAGCTCCCATTGAGTTCAATTGAATTTACCCCCAGGTAAAGCTTTGTTGTCCCTTCCCCACTACACACACACACACACACAGCTGTTGTACCCCTCTTGATCTATTTTGATTTGTATAGAAAACAATATAATATGGTAATAAAGGAAAAGCCATCAACCTGCAGGAGAAGGAGGTCTGCTGCCAGGGGAGGAGAGGAGTGTGCCTGCCTGCCTCCTGGCCTCGCTGCTGCCACCACCACCACCACCACCCTCCTGAGGACTTCAGCCTGGCAGACTGCCACTCCCTGCAGGACCAGGCCCCCAGGTACTGAGCAAGCTGCTATGGACAATTACATCTGTCCCCCTCCCTTCCTGGGAGCGATATTTAAGCTGCTGGCTGAGGGGGCCTGAGAAAGCCATCAACCTGCAGGAGAGGGAGGCCTGCTGCCTGCTGACTTTTTGTTTTTGTCTTTGGTTGCTTTTTTTGTTTTGTTTTTGTTTTGTTTTTGTTTTGTTTTCCCCCTTTCCCCAGGCTTGAGCTATGTGCCTGGGAGGGAGGATAAAGGGCCTGGTGGGGAGATCTGAGGGGAGCACAATCAGTGTAGTGACGGGTAGAGGGAGATATGGCGTTGTGAGGAGGACTTGCCA
This sequence comes from Anniella stebbinsi, assembly GCA_029215795.1. Lineage (NCBI taxonomy): Eukaryota > Metazoa > Chordata > Lepidosauria > Squamata > Anniellidae > Anniella > Anniella stebbinsi. Next base: position 70,734,395 of record JARDYH010000005.1, on the reverse strand, counting down.
GGTAAGGGGAACAAAGCCCAGACAATTAATGGCTGTGCCTTGTTCCAGTCCCCCTCACACCCACAGGCTTGTTGGTTGCCTTATCAGCCAGCCCTCAGGCCTCCGGGTGCTGCTTTTAAATGCCAGATCAGTGCATAATAAGATCTCCCTCATCCACAACTTAATTGTGGATGAGGCAGCCGATCTGGCATGTATAACCGAGACCTGGGTGGGAGAGCAGGGAGGAGTTAGTCTCTCCCAGTTATGCCCACCGGGGTACTTGGTTCAGCATCAGGGTAGACTAGAGGGCCGGGGAGGGGGGGTTGCTGTGGTCTATAGGAAATCCATCCCCCTCTGCGGGCTCCCTGTCCATGCGACTACTGGTCTGGAGTGTTTGCACCTTGTGTTGGGCCAACGGGAGAGATTAGGGATTCTGTTGGTGTACCGCCCACCCCGCTGCTCAACAGACCCCTAGCTGAGCTGACAGAGGTGGTCTTGGGTGTACTGTTGTGGTCCCACAGACTCCTGGTTCTGGGGGATGTCAGCATTCATGCCGAGGGCACTTTATGTGGGGCCGCTCAGGATTTCATGGTCTCCATGACAACCATGGGACTGTCCCAACATGCCATCAGCCTGACGCATGTAGCAGGGCACACTCTAGACCTGGTTTTTTCAACTGGACATGGAGATGGGGATCTGAAAGTGGGGGACTTTACATCAACCCCTCTGCCATGGTCAGATCACCACCTGCTGAGGTTTAGACTTACAGTGGCTTTTCCCCTCTGCAAGGGTGGGGGACCCATTAAGATGGTCCGCCCCCGGAGGCTAATGGATCCAGTTGGTTTCCAGAGGGCTCTGGGGAGTTTTCCAGCTGATAGAGCTGGCTCTCCTGTCGAAACCCTGGTTGATCTGTGGAATGCAGAAATGACCCGGGCAGTTGACACGATTGCTCCTGAGCGCCCTCTCCAGTGTAGAGCTCATACGGCTCCATGGTATACCCCGGAGCTGAGAGTGATGAAACAAAACAGGAGACGGCTTGAGGGCAGATGGAGATGAACTCCTGATGGATGCAATCAAACACTGGTAAGTGCCTATGATAAGCTGTGTTCAGGGGCAGTGAGGGCAGCAAAAAAACAATACTTTGCTGCCACTATTAAATCATCAATCTGCCGCCCAGTAGAGCTTTTCAGAGTTGTCCGGGGGCTTCTATATGCTGGCCCGAAGGACATGGTAGAACCATCTGAGGCCTGCTGTAATACATTTGCTGGGCACTTCCATAATAAAATCTCTGGCATCCGTCAGGACTTAGACTCCAGTGTTATAGCAGGTGAATCTAGTGAGGTATCCAGACCACAGGCTTGTCCTGTTTTCTTGGATGAGTTTCAGTTGGTGCAGCTCGAGGATGTTGACAAGGTGCTTGGACAGGTTCGTGCAACCACTTCCATATTGGATCCTTGCCCCTCTTGGCTAATAAAAGCTAGCAGGGATGGAACAACTGGCTGGGCCAGGGAAGTGATTAATGCCTCTTTGCAAGAGGGAGTGGTCCCAGGCCTCCTGAAAGAGGCAGCAGTGAGACCACTCCTAAAGAAATCTTCCCTGGATGCTGAAAATCTTAATTACTACAGGCCAGTAGCAAATGTTCCATTCCTGGGCAAGGTCCTGGAGCGGGTGGTTGTGAGCCAGCTCCAGGCACTCTTGGGCTGCCTCTACAAGAGAGGTTTAAAGCTCTTTCAAGGCGCTTAAAAAAATTTACCTCTACAAGAACGGAGCACAAATCGGGCGTAGAGGCGCATTATCTCTCCGATTATGCGCATTATCGAATGCGCGTTAAATTGCGAATTTTATTTTGCTCCGGCCGTTAAAGCGCATTTTGACTATGAGAACAAGCGCTTATGCGCATTAACTACTTGTAAAGCGCATTTTGGTCATCCGTTAATGCGCTTCGCCGCCTCTCGCCGCCTGTTGTGCAGAGGTATTAGGTGTAAATGCGCTTCAGCAATGATACGCATAATCGCCTAACCGGGCGCAAAAGCGAATCCTTGGATGAGACTGATTATCTGGATCCATTTCAGTCGGGTTTCAGGCCTGGTTTTGCTACGGAAACAGCCTTGGTCGCCCTGTATGATGACCTATGTCGGAAGAAAGACAGGGGGAGTGTGACTCTGTTGATGCTCCTTAATCTCTCAGCGGCTTTTGATACCATCGACCATGGTATCCTTCTGGGATGACTAGCTGAGTTGGGAGTGGGAGGCACTGCATTGCAGTAGTTCCGCTCCTACTTGGCGGGTCAGCTCCAGAAGGTGGTGCTTGGGGAACATTGCTCGGCCCCGTGGATTCTCCAGTATGGGGTTCCGCAGGGGTCAGTTTTGTCCCCCATGCTGTTCAACATCTACATGAAACCGTTGAGTGCAGTCATCTGGAGTTTTGGAGTGCGTTGTCATCAGTACGCTGATGATACGCAGCTCTGTTTCTCCTTTTCATCTTCATCAGGTGAGTCTGTGGATGTGCTGAACCAGTGCCTGGCTGCAACAATGGACTGGATGAGGGCCAATAAACTGAAACTCAATCCAGACAAGACTGAGATGCTGTTAGTGGGTGGTTCCGCTGACCAGATGGAGGGTGTTCAACCTGTTCTGGATGGGGTTGCACTCCCCTTGAAGGAGTGGGTTCATAGTTTGGGGGTTCTCCTAGAACCGTTTTTGTCATTTGAGGCACAGGTGGCCTCAGTGGCATGGAGTGCCTTCTACCAACTTCGGTTGGTGGCCCAGCTACGTCCCTCTCTGGAAAGGGATAACCTGGCTTCAGTTGTCCATGGTCTGGTAACCTCCAAGTTAGATTACTGCAATGCACTCTATGTGTTGCTGCCTTTGAAGGTAGTTCGGAAGCTGCAGCTTGTGCAAAATGCAGCAGCCAGATTGATAACTGGAACCAGTAGGTTCGAACATATAAGACCTACTCTGGCCCACTTGCATTGGCTGCCTGTATGTTTCTGAGCCCGATTCAAGGTGCTGGTTTTAACCTATAAAGCCTTACATGGCTTGGGACCACAATACCTGATGGAACGCCTTTCCCGACATGAACCTACCCTAACACTATGTTCAACATCTAAGACCCTCCTCCAAGTGCCTCCTTCGAGGGAAGCTCAGAGGTCGGCAACAAGAGAGAGGGCCTTCTCTGTGGTGGCCCCCCAATTGTGGAACGATCTCCCCGACGAGGCCCACCTGGCGCCAACATTGTTATCTTTTCAGCGCCAGGTCAAGACTTTCCTCTTCTCTCAGGCATTTGGCAATATCTGAGGAGCTTGGGTTTGTTTTGTTTTGTTTTTGTAGCTTTTTGAAGTTTTGTAGTGGTTTTTAAATGTACAGATTATGTGTATGTTGTATGTTTTTGCTGTTTAAATTTTTGTATATTGTTTTTAATTGTTTTTAATCCTATGTAAACCGCCCAGAGAGCTTTGGCTATGGGGCGGTATACAAATGTAATAAATAAACAAATAAATAAATAAATATGCCGTGAAAATATGGGAGAACTGTAGAGTGGTAAGCAGGACTTCCCTTTTTTCATCAATCACTCCCATCAATCACTGGCAGCATGGCTCTTGGTTAGGAATGCTGTAGTCGAAAGCATTTGGAGGATACCAGGTTGGGGAGGGCTGCTTTAGGAACATAATACAGCCTTTCTGTTCCTAAAGCTGTTGTTTTATATATAACTTACTATGCTTGTAAAATTATCATTATATTTTAAAACTTTTAAAAGTAAACTCTGTTAGTAAAATTTTAAATTATTGTCTGAATACATTAGAACTACATTAAATGACTGCTACAGCATCAGAAACAGGACTCAGTAGAACAAAACCCAAACTGTCAGGAGTGCACAGTGGTGACTACTCACTTGTTGGGAAACTGAGCATAAATGTCTATCAGTAAAATATACTTTAGATCAATAATTCTAAAAAGGAATGAAAGAACTAACTATGCTGTGAATCTTACAGAAAAAATTGAAAGAAAAAATCCTCCCCCCCCCCCCATGGCTTCATTATTTCCAGACAGTTTAAATCTTTAGTCATTATTTAAAAGTGTTCTTATTATATAGCTTTTGGAAATAATTTTTTGGGGAGTAAAGGCTGGGTAACAATATATAAATACTTTCTCTTAAATTCTAACAGGGGGGCTTTCCCCCCTGAATTTTTTGTGAGCTTTCACATCTTTAATTCCACAGTTTAAAAAGGGAAATGTAGAAAAGAGCAACTAAAGTGATCATCCATGAAGAAAGGTTATAAAATCTGGGACTGTTTAGATTACAGAAAAGGCAAGTAAGGGGAGACATGATAGTGGTGCATAAAATTATGCATGGTGTGGGATTCCCTGGTTCATCCCATGAAGCTGATTGATGGAAGATTCAGGACAAGTAAAAAGATGTTCTTCACACAGCACATAGTTAACTTTAGAATTTAGTATCACAATATGTTGTGCTGGCCACCAATTTGGATGGCATGCATAAGCATGTGCAGCACATTTCATTAGGGTATGCCCCCAGGGAATTTTATTTATTTATTTATTTATTATTATTATTTTTTATTATTATTATTATTATTATTATTATTAAAGGTAAACATTGATTGACTATTCAGTCATAAAGGTCTTTATGATTGCTCTAGCAGTCAGGATGTTTTTCCTGATATCCAGCCGGAATCTGTCTTCCTGTAACTTGAGCCCATTATTCCCTGGCCTGCACTCGGGGATGATCAAGAAAAAATCCTGCCCCTCCTCTGTGTGACAACCTTTCAAGTACTTGAAGAGTGCTATCATGTCTCCCCTCAACCTTCTCTTCTCCAGGCTAAACTTCCCCAGTTATTTCAGTTTCTCCTCATAGGGCTTTGTTTCCAGACCCTTTATCATCCTCGTTGCCCTCCTCTGAACACGCTCCAGCTTGTCTGCAACCTTCTTGAAGTGTGGTGCCCAGAACTGGATGCAGTACTCAAGATGAGGCCTAACCAGTGCCCAATAGAGGGGAATCAGTACCTTGTGCGATTTAGAAGCTATACTTCTATTAATGCAGTCCAAAATAGCATTTACCTTTTTTTGCAGCCACATCACACTGTTGGCTCATATTCAGTTTGTGATCTACAACAATTCTAAGATTCTTCTTGCCTGTAGTATTGCTAAGCCAAGTATCCTCCATCTTGTAACTGTAAGGTCAATAGGAGCACAATTGAACAGCTCCTTCCTAAATTAAGGTTGCTTTAAATTGGAAATGTTTGCCAAAAAGGATTCTTTCTATTTATTTTAACAGTTTCTAATGTTTTACACCATGGCACCCTTCTTTGTTATTCTCTTTCCTGGCTTAGATATTTATTTATATTGTATAAAGTTTTGAGAATGTTCTTCTCATCTGTAAATCTCTAGATGAACATAAAAACAACAAAATGTCTCAAAGTATTTTAAAAGATTAACAAATTTATTATGGCACAAACTTTCATGGATTACAGTCTTCTTCATCAGATGATATGGTCTCTAGTCTATGAAATCTTATACCATAATGAATGTATTCATCTTTAAGGTGCCATGGGACTCTGTTGTTTTTGCTGCAACAGACCAACAGGACTGGCCCTCAGGATAAAAAAAAAAGTAAATAAAATGCCTCCTGGAGGTTTACAACTAATAAACTTGTAACAGAATACTCCTGTTGCATGTCCCCACTATTTGGAGTTGAGAGAGAGAGAGAGAGAGAGAAAAGGCTATGCATGTTATAATCTCTCAGACTTATTTTTTACATTTAAGTGTTTTGATGCCTGTCTCTAAAATTACCAACTATTTTCTGGAAAGTTTTCTACATGCTTAATTTGTCCATCATATAACATATGTGATGTGCTTGACTAACTTTCTTGAGGGTTCCTGTATTCCAGTTGTTGGCCAGATGGTGTTGATCTATGGTTACTGGATATCACATGGTAGCAGGGGACGTGTAACCACATGCAACAGCTGTACACATAGAATTTTTGTGGGCTTTGCCACTTGGCCCTCTAGGTTCCACCAACCTTTCCACACACACACACCCCACACACCCGTGAGCTTCCAGGCTGTTCAAATGGGAGGGAAGCAGCCTTCCCCAACTTAGTGCCCTTGTGATGAATAAAATGAGAAGAAAGTTCCTTCTGTTTATTTTCTCCTACCTTGGAGCAAATTCAGATATGGTGCATTCATCCTGATCCTAGTATTTCCCATGGGGAATTGCTGTCTGGCAGTAGGCAGGCAGGGTCGTTTCCAGGGCATCTTTGAGTGGCTTGCTGCACGTGGTGAGGGAGAGGATCAGGAAAAGGGGGGCGTTTCCAAAGGCCCTGAAGACTACCCTCCCTAATACCTTCCGCGTCCCCCACCACTGCTCCCATCTGCAAAGGTCGCTGGCTGGACAGCTTCCCTCCCCCAAGGCTCCCCTTCCTGTCAGGCATCAGCTCATGCTGGTTGGACAGCTTCCCTCCCCGATTGCTCATATTCAGTCATAAAAGTCTTTATGATTGCTGTAACAGTCAGGATGTTTTTCCTGATGTCCAGCTGGAATCTGGCTTCCTGTAACTTGAGCCCATTATTCCATGTCCTGCACTCTGGGATGATTGAGAAGAGATCCTGGCCCTCCTCTGTGTGACAACCTTTCAGTACTTGAAGAGTGCTATCGTGTCTCACCTCAATCTTCTCTTCTCCAGGCTAAACTTCCCCAGTTATTTCAGTTTCTACTCATAGGGCTTTGTTTCCAGACCCCTGATTATCCTCGTTGCCCTCCTCTGAACACACTCCAGCTTGTTTGCATCCTTCTTGAAGTGTGGTGCCCAGAACTGGAAGCAATATTTTAGCTGGGGCCTAACCAGTGCCGAATAGAGGGGAACCAGTACCTTGCATGATTTGGAAGTTATACTTCTATTAATACAGCCCAAAATAGTAGTTTTTGTTTTTGCAGCCACATCACACTATTGGCTCATATTCAGCTTGTGATCTACAACCTTTCCAAGATCCTTCTCGCTTGTCGTATTGCTGAGCCAAGTATCCCCCATCTTGTAACTGTGCATTTGGTTTCTTTTTCCTAGTTTAGAACTTGGCATTTATCCCAATTAAATTACATTCTGTTGTCTTAGTCAGCTTCTCTCAGGGGAGAAGATGTGTGGGCAGTGTCCTGCGAGGAAGGCCAGGGGATTCTGCCAGCTACTGGTGAGCCCCCTGCTGGGGCATGGAACTTGGCAGGTGCCCAAGGATGCCGACCTTGCATGTGCATTCCAGTGAATAAAACCCTCTTGAAAAGAAAGCGACCTGAACAGCATTCTGGATCAGGTATAAGGAAGGCACTTTTGAATTGGGGCTTGTGCAGAGGCCTATTTGGCTCCTTAGCCATGGAGAGCACATATTTTGGGACAGGCCTACCTTTGGGGGAAGTAATGGACAAATCAGCTTGGGTGGCTTGGAGGGAATAGCCTGGCTTGTGTTCTAGCCAAACCAGGAGCTCACAGCAAATAACTTCCCAGGTGTTGTTGCTGTTTTTAAACTGGATCATTAGCACTCTTTTCAGACATTAGCAATGCTGGGTAGCATACAGAGCATGTCGGGGCCAGGGTATAAACCCCCAAGATTTGGGGTTGGATCCAGGATCAGCCTTCCAGAAAAAGGGACCTTCTGCAAGAGGAAGGATTCTGCTTGCAGAAGCTTCCTCCACCTGGAGGAGGGGCTGCCTTGGGAAGAAGGGGGTGGGGAAGTCCATTTCCATCAGCACCATTGATCCAATTTAAATCCAGATCCAACCCTTCAAAGTCTGTCTGTATTTTTGCTGCCCAGGATGAATTAAAACCCACCAACCACCTCTACTTTGTGTCTTATCATATATTGGGCAACATAATAATAGCACCTAAAATGATAAAGAATCAGCCAGGATTCTGCCTTGTCACACTCATGTTTAACACCCATTCCCTCTTGAATTCCTCCCCTTTACACTTGTGACTGCCACTCTGGGTGGCCAATGGACAACGAATGGCTCTCAGTCATGCCCTCTGGAATGCAGGGGGCATCACCCAGCAAGGAGATGCTAAGCAACCACTGGAAGGCTCCTTTTCAATGGGTCTTACTTTTGAGTAAATATCTAGGGATGGAAATGGAGCCTGTGCAAGATTGAAACTTGCCCACAAATCTGATCACAATCTGCTACTTTAAGATTCAAATAGGAAGAAAAAGCATGCAGCATAAAATGAGCTATAATTAACATAGTAAACTGTAACTTATTCTAATATAGGATATTTTCTGTATCATCTTGTGTGCTTCCAGAATTAATCAGGGATTTTTAATTCCAGTAGAACAATTTTTTCAAGTTGTCTCCAAATACAGACACAAAACATTAAATGCTTCCTTTTCATGAGGCAGTCATAAAAAGCTTTTATCTCTGGACAATGACTATTGAAAAGTTTAAATGAGAACTCTCAGATTTCAAGTGAGAGAGCATAGCTTCTGGGGCAATTTATTATTTTGAAAAATCAGTGTAACACATAACACTAGTTTTGATTTTATATTGGATGTCAACGTGGTGTAACATCCTAGCTGACATTGGCTTAGTTGTCAACTGTATAATATCAGGTCATCTACTACACAAAGCCATGAAATTCATTAAACAAAAAACCTACAGTTTACAAAAACAATTCTCAGGCTCTACAGTTTCCAACCAAAAAGCAGGGAAATTGGAAATCACAAAAAGGGTTCAAAAGCCTTAACGCCACATCCTCCCTAAGGAAGCAGAAAATGCAAATGAAATTCTCATTCTCCCAAAGCAGATAAACCATGAGGACAGGGTGGAGAATATAATATGCAGAGGTGACTATGGGGTTGTGGAAAACTGATGACGAACAACTTAGGGCCACCTACTTCTCTTTTTTTGTTTAGAGCAGCTCTTCCCCAACCTGGTGCCCTCCAAAGGTGTTGGACTACAACCCCCATCATTGCAAGTCAGTATGTCCCATGATCAGGAATGCTGGGACTTGTCATCTCAAACATGTGGATATGCAATATGATATGCAGAGGTGGAGTTGTGGGAAATGATGATGAACAATTTCAGACCACCTACTTCTCTTTTTTAGAGCATCTCCTCATGTTGAGAATTGCAATCCGACACATCTGATGGGCACCAGGTTGGGGAATGTTGTTCAAGAACAAAGGCAGGCAGAATGTAGATCTCCAGATGTTTTGGAATTCAACTCGTAAAAATCCCTATCAGCATGGGCAGTGATCAGGAATGGTGCAAGTTGATGTCCAAAACAACAGGATAGATCTGTTTTCTGTCCACATCTGTTCTAAAGTAAGATGTTTTCCAGCATTAAGATATGTGATCAATCAATGAACTACTACAGAGCTGCATCACTTTAAATAAACAGCCTAAACCAAATGAAGCGACAAGGGCCCCTTTTCGCACCCGGCATGCCTGGGTGCGAAAAGGAGGTTGCGGTGGGGGTGGGATGACAGATGAGACAGGGAAGCCACCCATTGGTGGGCTTCCCAGTGGTGACACTGTGGCTGGGAGGGGACTAAGGAGTATGTATAGTACTCACCCCTCCCAGCGGCCATTCGTTTCTCCCTCTTTGCGGCTTGCGGTTCCTTTGTGCGTGGCTAGCACAGCGGGGAGAGAGCTCGCGCGACGGTGGGGGACTCACGGGTGCCTCGGCGAAGAGCATTGCAAGCCGCAGGGATTGGTGGCCAGCAGGAGAGGCAGCTTCTTCGGCCTACCAAGGCCACAGGTTTTGGGGGCCGGACGGTCTCCCCCCTTATCTTTCTGGGAGCGCTCGGTGGGTGGTTCCTGGGGTGGGCGGCAGTGCAGCAGTCTGGCGGCGACAGCCATTTGGGCAGTGGGGCCTCAGATTTTTAGAAGGCCGGACAGCCAAAAACCCCTCCCCCCCAAGTTTCTTAAAGTCCATCAGGTTTTTTCCCTGTGTGAGATCTGGTCTGGGGAGACAGGGCGGCCATTATACTAGGGGGACTGGGCTCCGGCCGTGAATTGGGTGCTGGGTGAGGGGTGCCTTTCTCTCCTATGTCTTGGCCGTGAGCGGACTTATTGTGCAGCCAATTCCTTGTTGCCGGGCAAAACTTTGTTGCTGGGCAGAACTTTGTTGCCAGGCAGAACTCGGCAGGCTCCTTGCACGCACGCCTCACTACATCTCAGCCACGTGCCAATCCCTTGTTGCCGGGCAAAACTCGGCAGACTTCCTGCAAGCACGCTTCCTTAATCTTGGCCATGTGCCAGTTCTTTGTTGCTGGGCCGATCCTTGTTGCTGGGCAGACATGGCAGGCAGCCTTCAGGCACGCTTGATACAATTGAGCAGGCAGAGAAGGGGGGAAAGGCAGTTTCTTCATAGCCTTTAGCTTACCCTCACAGGCAGCTCCCAGGCTTATAGTTCTGCAATAGCAACATGTGATGCCTCCCAAGAAGGGCATCGGTGGTAAGAAAGGGAAGGGGAGAGCCTCTCGTCCCCCAGCCAAGCGCGTTTGGCCTCAGAATGCATATTCTTCTGAGGAGGATGAAGATCCCAACATTTCTGCGATCCTTGCTAGGTTAACAGCAGCTGAAAGGGAAAAGGGGATTGCCCCCTCTCCAGTTTCCAACCTTACAGGGAGGGGAGTGGTGCGTGGCAAGAGGTTGACTAGGGCTCAGGTTCAGGATAAAATGCTGACATCTTTTGCAGCATGGCTGGATGCTATTGAGGCGACATCCAGCATCCCCGAGCCAAGTGCCCCTGCCAGGTCAATGTCCAGTACGACTGGTGGGAATGTCAAACCGGTTGCAGATGTGAGCCAAGCCACAACGGCAATGAATGTCAACGTTGAGCCAATTTTGCCACTTGGGGAGCGAAGCCGGGTTCAGGCGGCAGGTGAGACACACTGTACTACATCTCAGTTACGTTCTCAAGCAACGGGCCTCTTTTCTCCTTGGGCTTGGCATCCTTGGCTCAATGGCTTCGGATGGCCTCTCACGATATTCACCAGTGGGAACTCATCAGGCAGTCAGCAATTTGCGGGGACCCAGGGTCCGGCGGAGGCCTGTTCTCCACTGTGGGGTACAGCGATGCAGGCTGTGGCAGAGCTCCTGATGGTACCTCCCGTTACCCCTTCCCAACAGGGTAGTGGTGTAGAAGGGGGTCTAGTGCCACCCCGCAGGCACCATCGGCAACCGAGGTGTGCACTGCGGTCTGGCAAGGTCCGGCCAGTATTGCGGCTTCCGGGAGGACAGACGTTCCTCCGGGTGCTAAGGACCCTTACGCCGGGGCAGCAAGGGATGCTATTCCTACAGGGAGCACGGCAGCTCCATTAGGTTATCACCTTTTGAATTCCACAAGGGAAAAGATTTTAAAAGGTGAATATATTGATGTGTTTTCCTTGCTCTTTCGGGAACCTGAGGACAAGGAAAAAGACAAACAGGCAGACAGGGAATTCGAGCGAATGAAGAAGAAGAAGGTGGCCAGGACTTGGTCCAACTGGCTCCCTGGTTTCTTGATTTACATGGGGGTGGTGCAACAGCGATTTCCTAATCGGGGCTGCATACTAACTAAATACTTGGATATTATTTATCGGGCCTTTTCTGAATATGAGGGCGGAGTCTGGCTCGCTTATGACGAGTCTTTCCACAAAAGGGCCGCCTTTGATCATTCCCTTCAGTGGGATGTTAAAGACAACGATCTCTGGCTTCAATTTATGACGCCAGCGCGGCCCGGAGTCGGGGAAAGAGCGGATAGTGGACATATCTTAGCAAAACATCAACCCGCCTCCAATTTTGCTGGAAGTGCGGGGCAGGGGGTTTAACCCCGCCTGCCTTGCTGGGAATACAGTGCGAAGGGCAGCTGTAGCCAGGCTATGTGCAGATATTGACACGAATGCCCAATCTGCAATGGCCAACACCCAGCCTCCAGTTGCTCCAGAAATAAAGGGGGGTGCAGTAGGAGTCAAGACCCACAAGGGGGCAGGAAGCCTGGAGGGCAGCAGCCGCCTCCCAAGGGGTCCCAGCCCTCTTAAGTTGGGGCCATTGAGGCATCTGCTGACGCTCTACCTGAAGCGGCAGGATGCAATCTACTTAGAGCTAGGTTTTACAGAGGGGTTTCGTATTCCTTTTAAAGGCACATGCCAGGCAATTTTCGCTAGGAATCAGAAATCAATCAGTCTCATGGAGCCTTTAGTTCGAGAGAAGATTGCTAAGGAGGTGGATGCAGGGAGGGTCCTTGGCCCCTTCGTTTCCCCTCCTATCCCAAATCTTAGGCTCTCTCCTTTGGGAATAGTTCCCAAAAAGACGCCCAGGGAATTCAGGTTGATACACAACCTGTCTTTCCCCAGAGGTGGATCCATTAATGATTCCATTCCAGATCACCTTTGTTCAGTGTGTTACACCTCATTTGACACAGCCGTAGCAATGGTGCGTCGATGCGGTCAGGGAGCTTTGATGGGGAAATGTGACATCAAATCAGCATTTTGCATATTGCCCATCAACCCTGACGATTTTGATCTGCTGGGGTTTTGTTTTGACGGACAATTTTACGTGGACAGGGCACTACCAATGGGCTCCGCCATATCCTGTGCCATGTTTGAGACCTTCAGCTCCTTTTTGGAATGGGCCCTCCGTGAGAGGGTGGGGTCTCAGGACTGCATTCTACCTGGATTACTTCCTGTCTGCGGGCCCATGTGACTCCACACGCTGCACATTCCTCATGAGGATGTTTCAGGAGTTATCAGAGGAGCTGGGGGTCCCACTGGCACAGGAAAAGACAGAGGGACCAGTGAATGATATCAAATTCTTGGGCATTCAGTTGGATTCTGTACAACAATGTTGTCAGCTTTCTATGGGTAAGATCTTTGCTTTGCAGGACAAATTGTTAGCAATTATGAATGCTTCTAAAGTAACCTTGGCCCAGCTTCAGTCCACTCTGGGTCATCTTAATTTCGCATGTCGGGTGGTCGCCCCTGGTAATGCTTTCCTTAGATGCTTGTGTGCCACCATGAAGAGGCTTAGGCGTCCCCATCACAGGGTGCGGGTCACGCGGGCAATGTGGGAAGACCTCATCACATGGCTTTGTTTCCTGGAGGAATACAATGGCATTTCCTTTTGGAGACATGATCTCCTACTAGAAGCAGAGATGCAAATCCATTCAGATACGTCCGGGACCTTAGGTTTTGGTATTATCTGGCAGGCCGTTGGTGCTCTGAGCGCTGGCTGGAAGAAAGGCTCTCCACTGACATTTGCAGAGATCTCACATTTTTGGATTTTTTTCCAATATATGTAGCAGCGCATCTTTGGGTCAATGAGATGCACGATTCAGTGGTGCACTTCTGGTGCGATAATTTGGCTACAGTGCAGGTGATAAATACACTGTCATCTCGGAGTCACAGGGTCATGACGTTAGTCAGGACCTTTACTTTACATTGCCTGCACAACAACATATTATTCAGAGCTCGGCACGTTCCAGGCCTTGAAAACCCCATTGCAGGCGCTTTATCACATCAGCAGGTCCAGAGGTTCCAGGAACTTGCGCCCTGGGCATGGCCAATTCCGGAGGCGATGCCAGCAACCCTTTGGGAAATTGGCAGGAGGAAGTGGAGTGGGCAACATGGCATTCTCTAGTGCCTAGCACACATGGTGCTTATTCAAGGGCAGGTAGGGAGTTTCTTTCTTTCAGAGCCCACATGCAGCTTCAGCAGCAATGGCCGATACCAGTGGAGCATTTGCTGCAGTTTTGCGTTGCTTCTCAGTGGAGAGGCCTTTCCACAGTATCCATTGGAGGCAAATTGGCTGCCCTCTCTTTCCTGTCTAAGATGCGAGCCGTTGAGGATAATACAGTTGATTTTCGGGCCCGTCGCACCTTACGGGGATGGAGCAGAGTGACTCCTCGCATGCCTGATTCACGTCAGCCATTATCTCCTGATATTCTGAAGGGTTTGTCGGCTCAGTGGCCTTTACTTTGCCACTCTTCTTATGAGTCGGCTCTGTTTCGTGCTGCAGCTTTGACAGCGTTTTTCGGAGCATTCAGAATATCAGAAGTAGTTGCACTTTCCAAAAATGATTCTTCAAAGTGTGCTTTTTTATTTGTTGACATTCAGGTCTCACCCCTGGGGGTTGCTTTACATCTTAGGTTTTCAAAAATGGACCAACAAGGTAGGGGAAAAGTTGTTACCCTGTTTCCGGCGCCGGTGTCTGAGCTGTGCCCGGTTAAAGCGTTAAGTCTTTTTATGACTCTTCGGGGCAATCAAAGTGGTTATTTCTTCTGCCACCTCGATGCATCTCCTTTGACGAGGTATCAATTCTGGTCTGTCGCTAAACAAGCCCTACAGTCCCTGGGACTGGGGGCGCACCAATTCGGCACTCACTCTTTCCGTATTGGTGCTGCTTCTACAGCGGCTTCCATTGGTTTTGCTGCAGAACAAATTCAGGCAGTGGGCAGATGGCGGTCAATCATATCAATCATACGTCAGATAACCAGTTTATCCACTGGCGGCGTTGCATTCTAACATTTCCATGTTTAATTTTAGATTCCGGTGCGGGCTTCCCCCCGGTGCGTGTGATCATCTGTGGGCACAGCATGATCTTCTGGGCCAGTCGGAGGGCTTCCAGATCCAGCTTTAGGACACAGCTTGGATTGAGCCGCTATGCCAACATCCTGTGGCTTGGTAAACGCGGCATGCATTGGGAGCGCCTCTTGCCCACCTTATTCCAGCGCCGTGTGGCCTTGGTCCCCCCACAGGTTCTACTCATTCATTTGGGTGGAAATGATTTGGGTTTGCTTAAAGGCAAAGCCCTCATCATGCAAGCGATTGCCAATTTGGAAACAATTCAGCTGCGTTGGCCTGGCGTGGTCATCATTTGGTTGGGTTTGCTTAAAGGCAAAGCCCTCATCATGCAAGTGATTGCCGATTTGGAAACAATTTGGCTGCGTTGGCCTGGCGTGGTCATCATTTGGTTGGGTTTGCTTAAAGGCAAAGCCCTCATCATACAAGCGATTGCCGATTTGGAAACAATTCGGCTGCATTGGCCCGGTATTGTGATTATTTGGTCATGTTTGTTGCCTCGGCTCAATTGGAGAGAGGGCAATGACCAAGGGGCCATGGAAAGAGTGCGGAAGAAAGTTAATAATCAAATATTCAAGGAACTAATTGAACACGGTGATTATAGCATCCAACACCCTGCGATTGCGTTAACACGGAGGGAGCTTTTCAGGCAGGATGGGGTCCATTTGTCAGACCCTGGTAATGTTTTATTCCTGAAAGATCTACAGTTGGGTTGGCACGATGTTATTAGATCTAGGTGGGGGGGGGGGTGACTAATCAAGTGCATTGTCGCTCCCTGTGGCAGGTTTTGCAGACTTCCGGAGCGTTGGTAGGGTTGGTGAGCATTCACAGGCACTGTTGTGGTGATGGGTAATGCCTGAGGCTGTCATGAGGCAGGCTGAAAAATCTTCCTCTAAGAAGGGGCAGAAACTGCAGCTTTACCCATTCCCCAGGACTTACCGGAGGAGAGGAACAGCAGGGAGGTTCCTCAGAATTGCCCCAGGAAAGCCACCCTCTCCCACCCCCTGTTTCTAATGAGGAAGACTTGGGGCCTGAAGAGGTTTGTCCAGGAACTCCCCAGCAAAGGCGGCAGCTCAAACGGGCGGAGAAAGCTAAGCCCACAAGGCGAAGCATGAGACTGAGAAAACAGAGCACAGCTGACGCAAGCCTTAAGTAAGATAACGAAGGAATTGCACGCAGCTGTGAACAGGCTCAAACGGAGTATATAGGGGGGAGGAGGCAGAAGCTAAGATTCGTTGAGAACAACCGACGTATTCGGCTCTTGACATCCTACGTGATCTCGGATCAGAACCCATGGACTGAACACCCGGCTGACTGTTGCTTTGGACCCTGGAATCTGGAAACCTGGTTTGACCTTCGGCTTCGACAACTGGACTGACGGAACTACTGGCATGACCCTGGCGATTTGTAATTGGATTTTCGAACTGCAAATAAAACCCTTTAAACAAGTAAGGCCTGGCATTTTTCCAAGACATTCTTAGATAAGGGAGTTGGCAGGCTTCCTAGATCAAGTATAGTAAATATGACAGAGGCTCCTCAGCGGTGAGCTTTATGGTGGCAGTTGGAGGGATAAGGCTAACCTTTCTCACCCACTCGGAGCTAAACGGGGCGAGGAGGGGTCAACACCGGAAGGTCTCTCTACCCCAAAAGGGGCAAGCCTGGGGGGTGGCATTTGGAATCACGCCATCTCTCAGGTGGTGAATGGCTCGCCCATGGTTGAGTAGGATGTCCACATAGGTTTCCCATACTGCAGATCTATAATAAAAGTGGCCCTGTTTTAAAATCCATTTTCTTGTCTTGTCTCATTATTTCACACCCTACACTTCCCGCAATGAATGAATGTTGAATACCTAATTCAGATAGTCCTTCAGACATCAGCATTAGTTTTCAACTCATGGCATAGGGTGTCTGTTTCTTGAATATCAGATATAGGATTTCTCTTACTTGTTCAGCAGTGTGAGATCAAACGCAGAGATACCACCTAATATTTTCATGCTTAAGTATTATTTTAAAAATAATGATCAAATGATTTTTGTCTTCCCCATAACACATAACATGGGAGTTACATGGAGAAGGTTGGTTTACACTTGAATCCTATATATGTCTTCTCAGAGATCAGTGCAACTGAATTCACTAGGGCTGACCCCCAAGTGATATAGGATTGCAAACTAATCTCATCTGAAAGGAGTTCAAGACAGCCAACCTAAACCTCTTTTGCTCCTCTGTCGCTTTGATGAGATGATGTATTGTAAAGGGATTGTGGCGAGTGAACAGTATATTTTGTATAAACACATTTTAAGAAAACATTGGTTCTTTGAAGGGCAGGATATTGACCAGAAGTTGAAAGTGCCTGGCACATGCACTGGTTCTAGATCTGTAATGAATAGTGCCCCTTTTGTTATCAGTCATGCTGCTATATGCAAGATTTGTGTCAAAGAAAAGTATTGGGCAGACCCTGTATTTGGTAAGGATATGGAACAGCGTTCCCCCATCCTGCTACCCTCCAAATGTTTGAGATGACTGGCAATGACTGACTTGCAATGATGGGAATTGTAGTCAAACACTTTTGGAGGGCACCAGGTTGGGGAAGAGCTACTTTAAACAAAAAAAGAGAAGTAGGGGCCCCAAGTTGTTCGTCATGAGTTTCCACAACCCCACAGTCACCTCTGCATATCATATTCTCCATCCTGTTCTCATGGTTTATCTGCTTTGGGAGAATGAGAATTTCACTTGCACTTTCTGCCTCCTCAGGGACGATGTGGCGTTAAGGCTTGGGAGCCTTATCTCCCAATTTCCCTGCTTTTTGGTGCTTGGTTGGAAACCGTCGAGCCTTAATGTTGTTTTTATAAACCGTAGGTTTTTTGTTTAATGATATATATATATATATACAACCTACTAATTAACGTGTGATGATTTGCCTGTTTCTTAAACATGTGCTACTGTGTGGTAAAGCATGGCTATTGCCAGCTGTCAATCCACCACTTGCTACTGAATTGTTCTATTGCTATAGGAGTAGAGAAGACTTAGCCCTGCATACATTGCTGCAGTGTTTTGTCACTACTTTTGTATGACACAATCCTATTCAGTTTAATGGGGATTTACTCCTAGGTTATGGTGTATGGGAGTGCAGCCTGAAACAGAGCATATGTTTTTAGATATATACAGTTGTTCCTATCAAAAACACACACAACATAAAGTGAATATTAAAAAAAACCTTTCAAAATTGCAAGTACTTACATTCCCCCCTCCCCCAAATATATTATTAACATTTGGAATAGTGTTAAAATCTAAAAATACATAAATAAATTTAAAAACCACGACAAAAAAATAGGCAATACAAGCTGTTCCTTAAAAGACAACTCTTGGTATGAAAGCTGAGCACAAACAGCCTCTTGAAAAGTATCTATTTATTTAATTTGATTTCTAAGCAAATGGGGGAGGGGGCCCGGGGGGGAGAAATTATCAACAGTTTCCCCCATTGTTACTCCAGTTGGCAACAGCAGCAACTGTGTTGCCAGCTAGGTTCCGATTTTGCATCTTAGGCCCCCTCCACAAGGATGCGCTTTCGCGCTGGTTCGGGGATTATGCGCATTATCGCGGAGGCGCATTTACGCCTAATCCCTCTGCACGGGAGGCGGCGAGAGGTGGCGAAGCGCATTAATTGATGTCCAAAAAGCGCTTTAGAAGACGTTAATGCGCATAATCGCTTGTTCACACGGCGAAAATGCGCTTTAACAGCCGGAGCAAAATAAAAGTCGCTATTTAACGCGCATTCGAAAATGCGCATTATCGGGGAGATAACGCGCCTGTACGCCCGTTTTGCGCTCCGCTGGTGTGGAGGTAAAATTTATAATGAGCCTTCAAGGCTCATTAAACGTCTCGTGTGGAGGAGGCCTTACACAATGCCAGTGTGTGTGTGTGGGGGGGGCAGTTTTATGTCTAGCTCCAGGGAAAGAGTGGAGCTAACACTAAGCCAAAGCCTGTCCTCCAATTTTCTGAAAGTTTTCTTCACCCATGAAAAAGGCTTCCAGTGTACTGTCTCATTCTCAGGGCATTTTGAAATTTATTTGTGTGATTTTTTTTCAGCTTCTCCAATCACTATGAGGCAGGCAAGGGGGCACCGCAAGTGTTTTCTTTCTATTGCATGTCTCTCATCACTCTGCAGCCCCTGGGGTTGTTGTCCTTGCAGATTGAATAGCCCTGTGAGAGGAATGCCTTTCCCTGGGCTTTCATTGATGTGTGTGAAGCCAAGGAGGCTATAGGCTGCTAAAGAGATGATTGTTGAGTGAAAGACAGAACACTCATGCACACTCCTTGGCCACCTCCTAAGGTAAGCACAAGAAAACTGAAGCCCACCCATGAGAATTTCTCCAACATTTTCTTCTCCTTTGGACATCTTTTCAAAAGCATTTTTTCCCCCTTATCAATGGGAATGGACAAAAAATGTGAGAGAATCTTTCAGCCCAGCACTAGTGTGAGACCCTACATATCTTACGTAATCAATGACACCTGCCATGATTTTTTTATACAGGTGGCCAATATACAAAATAGTTGATGTGGCAAAGTCGTACTACTTGATAAGGCTTTTTTTTCATACAGATTGCCCCAAAAAACCAGGGGTGGAGAGAGAAAGGAAAGTGAATCAATCCCCCCCCCCCCCAATTGAGGACATGAGCCACTGCACAAATCCTTCCGAAATTTTATTTTAGAGGTTTCTTTCCAAGTGCCAACTTTACTCTGTCTCTCATTTTCAGAACAATCGTCAATAAAGAAGGCACATAGGGGGATCATCATGTCCTCTTCTGGAGAGTCTCAAAAAGTCATGGCTGCTCTTGCATTGAAACCCCAGCACCTTCTGCTCTGAAATTTGCTAGGTTTGATCCACTCCAAAGGAGCAACTATCTCTGATATTTTCAGCCTAATGTTCCAAGAAATCAAAACATCAGCAATTCCAATGTAAAAGTACATAGCAAAAGGACACCTGTACCTCTTTTCCTGACATTTAGCAGGTAGGTGGGAGAAGCAGCAATTGGGTGGGTGGCGGGGGTGGAGAAGTGGTGGCAGGCTGATGGGTGGGCAGGCAGGTGGGAGAAGCAGTGGTGGGTGGGCAGCAGCTGGACGAGTGGAAGGGGTGAGAAGCAGCAGCAGTGGGGGTGATGGGGGGGCAGATAGAAGTGACAGCGTTGGATGGATGGTGAGACAAGCAGCGGAAGCGGTGGGGAGGGCAGAAGTTATGGGTGGACAAATGGGTCCAAGGACTCGAAAAGGTTGCCTATGCCTATTCTCATATCTTTATTTCCAAAAAGGCCTCTTCATGCGTTAATTTTGTGAAAAGGAATATCCATGAATTGGTGCAGCTGATCACACATAGGCTTCTTCCCTGTAGGCACCCGATGCCCAGGTGACATGTCTGATGTCAGTGGTGGGGCAAGAAGCCCAACCCCACTCCCTGGTAGTCAGGTGAAGCCCTCTTCATGCAATTAACACATAAAGGGGGCTAAAGTCTCAGGGAAATCTCAGGTTGATCAGAGCAAATACAGGACTCCCAATCTGCTGTCCTCCCATCTGCTACGATACCCTGTCTCTTCTTTGGAGTTTTCATTGCCCCTGTTTTTAGGGGTATTTATTTTTTGACGTAGAGAACGTTTTCCACTAACATATTGCTCTTGACTGTGTGAATACAGTTGTCATGGTATCTAACATGGGAAATAGATATTAAACATTTGAGTGAAAATTCCCATCTGTCGATTTAATTAGAAAAATCTGACAGGTGCATATTTGTATGAATTGATGTGGTCTTTGCACAGGTGCCTTAGTACCACTGCTGAAAATAAAACATCTGGGCTCTCCTCCCAGGTGTATAGCCTAGCCTCTCCTGAGAAATGCATAATTAAGGTATTTTTGCCAACATTGTGGAAGGTATATGGTAACTTCCCTGTTGGTCATTGCTCTCTGTCAAATGTGTCTCAGTCTTTCTGACTTCTATAATGATCTCTCTCTCTCTCTCTCTCTCTCTCTCTCTCTCTCTCACTCACACACACACACACACACACCTTATTTTATTTACTCCTAATGAGGCATTTCATTATTATTTAGTACATTTATATCCCCATTCTCATCCCCGCACACATGTTCATCCATCATGGAATTCAAGCTGGAGTAAATGGAGTTGCTAGACAGTCTCCCAACCAGGCACTGAGCAGACCCAGAAGTGCTTAACATCGGTGAAGCGGGTACATCATGTACTCCAAACCATACATGGGGATAATTCCAAGGGAGTAGAAACCTGGCAATAAACATTTATTTCTTTGTACTTTCAGGATCAATTACCACAATACAATCTGCATAGAGATCTGGATTTGGGGTTTCAGGGCACAAGCTCATTTCATGCAAAATGTTGGCTTGGCTGCCTCCAGCATGAAGCAATGAGCATGCATGAATGATCAAGTCCTGTGATATGGTCCAGTTTCCAGCCCTTGACATTGTTCCATGGCAGGAACTGTATCCATCCAGCCTTCTTCTTAGCATCTTTACTGATGACCTTGTGCTTTGTTTATTTAAGGTATGTTCATTCTGCCTTTCCACTAAAAGGTGGCTCTAGGCCTCTTACAACTTCAGTTAAAACAATATAAAACAATCAACAACCTATGCACTAAAAACAAATTAAACACAAACGTCAATAAATTTTTTTGCAGATGATCAATATTGCTATTGAAAGCTTGGGCAAACTGGATAAATTGTGTCTGGTGTCTAAAAGGTAGCCATGATAGTGCCACGAGTTTGGGCATCTTTGGCAATTTGGGGCAAGGGAACATAGGATGGCATTATTGTTCATTAGGATGCAAAAGGCCAAGTCACATATTATACCATTCCAATGAAACATTAACATCTACAAACATGACCTCAGTGAAACACTGTACTCATCCATGTAATAGAAACAATGTGGTTCTATTAAATGCCATATATTTGAGCTGATCCTAATGAAAGGACTGTTCATAACGGGCTGTGACCCAAACCATGCATATTTGGAAATATGTTCCACGGAAAGAAACCCAATATATATTTATTTTATTTATGATTACAATGAAACACTGGTAAGTGCCTATGGTAAGCTGTATTCAGGGGCAGTGAGGGCAGCAAAAAAACAATACTTTGCTGCCACTATTAAATCATCAATCTGCTGCCCAGTAGAGCTTTTCAGAGTTGTCCGGGGGCTTCTATATGCTGGCCCGAAGGACATGGTAGAACCATCTGAGGCCTGCTGCAATATATTTGCTAGGCACTTCCAGGATAAAATCTTTGGCATCCGCCAGGACTTAGACTCCAGTGTTATAGCAGGTGAATCTAGTGAGGTATCCAGAGCACAGGTTTGTCCTGTTTTCTTGGATGAGTTTCAGTTGGCACAGCTCGATGACATGGACAAGGTGCTTGGACGGGCTCGTGCAGCCACCTCTGTATTGGATCTTTGCCACTCTTGGCTTATAAAAGCTAGCAGGGATGGAACAGCTGGCCTCTCTATGAGAGGGAGTGGTCCCAGACCATTTGAAGGAGGTGGTAGTGAGACCACTCCTGAAGAAATCTTCCCTAGACCCCAAAAATCTGAATAACTGTAGACTGGTGGGAAATATTCCATTCCTGGGCAAGGTCCTTGAGCGAGTGGTTGCGAGCCAGCTCCAGACACTCTTGGATGAGACCGATTATCTGGATCCATTTCAGTCCGGCTTCAGGCCTGACTTTGGAATGGAAACAGCCTTGGTCGTCCTGTATGATGACCTATGTCGGGAGAAAGACAGGGGGAGTGTGACTCTGTTGATTCTCCTTGATCTTTCAGCGGCTTTTGATACCATCGACCATGGTATCCTTCTGGGGCAACTGTCTGAGTTGGGAGTGGGAGGCACTACATTACAGTGGTTCCGCTCCTACTTGGGGGGTCGGCTCCAGAAGGTGGTGCTTGGGGGACATTGCTCGGCCCTGTGGATTCTCCAGTATGGGGTTCCGCAGGGGTCAGTTTTGTCCCCCATGCTGTTCAACATCTACATGAAACCGTTGAGTGCAGTCATCCGGAGTTTTGGAGTGCGTTGTCATCAGTACGCTGATGACACGCAGCTCTATTTCTCCTTTTCATCTTCATCAGGTGAGGCTGTGGGTGTCTTGAACTGGTGCTTGGCTTCGACAATGCACTGGATGAGAGCTAATAAATTGAAACTCAATAAAAACAAGACTGAGATGCTGTTAGTGGGGGGTTCCTCTGACCGGATGGAGGGTGTTCAACCTGGTCTGGATGGGGTTGCACTCCCCCTGAAAGAGCAGGTTCATAGTTTGGGGGTTCTCCTAGAACCATCTTTGTCACTTGAGTCTCAGGTGGCCTCAGTGGCACGGAGTGCCTTCTACCAACTTCGGTTGGTGGCCCAGCTACATCCCTATCTGGACAGGGATAATCTGGCTTCAGTTGTCCATGCTCTGGTAACTTCCAAATTAGGTTACTGCAATGCGCTCTACATGGGGCTGGCTTTGAAGATGGTTCAAAAGCTGCAGCTTGTGCAAAATGCAGCAGCCAGATTGATAACAGGGACCAGAAGGTTTGAACATATAAGACCGATTCTGGCTCACTTGCATTGGCTGCCTGTACATTTCCAAGCCTGATTCAAGGTGCTGGTTTTAACTTATAAAGACTTACACGGTTTGGGACCACAATACCTGATGGAACGCCTTTCCCAACATGAACCTACCTGTACACTACGCTCAACATCAAAGGTCCTCCTCCGGGTGCCTACTCTGAGGGAAGCTCGGAGGAGGGCAACAAGGGAGAGGGCCTTCTCTGTGGTGGCCCCCCAATTATGGAATGATCTCCCTGATGAGGCCCGCCTGGCGCCAACACTGTTATCTTTTCAGCGCCAGGTCAAAAATGTTCTTTTCTCCCAGGCATTTTAACAGCTTAAGTTGAGGTTTTAACTGACTTCGTGGCCAGGCTTAACAGTTTACAATGTTTTAAATGTCAGCTTTTTTATGTTTGTGGTTTTAAATTTTGTATATTGTCTTTTTAGTGTTCAGTCTTTTAATTTTTGTAAACCGTCCAGAGAGCTTCAGCTATGGGGCGGTATATAAATGTAATAAATTATAATAATTTATGCCCCACCTTTCTTCCATCATGGAAGTCAAATTGGCTACATGGGATTCCCAGGTGGTCACCCCTCCAAGGACTGACCAGACTCAGATCTGCTTAGCATCAGCAAGGGGGCTGCCTCATGTGCCTTCAAATCATTATAATGTTTATAAGTTATAATGCAGCTGCCTGTTTTTCTTTTTTTATGCCCTATTCTTCAAGATTTGTTTATGAGCTTTTGTTCCAGTAGGAACTATCCATTCTTGACATTGTCAATGTGTTTATACAACCAAAAGTTTAATTAATCTGTGTCAGATGTGCACACAATCACCTTCACTTGTAGAGAGCAAGAAAAACAGTGATGGAGGAGGACAGAGTTTGCTCACTCATCTCTGCTCTCCCCTCTCATGGGCAAAGGTTACACCTGTGATGATGAAGAATGCTAAGTAGTCAAAATAATTTTGTACATCACGTTTCTTTACAAATAAGACCTATTGAGTTCATTGTGACTTATTCCCAGGTAAGTGGGTAAGGAATTGTACTCTGTGTGAACTGTAAAGAAATAATAACAATCAACACCATTCTCATCAGTCTAATCCTGTACATCTCTAGCTATGTAAGCAAAATGCCAGTTCTTTAAAAATCCAGATGCTGTTCTCAAACCACCCCAACCTTCTCAAGCTGTTTTTGTCTAAATGAGATGGATTCCAACTAGAATGTGCGCTAGTTTGATTTAAACTAGTACTATTCTCAGGCCACTCTGTTCTGTAGCAGAAGAGACACAATTTACCTATTTCCCCCTCTAAGGCAGCCTCTAGGCCTAGCTTGAGTTATGCTCTCTAATAATCTCCTATCACATCCATGCACCTACTCCAATTACTGAAAGAATTGCTGTTTTTCCCCATGCTATATAACCTACAGGTTCTTTCCAAAAAAGTGCAGTTTCACTATATGCAAAAGCCCACAAATTTACAGCAAACAAAAGTTTACAGCAAAATAAAAAACTACTGAAGAGATTTGGACCCCCAATTCTCTCAGATTTTGCTTTAGGTGAAATTAGGTGGCAACTCTAGGTGATTATCGTTGTTGCTCTTATTCTGATTAGTGTTTGTTTTATTCTTTTATATATTTATATAGCACAATTTATGTATGTTGCATTTTACAAGGAATGATAGGACAAGTTTCTACTTTAAGTGGCTTACTATGTAATAGATACAAGGGAGACAGCAGAAGAAGGGCAGGGAAATGCAGGCAATAGGGACCAAGGGGAAAGAATATGTGATGATGATAGTTATTGCAAAATCCTGTGTGCAAGTTTAGGGGGGGAAAGTCGTACGACTCCCAGCACTCCCCAGCTAGCATATCTGTTTGAGAAATGCTGGGACTTGTAGGACTTTTTTCTCTATCTAAACAGGCATAAGATTTTCTCTTTAGTTACAGTAGAGTATTGGGACTAGGGGGTTGTTACAAAGGCTTCATGGGCTAGATGAGTTTTGAGGAAGGATTTTCAGGCTGAGAATCTTATTGATTGACTTATTGAAGGTTCCTTCAGGGTGGCTTACCAAAAGTTGAAAATCCAAACCAAATACAAACAAAAACATCAAAATGCCACAGTATAACAAAGCAGCATAAAAGCATTTGGCAGAATTAAAAACAAACATCAAGTGGCATAAAAGTGAAACAGAGAAGATTAAAAAGTCTGGGAAATTAAGGAATTAGCTATGGAGCCCTGAGGGACCCCCAACAGAACCCATTCAAAGACACTATGCCTCTAGATACCAGTTGCTGGTGGAAAAACTACAGGGAATGGTTATTGCATTCATGCCCTCATTGTGGGCTGTCCAGAAGCATCTGGTTGGTATCCATAGAGTTCGGAAGATGTTGATTAGATGGATCTTTGGACTTATCAAGTTTGAGAGAGACAGAATAATCACCATAGTACAAAAGCAATGCAACTCCTTTTTGTTATTCATGAACTACCATAAGAAAAATCCTTTGACCATCAATACTTAGAAGTGTATGGAAATGAAAATGAAATATAAAACAATCCAGACACATTTATAGTCATTCATCAACTATAAAGAATTTTGTTCAAGATTCTTGTAAATATTCTTTTGATGTAAGGACAGCTAGTACAATACTTTAAGTTGAAGTTCAGGAGTTTTAATCATACCATCAGGGATGCAGAACTAACTAGCAGAAGGGTGTTCCTATTAGTGTCACTAACAGTAATTGTTATTTTAATTGGCTGAAATAAACTGTAGTGCCCCCAGGCAAGTGATAAAATGCTACTAGTGTGGTGATCCCCCCCTTCAAAAAGGATAACTTATGGAAAAGCCTGCCCTTTGAATT
This sequence comes from Anniella stebbinsi, assembly GCA_029215795.1. Lineage (NCBI taxonomy): Eukaryota > Metazoa > Chordata > Lepidosauria > Squamata > Anniellidae > Anniella > Anniella stebbinsi. The sequence goes on along the minus strand of JARDYH010000005.1, from coordinate 70,708,400 downwards.
AAATACCAGACACTGTTTCATGTACTCAAAGAAAAATACAAAATATCCTGAAAATTGTACATATGGAATACTAGTCAAGAATCCAGTGTAGGCTGGTGGCTCTGATTTTGGTGGGGCTGTGAATCCATTCTGGGTTTGAGTCAGAACCAGGAAGAATACTAAAAGAGCTATCCAAGGTGCTCAATCTTATCTGAAAAATTGGTTCAGCACCTTGGATAGTAACTTTAGAGTTCTGGCTGGTTCTTACTGAAACCCAGGATAGATTCACAGCCCTGCCAAAATTAGAGCCACCAGCCTCCACTGCAAGCATCATATGTGTGGGCTCATTACAGACATAATGCAGCAGCTGGTTCTGTCCCTTGATCCAAGTCAGGGTGGGTCCCTGTCTGTTATTAGTCTGCAGATATAGTCATTCTATATACATTAGTAATAATATGGTTGATTTCTGGATTTCAGCTCTTCAAAATGCAGACGGAGATCATATATGTCAATGCTTTCCCATGTAAAAGGTCCTTGCATACAATTAACTAACTCATCAGAGACACAACCAGCTTTTCTACAAACTGAGGAATGGTTCTGTTTCTGTACTTGAATAACACATCTGGGTAGGTTTGTTTTTTTCACGGCGTTGGGTGATTGGAGAGGTTTCAAATAAAAAGAAATATAGAAGAATGGTAGCTTTCTTCTAAACCTCCCCTCCACACATGGAATCTAGATGTGGAGGGAAGCAGAAACATTGTCACTGGAACGTGACAAAAGATTCTAGGCATGTGCTACTCAAGGCACTTAGGGCCTGTACATGCACTGTGAATCCTAGTGCAACTAGATTCCCAGTCACAAATACTGAACCTAGATGTGTACTGTTGTTAACATGTAGAACAGGGATGCAGAACCTCAGGCATGGGGACTAAATTTGATGGCCACTCCCACTTTCCCTGGCCTGCCATCTTTCCCCCAACCTCTCACTGTTTGATGGTTTCCTGAGTAGTGTGTAATTCCACCACCACCCCCCAATCTAAAGCTTGAAATGCCTCTTCTAAGGCTTATTACTTCCAGTAACGGTTTTACACTGAAACATGATTCAGATTGTTTTGTATTTGGCCCTGCCCCTTTTGCCTTCAGCTCCACCCACCGGTGGAATGCAGCCTCTCAAAGCTTCTCCAGAATGGAATTTGGCCCTCAGGCTGAAAGAGGTTCTACACCTCTGATATAGAGCCTTCGTCAAGCTTTTGGGGCCAACAGGCACAATAGGAACATAGGAAACTACTTTATCCTAAGTCAGACTGGAGATGGATGGACTCACCCACATCCAGCTCCAATGCTCACAGCATTGCACAAGCTTCTTCGTAGCCCAGTGAGCTCCATTCGTGCCTTTAATCTTGTGAAAATCGGGCCTGCATGGCAGCTATTTACACTACTTGAGAAATATGTAATTTCTAGAGCCACCATTGTTGCACACAATGGAGGCTCCGGATGAAGGTGGATGGCTACCGGGTGGTTGCCCAGCCAAGGGGTGCTTGAAGAGCAGGCCTGCAAATGTGGCATAGCCCAGCGAGCAGGGTCTGATGGGGCAGGCACGGCACAGTCCATCAGATTCCCAGGCCCAGTTGGATGCCCACAACATCCCTAAGTCAGACCATTGGTCTATCTAGCCCAATATTGTGGACACTGATTGGCAGTGGTTTCCCAGAATTTTTCCAACCTGACCATAGATTGACACTACTGAGCCATGCCCCCCTACTCCTAATGAGCTACAATCCTGTTCCTCTCCATGCATTGATTAAATGTATGGGGGGGGAAGAGCGCTAATATGGCTTTGCAAGAATTTAGGAATTGACACATTAATAAAAGGCAAAGCTCAACAGCTGAAAGTCCAAGAAGAACAGCAAAACCTACTACACCTTATGGTTGTCTGCCAAGACGTTTAAATGTCTTTGGCTCTTCTTGCTCAAATATAGTTGGATGGGTTTTTTCCACCAATTGTTGGGTGAACATCCAACTCTGAAGCCAACCCAGATTTTACCCTTTGTTGGCCTAGGTCATTTCTATTCCATCTTCCAGAGCTTCAGATTAAGCTTTTTGCCGTTTCTCAGTTCGTTGGTTCTGTGATTGAGCCAACTTGGTATCTCCTCTCCTATAATAATAATAATAATAATAATAATTATTATTATTATTATTATTATTATTATTTCTTACCCGCCTCTCCGTCTGGATCGAGGTGGGGAACAACAACAAGGCAACGTAAGCACAACAAAGACCAAGGTGACATTGCTAAATGTAGCCTGGCTGTTCTAAAATGACTTTCCCTGCCCTGTCTTTACAGGCCCTTTAAGCTCTGTTATTAAGCACTGGGAGAAAAAGATACCAGGTAAGAAAACAACAGATAGGACTGAAGTGTATCAGAAGGGTTCAGTCCTCAGGAAACTATTTTCAGTACAATCTCTCACAGAAAAACTTTCCCTCTCAACAGGTAGGTGTATTAACACCACTTCTATTTATGGCTAAATCATGATCCTGAACTGAAGGGATGCTTCAGTACACAAGCAAAACACCTCAAAAGACTCATAGAAAGTGGGGAAACGTTCATTTTTTTCTGACTATATGCATTTAACGATTGGTGTTTGCAAGATCCCCCTACTTCATTTTGTCCCATTCGTTTTTGTTATTAAAATACTACGTTTAAGCATGTGCTGAAATGTTAATAGCACATGTTTCATTGTTCATTCATTCATTCATTCATTCACTCACTCATATCACATTCATTTTAATAGTTATATAAGCTTTGTGCATCTTTTTTGGGGGTCAGAAAGGCAGGATATAAATTAATTAAATAAAATTGCATTAATTTCTTTTCTATAACTGTTTTTTGTCATTGTCACCTGCAGCAATGTCAGTCCTCTTGACAGCTGCCTTCTTGCAATTGCCGTTTTCTTTAACCAGGATGTCCTTTATATTATGCTGTTCTGGGGCATTCTGGGGAGGAAATGGTGGTACCCACTGATGTCTACCATTTCCCCCCATAATGTCACAAAATGAAGCATTGTCTGGGGGAATTCTGCATAAAGAAAATGGCAGCTGTTAAGAAACAGCCACCAAGAAGACAGTCATTGCCGCAAGAGAAAGTAAATCCACCTATCTCCAAGTGAGCAATGAAGGTGTAGTAGGAATGGGTGTATATAAGTAACGAACAAGGAACTCATTTGTAGCCATTTGTCACACATGGAATTTGTTTAGAAACAAATGAAAATTGGACAAAATGGCCCCCATTCAGTTCAATATTTCATTTCTTCTGAAATGGATGCATACTCCTGATCACGATGGTGGATTCCATCTAAAGGAAAGACTATAGCAGTGTGTTTAGTGGAAACCACATACATGGAGCCATCATGTGTAATCTTAGATCATATGGATTATTTAGAGTTAGGAATACTGAAGTTCAGTCTCTCTCTGTGCATATACAATTGTATGCAAGAATAGAGAAATACGGACCTAGGTCTGTTTGCTTTAATCCAGCATACCACAAACATAGCAGAAGGCTTTGCAATGTAGATGTTATTGTACTAGTGGAACCTGAGGTCCAAGAGAAAGGGCATCTTTATACAGATAGAGCTCACAGGTTACCTCAGTGAGGGACTACATGTATACAGAACCTTTTTTCTGTCTGTACTGGTCTCCTAAGAAGGGAACTTTCTTTCCACCAGAGTCAAAATACAAACAGTCCCTTTGCACATTCAGTAGAAATAGTGAGCTCCTTCAGAGGAGGGGAAATTGTGTTCCCTTACCATGGCTCTGCTTCCTGCATCTCTTTCACTTCTGCAACAAGCTGTAATTACATGAGGAAGAGAGCAATGACCACATGGCTTGTACAGCCTCAATGCAGTTGTATGGGACAGTGCCATCTAGTGGCCATTTTATAGCACAACTTTGCCTGCACACAGCAGGAAAACCTGACAAATCTTGATTTATCCCAGAAGAGTCAGGTTTTCTCAGGTTTTATTTTTAGCGCTAGAATAGGAAAATGGCACAGGAGATGCACAGGAGGCTAACAGCGTCGACAGAATGACCCACAAACATCCGTGAATGGCCAGTAATGAGCATGTTAAACAATGCTCATTTAAAGAAGCTCAGTGTTTCAAAAGCATACCCCCCTCTAGTTTTCAGGAGGTGGTGAGGCTGTTGGAAAGTGTTGCTGCTCTCCTTATGTGATCCAGGACTGTGGAGGGAGCGTTTGCTGTTGTATCTCCTCTGACTCTACCACAGTAATGTCAGAAAAGCCCTTGTACTCAAAGGCCTTGATTAGACCAAAATCTGGGTTCTATCATTCATGTCCCACTTGTGAATATTCCATGGTCATTTGCTAATCATAGGGCTAGCCCTAACATTGTGTAGAGTGATGTGGCCATTTCAGGCAGCTGATTTTGGTTGTCATGAAAGGGCAGCAAATTGTTAGTTATTTAATTTATTCCTGTTGTGTTTTTATTGTCAGGAAGAGGAAGAGGTCTTAGGCATCAAAGGAATGTGGCTGGCTTGGGGTACCATGCACATTGAGTTTGCTTGCAATAGGGATTTGTTGTTCTGCTTCAGGCCAACCCTGACAAGTCACAGTAAGAGACAGACTAGCTGCTCCTTTAGTCTGATATCGGTGTGTATGTGCTTTCTGATTGGAATCCTTTGTTATTCTGGGCATGCCTACGCTCTCCCTCCTGCCTGAAGTAACTCCATGTTCTATGTTACTCTCCATTCCACTGTGGACATATTTTACATCCACTTTCTCCTCGTACTCCAAGCATCTGAATTATCTGAGTGGTGAAACCATTAATTAAATCACTCTGAAGAACACTGAATAGATTCATAATAAGTCTCTTACCCCTCCCCTATAGTGGCTGACTAAGCAGTGCCCATTGCTTGCTACAAAACAAAATGCCTGCTTAGCTCCACTCATGTTATCCAACTTCCCTGCTCAAGCACTGCATGTAGCTAATGAGCTCTCTGTAGGCAGCAATATCCAAAACTCTTTGGTCAGTGGGAGGGTCACAGAGCTACAGAATTTTTAGTGCTAAGCAATCAGGTCCAGGAAAGAGAAGGCAGCTGTTACTCTTGATTAAAATGCATTGGTTTAAGCCTGGGTGGAAGGAACTCATATTTTTATCCATTTTTCAGCTTCTGATTGTATACCCAAAATGTTTGTCTGCAGTCACCTGAAACACATTCTTTCAATATACATAGTTGAGAAATGGTACATGAATCAGAGAAACAAGTTGGGGGGATATACTACGTGAATCAGGGGAGAAAATACATGCTATATATGAAAGTCTGTTTGCCTACAAAATGAACATAGCTTGTTTTATTAAGATTTAATTTCCTGTTAACCTTAAACAGGGATGGGTGAGGAATTTGACACTTCCCAAACCTACACATGAATATAAGACAGTTATACAGTAAAAACAACAAAGAGTCCTGTAGTGATTTAAAACTAACACATTTATTCTGGAATAAGCTTTTGTAGGCACTGTTTGATACATCTGATGAAGTGGACAATGTCCATGAAAATGTATGTCAGCATAAAATTGTGTTAGTTTTTATGATGCCACAAACCTCTTTGTTGATTTTGCTGCTCCTCCTCTGGAAACAGTTATACATTGATAACCACATTTTTTTTTCAAATTTTGTGATACAGTTCACAAATAAATGCACACAAAAATGTGTATGTTAGGGGGAAATGTGCAGAAAAGTGCATCATGGTGATGTTATATCCCTTTTGCACATTTATATTGTGTAGCACACACAATGACATCTGTTGCAGTATTTTGGATAGTATGGAATAAAAAGAGGGAAATAATGCTAGGAAAGCAGTATACGGAATGTGCAATCAACAGTTATCAGTGCACTTCAATACTGATAAAAAGCACTTGTGTAATAATAATAATAATAATAATAATATAATAATAACAATTTATTTCTTACCCGCCTCTCCGTCTGGATCAAGGCGGGGAACAACAACATGATAAAATACATAAAACTGATTAAAACATGACACATATTATTAAAACTGCATAAAAATCCTAAAACATCCTAAAAACATCCTTAAAACATTCTAAAATTCCACTGGATTTGCCTGCCGGAAGAGAACAGTCTTTATAGCTTTCTTAAATTCTAAAAGACTGTTAAGTTGACGAGTCTCCTCCGGCAGGTCATTCCACAGTCTGGGAGCGGCAGAAGAGAAGGTCCTCTGGGTAACGGTTGTCAGCCTAGTCTTGGCCGACTGCAGTAAGTTCTTCCCAGAGGACCTGAGCGTGCGGGGCGGATTGTACGGGAGATCCCGCAGGTAACCTGGACCCAAACCATGTAGGGCTTTAAAGGTAATAACCAACACTTTATACTTCGCCCGGAAACTAATTGGCAGCCAGTGGAGCGATTTTAAAGCTGGCGTAATATGGTCACCCCTAGATGTACCGGTGACCAACCTGGCTGCCATATTTTGAACTAGTTGAAGTTTCCGGACTAGGCACAGAGGTAGCCCTATGTACAGCGCATTGCAGAAGTCGAGCTTCGAAGTTACCAGCGCGTGCACCACCATCTTTAGGTCTTCCAACTCTAGGAAGGGGCGCAGCTGGCGTATCAGCCGAAGCTGATAGTAGGCACTCCTGGCCGTCGCATCTATCTGGGCTGTCATTTGGAGCGACGGATCCAGGAGCACCCCCAAGCTGCGAACACAGTCTTTCAGGGGGGAGTGTAACCCCATCCAGAACCGGTTGACACACCTCCAAACCCAGGTTGCGGCCTTTGACAGCAAGCACCTCCGATCTAGCCTAGGTGGAAATTGAGAATTGTGGAAGACACTGGGACAAAAGACTCTTCTTATTGTTTTGCCCCCTTCTTCCCCCTCTGCAGTTTACATAACCTTTAGGGATACCCTGCTCTTGGAATATACTGAATAACTCTCAATGTAAACAAACCAAGTAAACCTCCTTTAACTTAAACTCTTTGACTTTCAAAAACTCACATTCAAGGAAATTAGGATCAGGCTAGGCTTGTTAAAAACTGCATAGAAATGCTACATTTTTGAAGTAAACCACATAAATCTCTTGGATATGAGATGTCAAGACCACAGCTTGTAGCATTGGTGTGGTTTATCTTAGGATTTTAAGTCACTCCCCCACCCCTCGACTTCACAGGATATACCTCAGAACTACATAATAAACATTCAAGCTGACAGAATGGTAGCGAAGGGAGAGGTAATAAACATGGCATGGGAAAGTATTTATAGTCCCAGTAGCTTCTGTGGTAAAAATGCCAGACGGGGAGACAACTGGTGTCCTTATGCATTAAAGGAACATACACTCTAATCCAATCTATACACATTCAAACTTCGTAGACGACCACAGATTTGTTACTTGAATGGCTCAAAGGAGCTCAGATTTAAAGCCACACTAATAGTTTGTGACCTCCCCTGCTAAAATGCCAGTTATACTTAGAACTATTGTTTAAATTTTTATAGCACCAGGATAAAAACCCGTGGTCGTGCTATCATGCTAATAAATAATTGATTGGCAATCGTATTTTTCAGCTTGTTATTGTTAATAGAAACAGGGGAGGGGGAAAAGGAATCACTATTGCTGACTTCCACTGCAAGCCTGTACCTTTGGGGGCTGCTCCTGCACATACTTGCTTCAAAGACTGAATATGGCTGAATGAATTATAATGCTAGCCTCAGGCATTTGGAAACCACCCCTAGAAATATGAAGCATTGATTGAAAATATAGTTCTGTGGTTAACATTTCTGTCTCAGGCTGTGTTTGCACTAGCACACCTCCTACAACATCCTTAGCAGTCTGTTTCTTGAAGCACTGTTGCCCTGTTGTCCACAAATAGCATGATTTGAAATAAAAATGATTTGGGCCATGGGCACATTTGGCAGTTTGAGAAACTGTACAGGACACTGCCACAAAATGGCTGCCAGTGGAGGCGCTGCAAAGGACAAGTCACTGAGTGAGACTGAGTACAAAGGCAGATATGGGGTCTGAGCCACAACACACATGACAACTCCTTTGAACCCATAGTTTTCAGAACCCATAAACCTTTTTCAGCAATCCCACCTGGCAGTAAGAAAATGTATTATTATTATTATTATTATTAATATTATTATTTAGTGGGAAGGGTACGTCATCTTGCTGAGTGACAAGAAATATGTCCGGGGATGCATTGGTGCTCGTGGACACCATGTTGCCTACCCCTTTGTTAAGGTTTGTATGTTTACTGTATGAACCACCCGTACATTATGCTCAACATCTAATATCCTCCTCCAGGTGCCTACTCTGAGGGAAGCTTGGAGGATGGCAACAAGGGCAAGGGCCTTCTCAGTGGTGCCCCCCCCCAATTTTAGAATGATCTCGCTGAAGAGGCCCACTTGGTGCCAACATTGTTATCTTTTCAGCTCCAGTCAGCAACAAGTTTCTGCAGGATACCCGCCAACTTATAATTACCAGCGCTTGCTGCCTCCTCCCATATGTACCTGCCTGGACCCTAAGATCATCCTCAGGGGTTCTTCTCCATGAGCCCCTGCCAAAGGAAGTGAGGAAGGTGGCTACCAGGAGGAGGGCCTTCTCTGCTGTGGCACCCCAGCTGTGGAATGAGCTCCCTAGAGAGGTTCACCATTATACTCTTTTAGATGCCAGGTGAAGACCTTTTTATTTTCTCAGTAATTTTTAACTTTGCTGTTTTAAATCTGTATTTTAAATCTGTATTGCTGTTGGGTTTTATCCTGCTTGTGTTCTTATATTGTATTTTTATGCTATGCTTTTATGCTGTTGTTGTTTTATATTTTGAATAATTGTTATGGTTTTAATTTTTGTAAACCACCCAGAGAGCTTCGGCTATTGGGCAGTATAAAAATGCAATAAATAAATAAATAAAATAAATAATTTCTCTTCTCCCAGGCATTTAACAGCATAAGTTGAGTCTAATTGACCCATGATCTATCTTTGGCTGAGAACTCAAAGTTGTCTTTTAATGGATATTTTTTTTCTATGTCTGTTTTATGGTTTTAAATTTTGCATATTGATTTTTAATGTTTAATTTTCAAAACTTTTGAAAACTGCTCAGAGAGCTTTGGCTATGGGGGTGGTATAGAAATGTAAATCATCATCATCATCATCTGATTATCAACCAAAGTTTCCTCCACCAAAAGTAAGTAAGCCATTCTTTCCACTTGTGCGTGGGCTCCTGTTTATTTTAAAATGCAAGATGATGATGATGATGATTTTATTCCATTTATATACCGCCCCATAGCCAAAGTTAAATGGGAGAGCATGCCACATCTGTTTCTCTGAGGCCGTTAGTCCCTTCTCCAAGCCTCCTGACCTTCTATGTCCTATAGTCAGTGGCAGTTGGTGCCCATTTGGGCTGATAGGGTGGAGGGCACAGCATATCCCCAATATTCTACTGAGATTGCGAGTGCAGGATAGCAGAAGGTCATGCATGACACTCGGCAGCTGCACTTTGGAGCAAATGTACCTATTTATGGGAGGAGTGGGTGGTCTTTCAGCAACAAGTGGGTGGTCTTTCAGCAAAGCCAAGCTGACATTGTAATCCTAAGCATGTTTATTCAGAGATAAGTCCCACTTTTATTCCCTAGTAAACCTCTATGCAGACATTTGCCGGCACAATTGAGGGCTAAAACTATGTTGGGAGAAGGAACACATGCACAAGCCCCAGTGTCTCCAGGCATGCGGGCTTCAGTTACACATGTTTGACCCTAAGTATTTCCAGAAATGTAGATTGTCTTAATGTTCTGGATTACAATGGGTTGCATAACATGCCATTTCCCTCTTCCATCCCCCGTTCCCCATTGCTTTCTTTCTTACCCCCTCCCCATCTTCTTCCCCATCATCTTCAGTGTTGTATCTCCCTCAAAGTTTGTCTCAGAGGAGTTCCTTCTCTCAAGGAATCAAGGCATTGTGGGCATTCACCAGCAAGTGAACAGCCACTAGCATGTCAGGACTCACCTAAATAGATGCTATTTGCCACAACATCCTTTCTCTACCTGCAGCCGTGATGGTGCTATGATTCAATTGAGTTTAAAGGGTGTAACAGTACATGCATAGAGTTGTTTCTTTTATTTTTTTAAATCTGTGTTGGCAAACAATTTATTTTTCTCTAACATACCAAGAATGTAGAGTGTAAGGCACGGAATGGCAGAGAAATGTTAGTTTGCATGCTTCCCAACTGAAGTGTGTTTCACAACATTGTCACCTTAAGCCCTCCCCTCTTCCCCCCACCCCTAGTAAGATTATTAGGTCCAGGGTAAAATATTACCTTAGCTGTGGCATGCTACTAAAGTGTAATTGCTTTGTGAAATCATTTCAGCCACACATATGAAGCATTTATTCCTCCAGCATCCTCAAAACAAAGTCTAGCATGCAAAGTGTTAGTTTCCCCGAGTCTATATTAAATTAAATATTGACTTATGAAGATCTGTGTCATTTATTATTTATCTCACTCAATCTGTGGGATTTATTAAAAAATGGATAAAAAGGGCTCATGGCATCAACCTACAGGTGATGAAGGGAGCTTCAATGCCAAGCCAATTATGAGATCAGCAATCCTATAGGTATCATGATAGAATGACACAGTTTGAATTTAGCAATGGATGCTATTTGAAAATAACATGTTATGGAGCTGCTTTTTCTTCTTCTTTTAAATAGACACTGGCATGTTTTTACAACTCCCTTTGTGAATATATATATATATATATATATATATATATATATATTCCTTTTCTCTGATATTTGCCAGGCTTTTCTACTCATGTCTGCCCTTTTCCAAGACTTGGCTTCACATTTATTTCAATGAGAAATACTGAGAAGTAAAGCATTGTAGTGTGGTTGATCTTTCTCTCTTTATTTTTAAAGGAATTTTAGTACTTGTCTAAGGGTTTAGATTTTCAAGGGCAGCTATAGTACTGGATAACCAACTGGCAGTAAGACCTGAATCACCAACTGGGCTTTAGAATTCCAGATTCTATTACCATTTGCTGCTACCTGCCAGGGGTGGCCCAAGTGACTTTTGCTCCCTGAGGCAAAAAACAGGATGGCACCTGTTCCTATTCCATGTATGGCAGATAATTGACTGGCTGATGAGTTTGTCTTCAATGGTGATGATGGGACAGCATCCTCCATAGCACCTGAAGGCAGCAGGTTAATTTAGGAGGTGTAAAGAAGGCCACAAGGCACACCAGTTTCTCCTCCAACACCTTGTTGCTGCCTCCTATCACCTGCCACCTAAGACCACTGCTTCACTCTACCTAATGGTAAGGTTGGACTTTCTACCTGCCATGGTAATTATTTCCTGGGTCTTTTAGCCGGTGGTACACTCAAGACTGACCTATGGTGTAGAAGTCCTCAGTTCCCAAACACAGTAGGGCTGGTTAATCACATTTTGGAAAAGTGCAATAATACACAGTACCTCAAAAGACAATTAAATCCAGAGACTTAAATTACCCAACTGCACCACTTGTTTTAGCATTGACCACTTGAAAGTGGCAGAGCTAGGATTGTTCGGTCTTAATCACAGCAAATAATACTCACATGGAAAAGCTTTACATATATAGATGAAAATGTGAGGATGTAAAATTAGGAAGACACATGAGATAAACTTATTTTGCAGACAATACTAATCAAATCCCAACTATTTTTTGCTATATATTTTGCATAATAATAATAATAAGCTACAGTGCAACAGATACTGACACTACAAAATAAACCTGTCAATTGATGTGAGTATGCTCTCTCCATTAGCACTGGATCTAAGCCAGGGGTGGTCAGAAAGTACATCTCCAGATGTTTTGGACTTTACTTCCCAGAATTCTGACCATTGCCCATGCTGGCAGGGATTTCTGATTGTTGAAGTCCAAAACATCTGGAGAGCTGCCTACCCATGATCTAAAGTATTTAAAGTAGGGGGCTGGGACTTCTGGGAATTGTCCCGAATATCTGGAAGATGCCAAGCTGCCTTCCCTTGATTTAAAGGAAAACAATTTTTGAGACACCAGTAGTTCCAATTCAAGTAGCTTCTTCTTACTTTTCATATGAAAAGGGAAAAGCTAAACCTGAGAAATGTGAAAACTGAGCCTCTTCAGCAAAAAGAAAGAGCCCCCTTCGCCCAATATAATGCCTGTAATTTGCACATGCATGCAATGAAATGCCCTATGGGCAAACTATCTTAATTCATTTCATTATTAGAGCATCCCTCAAATGTCAGCTGCTGGCTTTATCACTGAGGTTTCTCATAGCAACGAGGTGACTTCCATTCCAAAACAGGGCTCCCGTTACAGCAAAGTTCTTTTGTGAAGTCACCAGACAAGATGGGGTAGCATTTTATTAGAAGAAAGCATATGTCAAAAAGATGAAAAGGAGAGTTCATTATTAAATGAAAAACTCCATCCTTCAGCTGCTGCTTCATACTCTCTGAGAACTTTGTTTGCTTCTGCAGAAAACTTTGCTCCAGCTTTTCAGAGATTCAAACACAGCAAACAACATGAAGGGCAACGTATTATTTTTCATTGTGGTGCATATATTATAAAGACTGATTATTGGGGGTAGTAAATCCATAGCAACTGTGATTACAATCAATCAATCAATCAATCAATCAAACAATCAATCATTAATACTATTAACTAAGGGTGTACATCTGCATCCGATAAAGACCAGAAGCAGGCCAATTCAGCTTTTGTCCAATTCTCTCAAAAAGTTAAAAGGTTATAGCCATTTGTTCACTTTTCCATGTTACTCAATGGGGAGACATAAAATCTTGGATTTCTGAAGTGAGGCTCCACTTTGGACCCAAAGCAAAGTGGACTGTGCTCAAAGTGCTTTGAGGTGAAGTGACCCACTTTCCAAAGCACTGAAGCAGGATCTGAACTGAATCATGCCTTCAGTACACACCCCTTCTACGAACGTTAGAATCATAATTTTACGACGGCACATAAAGAGCTTTTATTCCTCACAATGTTACACAGCTGTTCTGTAATTGTCTCTCATTTTATTTTATTTTATTCCTGACTGTAGATACAAAATCAACTTATTAGTGATCACAAATGTGTAAGTTGTGTTTTGTGCAACAGAGTATATGGTGAGATACAAGCATACAAACGTATTTGTTCTTTTAGTGTATACTGCACCCTTTCCCAACTGGTGCCCTTTAGGTGTTTTGAACTACAACTAATTCCTCACCATTAGCCATGCTTGCTGAGGTTGATTAGACTTGGAGTTGTGTGAGAAATTCACTCTATCAAGTTTTTTTTTTTTTTTACAGATTTACCAAGTTTGAACCTCGTGAACCTGAACACTCCTCCGAGTGCCTCCTCCGAGGAAGCTCGGAGGTCGGCAACAAGAGAGAGGGCCTTCTCTGTGGTGGCTCCCCAATTGTGGAATGATCTCCCCGATGAGGCCTGCCTGGCGCCAACATTGTTATCTTTTCGGCACCAGGTCAAGACTTTCCTCTTCTCTCAGGCATTTGGCAATATCTGAGGAGCCTGGGTTTGTTTTGTTTTGTTTTTGTAGCTTTTTGAAGTGTTGTAGTGGTTTTAAATGTACAGATTGTGTGTATGTTGTATGTTTTTGCTGTTTTAATTTTTGTATATTGTTTTTAATTGTTTTTAATCCTATGTAAACCGCCCAGAGAGCTTCGGCTGTGGGGCGGTATACAAATGTAATAAATAAATAAATAAATAAATTTGCAGTCAGAAATCTGTACATTTGTGATGTGTTCCGCAACAACAGCAAAAAGTGTTTGACAAAGGGCGCACATTTGAATATATATATATATATATATATATAATCGCAAAACTGTGAAGAACCATCCTTTAGTCAATGGGTACATGTATCCAAAAAGTCTACATTTGAAGATGCACACAAAAATACATAAATTAAGGTGTACTGTGAAAAAATAAAATGTGTCTTTCAGTAGGCCACGGATCTAATGTGCACCAACCTTGACCCAGTAGTAACCCACAAAGAGAGCTAGATTGCTTGCACCAGGTGTGAAATGGTTGCTGCAGAAACACAGAAACCCATATGAAGGTGTCCGGTTTCTGCATGTGGTGCTGGCACCAGGCTAGAGATCTGTGAGTGCAGAACAGGATGTACATCTGCTTCTGGAATAGTGAAGGTTCCTATTCTTCTAGAGAGGGATAATGTATGTAATACAGACATCTCTGTGATGTCTGGTTATGTAATATAACGTATTTCACACATACACACACACACAGAGTAATGTTATCAATGTCGATTATGTAGAGTGAATATGGTAAGTGAGTTAAGGTGGGAGGGAGGGAGAGTGAATGCAATGTTGGTGTGCTGGTGACTGATTGGTGGAGAGCATGAGGTGACAGTGTTTTAAATGGGAGTGCATGTAGTCAGTTGGGAGTTAGAGTGAGTGTTAGAAAGTGCAGGGATGAGTTTTTATTTTGGGGTTAGAGGTTGAGGGAGGAGGTGAGAATAGGATAGGTATTTCTAAAAAGGAAACAATAACTTCAGTGCTTTATTGAACATACACAATACATCATATCTACTGTTTTAAAGTGTTATTAATAAATAATTATGTATTTTGTTTATTGACATTCAGTGTGGTATCTGTCATTCAAGACAGTCCATGTGAGACAATAGGTATATTATTGGGAATCTATGGTGGCAGCGGTATTGAGAGTGGTCAAAGTCTGCTAGGAAAAGCAGTATTTCCTTGAACTGGACTTAAAAGTGTATAAGGCACAAGGATTGAGGTGAAAAGATAAACCCCTTCTTATGCACCAAAAATAAACTCATTGCCTTAGGGAAAGGATACATAGGGGACAATCTCCTACTCCTCTTCCTCGTCCTGTTTTTGGGGAGCAGACAATGGATCAAAAGGCACATGACAATCCACGAAACACAAATAGAATAGATTTTACAAAATCCATACATCCCTAGAAATAACATGGCAAACCATATATATGATCTGAATTGTATTCTTTAAAAAGTTGTTTCCCTTCATGCTTTATTGGCCCTATGAATTGTTTCATTTATAGCTTATTCCTGAGCAGCTGTTCAACTTTCACCACAACACCTAGAGGTGGAAAGTTATTCCGTTTGATGGAAAATTCCTACATTCCACTCTTTCTATAACCAAGCAGAGAAAGAATTTGAATCTATCGATTACAGCTTGTGATCATTCAACCGTTTAGACCAAAAATTACTTTCCAAAAGCTATTAATGCTAAAATGCTTGCCTCTGTCCTGATCAATGGCCATTTGCTTGGAAAGATCAGGCTGACAGGTTTATTTATTTATTTATTTATTTATATTTCACATATTTTGAATGCCAGCTCACTGCAGCACCAAACAATGCCACCACTCTGGAGAATGAAAATTAGAACCCATCATAACCTATGGGAAATACATATTGAGAAAAGAAAGAAAGACATGGCTTCTTTACATGTGTTTCCTATTCCCATCTGTTGTGAGGATCACATCCATCATGGTTAACTCCTCCCACAAGGAACATGTAACAGCAACAAGAGTCTTTTATCGTTATCGGAATTTTGGACCCAAAAAATTATCATCTCCGATAATATCGTAGGTTAATCATATCATGTTCATGATAGTTATTGGAAATCCGATATTTAATTTTCAGCCCCACTGTGCCCTGTAGAGCTGATTTTTTAAAAAAGAAAAAATGCCTATAACTTCTGTATTTTCAAAGTTACAGGCTTGAAACTTGGTCACAATGCTTATGGGGTATCCCTAAGTATGTGTATGAAATGTGAGATTGATCCCTCCAACCCTTGATTTTATATAAATTTTTTAAAGATCCTGCAACTTTTTGACAGGTCTGAATAAACGCACGTGGTGAGCTGTCATTCTGACCTGTCAGAACTTAAACAATTTTTTATAAATTCATATAAAATCGAAGGTTGGAGGGATCGATCTCAAATTTTATAAACATACTTAGGCATACCCCATAAGCACTGTGACCAAGTTTCAAGCCTCTAATTTTTAAAATACAGAAGTTATAGGTTTATTTATATGGCAGTCCGATAATCCGATATAATCGGGCTGAAATTTTTCGGATCAGATATTTATCGGAGGTTTTTATATTGTATTGTTATCGTTAATCGGATGTCTCATAACGACCTTATCGTATCCTTATCGGACATTTTAGAGATACGATACACATCCCTAATATTTATTTATTTGACGTACACCCTGCCTTTATACCAAAAAAATGGCACTCAAGGCAGAGACCAACTTTCTAAGTTGACGATGCTTCGATCCCAGAGCATGAACTCTGGAGATGACAATTTTTCAGCAGCATTGCCATCACTTTGGCCCATTCCTCTAACTAGGCTACTCCACCAAGGTAACTAACACCCCAGGAGACCACCAATAAACCAAATATATGGAATAACTTGAAAAGTTTTTCTGTGCGAGTGTAGAAAGCACCTGGATTGTAAGGCAGCAGGAATCAAGCAACTGCTTCTATTCCTCCAAATACAGCTAAACATGGGACTCAGAGGGAACATGTTTTGTAGACAAGCTACAGCTCTCTTCTGTTTTCTCTAGACCACACAAGAAGCCAGTTGGTTCTCTTCTGCACCTTCAGCAATTCCTCAGAGGAGTGACACTGCTATGCCCTCCAGTCAAGTTATACGTTGCTTCCCAATGTGGAGTCTGCATGTGGTGCTATCAGCTCTTCCCAGTTCCCCCATTCAGAAGTGTCTCACTAGATTTTCTCTCTGTCAAGGTGCTACTCCTTGTAGCTATAATATCACCAAAAGGGTCTCGGAATTAGCTGTATTCTCCATGAGGGATCACCTCTGTTCATTCAACAAGGACCCTGTCATTCTTTGGCTGGACCACTCCTTTGTTCCCAAACTTAACATTGTTTTTATGCAGAATGCAAGAGGTGGTGCTCACTTCCTTCTGACCTTCTCATCCTTCTGAATATGTCTAGCACAGCCCAGATCTTAGAGCAAACAAAAAACAACAACCATAAAATAACTGATGAACCTTGACGTTCTGATTCCCTGTTTTCTGTTAAATAGTCTCTAGGTGTACAACTGCATCGGACAGCATTGAAATCAATGGAGAAATATCTATAGCACCACCACAGTGTGTGTGGAATTGTGGGATGAAAACAGGTGGGGGAAGCTTAAGCCTTGCCCCTCCTGAAGTGCCATGGTCCAAAACCGAATTTGGGCCACGCACACTCTGAAGTAAATAAAGCAAGACATTACCTTCTTAAGCAATGCTTGTAAAACAAGTTTTGTAGGATTTGGGCACTATGATGTTATAATAATTGAGTTATAATTATAGTTTGGTTTCGCTCAATTTCTCATTTTTTCCAATCTTAAATTCAGTTCATCTTGAACTTGAGAATTTCTTCATTTTCTCCCAAAGTATGATAACTGTGTGCTGTACATTTCTAGCATCTAGTATCTTACTGCAGTAACTTTTTAAGGATTCTCCAACTTTTTTCTATGGTATTTCAGTGTGCTCATTCTTAAAATTGTATCCTAAAAGCTGGTGTCTTACACAGCAGTCACAGTCTGTCATGCTTTCCGCACTAAGAGTTGAGATGCTGTACCTGCCAGATGTTTTTTAGCCTCATGCAGTGATTCAAGTCACAGAATTTTTCTTTGGGGCAAAAGTTTGTGATCCTACTTAGCAGCAATTGGAAATGCCATTAATTCTTATTGTTTGCCTATCTCATCCATGCACCTAGTAGATACTAGATAATAACATCTGCAAAAGATTTTTAAAATATTTAAATATTATAAAATCCTTAAAATGTTATGCAGGTTTTAGAGTAAATGACAAAGGATTTGGAGGAGAAAGATTTCATTCAGCTTTTCTTCTTTGGAGAGGCATTGAAAACTTAAAGAGAAGGAGAAGATGGCTGTTGACAATGTCTTTGAAAATCATGATTTAGTCTTTTAAGGAAAATGCATGAATGAAGTGTTCAGTGTTCCAACACTAACGGAACACATTTGTAAAGGGATGCCTAAAATGTGAATTTGATCTGACTAAAAATATGAATATTTAAAGATTTAAGGAGCACATATTTATATAGGTTAATATTATGTATTTTACTTGCTTCTTTCAGATTTGACACTGAAAAGAGATTCTTCAAGTATTGTATTGTATATAGTGAAAGCTTCCAATTCTGTCTTCTAGGTTTGCTGTCTATTGTGTTGTCGCCAAGATTTTCTTTTCATTTCTTACAATGCCTTGGCTCATATAATCTATCTTTAGGCACATTATCTATTCTTGGGGTTAGTCTTATTCGTGTGCAAGTACTCAAGAGGGTGACTTATATTCAAAAAAGTACATATAAGTGGAGGTATAACCTACACATTATCCCAGTAGGCAAAAGTATAATGAGCAAGAAGAAACAAAGATACTCATTAATAAAATTAACAAGGACAAATTCTTCAAGGGACCCCAGTTGCATGGAAGAAAGAAGGTGACCCCAAAGTATTCATGCACACAATAGTCAATATGAGCAAATTCTGATAGCGGTTCATACAAATGAAGAAGTAATCTGCTTCTTTTTAAAAACATTCCTAAGTTTTTCTCAATCATCAAAGGACAGGCACAGATTTATATTACAACAGAACTCATTTAAATTAAATAAGGAAATGAATCTGACATATCTTAAATCAAATAGGAGCTAAAATGCTGGAAAGCAATTCTGGGAACGGGTTCTGTTGCAGCTCCAGGACATTATTCCTGTTCCAATGTAATTTGTATAGTTCATTGTATACAGTTATAATAATGTCTTCAAATGAAAATAAATAACTTAAAAGTCATGGAATGAGGAGACGGCAAGAGCAGATCAAGCCAACACCATATTTTCTAAGCCATTTCCTCTCTGACCTAGTCAGTTCCATCAATAAATCCATAATGGTTTTTTCCATTTTCAAAAGTCATATATTTTAATTTCTACCTTTTACAGTAAGTGGACATCAATAGCAATTGTTCTTTGAGCACTTCCAGTTACGTCGTCAAGCTCAATTTATTATATATCAATCACCACAAAGTTATCTATGCTTTCTCCCTTTGTTCACTGTGGATGGCTACTACATTTTCAATATTTGTGAAGTACGTTAATTGTTCCTGTCAAGCACTTTTCACATTTGATTTCTGTCTTTTGGTTATCTTCCTTGTCTTTATTTAACATTGCTTACTCTACATGTTTCCTGTGTCAGACATGACATAACAGGGGCAGAAAAGTGTAATTAGTCACAAATCATTATAAAAATAATGAGGATTGTTAAATATGTATATTGTATAACTGTAGATTTCATAAAACAGGATAAAAAACAAAACATCACACCTGTGCAGAATCGGAGTGTCTTTGAACATGTACAGATTGCTGTCCCGCACATGAAATAAATTTGAGTCCTCATCTGCAATAGCAGCCTACAACACACTGTAAATCACCTCACTGTCATACATGGAGTGCAAAATTACAGCAATAAACAACTTGTCTAAACTTACCTTTAAGATAGGATCATGAGAAATTCTGGCTACCATTATGGAATTTAATGTATTAAATCCAACAGTTAGATTATTGAGAAAGTGATTATTGTCGTTTGGAAGAAACATGAACTTTGTATTATGGATGTTTCCAGTATATTCAGTGCTGACTCCTAATATGCTTTAATACTTGATAGATAAATAGGTACAGTTCCTTTATTTAGTGGGCGTATACTTTAGCCTTTGCCTACTTCTTGCCCTCCAGATGTTTTGGACTATAATTTCAAAATTACCACCATTCCTGACCACTGGCCAGGTTATCTGGAGCTGATGGGAGTTACAGTCAAAAAGGGCTAGTGTCATTGCATAGGACAAGGAACACATCACATGAGCAAGACATGGAGCCTAGTGACTTTTCCCCACTTGGTAAATTCTGGAAACCTAAAAAATGCATTTTTTCCTGTGACCTAAAAAATGGTTTTCCCCACCATCTAGAAAATAGATCGCCATTGATATTCTTTTCCTGCCTCAGTCACTAGGAAACATATCCACTGAAATGCCTTTCCCTGCCTCAATCACATTGCCAATCCCTGACCTCTTCCTATTCATTCTTGTCATTGTAAGTTATCTGAGCATGGACTGTATGTGTAAATAAATTAATGTTTAATAGTATTCTGGTGTCAGCTCTGCACCAAAGAAGAACCTATAGCCCAATAGATGTTAACAGGCCCCAGTAGATTGGCATTTTGGCCCACATCAAAGAGAAGGGCTTTGAACATTCAGGGTGCATGTGAAAGTTAAGTTGACAATCATTCTTCCCCTTATTGAGCCAGAAAATCATAACAGATGGTAGAATTTTTAGCCCAAAGAAAGGAGATTCCAGCAATGCCCCATATATAATGTGAGTCTGCATGCAGAAGTCCAACGAGGTTGCCAGACATGGGCATGGAAAAGGGACAAGGGATGCCTCCTGAACCTTTTTTGCTTCATAACCCTTACATTTCATCTTATAGGGAAAGATTGAGAAGGGCACTTGAGGCCTTGGTTCCCTGTCAGGGACATCTCACTCTTACATAAATAGTAACAGTAGTAATAATATTGTACATTCTTCAGTTGTGTCACACAAATTCAGCTCCCAACTTCCATCATGTCCCAAATCCAGTTAATACACAAGTTAGTAGATCTGATTCCAAAGAAATATAGTTGGTATTCTACAAGCCATAGTAGTCACCTTGGAGGATATGCTCTAATATTATGTATGAAGGATGTGCAGTAAACAACTTCAAACACATAAGAAAATAAGTATTATCAGTCCAGTTGTAAGGACTGCTCACCCCATGACTTCGATTCCTTGTAGGTACCTTTCACATTTGAAATCTCACATTGTCAGCTTACTAAAAGCAAATTGTAGTAATAATATCCATATTACATTTGGCAGAAGCTAGAGGACATCAATGGAGGGAACATGGAATATACATATGCAAAGTCAATAATAAGACAATGACAACAGAAAGACAACAGTAAAGCATGACTAAGAGAAAAGTGGCAATCAGCAAGTTCCATAGGAAATATATTTTATAAATTTTCTTTTCTTTTTTAAATATATGTCCTACCTGTCTTTGTAGACATTTGAGGCAGCAAAGAAAAATTAAGACCCCAAAACACAGAAAGAAAAATTCCATAAAGACTCAATGGCAGGTAAAATATAAGGTCACTGTGATATTCCTGCCCAAGTTCCACCTTTCTCCAGTTTCTTCCTCAGAAGCTGAGGCTGTTTCTACACTGGCCTTTTGAGCTGGGATAGCCCTTGGGTGGTCCCTGTGAGTCCAAGAGCTTTATCACACCTACATTACCCCCCCCCCCCCGGTTTGCTTCTGCGGGTTCCCCCCTCCATTTCCTATGCGAGCCTAGCATTTTGATTTACACGTGTTCGGTATTGCTGTGGTACCTCAGCTTGTACCTGTTGAATATTAGTGTTTCCGGACTTTGCCTGTTCAGGGATAAATCGAAACAGAAACTAAAAACTGCGACCTCAGGGTGAGAGAACAGCACGACAGGGATGACGTCATGTGAGTCCAGCGCTGAAGAAGTGGAACAAAGTCGAGGTGTGTGTGCTTAAAACCGCGTGTATGTTGACGGCCCAAATGACTCCCGGGGGCAGAGGGGATGGGCACAGGTTTTCCCAGGGATAAGGGATCTTGGGGGGGGGAACCCGATTCTTCCCACGGTCCCGGGAATGTCCTGAGACTGCAGAAGGTATGGGTGCCTGTCCTGCCTGCTGCCTGCTTACTCGCAAGTAAGCAGGCACCAGAATTGGGCACGGAGCCATGTGGCGAGGCTCCGTGCCCATCAAGGGAGGGGGGAAGCAAGTCTGCCATCCCCAGGATGGTGGAGGGGGTGGGGTGGACAATTTTGGGAACTATTTTTTTTTTTAATCCATTGGAACACAAGTGCGGGATGGTGGGCGCGACTTGTGATGGCTCAGGAGGAAGCCAGGTCATTGCACTCTAATGCGTATTAGAGTGACAATCCCAGAAGCAAGTACTTCCCAGACTGTTCCCCCTTCCTCTCTCTACACCTCTATGGTGTAGAAAGGCACTGAGAAGGAAACACCTTGGGAATACCTGCTTTCACTTGGTTCAGTTGTCCTCATTGACACCCAAACTTAAGCCCTTTTGCCTTTTCTGAGTTCCAGAGAAATCTAATATGCCTTATTGGTTCCCTCAACCCACTACAAAAGACATAATGCTTGGTCCTAAATTCCTTCCTACTCTACCCCTTCTAAAATACTATCCACAAATCCCACTAACTAGGTGTTGTTTCTTCAATCCTACACCATCTCCATCTGATCTCACTTTATATTATCTTAGAACCCTCACACACACAAGCCCCTCCCTCCGTTCACTCACTCTCTAGCATACTGTTAACCCTAATTTACCCAGGTTACCTGTAACAATATGAGCATATCCATTACAGTGACAAGAATATGTTATGGTAGCCAACAAGAAGAGCCTGATAGTGAAAAGAAAGGGCAGAATTTTATTTTGGCATACGGAAGAAGAGGGGAGGTTAAATAACATTTATGTGTTGCCTTTTAGCCTAAAGTGCAAAGCTTTATTGGAGTCAGGTGGACTCTAAGTTCACACCCACTTCAAACCAAGTTAAAGAAGCATTCATGCTCAGAGACATTATTCTCTTTCTTGCACACAATAGGTTTCTAATCTACCTTTTTGTAGCTTTGTGGGTGAATACCAATATAGGTTGTGCCTGTAAGTCTATCTCCTAAATCTCTTGGCTTAGTGAGTTCTCTTGGCTGTCAACTTCAGAAATCTCTTACAAGCCTCACAGAGTAGGGTGCCAGGTTTGATTCCAGATTGTTTCATTGAGTGCCTCCCCTCTTCTCATATTATAAGATAGGTATAACCTATCCACCCCACCCCACCCAAATCAATCAAACAAGTGGCAGATTGGTGCACAACACACTATCTGTTATTAGGATACAATGGTCAGGAAATTATTCTGAAAGTTAAGGTGCAGGAGGTGAAGAATCTCTCTGCCTGTTGGTCCATTGCTGTCAGCTGGAATATTGGTAGAGTTAAGTTTTCTGTTTAATCTGTTTAGAATGATCTGCCTTCAGAAGCTGATTGATCTGGATGGAATCCTGAGGATCCTCTAGGGGTTTCCAGTTGGCAGGGCCAGTGCTCCTGTCAGTGTGGGTCATTCTGTGAGATATGGAGATGACTCAAGCAGTGGGCACAATCATTCCTAAGTCCCACACTTGATAGAGCTTGTTTCCTTCAAGCTGGAAGCAATGAAGCAGAGGGAATGATGGATGAGCCACAAGTGGCAGTAAAAAAACTCAAGGCAAATTCAACCAAACTTAGGTATGAGCTTAATTTAAGACTACTCTGTAATGGCGATGGACTCAGTACTTCACCACCACTAGTACTTCTTCACAATACCATCAATGAGAGTTATTCTGAAATGGTTCAGAGCCTTCTTCATCTTAGCTGCCTTGAGTGCCATATTTCTTGGTAAAAAAGGTATGGTACAAATCAAATCAATCAATCAATCTATCAATCAATCAATCTTTACCATCAGATGGATGTTTAAGAGGCCTTTATGCATTTCAAAAAGAACATCTCTCACATCCATAGCAACCTGGCAGGGATATTATGAGAAATTGTGATGGGATGCTTGAAATTGAGATGGGGTTTACATTTTGTAACCTTATTGTTTCTCATGCATACATACACTTACTACCCCATCATGTTCCCCCATGAAAAGAGCTTACATTGGGACCATGATGGAGCAGCAGGAGATGGCTTCATCAAAGATGGGAGAACCTCCCCCCTCCCAGCCCTGTCTTCCTTCCCCTGCAGTTCATTGTCAACTGAAGAGGAAATTGTCAGCATATGCCGGCAGTGTCTTTTTCCACTGGGGATCCTGGAAGCAGAAAAAAATCTTTTTCACTTTAGTAAGAAACTTGGGGGAAGGAGGAGAAGCCCAGTGGTCCAGTCTTATCTTTGAAGAAGCTGCCACTATTGCATTATGCTCTGTTCTGGTCCATAAGGTAACCTTTTCCCCCCTAAGAAGCAAGCTAAAAGGCACAGGACCAGGCAGGCCACATGAGTGCAATGAAAGAGACATTTTCACTTTTGCAGAAGAATCCCGCATGCATGGTTTTGCCTGCACAATCTTTTCAGGGCCTAGATGGACCAATAGGTATAAAATACATTGAGTGTTCCCCTCTTCCCATATTATAAGCCTAGTTAGGAAAATACATAAAGCCTAGATGGACCAGGATCTCAGGTTATTTCTTAGTTTAGTTGTTGTAACCTCCAAATAGTTCTTCCTTGGGTTTTACCATTCAGTTCTAATAATACATTGTTGAGGGCTTTTGGGGGGAGGGGGAATGAGGTTTTGGAAGAAGTGTGTGCTTCACTTTTCACATATACAATAATGACCATGCCAGATCTACACCTTGTGCCATATTGATATAAGTTTCACATGGTGATGCTCTATCCTTCTTGCACATTTATACATCATAGCACAGACAATGACATATGTTGTAGTATTCTCGGTTAATACAAAATAAAAAGCGGGAAATAACACTAGAAATGTAGTATATGGAATATGTAATATGCCCAACAATGATTAATGTACTTCAGTACTGATAAAAAGCAGTAGTGTAGATCAAACCCAGGGCAGTATAGTGGGGGATGGAGCATAGAGAAGGAGAAAAAAAAATCAGGCTTCTTTAAGCATTTCCCAAAATACTCAAAACAAAGCTGGAAATATTGCAGGAAATGGACAATTAAAATGATCAAGGGACTGGAGCATCTCTCCTATGAGGGAAGGTTACAACAGCTGGGACCGTTTAGTTTGGAAAACAGGAGGGTAAAGGGAGACATGATAGAAGTGTACAAAATTATGCATGGTATGGAGAATATGGATTGATAAGAAGACATTTTTTTCCCTTTCTCACAATACTAGAACCTGGAGATCATCCCATGAAGCCAATTGGTGGGAGATTCAGGATAGATAAAAGGAAGTACTTCTTCACACAGTGCTTCATCAAACTATGAAATTTGCTACCACAAGATGTGGTGATGACCACTAATCTGGATGGCTTTAAAAGGGGGTTGGGTCAATCCGTTGAGAAAAAGGCAATGTGGCAGTAACCCTATGCACACCAGTTGCTGGGGAATATGGACTAGAGGGTGCTGTTGTACTTGCATCCTGCTTGTGGGTTCCTGGTCAACACCTGGTTGGCCACTGGTGAACAGAGTGCTGGACTAGAAGGACCCTTGGTCTGATCCAGCATGGCTTTTCTTACGTTTTTCCATTCTTACACTCAAATAGTGGGCTGTATCCAATGTTAGTCCTACTTAGATGTGACTTTGATGTAATATTCAGGTTAATGTGACTTAAGTTAGACTAACATTGGTAACAGCCAACTGTATACAACACAATAATTTCATCTTGCTTAATCTTAATCAGCAATCCACTACCACTAGGACTGAAACAGCTATTCCTAGAGAAACAGTTCATGAAATATAGGGCTGGATATCACCAGTATATTGATAACCCAGGTGCTCCAAGTCATAGCTCACTGGGATATTGACAATTGGAGTAGGGTTCTACAGCTCTGACTCAATTGCTAAGCCTGGGGCACCATGTAAGTCAGTTTTTCCCAACCGGGTAGGACTCTGGTTTTGTTGGACTACAACTCCCAGTATGCATGGCTGGCTGGGGATGCTGGGAGCTGTAGCCTCAAACATTTGGCTGGGGGATGTTGGGAGTTGCAGTCCAATACATTTGGAAGGCAAAAAGATGAAGAAGGTTGATGTAAGTAAGCTTTGAAAGGTACGGCAAGCCACCATTTGTGCTATAGAAACTGAAGCAGTTTTGTAGCATCTGAATGTTAGCTTCTTCTACAGACACTTTCCCTCTCTGCCACCATATGTCAAAGCTCAATTCCCTTTCTGAGGCATGTTACACCCTTTCATGGTGCGAGATGATGCAGTATCTAAAGTATGCAATTACCACTGATTGATCTAAAACCTTCATAATATGATTATTAAACAGAAAGAGGAGTGTTGACAATGCAAGCGCCTTTCTGTATGTAGGAAGGAGAAAAGAAGGTGTCAGCTGCAACATAGAATCCTATTAGCCTTTGACTGCAACTGGAAATTCTGCAGACATCTTAATTGAACTGTCTACAATTACCCCCAGATCTTATTTCCAGAGATATGTCAGCTAATTTGGAACACAGAACTATGCATGTAAAATTCAAATTAGTTCTCTTGGTGTTTCATTACTTTGTATTCACCCAATTTAAATTCCATCTGCCATTTAGTTGCCCAGTTGCCAAATTGAGACAAACACTTTGGATCTCTACAAAGCATTGTGTTGCTTTGACAACCATATTAATGGAAGGCATTTATTAGGAGCCACATCCTTGATGCTATACATGATACAATCCACCCACCCCTGATCACTTTGCTTTTTTCAGTTTGGAAAAGGCTCTATGTGTCTGTTTTGATGAACCACAGAAAGCTTGTCACATTAATTAATGGGGAAGAGAGAGATAACATATATAAACTGAGGAAGATGTTTGGGAAATGGTGTCAATGTTTAATTCACATTGTCTCTCTTTTTCCATTGACAAGTTCTACAGAACTGGCAGCAGAACCCAAATCTTGATAACGTTGACTGACTAAAGCCACTTGTGAACTTTTATGCTCCTCGCAATCGCTAGAGCAGTTTGCACAAGGGGTGGCATTAAGTTCTAACTGCACGTCGGCAAGGCAGGAGGTTTAAGAAGAATGCAGAGCCCTACAATATGGCCATGTTGAGTTTGGAACTGGGCATGTTACTAGAATTGTAACCACCTTGATTGAAACAGCATTCATTGACCCTGTTCAGACAACATGCTAAACCACGGTGCTTAGCATTTTGAGCTAAACATTATGGCTCAGTGTGTCATGTGACTCATGCGTTAGCATGTCGTGTGAATCATTCCTAACTATGGTGGCTACATAACACAGTTTAAACTTGCTCACTAACCATTTGCTGCAAAAGGGTTAGTGGCCTAGTCATGGCTTAGTGTGTTATCTGAACAGGCCCATAATGTCTGTTATGTAAATCTGAAAGCTCAGCTTTTACAGTGTCAAGAAAGGTAAAGGACCTGCTGTAACTGTTTGTGATAGTTAGTTCTTTCTCTGTTTCAGTTAGATTGGGCCAATCCTGCCTGTCCCTTTGAGCAAGAACAGAAATGGCCACATTTCACACACTAAGCACCATTGATCTTTCCCCCATGCTGCTATATGGAGGATATATAATGTAACTACCTTGGTTCTATGGGGAATTTCTAATTGAGGCCTCACATAAGCAGCCAGTCTTGCCATTTCCAGTCTGTGAGTGGCCAGATTTGCCAGCCTGAATCCACAATGATCCCTACCACATGTGCAATGTGATATAATGCCTTCAGAGAAAAGCCCCAAAATAGCAAAAAACACTCATTTCTGGAAGGGGAGAGGTTGCCCTGAAGTGCTATATTGTGTTGCGCAAGTGGTAGAGGCCATCTGCGGTTTAGGGTTGGATGTATGTGGAAAGCCCTAATTGGATATTGTGTTTCAACTATACATACCAAAAATGTTTTGGGCAAAAACAACAACAACAACAACAACAACAACAACATACAACATACAATTACCAGCATGCATGACACTTTGCAGAGTATAAGAGAACAAATATCTGGCCCAAGGAGCTAACAATCTAAAATTTAACACAGGGAAAATTACAGGAGAAAGGGAGAAAAGGGGAGGCAAGTAAACAGTGAAATATTATGCATTTGTTTTAGGCTGCCTCTACAAGAGGCATTTAAAGCTCTTTCAAGGCACATTAAAAAATTTCCCTCTACAAGAACGGAGGGAAGGGAGGGGGGGTTGTGTTTCACTGACTGAGATCAACTTAAAGATATGGGTGAAAGTAAGGAATGGAAAATAAATTGAGATGGGCAACTTTAAATGTTAAGGGGCTAGGAACAATTATAAAAAGACGAAGAATTGAAACATTGTTGAAAAGAAATAAAATAGATATAATTTTTTTGCAGGAAACTCATCAGATAAAGGAGGGGGCTAATGAGTTACGAATGAGGGAAGTAGGAGTGTATGAAAAGTCATTTGGTACTTCTAAAGCGAGAGGTGTGGCAATAATAATTTTGAAGAAATATGGTATCAATATTCAAAGTATAAAGAAAGATAAGAATGGAAGGATCCTTATAATTTACTGTACGATGGAAGAGGAGGAATTTGTGTTGATTAATGTCTATGCTCCAAATGGGAAACAAATGGAATTCTTTAAAGAAGTATTTGATATGGTGGGAGATGTAGGGAAAAAGAACATTGTGATGGCAGGAGATTTTAATATGGTACTTGATAAAGGGAAAGATAGGGATAACATTATAAGAGATGTTAGAGGAGAGGGGAAGACGGAGCTAGCTAAACTAATGGAGAGGAAAGAATTAGTGGATGTATGGAGAGCTTTAAAAGGGGAAGAAAGAAAATATACTTTCTACTCACCTAGATTTAAGAGTTATTCAAGGATTGACTATTTTTTTATATCAAAGAACATAGAACCAAAATTAATAGATTGTGATATTGGAGTAATTAAGATCACTGAACATGCATTAATGTTGATGGATATCAAAAGGAAGAAGGATTATAAACAAGCAAAGAGATGGAGACTGGACGGAAGAATTTTTAATAATAAAAACATAGTAGATAAATTAAAAAAGGAAGTGCAGGAAATATGGAAGATAAATGAAAAAGGAGTTAAATCGCAAGGATTATTATGGGATACGATGAAAGCAGTAATAAGAGGGATCTGTATTAGGGAAATGGCCACACTTAAAAAGCAACAGGAAGTACTTAATAAAAATGCTGAAGAAGAGATAAGGAGACTAGAGGAGAGATTAAGAGAGACAAAAGATAAGCGGTTATATGCCCTAATTCAAGCAAAAAAAAAAAAAAGGAATTGGAGAAAGAAGAAATGGAACAGGTTCAAAAGAACTTGTTGTATTTAAAGAGAGATTTTTTTGAATATAATAATAGAAATTCCAAGATGCTGGCTAGATCCACGCAGTCAGAGAAGGCTAAGAATATGATAGGGACAATAAGAGATAAATTAGGGAATAGATGTAATTTAATGAAAGATAAATTAACCATTTTTCAGGAATTTTATAAAGATTTATATTCATCCGATGCGGTTTCACAAGATAAGATTCAGGAATATGTAGATAGGAATTGGAAAATAAGACTGGATGATCAAGACAGGGAGTGTATGGAAGCCTTGGTTACTGAGGAAGAAATAGAGGGAATTATTGGAAAACTAAAAGGAGGTAAGTCTCCGGGGATTGATGGTTTGGGGCCGGAATTTTATAAAATATTTAAGGATATTTTAATACCAAGATTTAAAAAATTATATAACAATATAATAGAGGGAGGAATGACTCCGCCATCGTGGGACCAGTCCTTGGTTATTTTAATACAGAAGCCAGGTAAGGACTTGACGGATCCAGCATCACATAGACCAATATCTTTAATAAATCAGGATGCAAAAATATTTTCAGCAATAATGGCTAAAAGAATGGGTACATTTATTTTCAAATATATTAAAAAAGATCAATGTGGATTTATTTTAGGTAGGAAAATGCCGAATTTAATTGGGAGAGTTATAAATTTAATAAATATTATAAAAAAAAAGAATTTAAAAGCAGGATTATTAGCATTGGATATTTTCAAAGCCTTTGATTGTGTGGAATGGCCAGCGTTAAAAATTATATTAAAAACATTTGGGTTTGGACATAAATTTATGGGAGTGATTAATCAGTTGTACAAAAATGATAAAGCGGAAATAATGGTTAATGATGGGTTAATGCAACAAATTACACTAGCTCGAGGAACTAGGCAAGGATGTCCACTTTCACCGATTTTATTTGCAATAGTTATAGAAATTTTAGCAAACGTAATTAGGGAAGATGAAAGCTTAAAGGGGATAGGAAGAAATCATAAGATTAAAGTGAATATGTTTGCGGATGACACGTTATTGACACTAGAAGATCCCCTAGAAAGCGGGGAGATGATTCAGAAGCATTTGAGAGAATTTGGGGAAATTACAGGATTACAAGTTAATTGGGGGAAGTCAGAAATGATGTTGTATAATTATAACAAGGAAGAGATGGAGAAATGTAAAGTTAAGTTAGGATTAAGGCATAAAAATATAATACGATATTTAGGAGTTAATATAGATAAAGAATTAGAAAGAATAGAGGAACTTAATTTTGTAAGGTTAAGAAAAGAGGTAGGGGAGAAACTACAGATATATAGAAAATTAAAACATTCTTGGTTTGGTAGAATAGCGGTTATTAAAATGAAGATTTTACCTAAGGTGAATTTTTTGTTTAGAATGTTACCGATTAGAATTTCAGTAGCTGAGATTAAAAGTTGGCAAAATATGATTAATGCTTATTGTAATGGGGATAAAAGAGCTAGGATAAATAAAGGGTTATGGTATAAGGCTCAAAAGAAAGGAGGTTTAGGACTTCCGAATATTAAGAATTATTATATTGCTAATCAGTTAAGATATGTTATTAATGGCATTTTAGGGGAGGAAGATTTGGAATGGTTGGAACCGCAAATAGTAGACATAGAATGTAAATTGCGAAATATATTTTTTACTAAAATGCAAAAGAAAGAATTGAAGGTACTGGACAACCCATTGCTGGAAAATATATTAATGATATGGGAAAAGTATAGAGGGAAGTTGATACCAGGGGATTCTCCGCTCGCCCCAGTTGTTGTAGTGGGAAACTTCCCAAAAGTATTAAAACCAGAGATAGAAGCGAGACTGAAAGAACAAGATATAATTAAGCTAAGGAATTGGATGGAAAAGATGAAGGATAGTGAGCATATTAAAGATTTGTTTAAAGGTCAAAAGATAGCTTGGTTTAAGTGTTTGCAATTGGGAAAATGGACACAGGAATGGAGGATGAAAAATAAGAAATGTAGAAATAACACTAGATTTGAAGATGTAATTGAATTAATAGGGAAAAAAGAAGAAGCAGGAGCTAAGAAAGGATTGACTAGTGAGATATATAAAATATTAATAGAGGAGGAATTTCAGGACTCACTTAAGGTTATAAAAGAGGTATGGGAAGAAGATGTAAGGGAAAAAATCAACGAGGATAATTGGGGGAGGATATGGAATGTAAGAATGTTAAAGTTATTGTCGATTAGAATTAAGGAGAATTATTATAAGACAGTTTGGAGATGGTATCTAACACCTGTAAGATTTCACCAGATCGATAAAAAAGTGTCTAAGAATTGTTGGAGGGGTTGTCAGGAGGTTGGGACCTATTTTCATATGTGGTGGAGCTGTGAACAAGTACAAAAATTTTGGGAAAGGGTTTTTAAAGAAATAAGTAATATAATTGGAAGTAAATTGGAATTAAACCCAAAGTTAGCTCTACTAGCAATATGGGATAGTAGGAATAAGCATATAATTAATAGAGAATTGGTAAACAACCTCCTGGCACCCGTTAGAATAATGATTGCTAAAAATTGGAAAGGGCAACGAAGTTATATAATAGAAGATTGGTATAAAGAAATTTGGGATTTAGCACTGAATGATATGTTGACATGTAAAATGAAAATAAAGAGGGGAATGTCCAGTAAGAGTGACTTTGGAGAAATATGGACTCCCTTTTTGGAATATGTCTTAAGATCGGGAAAGGGACAAACGCCTTCAGAAGAATCATTAAAATTTTGGAAGGAGGAAGAATGATTATGAGAAGGTCTCGGGGGGGTGCACGGGGGAGTCGAGGGAGGTAGTTTGTTATATTGTGTATTACGTGTATGTTTGTTTTGTGGAAATTAATAAAAACTATATAATAAAAATAATAATAATAATAATAAAAAAGAACGGAGCGTAAATCGGGCGTAGAGGCGCACTATCCCTCCGATTATGCGCATTATCGAATGCGCATTAAACAGCAAGTTTTATTTTGCTCCGGCCGTTAAAGCGCATTTTGACTATGTGAACAAGCGCTTATGCGCATTAACTACTTGTAAAGCGCATTTTGGTCATCCGTTAATGCGCTTCGCCGCCTCTCGCCACCTCTCGTGCAGAGGTATTAGCCATAAATGCGCTTCTGCGATTATGTGCATAATCGCCTAACCAGGTGCAAAAGCGAATCCTTGTAGAGGGGACCTTAGTTACATACACTTAGTCTTGCTTATAGGCAGAGGGATATGGGTACAAGGGTGCTGAGCCAAAGTTGCACAGTCCAAAATCTCTAGGAAGCAACAAATGTTCCCATAAAACTAGCAAAAATGTTTTAAAACTCTGTACATCCCTTAGTTCAAATCAAAGCTGTTTATTTATTTATTTATTTACTGCATTTTTACCGCCCAATAGCCAAAGCTCTCTGGGCGGTATAAAAAAATTAATACCATAAAAACCATTTAAAATATAAAACAATGACAATATAAAAACATAATTTAAAATAAAGTATAAAACACAACCAGGATAAAAACCAAGCTGCCATGCAAAAATTGATAGGGATTTAAAACACTAATTTAAACAGCAGGTTAAAAATCAAACTGAAGAACTGTTAAAACGCATTGAAAATAGAAAGTTTACACCCGGTGTCTAAAGGAGTACAATGTAGATGCCAGGCGAACCTCTCTGGGGAACGCATTCCACAGCCGGGGTGCTACATCAGAGAAGGCCCTCCCCCTAGTAGCCACTTGTCTCACTTTCTTTTGGCAGGGGCTCACAGAGAAGGACCCCTGAGGATGATCTTAGGGTCCAGGCAGGTACATATGGGAGGAGGCGTTCCTTCAGATAACCTGGCCCCAAGTCATTTAGGGCTTTGAATGTTAATACCAGCACTTTGAATCGGGCCCGGATCTGGACCCGCAGCCAGTGAAGCTGGAAAAAGACTGGCGTAATGTGGTCTCATTGGCCAGTCCCCGTTAATAGTCTGGCTGCCCTGTTTTGTACCAGTTGAAGTTTCCAGACCGTTTTCAAAGGCAACCCCACATATAACATATGCAGTAATCCAAACAAGAGGTTATCAGAGCGTGGATAACTGTAGCTAGGCTATCTCTGTCCAGATAAGGGTGCAGTTGGTATATCTTTAAAGATGTTCAAAGATATTACTCTGCATATATATTAAACTGTTACCTACTCTCTCTGAGAAATCACTCTTCATAGTAGAGTAGGACTATGTAGTTGAGCATGGAAATTTAATTTTACTGTCACCCATTTATTGTTTGTGTTCCCACTGATTTGTTCTCATAATTGTGCAGGGTATTCAGTATCTTTCATATGAGACATATTTATTATTTATTGATTGATTGATTGATTTTTTTTTAATACCGCCCAATGTCATAGAGAACTTTCAGATGAAAGATGTGCTACAATCACCACCATAATATATAGTAATAATCAGTTGAAGAGTTCTGATGGCTATGTACCCAAAATGATATGACTGAGAAACAGGAGGGAGGTATCAGCATGCTCAGGGAACCCCAATATTTGCAGAAGTAGATTTTTATTTTATGGAAACAAAATACCTAAGCAGGGTGGGGAGTGGTGGTGGTGGGGGAATGGGACCAGTCTGTTGAGTTGCCAGGAACTGCTGAGTGGGAATTAACATGGAATTGAGTATTGCGGATGTCAGTATGGATGTCTGGCTAGAAGCCCAAATAGGAGAACTACACACTACAACAGGTAGATGATAGATAGATTAGATCGATAGATCGATAGATGATAGATGATAGATAGATACCACTGGTCACTACTTATCATTCTGCAGCCAAACAATCACATCTGGTGGTTTGTCGGTGGCCCTGCACCACTGAACTTCCCCCTATCAACATTTCACATGGAACCAACAAGCAGCAGTGATGTGACTGCCATAATCCTGTGACAATGAATGCATCCCAAGAAATTCAAAGTATAGGCAACCGATTTTCATATAGTAACCCAGCTATAAGGGGTTTGCAAAATGGAAAGGGTGTCCATCCTATAGATACCTCCTTCTTTAATGTATTTCCTCAAACACCTTAAATTTGAAGAATGGGATGAACAAAGGGTGCACCTAATCTATATACTCCCCCAAATATACTTAAACAGAATATCTTACAGGCCATGTTGGCTATTTAAGATAAATAATCCAGTCCTGAAAAGTCAACTGTCAAAGAGCTTCAGCAGAGCCCTGTGCATATTACACAGAAGACTACAAACAATATCCATAGGACTCCTATTCTACAGGAGTAACAAATGAATATCTGCTGTGGATACAGCATCTCCTCACTTACCATTGTGAGCTCTCATTTCTAATACATAAAAAAACATTTATTTTAAATTTTAAAAAATCCCATTAAAAATCAACAAACAAACATAAAAACAGGTTGGCATGTGGCTCTTCTGTGTAGATTAAATACCAATAAAGGTCTAAAATGGCAGAGGAGGCAATATATATTACTAATAATAATGATGAAATAGAAGTCTTATATGTACAAAAACATAACAGTGC
Organism: Anniella stebbinsi; assembly: GCA_029215795.1. Classification (NCBI taxonomy): domain Eukaryota; kingdom Metazoa; phylum Chordata; class Lepidosauria; order Squamata; family Anniellidae; genus Anniella; species Anniella stebbinsi. The sequence continues at coordinate 70,673,775 of JARDYH010000005.1, read as the reverse complement.
ATTGCAATTATGTCAAAAGGCAAATAAGAAAACAGAAAGGAAGAGGACTGATTTATCCAAAATGTAATTCCATAGGCTGCCATGTAAATCTTTAACAATATGGCCCTTTCTACACCAGGATTTTTGCCTGGGATGGCCCCAGCTGCTCCCTGTGAGTCGAAATGGGAGTCCGGGGGGCAGGGATGATATTTTTCTGGGTTAAGAGAAACCAGAAAAATCCCGAACCTTCCGTGGTCCCAGGAAATTCCCAGGACCACGGAAGATGTGCCTGCCTGTCCTGGGTGGAGCCATGCTCACTTGCAAGTAAGCACGGCTCCAAAATGGACACGGAGCCACACCATGCAGCTCTGTGGCCATCAGGGGAGGGGATGGCACCAGTTTCGCCACCCCCGGGAGGGCAGGGAAGGGCGTGGAGGCTGATCGCACACATTTTTTAAAAAAAAATGTTTTGCAGAAGAGCACTGCTGCACTCTTCCTGGGTAGGAAAAAATGGCCACCATGACAGCGCGACGGCCCCGGGTCATCGCATTTTTCCTGTGTATTGGGGCAACTAACCAAGGAAGTGGCTACTTCCGAATTTGCCGCCCCTCCAGCCCTCTACACCCCTCTGGTGTAGAAAGGGCCTATGAGAGAGCAATCCTATCATCCTGGGAGAGCTTCCCATGGATCACAGGATTCTTTGGAGTCTCCCCTGTTAGGCTGTGGACATTGCTCCAACATCAGAAGGGGGACTCAGCTATCTGATCCCTCCCCTTGCCTCACCGCCACAGCCATTTGCTGAAGTCGCAAAAGCAACTTTGAAGAGGTCTGAAAGGGGGTGTGCCTGTGGGTAGGGAGTTGAGGAAAGGAAAGAGCACAGGAGAGGCCAGGATAAGAAGAATCCTATGGCCTCTCTCACCCCTGACAGTGAGGCCCGTGTACAGTAAAATTGCAATAGCAGGAGCACAGAGAAAGGGAAATTGCTTCTGTTGGCCCTTCCATCCTGCTAGCAGTAGCCCAGCAGGGTTCTGAATACACAGAAGCCTCTGAGTTCAGAGGCTTCCATCTAACAAGGGCACAACCCTAGGTATGTATGACAAATTCATTTCAGTTTGTTTTTGATCAGGATTTTACCCATTTTGCACCTTTCAGACCAACACGGACTTGGACACAATCTGTAGTTTAAGTCTGTACATTTCCAAGCTGCAATGAGATTCGTGAAAACCCGCCTCCCCCAAAAAGAAAGAATTTGTCAGAATATGTACATTTTTTTAAAAAATGCATACACTTCAAAATGACTACATTTCAAAAATTTGCACAATTGATGCATGCATTTGGAGTATTACACACAGATTTTCATGCAGAAAAACAAAACAAAGCTCACAATCTGATACGGATTTGAATCATGACGAAGTTCGAGATGTAATTCGGAGAACATTGGTGAGTTCAGGCTTTGCCAATGTGCACATCCCTCCATTATAGAAAGGAAACAAATGATATCACCCCTTAGAAAGGCGAGCCTGATATTACACATCATGAGGTTGGTTTTGTAGAGTAGCAACATGGCAATCTTGAAACACCAACATTTTAATAACAATTATATTGAACCAAGTTACTATGAGAGTAAATAATTTTTAACCACCATGTTGCCCTCCTGGTCTAGTTTTCTGGAAATATGCTACTTCTTTGCTCATTACTCTTTCACACATACTCTGAATCGCACAGACAAAGGCATTTGCTTGCATTAGTCAGACTATTTCCAGGTTTAATATGAGGAGGGGGAAAAATAAAGAGATGTTCAGACTTTGGGGAGACATCAGTTCAAATCTTTTATCCTCAATTTCCTACTCTCTTTTCCCCAAAGGTAAATGTGTCCTTAACATAAAATGGGATTTCTAATTTTCCAAGCTGTATATAAAGCCTTACATCTCCCCTCCCCCCACAACCCCAACTTCCAGTGTTTCTGAGCAACACAGAATAAAGCTACCTAAGCTGTTGGACATTGTTGTAGGCCCTCTGTCTGATTGGCAGATCATAGGAAAGAAACATATCCCATGAGCCTCTCTGTGAGGTTGTTACTAACTGATTGAGTATTCACTTTCATGCCTTAAAATCTCTGAAACCCAGGTGTGTTGTAGATTAGCACAACTTACAAGCAGTGTGTGGAGATTTATTATGATAATTGTTGCTTTTATTTTTTATTTCCCTGAACTCAAAGATAATTAATGCCAGTGTGTGTCCTGGTATCTGACTCCCTTAATTGGCCCTGTGGTGCCTTGGGTGTTTGAAAATCCACTCACTTAAGGTTTTTTTTTTCCTTTTGACTTGTTTTCCTGGAGCTGTTCATTAGTGCCTAAAATATTTGATTACATTTAATTGTGATGCCTTCAATTCAGTGCACCTGCTGCAATTTACATAGGGGGAATGGGAGCTTACCATAGCTAAAAAAGCAAAAAAAGAAAAAGAAAAAAAGGGGGAGATGGGGGAATTAAATGTAAAAAGAATTCCCCAGTAAAGGGTAATTGGGGTTAAATACAGAAACAAAATAAACATGCTATATAGTTTAGATTCCTCCCTTAACAACTATAGTAGCACTAAAAGGATTTCTACTGTAACAACTTCATCTTTCAATTTTTTAAAAAGCAGTTCTTCAAAGGCTTTCATCTTCCCTTGGACATCTGCACTTAGTTTAAACCTAATCTCCAGTATTAGAAAGTCCATGTGCTGTTGTTCTTGACAGTCTGGCAGACCTGAGCCCCAATTGTGCTTGGACATGTTTTGCTTTTTGTCTAAATCTTTTCTGTTGCTACCAGCATTCTGTTCCTTTCAGCAAGTAATGTGTATATTTCGGCGCCGTCAGTCTTTCCTTGGCGCTAACAGGAATTAACTGCTCGACAGAATGTTATTGGGCCAGGCAATGTTCTTCCAATTGACCATACCATCATTTAACAAGTTTTGGGGAAAGGAGCTAAGGAAATGTGGGACCATGCATTTTCAAAACGGGGAAAAAAGCTCAGGCTTCTGTGCCTGCTATTAAACCACATCGCTTCCCTTTCATTTATCTCCAAAGAGCAGTGTAAACTTCTAAAATGGCCTTTAAAACATGCTTTCATAAGAAAAGTAATTAGAGTGGTTTTTAACACCCCTATAATGTTAGTATTGTCTAATAAATCTCTATTTGACCCTTGCAGCGGTTGAAAGGAGAGAGTGCAAAGCACTCTATATTGTAGCATGAGAATAATGTGACCTATTAAGACACATTTTTCACTGATGCCCAGCAGCATCCTCTTCAAGTTATGACTAAAAGCAATGGCAGTATCTGTTATTGTTCTTCATTACAGCAAACATTCTGAGAAAAAAAAACAATGGTGAAGGGGCTTCATATATATAAACTGACACTGACATACTCACAGGGCTTCAAAACATGCATAGTATGTCTATAGGTTCTAAAATCCCAGGCTCCCAGGCTGTGGAACTCCCTCCCAAGGGAGGCTGGGAAGCTCCCTCTCTGCTGTCCTTCTGCCAAAAGGCAATGACCACTCTACTCAAAAGGCCTTTGACCTATAAGTGGGCTTGTTGGGTTGAGTGCTGTCTCTTTTATATTTTATTCTGTAATTGTTATATTTTTATTGCATTTTATTTTATTATTTTAATCATGCGTCTAACCCACCTGGAGTGCCATTTTGCTGTTGTTAGAAAGATGGGGGTGCAAATCAAATCGAATCACTCTATAAATAATTGGAAATTTAGTATACATTTATACCATTCATTGTAGAGAACTAATATTTGGCACATATATACCTGATCAGAATTAAAATCCAAAAATTATACATACAGGATTAGTCCAGGATCGGCTTTCCATGAGATGGAGGGACCTTCCACAAGAAGGGCTCACATCACAGAAGATCCCTCCATTTTGATTTTGGGGGATATCCTTCCCTCACACACACACACACCACAGCTCACTCCATTCAGAGGGTCTGCTGACACCCTGGGTAGCATTTGGGGGGGGGGGTCTAATGTGGAAAGGAGAGGTGGGGGAGTCTACTTCTACCAGCACAAGTGATCCAGTGTAAATCTGGATCCAACCCACATTCACCCAGCTGGAGAATGTCATAACCAGGAAGACAATTATGGATGTGCAAACAAGCAATGTTGGTGTTCAGAGAATCTCCGAACATTGACTCATGGCTCACCTCACCTCTGTTTGCATTCGTGCCTTGAGATCTCTGTTTGCTTTGCTCCAATGGGAAGATTTCCATACAGCAATCAGGTTCTTTGTTTTTAGGCAAGTACAGCCATTCTCAACAGTTGGGAAATTTATCTTTTATAACTTTTGTAAATGCTGCGCTTCAGTCCAGCTGGATGGATATCACAGCTTTTGTTTAAAATGTAATAAAAACATGAGGTTTTGAGTCACCTGTGTGCCTCACCTCCCATAGGTAAGGTGCCATGTTAATGCTGAAATCTCTTAAAGCTTTCCAAGGCTAGCTCCTCCTGCTGAAATCAGTCCTGCTGAAATCAGCTTGGCCTCCTTATTTGCCAAAGCAAGATGCCATCTATGGGTATTGTAATAATTAGGCATACCAGGGCGTGTGCCATGGTGTTTTGTTTTGTTTTTGAGCTGTGCCCCCAAATCTTTTCAGCTGGCCCATTTGTTTTTTGTTATCAATTTCTGAAAAGAGAAAAATATAAAAATATTAATAACAAAATGCAAGCTTACCCCTTTCCTCTGAGCTTAGAAGCCTTGTAGTGACTAGGAGATCTTAAGAGTTAGCAGTCCAATAAGGAGGTGTAGTATGAAGGCAGCAGCCTTCTGAACTATAAGAAACTATAAACCACACCACCACCTTCCCTTTCATAATCTGCTCATTGTTTTTTTTCTTTCTTTCCCTAGCTTTCTTCTGTTAAATAACCATTTCTGGGTGCTTATTTGCAATGCAGATTTGAAGAGGGAGCTGGGAAGGAGAGGAAGGATTTCCTGTAAAATAGTGGTATTTCAAACAGCTTCTGATTTTATTGCCCCAAAGTGGAATGTTTGGCTTTTTGAATTAAATGCCCCCCCCAAAAAAAAGAAAAAAGGATTTGATTCGCCTTGACAAACTTCTCCCCTCCCTTCCACCATTGACTTCTGCCACGTAGCTGCAGGCGGCAGATTCTGCCAAAAGGAGGGTAGGGCATCATGTTCCGGGATCTGCTGTGAAGCCTGTACAGTGCCTCATGGCAGCCACTTTTTCATTCATTCATTCATGTTCTTTCTATAATGCAAAATAGCAAAAGCTCTCTGGATAGGTCACACAAATTGAAACACAAAATACAACTTTATAAAATCACTTCACCTTGTAAAGTTCAATATGTACAATCCTCCCACCCCTTCCAAAATTCCTTTGAAGTAATGCCCTTCTGAACGGAAGGGTTGGGGAATTCCTCCCTCGACTCCATTTACAATCGCCATTCTTCTTTCCCTTTCCTTCTCTCCCCCTATCCTTGTCTTTCTTTCTCTTCTTTATTCTATCTAGAGCAGGGTTCCCCAGCCACTGTGGCCCTGTGAGCACATACGCTTTTTTTTTAGGGATTGTACCGTATAGTTAAAATGTACGATAACGATACGATAAGGTCATTATCGTGCATGTGTTTAACGATAACGATACGATACAAAAACCTACAATAATCATAGGAGACGATAATTTTCGGGCAATTTTATCATTTTATCAGACTGCCATATAAATATACCTATAACTTCTGTATTTTAAAAATTAAAGGCTTGAAACTTGTGCTACGCATATGTGCTACACATATGTGCCAAATTTGAGATCGATCCCTCCAACTCTTGATTTTATATGAATTTATTAAAGATCGTTTCAGTTCTGACAGATCAGAATGGCAGCTCACCACATGCGTTCATTCAGACCTGTCAAAATGGAAACGATCTTTAAAAAAATCATATAAAATCAAAGATTGGAGGGATCGATCTCAAATTTCATACACATACTTAAGCATACCCCATAAGCACTGTGACCAAGTTTCAAGCCTCTAACTTTTAAAATACAGAAGTTATAGACATTTTTTTTCTTTAAAAATAGGGCTGCAAAAAATATTGTTTTTTCACGATAGTTATTGTGAAGACAATACGGTTCACCTACGATATGAATGAAGATGATAATTCTTTTGGTCCAAAATGATGATAATGATAAACGACGATATTTTTTTGTGTGCACACCCCTATTTTTTGAAGAAGAAGTGTGGGGGGCAACACCCCACACATTGGCTGCTGTTGTGGGGGAGCAATCACAAAAAAGGGGAGTGCCCCCCTTATCTATGTTTGCTGTGTGCATGAATCTCTGTGAGCTTCTCCCTCTGCTTCTCTTTCTCTCTCTCTCTCTCTTTCTCTCTCTCTCTCTTCTAGCTGTCCTTCCTTCCTTCCTCTCTCTCTCTCTCTCTCTCTCTCTCTCCATCCCCATGCAAGGGCATGGAGGAATTGTTCCATTTATTTGTATTGAGTAAGAAATCAGCTGAAAATTGGCTGGAGGGAACTCATTTTGCTAAGGACCCTGTTGCCGCAAGGGTACTTGGTGGGAGTGGGCTTCCTCCCCATCCATTATAGACTAGGAGAACTCCCTCACCCATACAAATGAATGAAGGACTAGCTCCATTCACTTGCAGAGGGAGGGGAACAGCTTGGTGGGTGCCTCAGCCTGGTCCTGTGATTGTAGTGGTGCCCACTGGTGCTGCATTGGAGACCCCCGGATCTAGAGAAAGTCTTGGGAAATTCTCAAGAGGGAAGCATGGGGATATAGGAAACTGTCTTCTATGGAGTCAGACCAATGGTCTATCTAGACCAGTATTGGCAGTGGTTCTCCAGGGTTTCAAGCAGTTTTTCTTACCCTACCTGGAGATTATGGGGATCAAACCTGGGACTTCTGCATGCAAAGAATGACCAGAGGAAGGAATCCAGGTGTATTTTGTTTGTCAGTTGCCATTATCCAACTTCTTCCCATTAGCTTAACTTTCCCTCCAACCTACCTCCTCCACTCCACTCCCAGTGGTCACCCCACCCTCATATCCTCTTTCTTTTCCTTCAGCCTTGAGTGTTAGCGACTCTGCATTACCAGATCCCCTTCTCCTTAAGCTCTCACCCCAACCTACTCTTCCCCCTGCAGAACGGACTGTTCACAGCCTTGTTTCAGGTTTCAGGAACCAGCCTTGCTGAGAACATAGCTAATTTCCCTATGCAGAGTACAGTTCTCAAAGAACGCTTACAGCCTCATTGTCCTCATTATGCTTACTTTTAGTTTGCATTGCTTTACCAAGTTAATTCCCCCCAAACCAACTTGTGCATTTTAAATTCTTTTTTGTAATCAATAAATGCACCAAGTGCTCATTCTCCAAATCTGGTCTATGTATGTGGATCCTTTTGGGGGGTGGCATAGATGCTCTATGACCAATGTCTAAAGGTCCCTGTTGGATTTAACAAATGTGTGATTTTGGGAATGTCATGTACACATTTTGCAACATAGTAGAAACAAAAGGAAAAGACAATGCCTAATCCTATTCTCTGCTTTAGCTGTTGTGGCTCAAAGAGAGCCTTGTACAGTTGTTTGGCACCAATTTCACTGGAGTTCTAGATGAGGCCAGAAGGGCAGAGCTGTCCACCACTCTGTGGACAGCACCACTGCCATTTCTATTAGGAGGCCATGTCATGGGCTGTGCATCTCTTACCCTTTCTCACCTCAGAAGAGCCCTGCCGTGGTGCTCTTTGACTACACAAGAACCCGAATGGACTTTCAAGTGAGTATTTCAAAAGAAGTAGACCCATTTCATTATTTCAGATTTTACAGGCTATTTCAGGATTGTCTAGGCTTTGTATGGGAAGCACAAAAAAGGTAATAGAATTTTAATTAGATTTTCCTCTACAATGGGATATGCTGGAGTGAAAAATGAAGGGGAAAAGGATAAACATACTATAATAAAGAAGCAACAAGCAACATTCAGACATTGTTTTACATATTGTTTACTTCAGTAGATTTTTTTTTATCCATTAGGGGTTATGCTGGACTTAATATGTATGAGGAACATAGGTAGCTTAAACATCCTAAGCCAGACCCTTGGTTTATCTAGCCCAGTATAGTCGACACTGATTGGCAGCTGCTCTCCAGGGTTTCAGGTAGAAGTTTTTCCAGCCCTATCTAGAGACACCAGGAATTGAACCTGGGACCTTCTGTATGCAAATCATGTGCTCTGCCCCTGAGGTATGGCCCCTCACCCTTCAGCCATGCCTACTCAACACATAGTCATTGGTAGGTGTGGTTAGAGACACCAGATGAATTGTCAGTAAGCAATAGGACAAAGTATGATAGAAAAAAAGTATTTGATGCTGTGAAGAGAAGATATTGTGAATACACACACACACACACACACATATATATATATATATATATATATATATATATAGTGTCATATATACAAGAAGTAGAAAATTATGAATTTTCCATCTATCTATCTATTTGTGTAGTAGCTCACTCAAGACATATTTAATTACTTGGATCTAGGAATGTTGTATCTATTACTTATGGATGATTATGAAATCACTAGAGCCCCTTGGAGGGTCGTTATGTTTCTTCTTACCACAGGGTCACTGGTAAACAGACTAAAAAGGAGTCTAGTTATTCCTGCCATTATTACTACGACTGAATCCCTCCCCCTCAAATATACTTAAACTCAGTAGCTGCTATCATCAATTTAGGGAGCAATCCTCTGTCCCCTAAACAGTGTCTGGGGGACATAGGATATTTTGGTTTCATGGCTCTGAGGTCAGAAACAGGACTTCCCCTCCCCCTTATAGTCAGCACAGAGAGAACCATTCCAGAAAACGGAGCATGGAGGTGGGGAAAAGGAGGCATTTCAAGAGGTGGAGAGGGGAGGACAGTGGGGCAGCTGTGCTATGACATATCCTATCCTCAGCCTCCTTCCCTCCCCTTCCCCGAAGCCTCTGCTAGATAGGCAAAACAAGCCCATCTAGCTTAAATGCAGAGTGGGAGGCAAAATACAAAGAAAAACAAAGCAGACTGCCAGTTCTAGCTCAGGATGGGTGAGCATGCGATGTTTTAATTGTTAAGGTTTTTCTTTCTCAATGTTTATTTTGCCTCATTTGCATTCCTGAATGTGAGTGTCTCCCCCCCCCCTATTTGTAATGTGCATTTCTCCTCCCACCATAGGCTAATGCATGCAGATAAAAATTGTGCATTTGTATGTATGTACACTTTTGAATGTGAATGCAACTTTGGAAAATTGTGAAAATTCCTGAGAATTGTGTTTCTGTTTGCGTGTGTGTTCAGGTTTACGAATGAGACATGATTACATGACTTGTGAATGGAATTCACTTACATCCCTAGTTCTAGCAATAACAAAAGAGATAATCCATAGCAAGAGGCAATCATTTCTAACTTAGAAATTCAGGACTCTCTCCATTAGCTTAGCAGAAGCACAACATAGAATCCAGTGAACACAGCTTTGGGCAGCTCCTTGACCAACCCCAACACCTCACCGCAAGCAACAACCATGGTCCTATATGGTTATAGAAAAATGTGGCTGTGAAATGAGTTCAGGAACACAGCGTGATCCAGCAAGGTACAACAATAGACTAAAACTAATTTGGGCATGTTCTAGCCAGGCAATTTACAACTGAATTATCAGGCAGGCAAAAACAACAGAAATAAATGGCAGTGTGACCTATGAAAAATGGAGGCAACTCTAGTAAGTAGGGACAGAATGAGCAGAGGATTTTATTTAACTCAGAACACTTAATATAGAATATCCCTAACTGCATGCAACAAGGCTGTTCAGTGGTGGATTCGGGGCAGGATTTGGGATGGGTCCAGGGCTCTATTCAACAATATGAGCAGGAGGGCTCTCAAATACAGCAGAGTTGGCATGCCATACTTTAAAATAAAGTAATATACATTATCATCTAAAGAGGAAAGGACCCAGAAGTTTATTGAGCCCAGAGTCTAACATTACCTAACTGCACCATCAGTGCTATTAGCTTTACAGTGTCTCCATCCAGCACAGAAGTTAGACGGACAGATAGACAAATAATTCTCTCTGTGACAAACGGTCATTAAGGGAATAAGATGCCACTGTATTTCCCATTCCATGTTTCCCCTCAATCACTCTGGCAGCTTGTTTGTTCCCAGTAGGAGAGGAGATTACTAATGTGTTGAGCTCATAAGACATACATCTTCTAAGTCAGGCATTCTCAAATGTTAGGAAGGTGTCAATAGGAGAAAACAGACACTATATTTTTTCCTACCGCTTCCAATGAGATTTCCACCTAAAATAAGATCTGAAGGCAAAATGGGGCCTCCTTGTAAAGCAAAACACCTAGGGAATTTTATGGGAAGTCAAGATAATTTCGATAACCCTTATGAAATTTCTCGGTGGAATTTCACCTATCTCTTAAAAATAATCCTGCATTTTTTTTACTTGCCTAGCCTATTTCCACATCTAAACTATCACCAAATTCTATTACTCCTTTCCAGAATCTCTTAGCCAAATCATTCCCCCCTTGTATCCACTCTTAGCACTGAGTTTAAAGATGAATGGATCCAGCTATTTTTGGTCCATGTCAGTTTTGTATCTGTTCATTCAAAAATCCATTTCATCCTGTATCCATATTAACCTGTATTTATTTAATATAAAAATGTATTTTACATATTTCATGGTAAAATGCACACTTTTATTTTGTCATTATGCCAAAACATGTATTTTATTTGCATCTTGGAATGTTTTTAAGGCAAAAACTGCATTGTGGAACCAGAACAATAACTGTGATCTGAATTGCACATTATTTCAGGCACAGATAAAAGGAAGTAATTCTTTACATAGCACATAGTTAAACTATGGAATTCACTACCACAGGATGTAGTGATGACCACCAATTTGGATGGCTTTAAAAGGGGTGGCGGCGGATAAATTCCTGGAGGAGGCAATCAATGGCTATTAGTCATGATGACTATATGCTACCTCCAGCAGCAGAGGCAGTAAGCCTATATGCACCAGTTGTTTGGGAACATGGGTGGGAGGGTGCTGTTACACCATAGCCTCCTAGTTGACAGCTGGTTGGCCACTGTGTGAACAGTCTGCTGAGCTAGATGGATCCTGGTCTGATCCAGCATGGCTCTTCTTATGTTCTTATGGTATAAGACACCTAATAAGGTTTTCTGAATAGGGATCATGCTAGCGGTGGGCCAAAATTTCCCCCTCCCATTTTTTGGGAGGATGGGAAGACATGTCTGAGGCTTTTTTTCTTTTTTCTTTTGGTATGTGTGTGGTGGCATACCTTATGTTAGAAATGAAGTGGCTTTTTTCTTTTTTTTCTTTTTCATCCTTAACTGCTACTGGGAATAGCCAGAGAGACAAGCCATCTTGTTTATAAAGTAAGGTAAACCAGCTCCACTGAAATTCTCAGAAATCTCTCATCCATCCTTTACCTTCCAGGACCTTCTCTCTCTCTCTCTCTCTCTTCCCTCTCCCCCACATATGGCTGAAAATAACCCACCCCAAAATACTGGTTCAGCTGTACTCCATGTAAACAGAAAGCTCATATGTCAAGGAAAAGGCTATTCATATGTGCTCAATAGTTAATTTTTCCATTTGCCTATGGTGACAAGTTTTCAGGTGAATTGATAACCTATTTTATTAAATTTATGTATGTATGTATGTATGTATGTATTGCATTTATATCCCACCTTTTTTCCTCCAAAGAACCCAAGGCAATGTACATAATCCTCCTCCTCTCTGTTTTATCCTCACAACAGTGTGATACCAAGCAAATATTCTGACCCATGCATTAATATGTGTGTGTGTGTGTGTATTTGTGTGTGTGTAAATGAGAGATAAATATTTTATTTATTTATTTATTTATTGCATTTCTATGCCGCCCGATAGCCAAAGCTCTCTGGGCAGTTTCCCAAAATTAAAACCATGACAACCAATTCAAAATATAAAACAACAACAACAAATGTTACAGCCTTATAAGTAATTAAAAAGAAAGATGGAGGAATCAAGACAACCACAGGAAATAAACGTCTGCTTTAATGAACGAAAGTCTACTGCACCAATACAAACAGCCATTCTGGAGATTATTTGAATGAAAATAATGTAATTGCACAAATAGGCTAAGCCTGGTTTGTGAGTCGAGGAGAATGAAAAGGAAGGAAACAGGCAGCAGTCATGGTTCTTGTAGTTGGTGGCGTGTGGTGAATAATTGATCATCCCTTCCTTCCATCTGATGAGTTCACTAATTCTCTCAGTGCCACACTTCTACAAGTGTCACGATCACTATTAAGCCAGCAGAGAAGCCCAACGAGCCCTTGAGATTTCCTACCATCTGAGATGCCGTTTTAAAGCGCTGAATGAAAAATTAAACGCAGAAGGAAGAAAATGACTCTGAAATCTTCACCTCGTCCTCACGCTGTAGGGTGGTGCTCGGCAGGCTGCTTTCCGCATCCAACTACCATGCAATGATTCAGATAACTAGCAAGGCAGCAGCGACTGGGTAAGAGCAGAAATGCAACCTCTTCGTATGCATTTTGATTATAGGACCTCTCTGTAGTAAAAGCGAGACATACAGAGTTTTTAAAAAGACATTGAAGGGTTTTTGGCTTCAGCGATTGTGGGAAATTAATAGTCAAGGTGGGGATTTTGTCTGAAATGCTTAGAGACTTCATAAATATACCCAGAGAAATATCATGAAGTTTATCATTCCTAAACACAACAGATACGAAGGAAGAAGAGAGAGGAGAAGACTGGGGTAGAGTGTCATAGGAAAATTGATCAGAAGTAAATGATATACATTCCACTGGAGATTATTGAAAATATAGAAGAAAACGTTCAAAAGATTATTTTCCCTTTCTGTGTGTGTGTGTGTGTGTGTGTTAAGTTTCAATGACACACTGATATTATGTTTGTATTGTAAAGTGTGTTCAGATTAAAAGAAAGAAAAACAATGGATTCAGAATTGAGAAAGGCAACAAGAGGAGCGCACACATTTTCTATAGGAGAGGGCCTAAGGTTTTGATGCCCGTTCCAGTGTTTTTGGGGAACACACTGTGGGCGGGCAGGAAGGATGCGCACGGGAATCTGTTCGACTGAAAAGAAACAGCTCCTTCCCACTCAGTTGTCCCCCTGGCGGTTTCTACGGCCGGCCGTGCAGATAATTTCAATCGAGTGGCTCTTTGCAATGACAAGCAACCCCGCACACGCATGCTGAAAAGAGCCATTTGTTTTGCTACAAAAAAGCATGTAGGCCATTTAACCTTTCGTAATTAAAGAATAACCAAAAAAAAATAAAATATATACTTAATCATAATAAAATAAATTTGTGCCAATAATCCCCAAATTGCAACTATTCATAAAAAGCTACATTTTTAAATCAATCGATTCAGGAAAGTTGCATTTTGCAAAATTCACTGTATCGTATTTACATCAGTGGAGCTTAACGAGCTTTGCGATTTGCAAATAAATCAATAACTTCAGGAAAATTGCATTTTCTCGCTAATTCAGGCTCAACTGACAGTAAACCTAAATCTGCCAATCGGTTTTGGGCCATTGTAGGCCTTAACACTTCTTTTATTCTAGAAAGACAACTGAAAGAGTGTTCTGCTTGAGCCACTGTTACTGGTATGGTACAAAATAACCTTAAAGCAACAACTATGTTTGGAAAAAGAATTTCAAGTTTTAATTGTCTTAGTTCATTCAAAAGGTTTATTGGCGAAAGAAAAATTTCTTGCAAATTTGATTTATATATATTCAGAAATGCTCAGTTCACGGCACACGTTCCAAGCCGTTATTCAGAGTTGTGCGTGCATTGAACAATATATATATATAGAGAGAGAGAGAGAGAGCTAAGAATTATATTAACATATAATTAAATTCTGTTTTTAATATGTAATTAGAAGTTCTTTGGTTGATTAGAGTCTATATTGGCCGGTAACTGACAGAAATTTGTATATATTTTCTTTGAAATTCACCGATTTTACAATGGATGTCAAAAATAATTGACAAATAATGATACTAGCAAGAAAGACAAAAATATATGCAAAATAGTTGGGCCCCAGGCTCCCTTCCGGACCACTGGGCCCCAGTAATTTGTACCGGCTCCCCCCCCCCCCCCCCGTCAGCCCTGCTCAGAAGTGGTTTCTCACACATTTGATTATTTAAAATCTCAAGTTCTGCCTGTCTTGTTCATAAAGAACTGTGTGAATCTGAGTTAAAAAATGAATGTAATGAAATTCTCACCCATCTACACCAGCCAAATTCAATAGGTTGAGTTGTTCCCAGCATGGAGAGGATCATGTTGTGCCTGCCTGCCATGTAGCTATTACAGATGAGAGGGGTGTATGAGAAATTCATTTTAGTTCACTTTTGATCTGGATTTACCCATTTCTCACCTTCTGAACCAAACACTGACTTGAGCCAGATCTACACTACTACTTTATAGTGGTATTGAAGTGCACTGATAACTGTTGAGGGTACATTACACATTCCATATACCGCTTTCAAAAAATGATTTCCTGCTTTTTATTTCACATTATCCAAAATACTGCAACAAGTGTCGTTGTGTGTCATATGAGGTATAAATGCACAAGAGAGAGATAGTGTTACCATGATGGTATTGTAATGATGTGACGCAAGGTGTAGATCTGGCCTCAGATGCAATCTGGGGTTGAAGTACTCATATTTCTGAGGCTGCAATGTGATTCATGGATAAAAAAAATGTATTGTAACGTACTACAAAAATGTGCATGAAAAATGCATACTTTTGAAAAATGTGCACAGATGCACTTTAATCAGTGGGAGAAGAATGTACACATTTCAAAGATGCATACCATTGGAAAAATACACATGGAAATATGTACAGATTTTCATGCAAAAACAAAAAATAAAATAAAATAAACAAATAAACAAATAAACCCAAAGCTCGCAATCTGATATGGATGTGAGTCCAAATGAGCTTCGAGATGGATCTTGGAAAACTTCAGTAATGCTGATTTGCACATCCCTAAAGATGAGGAGCCTGTCTGTTAAAAACACATGGCAATCCCAATTCAGTACTACAAACACGATTAAATACACAGGGTTTTAAACCATACTTTTAAGAGATAAGAACTCAAAGCCACTTGACTGAATGGACAAATCTTCAATTTCACATTCTCCCAGATTCGAATTTTTTAAATCTCAAGTTCTTCCCATCCTGTGTATGAAGAAATTTGCAAAGTTTGGTAAATTCTCATCAAAAAACAAACCAAATGAAATTTTTGCCCATCCCTACTCAGAAGTAAGATCCACTCAGTTCTGCATGAGACTTGCTCCCGGGTAAAAGCCTGTGTAGAATTACAGTCTTAGGAGAATGATCCTACACATCTATACTAAGGAAAATATGTCTCATTGATTTCAATGGGGCTTTCTCCCAGCTAAGTAGGTATAGATTGTAATCTTATTGAAATGTTTGGTTTACCTTGAAGTTTTCCAGATATTAGAGGCACCTCTCATTTGCCTCGGTTTTTGCTTGAGACATAATTCTGTGGCATTCTAGGGATGGACACCTACATTAGAAATTTCAAATCTCCTTTGGCTTCCTAGGATTTCCTCAACTATTTTGCCTGGGTAAGACACACACACACACCGCAAATTCA
Source organism: Anniella stebbinsi (assembly GCA_029215795.1). Lineage (NCBI taxonomy): Eukaryota > Metazoa > Chordata > Lepidosauria > Squamata > Anniellidae > Anniella > Anniella stebbinsi. The sequence goes on along the minus strand of JARDYH010000005.1, from coordinate 70,658,101 downwards.
CTTCAGATTTTGCTTTAGGCAAAATGTCTTTGGTTGAGTGTCCAAAGTATAATTGACTGAAACCATTCAGCCAGGTCTGTTTTCACTTAAGTTGAAACACTCCTCAGTTTTTCATTGGTTTGGGGGCCATATATAAAAGGCCTTCTTCAATGCTTCTCTCCCCATCTCACATATTGCCCTTATCTATTTCCATATAATGGTGTGACTACTACCCACTTCCCCGTTAATACTCAACAAACTGCATGGAGAGTCCCATTTTTTGGCACCTGTCTCCAATATTTGTATTGGCGTTTGACTACACTTGGACTATGTTCACCCTTTGAGACCTAGTCCAAGTGTGGTCAAAAGCCAATACAAATATTGGAAACAGGTGCCAAAAAATGGGACTCTCCATGCAGTTTGTTGAGTATTAAAGGGGAAGTGGGCATTAGTCACGCCATTATAAGGAAATAGATGTGGGCAATATTCCCACCCTAATCTGGACAGAAATATCAGAAATTAATATCCATCCATGTTTGGAAAACTAATTCTCCCATTCTTCTCTTTGGGCAGGCATATGAACGCCTACTGTTTTCCTTCCACTCTAGAAGCCCATTCTTTTTGTTTTTTCATTGAGAATTTAGGCTCCCCCTTAAGAAAGCACTACCAGCTACAGCAGCTTTTTGTTGGAGTAAACAAATCTTTGAGGAGTTGTATTTTTAAAAAGTATTTCCTAGAGCGCTAAGTCTGAAGGTTTAACTGTGCACAGTGTTTCAGTTTAATAGTCAGACAGGGATAGAAAGCTATAAGGAAGGAACTGAGGTAATCTTACACTGCTCTACAGCTTCTGGACGTGGAAGGGTATATACTTTTTAAAGTGACTAGGGACTTCTGTGGATGGTAAAACTGTGAGCTGGGAAGCAACAACAACAACAACAAAAAAGATGGCTGAAAGCATGCATCTTCATCATGTCTGAACAACAGACTGACTCACAACTTTTGCTAACAGGCATACATAAAGAACAGGAATATCCAGAATGGCCTTCACACTTGTGTAAAGTTAGAACATGTAAAGATTCGGAAGCTGCTATCAATCACTGTTAGATTTTCCTTCCTCCTCTCTAGAGGGTACTTGTGTGTTTGTCTGAAAAATTGAGTGCAGTTTGTTTGATGCAAGATGTACATAATATGTTTGACTTGAAGGTGTGCAACAAGAACTAACTTGATACTAAATTTAGTAGTATGTGATTACTCAGTACTTTTTAGAGGTTAAGGTATAAACTTCATGCACTGCAAATATATTTATATGTACCTCTGAAATGTAATTTGTTTCCTGAACTGAATTTGTTTCCTGCTGTGATCACCAATTCTTACTGTGTTTATTAGTTATTGTAAACTGTCATAGAAATTTTGAATTGAAGCAGCAGTATGGAAATGTTACAAATAAATAAATAAATATCCATACAAAACTAATAATATGTGATATGGGGTAATATTACTATTCCCTTATTGCAGATGTGACTTAGACTTGAGAGGAGTTGAGAGGTCAGGAATTTGCAAGCTCTAAAACCACCAAGAAAGTTCGGGGCTGAAGTGATTTGAACTTGTGACTCCTTGGTAGCGATGGGTGTGGACTCTCCTCATCTGGTTCCCCCCTCCAGTAGAAGTCCTTTGTTTAGCATATACTAGGAACAGGACCTTTTCAGAGGTGGCTCCAAGCCCCAACACCTTTGGAACTGCCTTCCCGGGGGGGGGGGGAAATGGTCTCATCACTGCTGGTTTTTAAGAGAATGCTAAAACAGTTTTATTGCAGTACACATTTGATTAATGTTAGGGTGAACATATTTTGGAAACCGAAAAGGAGGACAACATGATCAGCCCCCAAGCGGGTGGCCCCACCAACATGTCTGCCCCCAGGGGGCATGTCCAGCACCAAGGAAGTGTGCCCACCTGCACATAGCATTGATCACATGTCTGACTTTACAGCACACAATTAAGACAAACCTGTTCTACATAACATCTTAATGTTAAAATCACTGAAATAACAAGTGAGACATCCAATGTACCTGAAATTAACTTCATTAACTCCTACTTTTGTAGCTTTTGCTCTACTTTTTGCTATACTTTGTGTGATACATTATCCTCTTCCCTCAAATATCTTTTCTGATTGTATCCTCACTCTATTGCAAGCTGCTGCTTAACAGGGCTTGCTGCCAGCTGGCTGACTGGCCTTTTTATTTTTAAAGTTCAATTTTTTAAAAAAACTTGTGTATGATTCTCATAAGTTTCTCTACTCTAACATTAGGGTGGGTGTTGTGGATGGCAGAAACTACTTTGCCCAATCACACTTCCCACTTATATACATTAGCTTCTCAAGGCTTGTGCGTTGGCACCACTTTTTACATCCAGACTTTGAACTCCTGTCTACTTCCTGCACAAACATGTGACTCTGAGACCTTCTTTCTAATGCCCAGTATTGCCTGCCAGCACCGTAGGGCTAAGTTACAACAGGTGTCTCTGAGTTGTCTGTGCAGCCCCTGTTGTCTCTCTCTCTAAGTCACTTCAGCCAAACTGAAGCCTCCAGCCCCAAACAATCAATCTCCCTCCCTCTTCCAAAGTCTCCCAATGGTCCAGCCGGGCTGAGTACCTGTACGCTGTGGCCAGGGGAAAGTGTACCATCTTATTGCTTGGTCACATCTGGTGACTCTTACTTTAAAAACTGCCTCCACCACCAGCCACCTCTGCTTGCACCAACACTGGACTCTGAGACACTCTTAAAAAGCTCTGTGTGGCATGCCAGCCTCCCAGGGTTAAGCTACAGCCATCTCTGAGTTGTGTTTTCAGTCTAACTGTCTCTAAGAGATATGCCAGCCAGCCAAAGTTGTTTGACAACCTGAGCTTGAAGGGTATGGCTCCAGTGTTCTTTTAAAAATAATAATCTTAAAACTGCATTTAAAAAAAAAATCCTAAAAATCAACAGATGAATGGGTCTGTTAGACCTAAGGACTATCATGGTGCCAAGTTTCATCTCTTTATCTTTAAAAATGATGGAGCTATAAGTATTTCGGTTAATTCCCATTGACTATAAAGTAGAGCTGCCCTTTGGGTCAGGGGAGGATGGGAAAATCTGGACTTTTCTTCAAATTTCATAATCCCCCCCCCTGACATGTCCTAGTTTTTCCTGACATATGGTCACCCTATAAGTTTCAGCTCCAGCTAGAATTTAAATTCATGGCTTTTTAAATTGTAATTTGTAATTTCATATTGGGATATATGTGTGTTTAAAAAATATGTAAGTCATCTTGTATTGAAAAGTCTGTTGTTTCCCCTATGCAACAGCATTATTCATCCTGAGAATTTTATGCATGTTTTACTGGACTCCAAAGCATGATCTCAACCACCTTCTATTCTAAGCATATAACTTCATCATGGGAACCAAAAGTGCTCTTCTACCTTTACTTATTTTCCTGCCAAGAATCCAGTATCTGCCACAAATCATCAAAGAGTTACAGTTCACCAGAAGAAACAGGAACACTAAATCAGAAAGTGTGAAGCAACCACCTAAAGAAAGGTTCCCTGCACAACTTCCTAGTTGGACACACCAGGCTTTTGAGAAATGGTTGCATTTCTGATGACTGTAATGTTGACACGTCCACTCCACGTTTTTTCTAGTAGTTCTAATGCAATCTAGAACTATTCTATCTCTGAGCAGTTCTACACCAAGCAAGGCGTTTAAAAATGGTATATGGAATGTGTAATGTGCCCCAACAGTTGTGAGTGCACTTCAATATCGTTATAAAGCAGTACTGTTAGATCCGGCCTCTGTCTCCGGCTAGATCTACACTACTGCTTTATAGCAGTATTGAAGTGCACTGGTAACTGTTAGGGCACAGGACACATTCCATATACCACTTTCATAGTGTCATTTCCTGCTTTTTATTCCACATTCGTAATGATTTGACACAAGGTGTAGAACTGGCCTCTGTCTCTCTCTGCACTACAAGCTAACCTGCTTAGCCAGCCTGAAATATTCACACATGCCTCATGCTATATATTTTTTCTGCTCAAGTTATTTTATTAAGGCCATCCCTTGCCCTGTATGCTTTAGCTGTCTGTTCCTATATCCTACAGAGACTTGTTCTATTGTTCTGCTGTGTTTAGTCTAAATGGTGTTTAGTCTAATGTTCTTTTATCCCGAAGGAGGCTGCAATTCTAAGCACACTTATTTAGAAGTAAGTTTAATTACAATCAATGAGACATGGTTCCAATTAACTTTGGGAGTAACTGAGCATATACATCATTAAAACAACAAGAGCCCCCTTCAGACCCCATGCCTCTTACTTGTGCGTACATCATCTGTTTGGACTTAACAACAACTACAACTACAACATTTCTATAATGTCCAATAGCTGAGGCTCCCTGGGTAATTCACAACACTTGAAGAGGGCCAAGGAAAAGTCACGTGGGAAGACAAAATTTAGAGTGGGAAGTGGTGGGAAGGGAAATTAACTTCATTCCTGCTGCCACTACACCCTAAATTCCTCTTCTCGCAGGAGCTTTTCATTTAAAGTTGTAGGAGCCCTGGAAAGAGGATGATCTAAATTGATAATGTGGACCAATAGACTTAGATATTTTAGAATAAATTAATATGTATTAGGAGGGAGGTCTTTGAGAAGGATATTTAATTCTGAATGCAGAGAAGAAAGATGTCTTTTCTTTCCCTCGGGTATGACATCCAGGATGTTGCTCTGAGTCTAGGAGGAAGGCCAAAGTGGCTCCTTGGTTGTATCTGGTCACTCTACAAAAGTGGGCAGGGCTCCTGCAGCTTTAACTGCTGTGATGAAGAGGGAATTTCTCCAGGTGCTGCATGCATACAAATGACACCTGCTGAAATTCCCTTTTCTATGCAACAGTTACAGATACAGGAACCCTGTCTTCCTTTTCATATGGTCACTCTATATTTCCATATAATGTGTATGTAGTCCATGTCCTGAATTTAATATAGAAATTTGGAGCAAGTATGAACTCTTTCACATTTGTTTTCTTCATAAGAGAAATGGAAATTATCTTCCCATACTGTTAATGGTTTTGGAATTACTAAGAGCCTATCTACACACGCTGGATAAAACAGTTGTATTTGGAGTGTGTCCTGGGCCCCAACAGTTCTCAAAACTGTTATAAGCCATTTGAAACCATTTGAAACCATTTTAAAGCAGTAGTGTAGATAGACTTACACGCCATATACAATTTTCAAAACGTTTTCAAAGTGTTTTATCCTGCGAGTGTAGAAAGGCTCTAAGTCACCATCAGTGTTTCTTTGTACTTTAAGATAGTGTTCATACTTTGCTTTAAAGTGGATTCCTGCATTGAGCAGGGGGTTGGGCTCGATGGCCTTATAGGCCCTTTCTAACTCTACTGTTCTATGATTCTATGATTTTATTTACAACCCTGTTTGCAATGTTAAACCTACAAAATTCATGACTGGCATTGCCTGCCAGGCTTTACTGCAACAGATAGAAATGTTAGAAATCATGAGCAATCACTGACCTGTTTTGCACAATTGCAGGGTGGTTAGTAAGCCACAGTGGCTTAACCGCCCTGCGAATGCAGATCCCATCCCTGGGGGATTATCATAATTACGCTTGGCAGCATGTCTTATTGTGTCATGCAAGCCTGGCCAGAGTGACATGTTACTGTGGGTAACAAGCCATCAAGAACCCATGAACTGTTATAGAATACTGGGTGGCCTTTTACTATGGCAACAAACCACCTTTGCCAGGTTTGCACAACACAACAAGCTGTACTGCCAAGGGTAATTATGCTAATTCTCCTGGCATGTGACTGGCACAAGACACAGAGAAGAAAAGCTACCATGGCTCATTTCCCTAGCTGTGATGGGACACCAATTTAAACAGTAATCTAGCTGGGATTTTAAGTTATTAATTGTACTAGAAAGGGACACTTATGTACCAAAGAATACAGATTTAGGATATTTCAGCATAATTAACTGTCAGTGTCCTACAATTTTAGCTGAAAATAAGTGTGTGTGTGTGTGTGTGTGTGTGTGTTGTTTGACTAAAAGCAGATGTAGTCTAGACTGAAGACAGACTAAATAAAACTTTGCTGAACGTAAGAAGCCTAGGAGTACATGAGCTTTTTCTTTTCTTTTCTTTTTACAAACGTATGAGAATTCTGATACAAAAGGAATTGAGTGATGGAGAAAATGAACATGCCACAAAAAACAAGATTTATGTTCCCCAGACACTGATGTTACTGTTACCAATAGATAAAAAAAATCCAAATATAAAGCAAAGACAGTATATCTGCACTCCCTCCCCCCCCCCTTTTTTCTTTTTGCTTTGAGATCTTCAGATATCAAAAAGAGTTTTGCAAAGACTGCAATAAAGTGCTGCAACTATTTGGTCTTTCTTCCATATATAACACCCTTCCCATACATTGTTTTCTTAACCACGTATTCATTTTCTCTGATATGATGATAATTCAATACAGGCAAGAATTTTGCAATTTATGTTATGACTTTCACTGGTGCCTAGAATATCCATAGTATGTTTTTATTGTGGTTCCAACTGAATGTGTTCTAGTTGTCTTTAAGACAGCCATATGCCCAAAGCCACCTAAAACAATATCTAAAATGGATAATAATAAAAAGTACATATTAAAAACAGATATGGGTTTCTGTTGGCCCCAAACAAGGGATCTGTAATGTGCCTCCATCCCCATGAAGTGCACCTCCATAAAAGTGCTCAGATTATGATGGAAAAAAGTTTCACAGAGGGCCTTTCTACACCATACGGGTGTAGAGAGTGGGAGGGGCAATGATCCCAGAAGTGCCTGCTTCCGGGACCGTCGCTCTGATGCACATGGTGCAGGAGGAAAGGTGGCTTATATGGTCAGAGGTTATATGGAGAGGAAGGGCAGAGAAGAGAAGAGAAGAGAAGGGAGGTGGAGGTGGACACAGTGATGGAAGAAAAGGCACCAGTCATGGTTGGAACTGGTACCCTACCAGGCTGTGGTCCTCAGGAGATTCAGATGATAAAAATAGCTGATGCTGGTATGCTCACCAGGCCAGCAAATGCTTTGGTAAACAGAAAAGGTTTCACCTGCCGAGGAAGGCAATATACAAGAAGGTCACCAGTCTGACCTGGGAAGGAGGTTAAATACATGGATACTACATGGGAAAAGATTGCATTCCTTGCTCTCACAGTTCTGAACACAAAGAGTCTTATTCACCTCGAAGACTAGCAAATTTATTATGGTGTAAGCTTTTATGGACGTTATTATTATTATTATTATTATTATTATTAAACATTTATATACCGCCCCATAGACAAAGCTCTCTGGGTGGTGTACAAAAATTAAAAGCATTGAACATTTAAAAACTAATATAAAAAATTTAAAACCATAAAAGCCTAAAAACAAACTACATATAATTTAAACTATACAGGGATCAGTTTAAAAAAGCTCAACATATACTGTTAAATGCCTCGGAGAAGATAAAAGTCTTAACCTGGCACCAAAAAGATAACAGTGTTGGCGCCAGGGGGGCCACCACTGAAAAGTTCCTCTCCCTTGTTGCCATCTTCCGAGTTTCCCTCGGAGAAGGCACGTGGAAAAGGACCTTAGATGTTTCCCCCCTTTATTGTGAATATCAAAACAACAACAACAACAACAAAAATAAAACAGAACAATTTAAAAAACAAATCATGGGGAAAAAAGAGAAAAAAAATATTACAAATACAGCGATGACATCATTTTTTCATCTATTTTTTTTTAGAAAAAAGGAGAGAATTATGCATAAATTTCAAAAAAATCAGACCATATAGCCATATACTTATCCATCCACAAGTTGTGCCTGTATATCACCCGTTCAAATGTCGATAAGGTTATTAAGTGCTCAATCCATTGCATTATGGGAAGTAAGCACTTATTCTTCCAATATGATAGTATAAGTCTTTTAGCTGTCATAAGGGCTCTGAAAATCTATTTGCGCTGACCCTGTGTTAGTTTCCATGAGACCTGCAGGTAGTTTAGAAGGACATGCACGTCCTTCCATATTAAAGATTGATTCAGAACAAGATTTATCCTTATTTTAACCTCCTCCCAAAAGAAGGAGACTACTGAGCATTGCCAAAACATATGAATTAAAGAAGCATTAGGTGTGTTACATCTCCAACAATTATGTAAGTTAGATAGCCCCTTGTTGAAAAGGCGTTGTGGGGTCCAGTAGACCCAGAACAGGTTTTTTTTGCTGAATAAGACGTAGCCTAAGATCCATAGAAACTTCAGATACAGTCTCTAAAGCAACAGTCCATTGATTAGGCAAAATAGGACACTCCAATTTTTGATTCCAATCCTGTCTTAATCCTGTCTTAAACTATGAGTATCGTATTTATTTGCTACTGCTAAATATTTCTATATATGGGTTGTGGGTTGACGTGTCTGCTCAGCTGCTATACGTGTTTGCAACAGTAATACATTACTTTATGTTTATGGAGATAACACATAACATATCAGTTTAGGGGATTTGTAGGCATATTGCCTCAAAAGGCCTGTGCACATATATAAATTTCTTTTGTTTAAACTATTTAATACAATATGAAGCCTCTTGGGCCGTCCACATTATACATTAAAATTCCTATAAATCATATAAAAACATTTTATGATGTAAAAACACTTTAAAGTTTAATATATTGGTTCTTACTTGGTAAGAGATGCCTGCAGAAAACTCTTAGCAGGATGATAGTCTCCTATGATATTCACTGGCAACTGAGGAAATGCAATAATTCCAGAGCCCTCTTTTTATTATTCTAATTCATCTTTTCTCATTGTTGCATCATTTTTTGTCATTTTTTTTTTTTTTGCTTTGCCAGGTGTTTCCATGTGGAAATGATAAGTACAAGGTCTCACAATACATCATTATTGTTGTTGTTATTCTTGTTATGTGGGAGTCACTGCAGGTAATTACTGAGTCACAGGAGTGGGAAAAATTTGAGATCTGAGCATTCCCTGGCTTGCCAACTCCTACAAATGACCTCAGAAAATTCTCCGCCCTAGTTTTAGGCAGAGAAAGAGGGGATAATTTCACTGAATTTTTCAGTGAAATTATTCACTGAAATTGAATAATCAATCAGTGGAGAAATTGTCAATAGTTACTCACAGGTAGGGCTCACCATTGGCAGGGGTTATCACAATGCTTCTTTCTTCATAAAGATTTGGCTTTTTTGGTTTTGTTTTTTGTACAGCCACAGAAAGCATCAACGTTGGTAGTTTGGCATCTCTAACTTGGACTACATATTAGACCTAACCAGGCATTCTCCTTCTTTGTGTATAGAGGGGGGCAAGGGGGAGAGCAGAGCTCTGCGAACAGGCACTTCCCCTTCAGTTGCATCCTGTCACGCAGTCCCCACTACCTTCCATGTGTTGGAGAGCAAAGGTCTGAAGCATGGAGCCTGCTCTATGTGCATAGGGTTAGGCTGACCATATGAAAAGGAGGACAGGGCCATGTAACTTTAACAGTTGTAGAGAAAAGGGAATTTCAGCCAGTGTCATTTGTATGCAATTAGTTCCTGGTGATATTCCCTCTTCGTCACAACAGTTAAAGTTGCAGGCACTATACAAGAGTGACCATATACAAAAGAAGGCAGGACCCCTGCAACTTTAACTGTTGTGATGAAGAGGGAATTTCACCAGGAACTAATTGTATACAACTGGCTGAAATTCTCTTTTCTCTACAACTGTTAAAGTTACATGAGCCTTGTCCTCCTTTTCATATGGTCAGCCTACATAGAGTGGCTCCAAAGCAATTTAGAAACCTGATTGTGGACGGTTCTAAACTGAGCATGGAGCCCGTAGGGAGCCAGATCCATGCTTTAGATTTTCCCAGTCCACCACAAAGAAGGTGGTGGGACTGGGCAACGGAAACATGTTAGTAGGGGTGGGGCCAGCAATGGCTTCCTTGCACTTCCTGAGGGATAGAATGACTGAATAGGACTAATGAAGACTGTTCTCTTCTGGCAGGCTTATCCAGATTAATTTTAAATGTTTTAATGATGTGTTTCTCTTGTTTTTAAAAATTTTAACTTTGTTATGCTTGTATTTGCATTGTGTTCCCGCCTCGATCCGTAGGGAAAGGCGGGTTATAAATAATAATAATAATAATAATTATTATTATTATTATTAATGACATGGTGTGGAAAAAGCAGGGTTTCATAATATTAGAACTCGGCATCATCCAAAGCAGCTGAGAGCTTGAAGATGTGGATCAGACAAAAGGAAGTACTTCTTCACACAGCATATAGTTATACTATGGAATTCACTGCCACATGATATGATGTCATATCTAGTTATGATGGCTATATGCTACCACAAGTATGCAGTATACCACTGAGTATCAGTTGCTGCTGGAGAACATGAATGGGAGGGTGTTATTGTTCTCGTGTCCTGCTTGTGGGCTTCCCATAGGCATTTGGCTGACCACTGTCAGAACCAAATGCTGGCCCACACAGCCCTTTGATTTGATCCAGCACTGCTTTTCTATGTTCTTAATTTTTGAGACCCACAATAATAACATAATGCTGTCCTCAATTCAAATATAATTGGGGGGATAATTTCTGTGTTTCTATATTTTTCATGTTAAGAAAAAATAACAAGATGCAAGAAGGTAGACAGACCTTAAAAGAACATGCAGCCCCTGGAGCTCTCATAGTAGGACTCTCACATGAAAGGGCCTGACTAGGATGCATGATCTGCAGACTAGAGTCTCATGTGGTCATTGGAGTAATGGAATTGTGGCCTTAATGCATTGATTTCTTTGTTATGCAAAACAGGGAGGGAATGGAGATACAGGGAGACATGGGTGGGTGAGTGGGGGTGGATTCTTCGGAATACAGTGTTTATGTTTTACTCCTTTTATCTGTTTGATTTCACAGAAAACCATTCCAAACAGATCAATGCAATGCAACCACATGAAGATAGACCTATCAGCAAGATACCATAGTCCTAGGCTATATCAAGCAAGAAATGAACAGATGGACTTGTCATTCCCCATTTCGAAAAGGTTGACTCTAGTGATAAGATCAGCTAATAAGCTGATCTTGAGTACCCCTTAAGAAGTCAGCAAGCTATGGAGTTAGAAATGAAAGACTAAATTGGGTCAGACATGCTCTTCTCAAGGTGCTCTGTAGGTCTCATAAAGGTAATAGCAAAATGGATTGGATATTCACTCTGCATCAGCTTCTTGGAAATGACCAAAGTATGTCAATGCGACATACTAAACATGATCTATGAACTAAAAAGGAGCAAGTCAAAAATAGACACAGCTAGTGGTCTATTTTTCCCAGAGCAACATGAACATGGTTCATTACCACAGCTGGATCAGGGAAATGGACAGGCATTTTGCTTTGGAAGTGTATGAATGTATCCCACTCGCTGACTTCACCTGGATTTACTCTTTCCCTAATGTATGTGTTTAGGATTGTTACAACCTTGAAGTCTTCTTGTTACTGTAGGTTCACATATGCTGTCTGCTTTCAGCTAGACAAGGGAAGGGAAGGGAAGGGGAAAATATTTTGTCCTGATACAAATATTGGGAGGACAGGAAACCTAAAGAATGGACACAGGGTAGGAATGCTGGCTGAGGAATGCTTGGAATTGTAGGATTTTTTCTGACTAAAAATGCATAGACTTGTGTACTTAGTCATGTGGCATCAAGCAGTGTATACCTCAGTACGCATTTCCAAGTCCTGTTGAGTTCACATGGATTTACTTGCTAGTAAAGGTGTTTAATAAAGACTCAGACTGCAATCCTATCAACACTTACTTGGAAGTGACTTCAGCAATACGTTCATATGCATAGGATTAACAGCAAAAACACTTACCACCACAGAGTGGTGATAGACTGGGGAGGGACCTTTCTGCTCTTACCTTTCATTGCTGGGAGGTGAGCATGGAGATGGATACTACGGTTAGCACTGTGCATACAAGAACACAACCCCTGAGTGGATGGTTGCCCCAGTGAGCGAATAGGCTGCTGACAGCATCAGGACCTACTGGCTGCATGCCCCATCTTTGCTATACCTCTTCATTATGTTACGTAATGTGGAAGGCCCTCATCCCTCTATCACCATGCCATGGTGGCTGGCATTTCTGCCTAAAGAACCATCTCAACAGCTACCACTAAGGATCTGGCTACTATGCTACATTATTATGCATACTGATTTGGGAATATATTGCATAGAAATCTTTGGAACTTACTCCAAGTAAATGTGCTTCCAAGTAAATGAATGTAATTCTGCACACTTTTAGGTTGTTTAAATGCCACTGAAATCAGCGAGATTAAGAAGCATCATTATGTGCAAATTACAGCCTAAGCAATTTATGATGGCATCAGATCATCCAAAGCAGATAAAGAAGGTGGTGAATTATATACACATGCATTGAGTTATAGTGTAGAAAAAGCTGTTAATAAGGTGAGACAAGAGGAGGGAAATGCAAAGATTGCAGCCTGATAGCAGAGATGAAATATGTAATCTAAACAAAGTCTGCATTTGCTGAAACATCATGTCATTAATATCAAACTGCTGTAACACCTCAACAGTGTGTGTGTGTGTATGTGTGTGTGTGTGTGTGTGTGAGAGAGAGAGAGACAGAGAGAGAGAGAATCATTCTTGCAGCAAGTCAAATAATTCTAATATTTTAAAACATATATGAAATTTGAAGAAATGAAATATTAGGCTTGGGGACACTGTGTCTTGGGAGAATTTCAAGCATTTACGGATTGTGATCCATTACCAGGTCATCGTGGAAATATTTGTGGCTCACATAGGCTCATCAACAGGAAGTGTAGATATGGGGAAAATGTCTGCATTATGCCCTGCATTGCTTCTCCTGTCATAAGAACATAAGAAGAGCCATGCTGGATTGGATCAAGAGTCCACTAGTCAAGCATTCTGTTCACTGATTGGTCAATCACCTGATGATCAGGGCCCCAACTTGATGGTGGCGTGGCAGCACCACGAGGCCTCAGGCTCCCGCACTTGTGCTCCTTCCCGACATTTACATGGGAAGGAGCGTGAGTGTGGAGTTGCCGCTGCCACCATGCACTGGGCACCAGGGGGAAAGAAAGAATGGAGCAGCCAGAGGGGGAGGAATAGAGGGATGTGCAGTGCCCAAACCTGGCTTTCCCCTCTCTGACCTCCTTCTGGCTGCCCTGTTCCTCTCCCCACCCCCTTTGCATTTACAGATTTAAAAAATGGGAGGGGGAGAGGAACAGGGCAGCCAGAGGGAGGACAGCTGGGAGGAGAGCTGGGCGGGAAAAAAGGGGTGAAATAAAAATTAAAAATGGGGGAGGGGGGCAGCCAGAAAGGTCAGTGGGAGGAGAGCTGGGAGAAAAAAAATAACAACAGGGGAAATAAAAATTAAAAATGGGGAGAGGGGGAGAGGAATGGGTCAGCCAGAGGAAGTTCAATGGGAGGAGATCTGGGAGAAAATAAAAATAAAAAACAGTGTGAGGAGGAACGGGTCAGCCAGAGGGAGGTTAGAGGGATTTGATGTTGAGTGGCTAGCAGGGGAGGAGGAGCAAATGTGCACCGCAGCACAGCTCAGGCACCGCTGCTGCTTTAGGGATTTTTTAAATAATTATTATTGTTGTACTTTACAGGCTCATGGGTACAGCAAAATGGAAGCTTGCTGGATCGTCCCCTCCCAACAATAATGCTAGGGTGACCAGATTTTGGAACCCAAAATCCCTGTCCCCCCCTCCAACAACCCCCCCACCAAGCCACCCCCCAAAACAAACCCCCCCCAGCCACCCCCCCACCCAAAACAACCCCCCCACCAAGCCACCCACCCCCAAAAACATCAGCCCGGACCTACCGGGGCGGGTTCTCTTCTGCTGCCTCCTTCTCCTCCGCCACCGCCGCTGCGCCGCCGCCACCGCCGCCGGGTCCCCCGCCGGCTCGTAAGGCCAGTGGCCGCGTGGAAGAGGCAGGGGAGGGCCGGATCCGGAAATGACGTAATCGGCCCTCCCCCGCCTCTTCCGCGCGGCCGCTGGCCTTACGTGCCGGCGGCGGCACGGCGCCGGCGCGTTGGCGGCCCCGGCGGCGGCGGCACAGCAGCGGACCCGGCGGTGGCCCGGCGGCGGACCCGCCGGCAGCGGCGCAGCAGCGGACCCAGCGGCGGTGGCGGCGTGGCGGCGGACCTGGCCGCCCCAGCAGGTAAGTGCCCCGCGCCTCGCGCCTCGCGCTCCTTACCCGCTTCCCTCCGGTGCTCGAATCTACTGAGAAACAGGCTTCACGGCCTGTCTCTCAGTATCGCGCCAGGTGATGACGTCATCACCCGGCGCGCTACTGAGGGACAGGCCGCGAAGCCTGTTTCTCAGTAGATTCGAGCACCGGAGGGAAGCGGACGCCCCTGTGGGTAAGGAGCGTGAGGCGCGAGGGAGGGCACTTACCTGCTGGGGCGGCCACTTCCCGGGCTCCTCCGCCGCCACCGCTGCCAGGTCTACCGCCGCTCCTTGCTTGCTGCCACCGCCGCGTGACCCCCCGCCACCCCGGTTTGCCCCCCCGCCCCCCGGTTGGGCCGGTTCGCCCCTGGATTCCCGGTTAGGACCGGGAAATCCCGCGCCATCTGGACAGCCTAAATAGTGCCCAATCAGGGGGTGCCATTGTCCCGGCCCCGCCTCTGCCATAATATCATAGCAAGGTGACAGATGGCAAATGCACATCTGGGCCTTGCTCAGTGGGAAAAGTCAGGGTAAGTGCCCGGCTTTTTAAAGTGCAGTTTCAGGGGTTTGCCCCTGGATGGCTTCACAATGGCAGCTGTGTCATGAAGATCACCTGCTGCCACTCTGAAGCCACTGCAGGGTAAACTGCTCATCAAGATGTGCACCAGGAACCCACAAGTAGGACATGAATGCAATATCACCCTCCCACCCATGTTCCCAACTACTGGTGTACAAAGGTATACTGCCTCTGCTGCTGGAGGTAGCACTTAGCTATCAGTTACTGATCCATAAAATGACTTTTCCTCTTATTCCATGACTGCTAAGTTTTCTCAGGAGTCTTTGGTGAACTGAGAGCTATGCACTGCAGTTAGTGCACATTTGTCTAAACAGTTGCAACCTTCATCTAAGGTCACTCCAGGGCTCATTCACACATTGCATTTTAATTGTGAAGTTTTTTATGTGTAAAGATTCTTGGGTGTAAGAATTTTATTTTAAAAAAGTGTTTATCCAAAAATGTAATAGGTGAATGAGACAACTGTGCTTGGAAACACATTTCTCATACTAGTTCACTCACCACTATCTATGTGACAGGTTGTTTATTGCCACTACTCCATTCACCCTCTCACTCTGGATTGGGGTACTTTAGAGTAGGGATGTGTATCGTATTGTTAAAATGTCCAATAATGATACGATAAGGTCGTTATCAAACATCTGATTAACGATACTGATACAATAGAAAAACCTCCAATAAATATCCAATCTGAAAATTTTCAGCCCAATTATATCGGATTTTTTTTTATTACTGGACCACCATATAAATAAACCTATAACTTCTGAATTTTTCAGTTAGAGGCTTGAAACATGGTCACAGTTCTTATGGGGTATGCCTAAGTATGTGTATGAAATTTGAGATTGATCCCTCCAACCCTCAATTTTATATTAATTTATTAAAAATCGTGCAACTTTATTGACATATGTGCCAAATTTTAGATCAATCCCTCCACCCCTGTATTTTATATGAATTTTTAAAGATCCTGCAACTTTTTGACAGGTCTGAATGAACACACGTGGCGAGCTGTCATTCTGACCTGTCAGAATTAAAATGATCTTTAATAAATTCATATAAAATCGAGGGTTGGAGGGATCGATCTCAAATTTCATACACATGCTTAGGCATACCCCATAAGCACTGTGACCAAGTTTCAAGCCTCTACCTTTGAAAATACAGAAGTTATAGGCATTTTTTCTTTAAAAATGCAGCTCGATAGGGCAAAATAGGGCTCCAAATTAAATATTGTATTTCTGATAATTATTGGAAATATTATATGATTTACCTCTGATATAATCCGATCCAAAAAAAATTTAAAAAGTGAATTCCGATAACTATACTATATGATAATTTTGGGCATGCACACCCCTACTTTAGAGCAATAAACTATTTTTGTAATCTGCCAGGATTGGTAGTGACCAGTTGAGACCCCACATCACCATGGACAGGCAGCTTGATTTCCTTTTGCTTCTCCGTAGGCATAAACAAATAAACCCTGGGTACCTCTAGATGGGCACTTTCCCCTGCGGTGGCTTCAGAGTGGCGGCAGGTCATTTTCATGATGCTGCCGCTACTCCGAAGCCATCTAGGGGCAAAGCCCCAAAGCTGTGCTGTAAAAATGTTGGGCATTTTTAGCTGGAGTGAGGCGACAATGGCATTTACCGCCTGTCGCTCTTGCCCGGAGCTTGTTGTCCCCCCCCCCCATTTAATTAAAAAAAAAAAAAAAAACCCAAAAAACTTACCTTGGAAGAGAGAGGCCCATGCTTCCAGGTGCCCCGAAAACTGCTGCTTGCACCCTGTTGGGCGGTTGTGGCAGCAGCAGGATGGGCGGGTGCAGCAGTGGCAGCAGCAGCAAAGCCCACCATGGTGCTCCTTCCGCTGTAGATGGGCGGAATGAGCGTCAATGCGGGGCGTGCTACCTGCTGCCACCGCAGCGCTGTTGCCCTGACGCCATGAAGATGAGGACCTAGGTAACTGATCTTAATGGTGAGGCAGGTGGGGAGAAACCCCCTCGATTGTATTTGGTCAAAAATCTCCAGTCCAAATTAAGAGATGATGTTCTATCAAAGGAATATAAGACACGAAGCTGGTGAGTGGAGTGGGCACTTGAAAAGAAAACTATATTCACTTGTTAACCTCCCCTAAACGCTCAATGGGCAGATACTCTCAGTTTAGTTGAATCAACTGGAGAGTTGCAACACATGTAGAATATTTGGCTGATCAGGAGAGGCAACTGGGATGCAGATTGATAAAAGAATAAAAGAACATATCCCATATATTCCTCCAGGGGAGGACAGGGGAAGTGCTCAACATGCTTCACTGATCAGGTGTGGGGTGAATACACAGAAAGATCCCCCTTCTCACGTTTCAGGCTGGGAGATAAAGCTAGAAATGTTCATTAAAAGAGAGATGGTTTCAGTCGTCGCTGCTGGACTTCTCCAATCAATGGCTTCCTGCTTGGGAGCATTTGGAAGCCAAGGAAAAATGTTTATTATTCTAACTGAACTATGGATGCCTGGTCAAAGATGCCTAGGACTAGGAGAAATAGACACTGAAGGGCAGCCCAGCATCACAAAAAGACTTTAAACCAAAAAAATCAATTGGGAATTGATTTTTTCTCCCACAACAATGGAATTCCATTATCCTTCGTTAAAACCACATTGCTATCATGACTCCTTAAAATCATAGAACGGTATAGAAATGTTAATCATAATCATAATCATAATCAGGCCCCCATGCTTTCAGGGCTTGTTCCAGGTTTGGGGAGGGGCTTGAATACACAAGATGATCCCAGAGGTCCCTTTCGTTGAGTTCCTTTTCATCCTTCCCACTGTTGCCAATACCTATTTGGTTGCCTTTCTCTCTGGATCCAATCTACACCATCTCTCCAGAGGAGAGGATGAGCCATGCAGAGGTTTCTGCTCTCACTTCTTGGTCCTCTTAAGTAAAACAACAACAAGGAGGAGGAGGAGGAGGAACAGTCACGGCAGCAGTGGGGCTCAGAAGTCCAAGGAATGGTCAAGAGATCCCTACTGGGGCCTGACCTTTTCAGGTGCCCAGTAATGATGACCCCTGACACCAGCCTCTTAATATTCAAATATTATTCAAAACGTGCTTTAGCATTGTCTGAATCATGATGCCATAAATCACAGTAAAGAAATGGTCAGTTAACCCTTTCTTCCCCACCCAACCTGATAAATAAATGTTTTAATAGGTAGTTTATCAGAAGTAGTAGGTCATGTTTAAAGTTCCTTGAGGAATTCCTCTAGTTTTTTTGTTTTTTTTTTTAAATGTTTTTCTCTCAAAATTCCTCAGTTGGAAGTGACACCCTCATTTTGCTTTTAATTCCAATCTAGGTGAAATTCTATGGCAACTTTCTGTGGTTTATTCGCATCTGCAGATTCTGTATTCTTCCCTATTTTTTTAAAAATAAATGAGATCAGTCTTTGGGACCTCAGCGGAATTACACTGATTTGAACCTAGGTATAACCAATTCATTTCAGTTCATTTTTGACCAGAATTTATCCCATTCTTACTTCCCATATCTGAAGATGGAACCAAGCACAATCCGCGATCAAATTCTGCACATTTCTGAGCTTGCAATGAGTATTGCGGACCCCCCCCCCCCAAACAATTGTGCATTAAAAATGTGTCCTTTTGAAAAATGTGCACAAGCAAGCTTTAATCGGTGGGAGAAAAACATATCCATTTCAAAATATGAGCATTATTAATGCATACATTTGGGAAAAAAATATGCATGAAAATTGCACACATTTTGTGCAGAAAGAAAACAACAAAGTTTGCAATATGAAATGGACACAAGCTGGAGCTGGCTTTGAGTGGAATTTGGAGAACCTTGATGAGCTCATATTTTTTGATTTGCACATCCCAGTTGGAACCACTTTAGATTCGGGTTCCATGGGTTGTCCTCCTCCCCCTCCTCCTCCTCTTCCTCCTCCTCCTCCTCTTCCTCCTCCTTCTGTGCGATGCACTGGTTGATCCCAGGGGTACAATGTTCACTTTCGCTTCTGATACATGTTGATTTTGATTTAAGTGCTCTTTACATTGTAACTGCCACTGCTGGTCACTAGGACAATTATGTTTTCTTCAGAACTGCTATGCATAATTATATTACATTATGTACTGACTACCTCATGGTGGAATGCTGCCTTCTTGTGAGAAGTGCAGCCTTTCAAATGCTAAGATATAGCTTCCTATATGTTAGCATGGAAAGGCTGCAGTTCTCATAATAATTTCCTTGTGAGTCTGAAAAGAATAACTGTTGCATTTCGACTACAGTATATTTAACAGAGGTGCTTTGCAAATCCTCCAGTTTTTGTATATTCAGGTCCTGAACTGAAAGCCAACAAGCAGCACAAGGTACTTTCAGGATCATAAAAATAAAAAGCTATTAGTTAGACATGGGCTCAATTCGGACAACACGTTAAGCAATGGCTGTTTAATTAAACAACCGTCAGTTGAGTTGTTTACTGTGTCATCTGGAGGGAGGCACACAACCCACAGTACGCTAATCGGGAGAATTAAACAACTGAGAGAAACAACTCACTTGCAAGTTGTTTAGGGATCAGTCAGTTGACTAAAGTGTCATCTGGAGGGGAACATGGGTTAAACAACTGTGGTGAGTACGTTATCACAAAAGACCATAGAGGAGACTGGCAAGAGCGGCAGAATGCAGGCGGCCACTCAGCAACACCCACAGCAGATCACTGGCATTGCCGCCATAGCAACCAAGGACGCCTGCTTCCCCCCCACCAGGCAGCCAGCACGGAGTGCAACAAGGGGCTGGCTCCTGCAAGCACTCACGTCGGGTGCCCATGCAGCCACCCAAACTGAAAGGGAAGCGCACCAGAAGAGAACCACATCCAAGGGGGGGGGGGAGAGAATGCCGACGCCATCCCTGTGAACGGGCAGGACATTGAGCCATTGCCAGGCCCCATGAATCCCGTTGGGGAGCGCCACACCCGTTTGGAGGCATCCCGGGTGCGAGAGAGCATCAGTGCCTGGATCTGGCAGCGCTACCCCCACCCCCTGTGAGAGTCAGCTATGGGGTTTCATCTGTAGACTGGCATCTCCCCCTGGTGTTCTGCCCCTCTCCGCCTCTTCCCCATCGCTCATTCTGTGGCTAGCTCCCTGGGGATGCTCGTTCAGCTTCCCCCTCCTCACCGCTGTACCTTCCAGTTGCCTTCTCCCTTCCCGGGGGCGCCTGTCCTTTCCGTGGGCTCTGCCCTTGCTTCGTAGTGACCATGTGCCTTACTGCCCATGTCTGAGGTCCCTGCTGAATAAAGTTTTCCAAACCACCCCACTCTTGCCTTCTTTGCTGTGTGTGTTTGGATGCTTAGGGAGGGTGATGCTTGTGGCTAGGGGCTGGGGGACGTGGGTCACCCTCACGACTGCCTGTCCCCCATGTAGGGTGGGCGGGGGTGGCTCCCTGGGGTGTGGGTGCCAACGTTTGCTGCATGGTGCTGGGTGCGGGGTGCGGACGTTGCTTTGGTGCGGCCGTTCCTCCTGGCTGCCTCTTCGCCAGAGGCTGCTGAGTTCTGCCCATTGCCTACAACAGCCAATGGGGTTTGGGAGGCATGTCCTGCATCGGCTTCAATGGCGGCGCTCATGGTTTTTTGGCCACAGTGTGTTCTGGGATACTTGCTGGAGGACTAACGGAGGTTGGTGAGCAGAGAACATGGCGGCCATGCTGTCAGTCAGAGCCGAGTACGTTATTAACCACCAGGGTGTTTGCTGGTTCCCTGCAGTGCCTGCTGCAGCATGTTGTCTGTGGAGCTCCACCTCTTTAACACACCGTCAGTATGCTATTAACCCACCATTGACTAAAGTGGTGTCTGAATTGAGCCATGTACTCTACAATTGCCTTTACATGAAATAATAAAGGCTAGTCTGTTCACCAGGTCCAGATCTACACCAGGCAGGATATGACATTTTGAAAATGGTTTGAAATTCTATATGGTGTGTGTCCTGGGCGCCAATAGTTTTCACTACTGTTATAAACCATTTTAAAGCAGTAGCGTAGATCCTGCCCAAGCCTCACATTATAAACAACAGCAAACCTATTGTCAAGATAATGTGTTTTTTCAATAAGAATCTATGAGTAGATTTTAACATGCTGTTTGTTTTCTATTATACTCTACTCTGTAATGAAGAATAATATAATGTTCATCAAAATGTTGGCCTTAATTGATAGTTGGTGTGAGAAAAAAACCAATACAACACAAATTTAAAAATAAAACAGAGCATTGGGGGGTTATAATTCCATAGAAATATCCTCTCAATGTTCATATATTCATGAATTTATGTAAACAGGTTGATAGCAGGAACTATTTCTAAAATGCTAATAATTTGCAAAAACAGCCCTCATCCCCATTCGGTTTCTGTGGAACAGGCACTTCTTGTAACTTATTTACTTAATCATCTCTGTGCATATATATGGTTCTGTTTCAGTGGTTAAACACAAATGAGCTAAACTAAAACACACAATTACAGACAAAGTAAAATAGAAAGACTTTGAATTATACCATCAAGCCGGTCTGAAATTTTGAATGGCTAGGGGCAGAATCTCTTATTCTTATCTACTGTGGTGTTCTTTGAAGAAAGCAGTGATAAAGGATTCTTGCATGCTCACTCTTATGTAACATATATTGGATTTACTAGAACCCAAGGCTGATCAAATACAATAATTATGTAAAGTGTGCAAGAGCTTCTTAAAGTAATCTAGGGATAACTTGGTGGTTATCTAAAGCAAATAATCTCATCTGTGTTGTCCAAATATATAGGCTTCTCTGCCAGAGTGGGTGGCATGTACTGCATGATGTAAGCAAGTGTAAAGTGATGCACGTAGGGACAAAAAAACCCACCCATTTTTTAGTATACTGATGGAATCTGAACTGGCAGTGACCCACCTCCCCAAGACAATAAGTATTCAAAGGTACGTTGTATAGTGTCTCTGAATTTGGAAATTCCATTCAGCCTTCATGACTAATAGCCATG